>JAWHQI010000281.1:1210168-2420337 GCA_033032865.1 Dactylorhiza incarnata
GTCGATCAAGCTCTTCAGCTCGTCCTGCTTGGCCGGCGGAGCCTTCGAGAGGAGGAGGTCGAGCATCTGCTTCCCGTAGGCGTAGTTCTGAACCTCCATGTTCCGTTTGATGGCGGTCCGGACGCAGTTAATCCGGTGCTTCGCGAGGAGGGGCAGAGAGCCGAGATGGCGGGAGAGCCTCGCCATCTCCTCCTTTGCGCTGATAATGCTGGGGCCTTGAACCTTCTGGAGCCGCGTGATTTCCTGGAGCGAAAATGAAACAGAAATGTCGGTTAATTCTGTCAATGAGCCGCGAATGATAGATGCTAGCAAGTGTATGCATTCACTAATTAGGCTCTGTTTGTTGGAGCGTTTTTTTTCTTCGTTGTGTTTTTCAGAAAATGCAAACGCTATTTTGTACCAGTTGAATAGCGCCTCCATTTGGAACCACCAATCACCTAAAGCCGTTTTATGTCTGATTTCAACCGCAGGGAGGGAGCTTCATTCAACAACATATCTTCAACTCCAACCGCTCCATCTCCAACCGCCACCACCCAACCAAACAGACCATAAGATAATCCACTAATCTAACTCAAAGATGGGCTCAAAATTAGTTTTATTGAGCTCAAAATCAACTCTGTGAGGTTCAATGTGCATATATTTGTGCATGTATGTATATATACATAACAACCACAAATATTAAAAAAAAAAAGTTTGGTGGCATACAGTGGGGACTCTCATTTTACCTCCTATTTTATAATTTTTCACCACTAGAAATAGAGAGAGAGAGAGAGAGAGAGAGAGAGAGAGGAGAGGATCATGTGCACAACTACTAAGTATATAGATACATATTTTTATAAAAAAAGTATATAGATACATAATAACATTAATTAGTAAGTAAACAACATTTTACAAGATTAGTAGATTTTACCAGGTACTTATGTTGCTCAAAGACAAGCCTTTTTCTGAGAAATAGCCTACATGCATCTTCCAAATGACTGATTCTTGTTCAGTTTGTTTCGGCGTGTTTTCTTCATTGACGGTGGGAAAAAATGTCAACACTGAAAAAATCTGTTTGGTAAAACTCGTTTCTCCATTCTCAATGCTCCAAAGCGTCATTTTTAGCCTTCAACGCCAAAGCTGCCCCTCCCTCCATTCTCACCGCTCCATTCCCACCGCTCTCATTTCCACCGCTCGAAAACGCCACCACCGCCGAAACAAACGGAGCCTCTATAGTTTACAGTTTAAAAATAGTCTGCAGCTACAATAAACTCTTTTATTTACATTAAAAAGGAATAAATGAAAACTTGATCCGCAGTGTATAAGACAATCTGACCCTGAATTATTTCAGACCTCGCTAGCAGTGTCCTTCTACAGAATCAGAAATCTGGATCCGACTTTTAAGGCTCCGTATGGCAGAGCGTTGGAAAAACAGTGGCAACTTGAAAAGTTGCGGTAGGAAACACAGACAGTATTTGGGTAGCCGCTATCACAAACATTCCACCTCAAAATAGGACTTCCGTTGGCAGCCGCCAGCGGTCGGGAACACCCCATCCGACAGGACAACATCTCCGGGCCGAAACGCTCACCAAACGAGACACGATGGAGGGTTCCTGCCATTGTACTTTCTACGACAATTTTCTACAGCAACCACTCAAATGACATCAATCTCCCACACAGAGCCTAAGCTAGTAAACTCTTTTGCAGATTATACTATGAGCTCCACACCAATCCAATAAATTCCATCTCAGCTGTCACATAGCTAACATTAAAAGATGCCGGGAACACATGATCTTCAAAATGTTCGCTAGACGCATCATGTAAATGATAAATTACCAAAATAAGTATCGAACGACCATGTTTAAGCTAAGTAGTCGTCAAGAGATTGGTCCTAAATGCAATTGAAGCATCAAAAAATTATGGGCTCTGTTATGGTCCCACTCTAGTTATCCTTTAAACATTGTGTGTATTGTATTAAATAGTTATGTTATGAGTTGTGAGGAGCCATTAGTGTCTTTTATTGTGGGTATTTTATATAAGTTTAAATGTTCGGGCTTAGTACGAGTATGCGATTGTGTAATTCTTTAAAGAATCTTAAATCGCTTTCTCTTAATTCTCGTCCCCTCCTTCCTTAAGCTAGGGTTTGGGTGAGCAAGGCTCCCCTCTACCTTCTCTCCCTTGGCTTGAGCTCGGTTCCCTCCTCGCATTCTTCGTAGGTTGAGCTCGGCTCTCTTGTATCACTGTAGCCACCACCTCCTCCGACGAGATATTGAGGCGCAACGAGTTTGCCCGTAATAACTTGGTATGAGAGCCAAAAAGCACCGACATCCGATAGCTTCCTCCCTTCAGACCTGAAATAAGTTTGTCAGTCCCTAGCTTAGCCCGCTTGGGACCCATGTCTCGGCTTAACCCACCAACAACCGCGCTATCCAACCCCGTCCATGAACCCCAACGCTCGTCCGCGCTTTTCCAACCTTCGGCTCATCTAGTCGAGCATGACGTTGGCCTTGTACAGCTCGACAGAAGCTCTCCCAAGTGTCGCAGGACTTCCAATCACTTGTCACGATTTTTTCCTCATCGTTCTGTCAGATCCTAGCACAGGCCAGGTCGCCTTCTGGCGTTCTGTTGAGTCCTGCGCAGCTCGAGTTCCACAACACACTTGCAGGCAGCAACCCGCACCCGCTCCCATTTCGCGGCCCATAACAACATACCGTCGTCTCCCGTTCTCCTTTTGTTCTACACGATAACAAAGTTGTTTTGCGCGAACCAATAACTGCAGACACAACCCTCCCTATGTCAACCTTGAGTTTGGTACCAGTTACACTAAGTCTAAGGCATAATATGTTAATTAATTGATTAATTCAATAATCGATTAACTGAATAATTAATCAAAAACAAAAAAGGGGTGACAAATTTCAGTGATCAATAAAAAACTTTATGGCTTATGTGGGGCACCACCTCCTTGGTGCGCGAATGACCCACGGCATTAGCTTCCTCGCTTCCCCGACCTTGTTCCCACTCGTCAAGTGGCTATGTTCCTTCGTCCTTCGATCTCCGCGTAGCCACACTAACCCCCGCCAACTGCAGGCAATACATAGCGTGGCAACAGATCGCAAGGCTTAAAAAATGAAGGCCAAATTGGCGGCAACCATCGAAGCATTAGCCACTAAAAGCAGTGCTCACATTCCGCCGCCCATCATGCAACAGACACCATCACGATCAGTCCCTGCCGATTCCATTCATCGTCCTCAGTTCCAGCCACATGTTCCTCAGTCCCCTCTAAAGCCATTACTTCTGGTGACTGCCCCCAGTCGGCGGCGCATCACACATTCAGTAAGGTCCTCCTTCGCCCTCGACCGTCTATCGGGCACACTTGCTCCAACTCTAGATATTATGCCCAACAGTCTCCCCTCAACAAGCGCCTCTGACGCCCTAGATCCCTGTAGTCCTTAGTCCTCAGGCATCCCGTTGCCACCATTTGGATTCGTTGATTTTGCCTCTAAGCAAGGAACGATCTTCTAGCAACTTCCTCATCATACTGGACATCGGTGAGCACCGTAAGAGCTTCCCCCTCGACGGCGCCTCAGCTACAGTGACGCGCTACAAGGAGTTGTTCTTGTAGGTAAATTAAGCAGCAGATGAACAAACCGTTTGAGCCTCGTTTGAGCTTGAAGGTAAGATTTGAAGGACAAAGGAGGTGTTATGGGCTTTGTTATGGGCCCACACTAATTATCCTTTAAATATTTTATGTATGTTGTATCAAGTAGTTATGTTACGAGTCGTTATTGTCATGTTCGAACTTATTACGAGTATGCTATTTTGTAATGCTTTATAAGGATCCCTAGGGTCATGAATGGAAGAATGAAAGAATCTTAAATCACTCTCTCTAAATTCTCTTCTCCTCCTTCCTCAAGCTAGGGTTTGGGTGAGCAAGGCTCTCCTCTTCCTTCTCCCCCCTTTAGGTTGAGCTCGATTTCCTTCTCGCATGCATCGCAGGTTGAGGACTCCCTTGTATCTCCATTGCCGCCATCACCTCCAGCAAGATATTGAGGCACTACAGGTTTGCATGTAACAATTTGTGGCTCACAACATGAAGGAATGAACATATCTTAAATCTCCCTCTCTTAATTCTCTTCTCCTCCTTCCTCAAGTTAGGGTTTGGGTGAGCAAGGCTCCCCTCTTCCTTCTCCCTGATGCGGAACAGAGGCGAGGATGAGCTTTGGGCCCATTCGGGGCTGATTTGACGACTTACCATATCTGGTGTGCCTGGATCGACGATCCGACTCCGTGGATGCGTCCAGATTCGTGTTGCGAGTCAATTTCATATATAGCTTTGTATTTTTCGGTTATTATTTCATATAGTTTTGGCCCCGAAACCAACGACCAATCATAACCGTTGATTCTGGGTGCCCTAATTTTATTTCTTATAAATAGGATATGTAGGGCTGCTGTTTTTCTCATTGTTGAATGTGTGGAGAGCTTCTTCCTTCATTCCGGTGATCCCCTCAACGGTGCCGACTCCGTGAAGCCCATTGGTGACGATTCCTTGAGTAAGTTATCTCATCTCCTCCTTGTTCTCCTTCTCCTCCACCAAAAAAGCCACCCCTCACTGTTTTCCTGCAGCCGCCAGCCACCCCCTCCCTGTTTTTTCCTGCAGCCGCTAGTCACCCCTCCCTGTTTTCCGGCAGCCGCCAGCCCCTCCAAGGAAACACCACTTTCCCTGTCTTCCTGAAGCCGCCGACCTCCAACCTCCTGCAGCGGTCCGTCCCCTCTGCTATCAGCCCAGCATCCCTCCCCTTCCTCCTCCATTCCCATCCGCCCCCTTCAGCAGGCCACCACCCCTCTTCCCCCACCCCTTCCGGCTGCCCTAGCCCCTCCCCCACGTGCATCCACCTCCCAAACAGCCAACCCTTCCAGATCTGCCCAGATCTGGGCTGATCTGGGCATTTCAGCCCAGATCCAGCCCAATGCCACCCCGATCCAGCACTCCAACCCCTCCAGGTTTGTTGTCAGCACCCCCATCCGTGGAACCACCTCCCAACAGCCGGCCATCGCCAAAACTGTCCAGATCTGGGCATTCAAGCCCAAATCCAGCCTCTTCCCTCTTCGATCCAGCCGTCCTAATCCCCAACCAGCCTTCCCTTACCCGATCCGGTACACCCACCACTGGAATCCCTCTTAGAGCCCTCCAATATTCAGATTTATTTTAGTTGCAGCAACCCTAATATTCTTGTGGTGTTTTGGATTGGAATTGGGTTGTAAAAAACATTGTTATCGTCTGGATTATTACATGTTTGTGTGAATGTTCAATTTATTATGATTATTTGTGCTTAGATTAATCTCTAACTGCGGGAAGGATAGATTCGTCGCGCGCTCTATCTATGGCCCTCCACGCGGAGGAAAACCAAAGCTTGTTCGCCTAATAAATTATTTTGCTTTGCTTTGAAATATTTGTGTGGGATTTAATTACTTATTATCTAATTTGGATTCACACTGTCGGACTTTGCATTGCATGTAGGGTTAGGACACGTTTATCCGCCTATAGATTCGTCCTACGTCAATTGGTATCAGAAGGAAGGTTGCGAGCACTTTTCGCTACGCAGTCGTAGAGTATATAGGTTTATGTCTAGGTATCACAATTATTCCTCCCTTCACTTTGGAGGTCTCGAGTCCACTTACATCCGCCCTCATAGATCCTCTTCAGGGCGACCCTCACGATACTATGATGATTATTCGTGAACGCAGTACACCACTTCCAGAGATCGTGTTGACCCACCGACACGACCCCATTATGCTAGAGACAGTCAGTATGATGATTGTCGTCGTTCTTATCCGTACACGCGAGCGGATCGTATTGATCCTTCGACACGACTCGGTTACCTTAGAGATGATTATTATGAGGATCGTCGTTCCGAGAGAGATCTTGAGAGTCAGTTTCGTACTGCTGCCCCTTCGTTTGACGGCTCATCGAGTCCCGAGTCCTTCAGTTATTGGTTCGTGGACATGGAGTATTATCTTGACCATTTTGAGGTATTCAGTGAGCGTCGCGTCAAGTTTGCGAAACTTAGACTTTTAGATCAGGCGAGGGCATATTGATATAGCGTTGAGAGGACCCGCGAGCGAGACCGTCGACATCGCATCACTAGTTGGGTGCACATGAAGCGTATATTGTGTCAGAGGTATCTTTCGTCGTCGTATCAGACTCGCTTGCTCGACCAATTATTTTCCCTTCAGCAAGGATCCATGTCCGTCGCTGAGTACATGGATCCCTTTGATGAGTTAATTGTGATGAGCGATATCCGAGAGGACCCAACAATGACCTCTTGCATATTTCGGTCTGGCCTTCGCTCAGACATTCGTACTAAGGTGGTTTATCATAGCTCGAAGTCCCTCGAGCAGACGCATCGGCTTGCCCTTCGTTACGAACAGTCTTTGAGATCCGCAAGAGCTGGTCGGTTGGATCTTCACTTTAACCCCCGCAGTACGAGCCCCTCCCATACCGAGGACAACACTCTGCCTACCATTATTCCGTCCGACATGGAAAAAGTGATACCCGATGCAAATTGCTCTCACCCCAGTGAGGTGCTTAGCCCAGTGAGTGACCTATCTCTTATTTCTGACCCGTCTCTCATGACCCCGACTGAGAGTGAGCCTGAGCGACCTCTTGAGCCTATAGTGTTGTGCCCCTCACCCACATCACCACATCTGGCATGTCGTGGGTTGATTAGCACCCCTACCCTGGACTCACGTCTTGACACCGCACCCACAGGCCCATTCTTGAGTGTAGATCTATGTCGCTCTCCCATTGTCATTACCCTGAGTCACATCACGACCGAGAGACCAGATCCTGGTGTTGATCTCGTAGTGGCTATGTCATTCATTCACGGGGACACTACCCCTCACAATGGTACTCATCTGGAGGACCATGACCCTAGTAACGAGTTCTATGACGAGCCCCCCAGTTGAGCCTCCGGATGACCCGCCACATCCTGATGAGCATGGGATTCAGGTGAGCCCCGCTTGTATGAGTATCGATTTATGGAAGTCACTTCCATTATCGTCCCTGACCCCGTCCCAGAGGATGGATATTGTGAGGAGCATTGAATATTTAGGGCACCACCTGCTAACACATCGCACTCTCGCTAAGTTTTGGGATGCACCACCTGCTTACCCACCAGATGAGCTCTTTCTTTTCGGGGACACTCACCACACTATAGAGCCACGTCTTCCATTCGGTGCACACGATTTTCGCTTAGGCGGTCGTCGCATTCGCGGTGACTTTTCTTACACACCTCCTGGTGAGCCCCTGATGTGTCACGTTCCCTGAGAGACTTGGATCCTTACGAGCTCGTATTCGAGTATAGATGTCTCACGATATCATCTGAACACTCGTCGTCCACAGGATGAGTTTTTCTACACTCCTCTGAGAAAGCCTCCTGATAGGCCACCTCCTTTGGTAGATTTTCAAGTGGTTATTAGCATTTCCCGTAGCGAGTATGTTGTGTCCGTCGTGTCTCATTTACATCACTTGCATGAGTCTGTTGAGTCGTTTCGTCATCATTTGCATGAGTCTGTTGTGTTGTCTGTTCATCGTTTGCATGTGTGTCATGAGTCAGTTCGACGAATAATCCATACTGGTAATAAATCTTGTAAATCACATGCAGATGTTCATTGGCAAGTGCAGGTACTTCATGAAGGCGAGCATGTGATGGTGAGAATCTGCGTTGTGAGGCTCAGTGCGAGGCTTGCTAAAAGCTTGAGCGTTAGGCGAATGGGTCCCTACTCAGTCCTGAGATGCATCAGGACAAATGCTTATGAGTTGGACATCCCCGCGAGCATGGGTACCCATACTATGTTCAATGTCGAGAACCTGACGCCATCCTTTGCACCTCACGAGTATTTGGGTCCACATCTTGGCGGCCCTCCCGAGCCTTCTCCACCATTTTACCACCCACCACTCAGTCTACCCCCGAGCCCTTGCCACCACATTCACAGCCTTGTGCTCAACCCATCCCCGACCCGCACTTACCCGGGACCCTGTCCCCAACGGCTTAACCATTAGCACCTTGTATCCTACCGGATCTTTTTACTAGTGTGTTGAGAGATGAGCTTATCACTGAGATCATTACGCATGAGCCCGCCACCTCTACAGACAGTCTTGTGTGTCGCTACCTAGTTTGCTGGCGCGGACGAACCTTCACCGATGACACTTGGATGCTGCCAGCCATGCTTGATTGATTCGCCCCCGGACTTCGACTTCAGTATGTCTGACTCCACTCATCAAGCATGGAAACTTTTCAGTCCGGAGGAGTTGATTGGCGAGACCACTTTTCAGCGACTACACTTGGACGACCTCAGGCGGGCCTATTCGAGTTTTACCTGGAATACAGCGAGAGAATTCTGACCCCTATTCATCGGGAGATGAATTCTTTCAAGCCGGGGAGATTGATGCGGAGCAGAGGCGAGGACGAACTTTGGGCCCATTCGGGGCAGATTTGGCGACTTACCATATATGGCGTCGACGATCCAACTCCGTGGATGCGTCCGGAGTCGTGTTGCGAGTCAATTTCATATATAGCTTTGTACTTTTCGGTTATTATTTCATGTAGTTTTGGCCCCGAAACCAACGGACAATCATAACTATTGATTCCGGGTGCCCTAATTTTATTTCTTATAAATAGGATATGTAGGGCTGCTGTTTTTATCATTGCTGAATGTGTGAAGAGCTTCTTCCTTCATTCCGGTGATTCCCTCCGCGGTGTCGACTCCGTGGAGCCCCTTGATGACGATTCCTTTGGTAAGTTATCTCCTCTCCTCCTTGTTCTCCTTCCCCTCCACCAAAACAGCCACCCATCACTGTTTTCCTGCAGCCGCCAGCCACGCCCTCCCTGTTTTTTCCTGCAGCCGTTAGCCACCCCTCCCTGTTTTCCGGCAGCCGCCAACCCCTCCAAGGAACCGCCACTTTCCCTGTCTTCCTGAAGCCGCCGGCCTCCAACCTCCTGCAGCCGCCCGGCCCCTCGGCTATCAGCCCAGCAACCCTCCCCTTCCTCCTCCATTCCCAGCCGCCAACCTGACCCAATAGCCGCCCCCTTCAGCAGGCCACCACCCCTCTTCCCCCACCCCTTCCGGCTGCCCTAGCCCCTCCCCCACGTGCATCCACCTCCCAAACAGCCAACCCTTCCAGATCTGCCCAGATCTGGGCATTTCAGCCCAAATCCAACCCGGTGCCACCCCGATCCAGCACTCCAACCCCTCCAGGTTTGCTGCCAGCACCCTCATCCGTGGAACAACCTCCCAACAGCCGTCCATCACCAAAACTGTCCAAATCTGGGCATTCCAACCCAGATCCAGCCCTCCAATATTCAAATTTATTTTAGTTACAGCAACCCTAATATTCTTGTGGTGTATTGGATTGGAATTGAGTTGTAAAACATTGTTATCGTCTGGATTATTACATGCTTCTGTGGATGTTCAGTTTATTATGATTATTTGTGCTTAGATTAATCTCTAACAGCAGGAAGGACAGATTCGCCGCACGCTTTATCTTTGGCCCTCCACGCGGAGGGAAACCAAAGCTTGTTCGCCTAATAAATTATTTTGCCTTGCTTTGAAATATTTGTGTGGGATTTAATTACTTATTATCTAAGTTGGATTCACACTGTCGGACTTTGCATTGCATGTAGGGTTAGGTCACGGTTTATCCGCCGCCTATAGATTCGTCCTGCGTCACTCCCCCTTGGGTTGAGCTCGGTTCCTCGCATTCACCGTAAGCTTAGTCTCTTGTATTCACATCGCCGCTGCCACCACCACCGACGAGATATTGAGGCGCTACGGGTTTGTCCGCAACACAAAACTTCTAGAATTGGATTATTTCCACCAACAATCTTAATATCTGGATTGAATATTTCAAATGATGGAGGGGATGATGAGCAGAACTACGTAAATAAATAAAAATTGTTCATTACAGCATAACACATCTATAATAGTACCTGCAATAGCGCGACAGCAATCTTGTACTGGGCACATATGGTGGCCTGTGCTTTTATGTCAGCTCCACGTGACTGATCCTGAGCAAGAGCCAGAAAAGCTTCGTCGAAACAAGATAACGCCTCCGAGAGCTGATTTTGTTCAAGATGAGCAAGCCCAGTTTTAAAACAAATGGTAGCAGGGGCACCCCGAGGAACCTATGTAAACAATCAAAAACCATGAAAACATAATCATTTTTATTATATATTAATCAACTTTTAGAACTCTAAATTTGAAGATAATTGTAGTTGGTTGATTTTCACTTAAAACGTTTTTTTTCCTCTAATAAATATGGCCCCTATCATCATCATCATCAGGAGCTTTATGGTAACTAATTAGTAATTTAAAAAGGGCAGCCAGGTGCACAAAGAATCCCTGTGCGCGAGGGTCCGGGGAAGGGTCCCACCACAAGGGTGAAATGTAGGCGCAAACCTTACCCTGCATTTTGCAAGAGGCTGCTTCCAGGACTCGAACCCGTGACCTCAAGGTCATACGACAACACCTTAACTAATTAGGTACCTAAACTACATAAATCATCTTCAACAATTTTTATCCATATTACCTTGGGTCTATGACATCAATCCACCTCTTCTCTCATCTAATCCTTCACTTCTAACTTTATCTACGTGTCAAATTGGCTTTTCTGACATTCATTGTTCATGCCCAAATCACTTTAGCCTATTTTCTATTAGCATATGTTTGATAGATGTCACTTTCAGTATTCCTGTAATATAATCATTCATAAATTTATCTTTTCTAGGTCTATAACATATTCATCTTAGCATTTTCATTTTTGACATCAATTTGGCTAATAATTTTTTACCATCCAACACTAGATCTATATGTCAGTATCTGCTTAATTATGATTTCATCAACTTTACCTTTTAAATCTCTATGCTATCCACTTCATCACAAACACTGAAGGCGTTTATCCATTCTGATCACCCAATTTTAATTTTAGAGGTTATATTCCTATTCTTCTTATAGAAAGGTACTTGTCACAGCGGGTTAAGTTTAGCAACTATACTAGAGAGAATAAAAGTTGGTGTCAAAATCGTGGCATCCTAAATAATTCTGGCGGCACGTAATATTATATATATATAACTTACATGGCCAGGAGCAACAACAGCAGGAACAGCTGTAGGCAACGGTTTTGTTGGGCCAGAAATTTCAAGATAGCTCAGATCAACTGGTTGTGAGGGGATCGGCATGGGAGTCGGAAGAGCAGCGACAGGAGCCTGAGACTGCGGAGGTACTCCACCATCCGGAAGACCAATGCCCTCAATAGGAGAAACAGTCCGTTGATATATCTGAGGCGGCACACCACCGTCTGGGAGGCCAACATTTGTCATCATCTCCCTGTTAGAAGTTAACCTATTTCCTTCGATTACTTGAGAACTTTGTTCCATTTTTGATAAATATGCCCCAGGAGGGGGCAGTGAAGCAGCAACCTCGAAGGAAGGAATGGTGTTCTTGAAGAAGTCCTCAGGAATAGGCCCAGCCGATACTCCCGTACCTGTAATTGTAGGGTTTGTCTGTGTTAAGATAGGGATGGTAGCCTCATTCCCGAACAAATCCACAGAAGAATTTCCTGCAACAGTGGTAGTTACCGGCAACGGTTGCGGCAAAACTAGTGATATATCGTGAGATTCTCCTGACGATGATTTGGTTCTCATGGGAGCATCGCCAAGTCTGAACTGTTTCGTGGCTTCTATAATCTTACTAACATCCACAACAGGAGCGTCAATTGGCTTGTCGCGGATTCTTATCAGTATCTTTTTGTTTTTCGATGTTGCTTCGTCATCTTCGCTGCTGCTACCATCGACAGCACCATATAAAGATTTCTTGAACTCCTCTTCTGCTTTTGCCTGCTCATCTTTAGGAGCAACCCCTGCTAGTTGCTTGGTTAAGAAATCCGCCATGGAATTTGCTTTTGTAGTTCCGTTCAAGGCTTGCTTGCTCAAATTAGTTAGCGGTTCTAAAGTTGGAGACTTGTTTTCATTTCTGGCTGTCGTGAATGCTTTAATCAAACTCTTTTCACTCACTTCTACAATATTTCCCCTTCCCCTAACCACACCCAGGTAAACCCCAATATGATCTGCTATAATGGTTGGAATACCACCATCAGTGGTCTTCATGTAGGGCATGACTTCCCCTGCCAGCTCCCACTGGGGTATATCCTTCATGCTGATGGGAGTCTTAATCTCCCAGTTCCCACCACCCCATTCTGGCCCTTTAGGGACCATACTTTCGGCAGCGAAATTGGCAAAAATACCCTGCCCCCATCCCGTGGAGCGAACTCGTAATATTCTTTCAAAGTATCGCCTTAGCTCCGAGTCAGTTGCAGCATCTTCTAGTCTTTGAGAAAGGTGCCGCAGGGCACTAGGATTTAAGTGGCATATGAAGAGATCAAGCATGCTCTCGAAGTCCGAAATGACCTCAAAAGTTTCTTTGGCACTATCAAACTGGCCATATCTGAGACAAAGTTGCAACAAATAAATTGTTAGATATCAAAAGACATGGTGGGGTCAATTTACATATTAGAAAGAGTTCACAAAGGGGAAAATCGCAAGAATCTGGAATTAGCATGCAATTCGAATCTATACAACAACGCTAAAAACTTTATCCCGCCATAGTGGTGTCGGCTATATGGATCCTTTGTCGCCATTGCGCTCTATCTGTAATCATAGTCTCACTAATGCCTAAGTTCATCATGTCTTTCCTTATTCAGTCCAAGTCTTTTTTGGTCTACCCCTACCCAGTTTAACATGCATAGTGACTAAACTCTCACAACGCCTAACATGTGCCTCTAATGGTCTCCTATGTACATGTCCGAACCATCTTAAACGAGCTTCTCGCATCTTCTCTACAATTGGCGCCACTCCTGTCTTATCCCTGATACATTAATTTCTAATTTTATCCAGTCTCGTGTGACCACACATCCACCTAAGCATTCTCATCTCTGCAACTCCCATTTTTTGCTCATGTACACCATTCACTGCCCAACACTAAGAACCGTAGATCATTGCTGGCCTAATTGCAGTACGGTAAAACTTGCCTTTAAGTTTTAATGGTACTTTACGATCACATAAGATCCCAGACGCGCCTCTCCACTTCAACCAACCTGCTTGGATTCTATGTATCACATCTTTATCTACACCTCCATCTTTTTGAATTATCGATCCCAGATATTTAAAGCACTCACTGCGGGAAATCATGGTCACCCAATTTAATGACAGAGTCATCCGACCTTCTTGCACTACTAAATTTAAGCTCTATATACTCCGTCTTTGTCCTGCTTAACCTAAAACCCTTCTTTTCTAAAGTGTCTCGCCAAGATTCAAGTTTCACGTTTACACCCTCGCGCGTCTCATCAACCAAAACAATATCATCTGCAAATAATAAACACCAAGGTATCGCTTGTTGGATATGCCCGGTGAACTCATCTAAGATAAGGGTAAAGAGATAAGGGCTTAAAGCTGACCCTTGATGTAAGCCAACAACGATAGGGAATTCCTGTGTTAATCGTCCAGATGTCCTCACCCTGGTCACTGAATTTGTATACATATCTTTGATTATGTCAATGTATGATACATTTACACCTTTCTTTTTTAAGACTCTCCACAAGACCTCTCCTGGAACCCTATCATAAGCTTTCTCCAGATCGATAAACAACATATATTAATCTTTTTGTCTTTCCCGGTAGTTGTCAATGAGTCTCCTCAAGAGATGTATAGCTTCCATGGTTGACCTCCCTGACATGAATCCAAATTGATTCTCTGAGATGCTAGTCTCTTGTCTTACTCTTCTCTCTATTACTTGTTCTCATAGTTTCATAGTATGACTCATTAATTTAATTACATTGTTTAATTCGAATCTATACTTTAATAAAAAAAATAGGGTGATCATGGTCGTGAAATAGGACCCTCAAATGAATCTAATCCCTTCGATTTTAATCTCCGTGATGTAATGGAATGTATGATTATTTTAATGCATATGACTAGCAAAAAATTGAAAAAAAATGTATATGTTGATTATAAATACTAGCGGTCGTGCACAGGGTCCATTCAGGCGTGGTGTCCGGCGGCAATACTATTTAACCAACGCTCAAGTGACAAGTGGAATCAGGTACTGTCATCATTGAACACTGCACTTGGGGGACCCGTGTATGGATGCCAGTGTAAACATAAGATAATTCATATACCACTGCATAAAATAAGAAACTCCCGTGCAACAGTAACTTATCAATCCATTAAATAACTTACTTGATGCATGCATATCCCAGCTGCCGAAAGCGATGGAATAAATGAGAAGTCGGAGGACACTGAGGGTAATCTCTTGAGCGAAGATATTCATCCTTTAAGATTGATAAAGCAGTAGAAAAACGGAGGGCTTTGATAGCATAGAAGCAACGCAGTACCTAAGATTGCTTAAAACAATTCTAAAAAGGAACCGTACATAAAACAAGAGGAAGAGCTGAAAACACGCGATCTATGGATAAAGCACAAACCTGCGTAAAATGAGGGCATGCTTGGGATAAAGACAAAGCAAGATCCCCACAAACTGGGGAGCCATTAGCCAATATATCCAGAGATCTTGGAGTAATGCGTAGACTATCAAACCTTCAACAACAAAAAAGAGGAAGCTTCAAAGTGTCGCAGACATAATGAGTCAAATAACTCCCAGTTGAGAATGCAGAGAAAATTGATGAACCTTGAGGTTATCTGGTACAAGACCTCTGGAAGATCAATCTTCTGTTCAAAGTGTTGCTGCATGGTTGCAAATCCAATCAGAAGAGGTTCAAGAAGCCCAACAAGACAGCTTCTTATCTCAACCCCCTTCTTCTGTTTGGGATTTATTTCTGTCGGATTCACAAACATTAGGCGGTCATTTACGGCACCGAGCAATGCTGCACCCAAATAAATATATCAGGAAGAAGGAACACTAATGCAAAATCTGTGAGAAAAGATATGGAAATATTATTTATGGAATAATTATGATAAACTACCCTCTGCATAAATACAGGGACCTACTCTTTATCGATCAAAATTATAAAAACATCTTCTCAGCCTTCAAGAGGTTTTTTTTGTACATGTATGCTAACAATGTAAATTTAGAGGCCAGGTTTTGGTCATTTTGAAAAAATAAAGTGACAACTTTGTAATTACGCAAAGTTATGGGGATGGCCCAATAAATGACCAAATTAGTTATTTGAACTAAGCATTCTCTAGCACATAAGAAACAGAAGAAGAAAAAAAAACTAATCAAAGAAAATACCAGAATCACTAACCAGAACATGGCAGACTAATAGAAAGAATGGTGCGCATTCTGTTATCCCATCCAAGAACACTGACTGCAGTTGCACTCGAGAAGAGAAGGGCGGGCCCAACCCACAGAAGGGATCGGAAGTGAAAAATGTTAAGTGAAAAAAATATGAAGAGTACGAGCAACCAAAATGCAGTTTAATACACAAGAATGTTGTCTAATTCAACTAAAAAAGGGATCAAGGATATAGATGGGAGTCCTCCATCAAATTTGGTTGCGCTGCTAGATAATATTTCTAAATCAGAGGAACAAATCAATACCCTGTTGCTTGTCAATACTCCAGCAACTTGACCTCTAGGAGTCTCTTGCCAGTGAACCTATGCAGATCAGCTTAAGATGAGATTCAAAAATATAGAAAGAATCAAAACAAAACAAGTTTATGCTAATAGAATGGCCATCAACTACCAACTCGAGTGCCCTTGAACTCTTAACATGTCAACTTTACAACTAGCAAATCTACTAAATTCAAAATCACTATCTGCTCAATAAAATTGAGCAGTTTAGGAAATATGAACTCCCAGATACATAAGTGTCTACAAAGGTAGCATACAACACATGATAATACATATCCAATATTGCTATTAGAGTCCACCTAACCAAACTAGTAAATGGATTCGCAAGATGTGTAATTGATAATTCTTAGGAATTTTAATGAACAAGAGATCGACAATTAATTGGTCAGCTACACACTAACAGTGCGACCAATTTCGATCGAATCGATTACGAAAGTCAAGGAAAGACTTCCACTACTCAACTTCTAGTCCAGGCAGATTACAGATTACGAGTCAGATAAAAGTCAACAACAAAAGTCAGAGAAGTAAGCTGGCAGATGATGAACAGTTCATCTTCACATCAAGGCAGGGCAGCCCGATGCACAAAGGCATCCCCGCGCAGCGAGAGTCCGGGGAAGGGTCCCACCACAAGGGTGAAATGTAGGCAAACCTTACCATGCATTTTTGCAAGAGGCTGCTTCCAGGACTCGAAGGCAATTACAAAAAAATCGTGTCGGTTGGATAAAGTACGAGCCCGAGTAGAAACAATAGTTCACCGGTCTGGATAGAAGTTGGATCGAAGGATATTCGGTCAAGAAAAAGAATCGCGTAACTCTTGGCGTAAGGCCAGGTAGTTATAGTTTTCTATTTTTATCTTGTAACCTGTAATTGCAAAAAAAAAGCGGGGGAATAGCAAGTCTGGTAAATCATCCCCTTTCTACGAGATTTTCTTCAATTCTATGGGGCTCAGCCGAGAAGTCAAGCTCCTCAAACAGCAGAAATCGGTACTCAAGAGTTTCCTGAATTCCCTTTTGTTTCCTTTAGTTACTTATTTATAGCATCAGTCTATTATCAAAATTGTCATATCGGGAGGAGTCGTTAAGCTAAGTTGAGAAATTCAGCTCAGTAAGGACTTTTGGTCATCAACACAAGTCACCACTGTTAAGTACAAAGTGAGCCGATATGCGAACTAGATAAGGCTTTGAGGAGGATTTGGTAAGAGCTGTGATAATGTAGCATAGTGGCGAATAAGGTCTTCCACATTGGCTGCTTAGTTATTAAAGGCGTAAGGCGCACCAAGGCGCAAAGGGATCTTGGAGCCTAGGCGGAGACGCGCACTTGACGAGGGTAAGTCACAATCACATTCATTTTAAATAATCAACATCAAACATCACTTCATTTTCTTGATCAGATTCTTCATCTATTCTACTCATTAATCATTCATTATTATCATTTATCGTCATTTATGATCCAAAGGCGCAAACCTTTGAGCTTTGTAAGCCTTGAGCCTTAGACGCGCCTTTAACAACATAGGTTGCCTGGCAAACATGTGAACTCACCCGAACATATAGAAAGGCTGATTGAGAAGGAATTCAACTCACCTATGATACGCCATAGTCGTATCAAGAACAAACATGAACACAAACTTAGATTGCAATAAAGGGAACACAAATACAATCATGAGATGACTCCTATCAAGCATCTGGAGGCTGGGTCCTCCTTGACACTCCACTCTCCAAGAGCCCAAAACACACAAGACTTCAAAGATAAGCAAGACTCCACCCATAGGGCTCCTTATATAGATGGAGCCCCACACTACACGACAAAATACGTAAAAACACATACATGACAAGCTTGGTGAGTCTTGAGTCTTAGGCGCGCCTTTAACAACATAGGTTGGTTGGCAAACATGTGAACTCGCCGGAACCTATAGAAAGGCTGATTAAGAAGGAATTCAACTCACCTATCCATCAACAGATGGAAGGAAAGTCACCAACTAATCACTAGCCTGTTACCCCCGCCGTTAGAGTAAGTCGATCTTTCCTATAAAAAGTCAGCCAACTAAAAACCTAATTGTAACAAATTCCTAAAATTGCGGTCCTCTTATTATCCTATAAATAGGAGTGGCCTGTCGAAGGAAAAAGGAGCGGAACCTGGCTGTAATCCCGTGAAAGAATATATTTCTCACCAATGTCGGTAATTCTACTTCAGATTTTTTTATGCGGTTGTCTTGGTACTGTGAATTGAGAGAGAAAGAGAGGAGAAGAGATCCACTATAAGCTTATTCTCATTTCCATTACCTGAATTGCTCATTCTTTCTAACATGCTATATCATCCCTCAAGCAGGGAGTAATTTAAGATCATATTGCCATCAGAGACATGTTTCTTGAAATTCCGCAATGTAAGGTGTTGACTAAGAGCAGCTACAAGAAGCAAAAAAAAATCATCTTTCAATCTGACAGCTCCCAAAGAAAAGAATCAAAAGGTGCATGTAATGTCCACCTAGAATTCTAAACTGACTAAGCGGCCTAGGTCAATGATACAAATATGACCCCATTGGCCCACAATCGCCTCGCCAAGCACTGTAACCGTAGTCTCGCACTTGTTATATGATCTATGTAGCCCTAAGTGACATTCCGTAATTTCGTGTATGCCAATTCTCACATATATAAGCGGGTATCCTCACTTTCACATATACATGGGAGAGAAGAGAGTCTTTTATATCATCTTGGATCATTTAGTCTAGTTATGCTCTCATAGGAGAGAAGTTCCTAGAGGGATCCTGCCCTCAAGAGATTGGGCATCGAGCTTGCCTAGATATATTGTATCTCGATTCGTATTTATCTGTTACATTTTGTTCGACGATAGCGAGCATCTATCAACTTGTCTGGCCAACTGGCCAAATCGAGTTCAATTTCGAGTCCTAATTGAGCTCATTGTTCCGTTCCCAACGCATCCATCTAGAGTTGCTTGATTTCGTCGTTCTCGGACTCGTTCGCTTCCAAGTGATTGAACTTGAGCGTCGTCTTAGTTCTGTCCCCATCCCCGATCGACCGCTTCTTGCTACTCCAACGACCTTGATTACACACGACTTTCGCACCCATCGCGCGACCCAGCGTGCTCACTTGCTTGGCAGATCATCCCATCGTGTTTTGACATCAGTAGTGTCGACCTAGCGGCACTCGAGGACGACGACCCATGTCATCATGTCTATCTTCGATTACCAGACGACCACTAGCCGCGGTGTCCCATGCGCGTGACACTATTTCTTTTCAGTATGTGGCCAACCTCCTTCAGCAAGCGTCCATTGTACATGACCGTCCACCCCATCGTACATACATCTCTCCCTTCCTCATATTGATTTCACCTGCTGCAAAACACCCCAGTCTTCCTTCCCCGACGACCATAATCCTTTGCTACATGCCACGACCCATTCCCTGTCCCTCTGCGTAGACGAGGACGCCTCTGCTTTGACCTTCACTGTTTCCAATCAGTCGGATCGACATGAAGTTCAATTCCTAGAATTCTAAAATGACTAAGCTCGATTAAAGGAGCATGATTTATCAACTTAGAATTCTAAACTGACTGAGCAACCTAAGTCAATGATACGAATACGACCCTCTTGGCCCACAACCACCTCGCTATCTCGCACATGTTTTATGATCTATGTAATCCTACATGGCATTTCCGTAATTTCGTGTATGCCCACTCCCATATATATAAGGAAGTTGAGGAGAGTCTTTTATATCATATTAGATTATTTAGTCTAGTTAGACTCTCATAGGAGAGAAACTCCTAAAGGGATTGCACTCAAGAGATTTGAGTATCGCGCTTGTCTAGATATATTGTATCTCAAATTTTATTAATCTATTGCATTTTGTTCGAAGATGGCGAGTATCTATCAACTCGTCCAACCAGCTGGCCAAATCGGGTTCAATTTTGAACCCTAATTGACCTCATCGTTCCATTCCCAGTGCCGCCATCCAATGTTGTTCAATTCCATCATTCTCGACCCCGTTCTCCTCCATGCGATTGACCTCGAGAGTTGTATTAGTTCTCTCCCCAACCCAATTGACCGCTTCTAGCTACTCCGACGACCCCGATTACACACGCCTTCCACACCCAGCACGTGACCCAACACACTCACATACTCGACAGATCATCCCATCGTGTTTCAACATCAGCGGCGCCAACCTAGCCGCACTTGACAATAACCCCAGCCCTCACGTCTGTCCTCGGCTACAAGACGATCACTTGCCACGACGTCCCTTACGAGCGACATCGCCACTTTTCGGCGCGTGGCCAACCTCCCTCAGCGAGCCTCCATTGCACACGACCGACCACCTCATCGAACAGTACATCCTTCGGCTCCCTTCCTCCAACTGATCTCACCCGCTGCAAAACACCCTGGACATCATTTCCTCAACTACAATCCTTCGCTACATGCACACGACCTGTTCCATATCCCTTTTCGTAGATGAGGATGTCTCCGCTCCACAGATTCCACAAATCGGTTGCTCGATTAAAAGAACTCATTCTCTTCCTCCACGAGCTTGAGGCCACCGCTGTCAACCATTGTTTTAAATGTCCTCCGACATGTCTCACGACATGTCATTTTTTAGGGAAAAACGATATGTTTTTCTAAAAAAATAGATTATGTCCTTTTGTAAAATATAGACCGATATGTCCAATTTTTTCCGATATATCGGCCGACGCGACTTTTAAATATATCGTCTGCTATTTTATTTTATGTTATATTAGCAGACTAGCAACATATATTTAAATCGCATATGAATACTATATTATGTATGTTTAAATCGATTAGACTTATTATTTCACCTTTTTTAAAGTTTTATTCTTACAATCAATTTTGTATAATTGTTTCACAATTTTTTAATTTCATATTACAAAAAATATGAAAATATTTAAATCTTCTTTATTTGCAATAAACTTATTGTTATCAAAATAAAATTATTGTATACTATTAAATATATTTTACAATGTATCATTTTGTATTTGTTAATAATATTTTATCTTAGATACTATTCGATTTTATTTCGTAATATAAATGACTCGTTTTTTATCTATTTGTTATATTATTTTTATACGATATAATTATAGTTAGTATACATAAAAAAAATTATTTAGAAGACATGGAAATCCGATATTTTAAAATATCCCCGACATGTCTCCGACTTCCGACATTTAAAAACTCAATCTGATATGTTGCCGACATCCGATATTTAAAACATTGCTGTCAACAATCAACCAACACCTTTGTCCCCCTCCTCCACCGCCCCAATACCGTCCCGTTGTTGACTACACGAGGTTCATACACCATGCCGAGGACATCCACCAAGCCCACCTTTGTTGTATCGAGATCCCTGTATTCAACAACACCGACCCCTCGGATGGATAGCCCACGCCGAATAGTTCTTTGATCCCCAGCCTACCCACGCTAACCAGAAGGTTCCTCTAGAGACAATATACATGGAGGTCCCGATGCTCCATTGGGTCCATTGGATGCACACAAACACTCTGGATCACTCACAACCAATACTTAAGGAGGATCTTCTCCATCACTATGACACTCGTCAAGCAGGCAATTTTTACGGGCATCTCAACTCCGTTCGTCACTCCAATATCGTCATGACATACATCACTGAGTTCATCAAGGTTGTCACCTATCTGTCCTCTCTCTCGCGCTATGAAACAAGCTCGTTGCCTTGACAAAGAGATCTGCGTGGCCCAGCCGCTATCCTATGCCACGCCACGCCACCAGCAACCACAATCAAAATCTCGGTCACCTCTCCATTGACTGGATCTCCTGCCTCCACCTGGACCTCCGTTACTTGGCCCTCCAACGCCTCAGGTGGTTTCACCACCAACAGTACCCCCACCACCACAGCACTTGTCTCATTAGGAGTGCTTCGAGCTCCACCGAAAAGGCCTTCGCTTTAGTTGCCATCAACCATACTCGCTCACACACAAATGCGCTCTTAAAGGCCGACACTTGTTGATCGGTGTCGACGACAATGTTCCTTCCTTCACTGACTTGGATCCTCTAATGTCGCAGATGATCCCTTTGAGCCTCGACCTTGAGGACAAGGTCGATTTTCGAAAGTGTTGATAAAAATACGACTCACCCTCTGGACCGACAGTTGCCACGCCAAGCGTTGTCACCGTAGTCTCACACGTGTTTTATGGTCAATGTAGCCCTAAGTGGTACTTCTGTAATTTCGTGTGCGTCCACTCCCACCTATACAAGGGGATGGAGGAGATTCTTTTATAACATCTTGGATCATTTAGTCTAGTTGACGCAGGACGAATCTATAGGCGGCGGAAAATTCGCGACCTAACCCTTCATAGTATGCAAAGCCCGACGGGTTAAATCATAATTGAATAATAAATGATGACATCTCATGCAGTTAATTCACAGCAAGACGCAATAATTAATTAGGGCGAAACAAGCTTAGGCTTTCCTCCGCGTGGAGGGCCAAAGCAAGAGCGTACGACGAATAAATCCTGCAAATCACGATAATTATCTAACAGACAACTACCATGCAAGATATTCAAACAAGTACAAGAGTCCAATCAAATATAAAATGCTGAATAAAATACAAATAAGACTCACAAAGTAGTGGGCTGACCAAGGCACTGAAGAATCCGGAGCTGGGGATGCGTGGATGACGATCCGAGGAGGAACCGAAGGCGGGAAAGCGACGTAGGTGGCTGTCCTTGGTGGTGGAAGGTGAAAACGGACCGGAAATGGATGGATCCGGCCACGTGGGTAGAGATTCGGACGAGGGTGGATAGATCCGATGATTTGGGAGCGGATTCGGGCTGGATTTGTCCAGATCTGGACTGATTTGGACGAGGGGCTGGAGGTGGTTCCACGTAGAGGAGAGGGGTGGTGGTTGTAGGGAAGGAGGGGGAGGGGCGGCGGCTATAGGGGGGAGGCGGCTGGGCTTGGAGGAGGGCAGCGGTGGATGAACTGGGCAGTCAGCAGCGGGCTGAGAAGGGGGCTGCTTTGCTGGGCAGCAAAAAGGGGTGTCGGAGGCTGGGGCTGCAGGGAGGCTAGCGACAACAGTGGAAGGAAGGAGGAGAGGCGGCTGGTTGGGGGTTGCAGGGAGGCTGGCGGTGGAACAAGGAGGGGGGTGGGGGGGGGGGGGGGGAACTATAGGCTAGGAATAGTGAATTTCATTTTTGAACAGTGACCAAGTGGGGATTTTCTGGACAGCCACACGGTGGCTGCTTGGGGGCTGTTGGGGGCTGCGGGAGGGAGTTTGGAAGGGGAAAAGAGGGCTAGGGTTAGGGGGTACCTTGGGGAAGGAGATACAAGTCTAGGAGTCGTCACCTAGGGTTCCACGACGTCGGCACCGCGGGGTGATCGTTGGAATCCGGGAATAGTGTTTCTCCAAATTCTGCAATCCTCCAATCAGCCCACAAACCATCTATTTATAATAAAAGAAGGATTAGGACATCCCACCATCAACGACTATGATTGGCCAGAGGTGTGGCCACCCAAATACATCAAAACAAAAGCAAAAATAATAAACTAATATACCAAATTGATTCGCAACGCGAATCTGAACACATCTGCGGAATCCGATCGTCGATCCGGGCACGCCATATATGGAAAGTTGCCAAATCAGTCCTGAATGGACCCAAAGCTCGTCCTCGCCTCGGCTCAGCGTCAATCTCCCCGGCTTGAAAGAATTCATCTCCCGATGAATTGAGATCGGAATTCTTTCGTTGTATGCCATGTAAAACTCGAAGAGGTCCACCAGAGGTCGCCCAAGTGTCGTCGATGGAAGAGTGTCCTCGCCAATCGACTCCTCCCGACTGAAAAACTGTCATCTCCGGTAAATGGAGACAGTCGCACTGAAGTCGAAGTCCAGGGGTGAATCGATCACGCGTTGCTGCAAGTACCCAGGTGTCACCAACGTTTGTAGTAGGAATGCACTGGCGGAATCTGGTCTCCATGAATCTTTCAAAGCTCAACTCACGAGTGGTGGATCCCGGTGCGATCGGCGGCGGCGTAGGTAGAACCAAAGAAGACGAGTCCCCGGGTGGGTGGGTGTCAGAAGTGGGTGAGTAGTGGTGGTCATCAGACGTGGGTGGGCTATGAGGGTGGTAAGGCAGCGGGAGTGGAGGTGTGGGCGGCTGGAAGTCCTCACTGCTTAGGTCCACATACTCGCGAGGCTCGTAGTACGACGTCATATCTTCAACACTAAATACCAGGTGGATACCCATACTTGCAGGGATATCAAGATCGTAGATATTTGCTTCGATCTGTCTCATGATTATATAGGGATCCATTCGCCTAACGCACAAGCTTTTAGCAAGCCTCGCACGGAGCTTCACAACACAGATTCTCACCATCACCTGCTCGCCTTCATGAAGTACCTGCACTTGCCAATGAACATCCGCATGTGATTTACAAGATTTATTACCAATATGGATTATTCGTCGGACCGACTCATGACACACATGCAAACGATGAACAGACAACACAACTGACTCATGCAAATGATGAAGAAACGACTCAACACACTCATGCAAATGATGTAAATGAGACACGGAGGACACAACATACGTGATACAGGAAAGGCTAATAACCACTTGAAAATCTACTAAAGGAGGTGGTCTATCAGGAGGCTCTCTCGGAGGAGTGTAGAAAAACTCATCTCGTGTGTGCCGAGTGCTCAGGTAACCGTGCGAAACATCTACACTCAAGGGGGAGCTCATGAAGAGCAACATGTCTCTCAGGGAGCGTAACACATCAGGGGGCTCACCAGGAGGTGTGTAAGAAAAGTCATCACGAATGCGACGACCACCTGAATGAGAATCGTGTATACCGACTAAAAGACGTGACTTTATAGTGTAGTGAGTGTCCCCGAAAATAAAGAGCTCTTCCGGTGGGTCAACAGGTGGTGCATCCCAAAACTCAGCGATAGTGCGATGTGTCGGCAGGTGGTGCCCTAAATATTGGATGCTCCTCACAATATCCATCCTCTGGGGCGGGGTCAGGGACGATAATGGAAGAGGCTTCCATAAATC
Source organism: Dactylorhiza incarnata (assembly GCA_033032865.1). Classification (NCBI taxonomy): domain Eukaryota; kingdom Viridiplantae; phylum Streptophyta; class Magnoliopsida; order Asparagales; family Orchidaceae; genus Dactylorhiza; species Dactylorhiza incarnata. The sequence continues at coordinate 1,234,834 of JAWHQI010000281.1, forward strand.
AATACTCATACATGCGGGGCTCATCTGAATCGCATCCTCACCAGGATGTGGTGGCTCACCAGGAGGCTCAACAGGGGGCTCGTCGTAGAACTCGTCACTAGGGTCATGGTCCTCTAGATGAGTACCATCGTGAGGGGTAGTGTCCCCGTGCATGGATGACATAGCCACCACGAGATCAACACCAGGCTCTGGTCTCTCGGTCGTGATGTGACTCATGGTAATAACAATGGGAGAGCGACATAGATCTACGCTCAAGAATGGGTCTGTGGGTGTGGTGTCAAGACGTGAGTCCAGGGTAGGGATGTTAATCAACCCATGACATGCCAGATGTGGTGGTGTGGGTGAGGGGCACGACACTATAGGCTCAAGTGGTCGCTCAGGCTCACTCTCGGTCGGGGTCACGAGAGACGGGTCAGAAATAAAAGATAGGTCACTCACTGGGCTAAGCACTTCACTGGGGTGAGAGCAATCTCCATCAGGTATCACTTCTGCCATGTCTGACGGAATAATGGTAGGCAGAGTGGTGTCCTCGGTGTGGGAGGAGCTTGTACTGCAGAGGTCAAAGTGAGGATCCAACCGACCAGCTCTTGCGGGTCTCAAAGACTGTTCGTAACGACGGGCAAGCCGATACGTCTGCTCGAGGGACTTCGAGCTATGATAAACCACCTTAGTACGAATTTCTGATCGAAGGCCAGACCGAAATCTGCAAGAGGTCATGGCTGGGTCCTCTCGGATATCGCTCCTCGCAACTAACTCATCAAAGCGATCCCTGTACTCAGCGACAGACATGGATCCTTGCTGAAGGGAAAATAATTGGTCGAGCCGCGGCTCAGTTGGTGATGAGAGCCGTGTTGAAGGCTCCTTATCAAGGAGGTCTGGGGATCGAATCCCAGCCTCAACAACCCGCCTCAATTAAACTGGTTGAGGAGACGGGTTGGGGTGTGGGGGCCGCGGCCCTGTCAGAAGATCCCGATTGGGGGCCACTATGGATCATTGTCGTGGACTGCTTCGCGTGGTGCGGTATTTGAGCAGTTGGTATTGCCCACGGGTACGGGTGAAGCCTTACCCCTAATAGCAAAAGTGGAAGGAAGGAGGAGAGGCGGCTGGCTGGGGGATGCAGGGAGGCTGGCGGTGGAACAGGGAGGTGGGGGACTATAGGCTAGGAATATTGAATTTCATTTTTGAACAGTGACCAAGTGGGGATTTTCTGGACAGCCACACGGTGGCTGCTTGGGGGCTGTTGGGGGCTGCGGGAGGGAGTTTGGAAGGGGGAAAAGAGGGCTAGGGTTAGAGGGTACCTTGGGGAGGGAGATACAATCCTAGGAGTCGTCACCTAGGGTTCCACGGCGTCGGCACCGCGGGGTGATCACTGGAATCCGGGAATAGTGTTTCTCCAAATTCTGCAATCCTCCAATCAGCCCACAAACCATCTATTTATAATAAAAGAAAGATTAGGACATCCCACCATCGACGGCTATGATTGGTCGGAGGTGGGGCCACCCAAATACATCAAAACAAAAGCAAAAATAATAAACTAATATATCAAATTGATTCGCAACGCGAATCCGAACACATCTGCGGAGTCCGATCGTCGATCCGGGCATGCCATATATGGAAAGTTGTCAAATCAGCCCCGAATGGACTCAAAGCTCGTCCTCGCCTCTGCTCCGCAACACTAGTTAGTCTCTCATAGGAGAGAAAGGCTCTCAGAGGGACCTTTCTTTCAAGAGATTGAATATCAAACTTGCCTCGATATATTGTATATTTATTTGCATTAATCTACTGTGTTCTATTCGACGATAGTGATTATCTATTGGTAAATCTCCTTCAACAAGACATGGCGTTGATGATGGAATTGCTCAGCAAATAAGATTTATGGTGGGAATAGAAGACAGGCAAGTGTGGCGTCCAGTAAGGCGGGTACTGACTACAAGCCAATTCGAAAGACAAGGAAGAAGATCTTGCACTTAGGAAAAAGAGCATTGCTTGAGATCTTTCAAAGTTGAGGGAGTGATCGAGATACCCTCTTAAAACGATGTCATCGACTTAAAAGATCAAATGTCTAGTTTGATCAATTTGAGACCTATATCCTCTGTGGGTATTACTACCTAATTGAAGGTTTTATTCACCATGTAAGACTCTCATCAAGCAATGACACGGTGGACTGTCCATTTTCTCCTGGGCATCATGGTTTTAATTAAAATTCAAAAAATCTTACCGGCCAAGAAAATCGCCCTATAGGATAGAAAAAGATTGGTGGAGCAACAATGATAGATTTGTTATGGTGGTTTAGCATTGATTATATATGTGCTTCCAATTGTGTTTAAATTGTACATTTTGACATTATAATTTATGTCGGGGGTGCTTTTGTAATTTATCTATTACATTTGGACATTTTTTGTAAATGTCATGTGAGCTTATATTATATGAGCTTAGGACTAAAATGAAGGAAAGAAAGAGTAAATCCTCGCTTATCACTCTCTATAAAACCTCAGCTCGGAAGAATTTGGTAGCTTTTTCTCGAGCATCCCACCTTCGGTAGGTGTGGCAAGACACATAGAGGACCCATTTCCGAGTTAGCCTCATTAACGACTGAGCAATTTTAGAAAAAATTGGGATAAACAGTATATAATACCATATGATACCCAAGAAATTGTATATATATGTGACTAACGTGTGCCTTGGCCAATTTTGGATAGCTTCTGCTTTTTGTGGGTTTAATGCTAGCTCATTTTTATTGATGACATGCCCAGAGAATGATACTCCTTACAACCAAAATTTGGACTTAGAGAACTACGCGTAGAGTTATTGAGTTTTCAATAGTTACTGCTCCTCGATGGTTAATATGTTCTTCATGGCTAAGGAAGTAGATTGTCGTAACATCGATGGATACTATTACAAACTAATCCAAATATTACTAGAATACCATGTTCATCAGAACTACAAACAACATTACTACAAATTTGTAGTAATTATACATTAAAATGAAAGCAGTCATAAATATTTCTTCTTTTATTGGCCGTTAGTGGTGTTGGATATTAGACTTCCTTGTGGGTGTGGGTGTGGGGGTGGGTGGGGGGGGGGGGGGGGGGGGGGGGGGGGGGGTGGTGAAAGGATTATGATAAAATATTAATTTTCTTTATCAAATGATATTTAGATGCACAAGAGAAGTGAAAATATCAAATTAACAAAATCAAAATCATGAACAAAAGAAAATCTTTATCATTTTTAGATTACTAAAAAGACATACAAACGTTATGATCTTTTTAACACAAAGATCAAAGGTGATGAAGATTACAACTTTTGTTTTCTATACGACTCGCTCCTAGAACCGGTTGGCCCAAGCAAATCCACCCACGGATTTGCCTCAAGCCTCTCCTACACGGAGAACCACCTAGACCTAAACCCAAGATCTAGTCGCAACACACGAGGCGAATTCCACTGATGACAATAATTAACAATTAAGTCAAAGCAAAAGTGAAAATACAAGTTAGAGATGAAAAATAAGATCAGGAGAAACTCCCTCAAAACAGAAGACGAATGCTTGTTTGATATTACGCGTCGTTCTTTGCAAAATCTTCCCTTGAATGATCTTGAATGACGGATTCTTCTGTTTGCTCTTTTAGAATGAGAGGAAGGGAATTCTACAACACTCCAAGTCGGCTAGGGCGAACCTTCTCGTGAAATAATTGATAGTTCGAAAGAAATCCCGCACGTTTAAATATAGTTTCTTATTTTTTGGGAGCTACCGCCTGCGATAGCTGCTCCGCCGGATGGTAGCGTTGAATTTGGAATATCCCGCGCTCTGGTTCCTCTTCTGCGCTGTGGGGGTTTCCATATGGAGCAAGAGTTAGCGCTTGACGTTAACCACTACCGCGGGGAGATAGTGTATAGATTTCTAGTCCGTAACAACTCCATATTTTTAAAGCCGGGCGCTAGTGGATACCGTTGGGTGGCAATGGGAAACTCCGATGTTCGTCCAAGTTGACTTGAAAACTTTCAGGAACTGCTCATGCAACTTTTACGAGCTACCGCCGAAGGGCGTTAGCGAGCTAGCGATGGGCGTTAGCGCTACCGCCGGTGGTAGCATCCATCTTGAAATGCAGGTGGCTCTTTGATCGCCACCGGGAGAAGGCCGATCGTCGGCCGTAGACTGACGATCGTTGACCATTAACCATTGATCACTAATCGATCATTGACCGCCAATATCTGACCGAGCACCCGATCGCTGACTGGAAATCGACGTACGTCGAGTGCTGCCGTTGGCGGGAGTGGCAAAAACTGGCCATTATGGATCTTTGTTAACCGCATTTATATATATACATATATATTTTTAACTACTATAGGCAAGAAGTTGCCTTTGGTGCAACATTCAAAAGTGCCAAATATAGCCTCATTCTTTTACTCCAATGACTTAAACATATATTATGAAAACAAATGAAAATTCATAAAATATGATGGTTATTTGTGTAATTATACAATATCCCTATAATAAAAATAATGATGGAAATTCATAAAATCTAAAAAAAAATTAGTAGACCTACACCTACTATGGTAGGTAATCATTATGCCTCCAAAAACTAATTTCGAAATATAATGACTTACTTTAAAATAATTTTTTGCTAAAATATAAATGTTTAAAAAAAATAATTATAAAATATTGATGTATATTTTTTTACGGTCATTTTGAGTACTCATATGTATAAGTTGCGGAATGAAGGAAGCATGGTTATGTGCACATAAATCAAAATGGATTCTTGGGTCTGCCCTCTCTGATGTCTTTGGCTTTGATTTGAGGGCATGATTCCGCAGCAAATGCGACGGTATAGGGGGCCACTATTTCAGTGGTACTCTGTGAGCAGCCACTTTGTGCATTTATTGTCAAAGGTTAGGTCTTTCTCCTCTGAGAGAAGCCACTTTGTGCATAGTGCCAAAGGTTAGGTCTGTTTCCAATCTTCCCCCGCCCATACCCCCAATGATTGGGGACTATATGGGTTATGATGTTGTTGTATATGTATAAGTTGCGGGAGAAGCCCACCGTCGCCGGTCGGGTACTGTCGTATGCGGGCGCAGCCCACCGTCGCCGGTCGGGTACTGTCGAATGCAGGCGCAACCCGCTAAGAATCAGCGAGTACGGGTGAAGCCCGTGCGGAGCTGCTAGTATATATATACATATATACATATACATATATACATATATATATATACATACATACATACCCGCACACTATGAAACAACTTGCAATTCAACATTAGTGACTTTCGCAGATTTGTTATTCTCAAATCAAGCGTGCGTCAAACTATGTTTCAACAAGTGGTATCCATAGCTCCAGTCTATTTTCGAAAAGATACTCGCGCCTTCAAGTTGATTAGACAAGTTGTTGATCCTTGGTAAGGGGTACTTGTTTTTTTTTTTACCATTAGTAGTTCAGTGTAGTCTATGCACGGTCATGCTACTTTCCTTTTTCTTAACTGTAATTACCAGAGCCTTGGAATGAGGAACTCAGCCTGATAAATTTTATATACTAGTTCTTGCAGGAGAATTTTTGGTACATCCTTAGATGTCATTCTTAGAGTAGCCTTTGCTACCCCTATGGCACTAGGTATGCGGTTGGTAGTGAAATCCATCCCCCTCTTTAGAGGTGTACTGGGGAGTTCCTTCAAAAAGACCCCAGGATACTCATTAACAATTGACACATTATTCAATTATTCTCCTTTATCCTATTTTCCTACGATTGTCATAAGGAAGACCCCATTATCTTTCATGATAGTACTAATTGATAACAGAAATAATATTTGAGACACTCATTTCATTCCTTTGAAGCATACCCAAGAACTACCTAGCACTTTGATTGATATTCCTTTTTCCTTAGAATGTATTGCTGCCACACTTATAGTTAACTAGTCCATCTCGAGAATTAGATCACATTCATTTAGTAGGAGAACAATCAGCTTTACATCAAATTGCTTGTATTATACAGATAACAAGACTTTACACTTAATTTTGTGATCATTACCGCATTGTTGGGCATTCTAACTTTAAGTTCTGATTTGCCTATATATGTTTGCACACATATTGCCCTTATGAAATCGTGGGTGATGCACCTGAATAGTACTTAAATACTGCATATCACACCACTTAATCTACTTTAGCCCCAAAATGACCCATTTAGTAGATCTTTGGCAGAACCATCTGCTCTTCTTGTGCAGTATGAGTGATAAGTGTTATGGAGGGACCCATGAGCTCGACATCAAATAAGGTTAGACGGATTTATTCTAGACAACCGAAGAGCATGAACAACCCCACAAAGTGACAGTCCAACATTATTGATGAATAAGTGCATGAGTACATTGAACTTGTACCCATGTTCCGGGTCTTTTGATGAATCACTGCATAAGGTACTTCATGCACGGTCTCCATACCCACATTTGTGTTCCGGATCTTTTGCAGAATCACTGCATAAGGTACTTCATGCACGGTCTCTATACCAACATTCGTACATGTCTCCACTACCTCCACTCTACCTTCATTACTCAATTGTTGGACACAACTTGCTTGATAGAAGTCGAATTTATAGTCCGACCCTCAAACAATTAGTACAACTCATCCTCATTGCACGGTTGCACCCTTACTCCACCTATTAGTCTCTCACCACCATCTATCGCCCCCCCCCCCCCCCCAAACCAACACACACACAACATTCCACCACCAAACAATAGGCCTCCACTCCCACCTACCCCGACGTCAAGCATCCCTTTAGTGCACCGCTTTCTAGTCAAGAATTCAACAATATCAAGAGCAAGGCTTAATGCTTCCGTTGTAGGCAACCTTATTCAACCCACACATGATTGCACACTTAAAGAATTATGTGCTTTGATCGAGCATTGCGTGGAGATAACGATGGAAAATTTCAAGGTCCTGGAGATTGCAGATGATCCATATCTAACGATTTGTAGCATCACCATGAATTGCCTTGACCTTGTTTTTCTTTGGGGCATCTCAGACCCCAGGACCATGAAACTTCGTGACTAAAATGAGACTACGGAGATTCTCATTATAGTGGGCAAACTAGAACTTTATCTTGCAGGACTTAGCAACCCCTTTACACCTTCCGGTGGAGTCCTCTCCTGGATTCACTGTGTACCTCCATGACAGTCAACAATCTCCTAAAGAAGGTTTATGTAACAACCTTGCGATAGACATGTGTGTGTGCGCTCCATCAAGGCGGAATTCTATACTTTGGGTTAGGTGGCATTGATGCCATTTTGGGAGTCAGACATTCTTCATCAGGGAGAATTTTATAGTTTCAGATTTGGTGGCGTTGATGCTATTTTGGGACTCGCATGACTGTGACCTTGGGTGAAAATTAATTGTTCTACATTGAATATATCTTCATTTCCTTTGACATTCAGTCACACTGTAGAAGAATGTTTAACTAGCGCACACTCCGCTCCCAACAGATGACTCAACAAGTAGACTTCAGTGCAATCTTGTAGCAGATCACCTTCGCTCCCATGTTGCCTCTGTTAGACAACACTCTATCTTCACATCAGGAATATCATTTGCATCAGCGGCTAAAGGAGTTTTAGTGTATTCATAGAGCCACAAGGCGATCATTATGAGTGCCTGGTCATGTCATTCAGATTGTCAAATGCTCATGCCTCCTTCCAGTACATCATGCACAATATATTGACATTTCAAACGTATGTGTTTGTTTTTTACGACATACTGGTTTACAGTCCTTTTATGGAAGGATCAGTTGGAGCACCTATCAGCTACCATCAGACACCATCTGTAACGATCCAGGCCCGCCAACACGGGACCCAGCTGGACCGCCGGCACCCTCCCGACCCAGGCCCGCCAACACGGGACCCAGCTGGCACTGGAAGGGTTCAGCCTAACCAGATGGTCTGCAGACCATGCACCCCAACCCCTCTCTGTCCCACCACAGGGCACAGGTTGTTGGAGACCGCAGTCCCCCTTTGATGAGAATTGAGCCAGTTAAGCGGCAGCGCGTAGACTTCCCAGGAGGTCACCCATCCAAGAATTGCTCCAGCCCGAGCACGCTTAACTATGGAGTACTTTCACTTCTCATCACCATTTGAGCTGCAGCTCAATTGGTGATGAGAAGTGACCATAGTTAAGCGTGCTCGGGCTGGAGTAATTCTGGGATGGGTGACCTCCTGGGAAGTCCACGCGCTGCCGCTTAACTGGCTCAATTCTCATCAAAGGGGGACTGCGGTCTCCAACAACCCGCTGTGCCCTGTGGTGGGAAAGAGAGGGGTTGGGGTGCATGGTCTGCAGACCATCTGGTTAGGCTGAACCCTTCCGGTGCCAGCTGGGTCCCGTGTTGGCGGGCCTGGGCCGGGAGGGTGCTGGCGGTCCAGCTGGGTCCCGTGTTGGCGGGCCTGGATCGTTACAAAAAGTCATATCCTCCAGGATTGCACTTTTTTATAACGATCCAGGCCCGCCAACACGGGACCCAGCTGAACCGCCGGCACCCTCCCAGCCCAGGCCCGCCAACCCGAGACCCAGCTGGCACCGGAAGGGTTCAGCCTAACCAGATGGTCTGCAGACCATGCACCTTAACCCCTCTCTGTCCCACCACAGGGCACAGCGGGTTGTTGGAGACCGCAGTCCCCCTTTTATGAGAATTGAGCCAGTTAAGTGGCAGCGCGTGGACTTCCCAGGAGGTCACCCATCCCAGAACTAGCTCAATTGGTGATGAGAAGTGAAAATACTCCATAGTTAAGCGTGCTCGGGCTGGAGTAGTTCTGGGATGGGTGACCTCCTGGGAAGTCCACGCGCTGCCACTTAACTGGCTCAATTCTCATCAAAGGGGGACTGCGGTCTCCAACAACCCGCTGTGCCCTGTGGTGGGACAGAGAGGGGTTGGGGTGCATGGTCTGCAGACCATCTGGTTAGGCTGAACCCTTTCGGTGCCAGCTGGGTCTCGGGTTGGCGGGCCTGGGCTGGGAGGGTGCCGGCGGTCCAGCTGGGTCCCGTGTTGGCGGGCCTGGATCGTTACACCATCAATTACATGACAATCAAAAAAATGCACCTCTGACAAGCAAGTGGCCAACTACTTGATCACACCATAGGCTGGACTTACTTTTGATGTTAAGCATCAGGCAACCCATGTAGGGCAATAATGTCTCTAAAATTTGCTCTAGAGTCAAAGCCACTCAAGCTTGACTTGCTACTTCGTAGTCAACTCTGTTAATTTTTTGTAGTTGATAGATCACCAACTTCTTCCATGTGTGCGCAGCTTTTTCCATAATGTCTCTAAAATTTGCTCGGTCTTGTTCTCTGAGCCTTAAGCTATAAGTATGCTCGATCTTCGTTTTCAACTCGGCTTGATTGAGTGAGCAGTGCTTTCTTTTTATCCGCTAGCAACGACAGTCATCTTTTTACAACTAAGGTGGCTTCCTTGACACTTCGGCAAAGTCACCTTAGATGTGATCTCCTGATAACATACTAAATGCGCTCTGTCATTCCTCTCTGGTTTTCCTAGTGTTGTGAATCAAGAAATATAGAAAGGAGGGATCAACATAAGAGTATTTTGGTTTCATTACCCCGAATACTCGTCCTTTACATTCATGTGGTCTCAATTCCCGGGTAAGTACTTTCAAATTGTCTTAAGCATATATTAAAACTTATTAAAAAGGCAAGCTAAAGAAACTCATAAATAAAGAACAAAATCACAACCATAAAGCTGGGCAAACAACCAAAGAAAGATGGCAAATAGTTTAACCTCGACAAAAATGGAGGGATGGCATAACCTTGTAACAGTTACATCCCTACAAAAGATGCATGAGCGTATGCAAAGAAAAAAACATACTAATTGTAACGACCACACAATATCAGAAGCATTGTCCGTTTTGGTTCTTCCAACCCATACTGAGATGAACCACGCAGTTTTTGCCCTTTTCCACAGGTGGACTACAAGTACTTCTCAAGAGGTCACCCATCCCAGGACTACTCCCACCGGAGCACGCTTAGCCTTGGAGTTTCCAACATAACTTCACCAATTGCTCCGAAAAAGCGCCTATGGTATTTGGGGATCTAAATTATTACTTAAGCCCATCAACTTTTCCTCTAGTTCCAATGTGAGATCTGGTCCATTCCTGCACCTCCTTTCACCTAGAAGCATGTCATCCTAAAAGTCTGCCATGAGCTACTTTATCTAGGCTTCACTGCCCCTAAATCACTCCCCGCCCTCATCGAACTGCCCTAATCGGATTCAGGATGAGGGCAGTCCGATGAGGACGGGAAGTGCTTTAGGGGCAGTGAAGGCCGGGTAAAGCAGCTCATGTCAGGCTTCTAAGGTGACATGCTTTTAGGTGAAATGAAGTGCATGAATGAACCAGATCTCACATCAGAATTAGAGGAAAAGTTGTTGAGCTTAAATAATAATTCAGATCCCCAAATATCAAAAAAGGCGTCGGAGCAACTAGTGGAGTTATGTTGGAAACTCGAAAGTTAAGCGTGCTCCGGTGGGAGTATTCCTGGGATGGGTGACCTCCTGAGAAGTGCATGTAGGTCACCTGTGGAACAAGGCAAAACCATGCAGTTCATCTCAGTATGGGCTAGAATAAACCAAAGAGGACTACTTCTGATATTGTGATGGTTGGATCGTTACAAATGGTATCAGGGCCAGACCTCCTGCAGTATGATGTGTGGTTAGAGGACGAACCATGCGAAAGCTGGTGAGACTGTAACATCCTGAATCCGATGAGGGCGGTCCAATGAGGGCGGGTGCTTTGGGGTCAGTGAAGCCCAGAGAAAGCAGTTCCCGACAGGCTTCTAGGTGAAAGAAGGTGCAGGAATGAACCGAAACTCACATCGGTATTGGAGGAAACGTTACCGTACTTAAGTAATAATTACAACCCTCAAATATCAGAGACGCCTTTTCGGAGTAAGTGGTGGAGTTGTGTTGAAAACTCCATAGTTAAGCGTGCTTCGGTGGGAGTAGTCCTAGGATGGGCGACCTTCTGGGAAGTGCTCGTAGTCCATCAATGGAAAAGGGGCAAAACTGCGCGGTTCAGCTTAGTATGGAAAGATGAAACACAACAAACAATCTTTCTGACATTGTGAGGGTTGGGTTGTTACAAATGGTATCAGAGTCAAACCTCCTACAATATGATGTGTAGTTCGAGGACGAACCACGCGGAAGTTGGTGGTCCTGTAATATTCTAAATCTGATGAGGGCGGTCTGATAAGGGCGGAGAATGTTTTGGGGGCAATGCAACCCAGACAAAGTAGCTCATAACAAGCTTCTAGGATGACAGACTTCTAGGTGAAAGGAGGTGCGGAAATGAACTGAATCACACATTAGAATTAGAGGAAAAGTTGCTCAGATTAAGTAATAATTTGATTCCTCAAATAACAGAGATCCCTTTTCGGAGCAACTGGTGGAGTTGTGTTGGAATCTCCAAGGTTAAGCGTGCTCCGGTGAGAGTAAACATGAGATGGGTGACCTCCCACCCTCTTGGGAAGTGCTCGTAGACCACCTATGGAAAAGACAAAACCGTGCGGTTCAGTTCAGTATGGGCTGAGATGAACTAAAACGAACAATACTTCTGATATTGTGAGGGTTGAGGCGTTAAATGTATCATAGCTAGATCCTCGTTGTGAGGGTTGAGTTGTTACACTAACTGCCTCAAATAGCAATAGCAACCAGGTAAGCCAGTCTAAGAAGATAACATACAAACATGATAGAACCTAATGGATTTGGTTAAGAATGGGAGTCATTGCTATCCCCAGGAACCCAAATTATATATTCAGGCATTTAATGATGCAAACTTAGAGAAATTCAAAAGTAAAGCACATTATAGCAAATATAAAGCTGGGAAAATAATCAAAGAAGAAAAGTGACAGTTTAACCTCAACACAAAAGGAAGGCACAGCCTACAAAAGAGTAAGATTTCCCATAAAAGAAACCAGAATGTAGAAAAAGAAGAGTATAGTAAGTGCCTCGATAACATGCTCATCCAGTTTTAGCTTAATAAACTTCTTCCCCTCAGTTTTTGTTGAAATACTGCGGCCATCATTACTAGATAAACTATATGACTGAAGAAGCTTGGCCAGACCAATGTGATCACCAGAAATAGTATACAGAATAGTTGACTCTGCAGTAAGCACTTATAAGTGTAAGAGCAATAAAAAGATTTTGTTTTTCAAGCAATAAAAAGATTGTGTTCATTCTACCTAAAGGAGAGGAGAAGATGCGGTCCACTTCTGTTTCAAAGTTGAACTGCTGAGGTCCTCGATTCGATTGACCATCCGAAGAAGATTTTAAATCAACAGCCTCATTATTCTCATCAACTTCATGAAAATTAGGTCCTACCAACATGTACAAAGCAAGACCACTTCTGTCCTCATCTAGAATGGCATACTGGTTCTCATTTGAACCCAAAAGAGCTGCATCTCGACCTAAAATTGAAACAACAAAATCTAAGTTAAGAAAAACAAAGTTTTCAGAGATCTGCTGAGAAAAGAGAGGAAGGAAAACCTTTTAATGAGCTTCCTTTATTATTTGAAGACTGAATATCTGTTGGCTCCCAGTGAACAACTACTTCATGCAGAGCGCCGTTGGTACCAACTAATTCAAAGATAATTAAAAACAAGTGTTGTTTTGAACTGTAAAGCATATGCTTCGGGAGACACTCAACATTTCCGGGAATCTGGATACGTGCATGAAATTAAGTACATCACATTGTCAGATCTAAAACACAAACAGGGCAGTACTGTTACCGTTGAGTAGAGTTTTTTGCTTAAATTTTCAGCTCCTGTAGAGAGATTATAAGACATTAGATTGAAGCCATCAAGATAAAATGCCTTGGCTGGATAATGCAGAACACGATTCTCTTTGTTGAAGAAATTTAGCTCCAAATGGAAAGGCTAAAATGAAAGATGGAGCCAGTTAAAGAACTGTGAAATATTATGACATAAGAACCAAGAAAAAAGTTCCTAAGAGTACCGCACAAACAGGAACATTCCTTAGTAGGTTGTTTGCATCTGAGATCATAAGGAGAGGCAACCGAGATATTGGACCACTTTTTACATGCCCTTCCATGAAATGCTGCAAGGAAAAAATGTAAAGAAATCAAGAAAATATAACTTATAGTAGTGATCCTTTTTGTTAAGGTAATAGGTGGATTTACTCTTAGTAAATTCTAAGAGATGATAAGGATAAAGAACTATATTATGTATAAAATACATGTACATATGCATGTAGTAGTATGATCATGAGCATGTGATCAAGCGTGATGAAACAATTTTTTATAAAAGGAATATTGCGCATGTAGAAGAAACAATAAAAAGCTAGCCTCGACGTCTAGTTCATATGATGAGAATCACATTTCATGGGTGGGCCGACCCTTATCAGAACCCGTCCAAGTCTATTTATACGGGAGGTGGAGTTACGATTGTTGGATAGACGATTCGAGTTCGTAGCCGTTCAGACCGACGACGACATTATTTTATGTATTTTTTATATTTTTATTTAATGTAAAATAAGTGAATTTATGTTCTGGATGATCATGACTATCCATAGTGAGTTCTAAGTCTATAAATAGAGGTCCTGTGGCTGATTTTCAAACATCATAGATCTTGGACAGAAATTTTGGGCTCTCACGGTCATCCCATGGTGCCGATTTCGTGGATCTTTAGTGTTGAAGCCAAGGTAACTATTTTTCCTAACCACCCCACTCACCATAAGTACCCCCTCCATTCAATAACCACACATTAACCGCACAAAAACTGCTCATAACCACTGTTTTCCCTGTTTCCTGCAGTAACTACCCATTTCCCCTACCCAAACCCATATTACCATCTATTCCATATACCTTTCCCCACACATGACCACTTAATTTCAAATAACTGCCCCTCACATTCAATCAACTACCCCTTAAGAGATATTAAACGCCCAGTTCAGCCCTTAAAACCCATCCAAACACCCAAATTACCCAAGCCAGTCTCTGTCCCTCTCCTGAACCTCATTCCAGCACTCCTTCTGCCATAATCAGCCATATACCCTTCCAAATCTTTCCGTTTCTCTGTTGGAAGGAGATTAACGATTCCCTAAACCCACTGCTTGAATCCAGAGCCACAAAAATCCTCCTAACACTCCCGGTAATTTCCAGGTCCTTGCCGACCTGCTGTCGCCACTCGCCAGCCCTGTCCTTGTCAGCACTGTCCTTGCGATCATCGTCAGCACCACCGACGGCTTCTGCAGCTCTGTCGTTCGACATAGCACCACCGACGGCTTCGACTATAGCCCCCTTCGACGCATCTCCTTCGACTGCAACTTTTACTTCCGCCGACGGCGGCGATCCTTCCGCTGACGGCAGCAATCCTTCGACGGCACCCTTCGACTGCTTCGAACACAGATCCCTCCGTCGACGACTGCGTCGGACCGTCGCTGCCTTTCTTTCAACCCTCGACTTCCGCCATGGTGACTCGCTCACAAGAAGAGTCCACGAGGCTAGCAACTCTAGAGGAGAACTACACCGGGCTGTCAGATACGGTGATTGCCATTGAAGAAAAATTAAGGGAAACGGAGAAACGACTGGAAGAGCGACTGGATGCTCGCATGGAGGAGATCAAGAGCTTGTTGTCTCAAAGTATCAAGGGCAAAGCAAATGTGAACGGAGAAGCGAGCATGCACCAGGGGCCGATCCAGACGCCAGGGAACCTCGGCAGGGGACGAGAGGACCTGATTGAACAACGGCCTAGGGATACAATCTACCACCCTAGGGATGAGCTTCTTCCTAACCCTAAGGGATCGGGACACGCTAGCAGCAATAGAACAAGCGACAACTGAGAGTACAGACCCCCGACGACGGATACAAGGCCCGTATATCAACACGGAGAGGAAGGAGGATACCCGAGTTGGCCAACAGAGCGTCGGCGGCCTCTTGTCTTCGGCCAGGAGTATGGAGCACAAGGCCCGCAGAATCCAAGAGCTTACATGCCACCAAAAATGACCCGCATGAATTACCCAAAATTCAAGGGGGGGGGGGGGAGCGTTGGAATGGGTTTAAAAGGCGAAATTATTTTACAACGACCGGGAGATTCCAGAGGAGCAGTGGGTGCAACTGGCGTCCTTTCACCTTGAAGATGATGGATTCCAGTGGACCCAGTGGTTCCTCCGAGGGCGTGGCTATGCCCCTTGGGCCGAATTCGTTGACAGATTTGCAGCTCGTTTTGGACCATTAGAATATGAAGACTTTGAAGCTCGCCTCCAGAAACTGAGACAGAAAGGGACGGTCATGGAATATCGCACAGAGTTTGAAAGGCTCGCGAACAAAGTACAGTGGGAGGAGAGAACAATCTTGAGCTACTATGTATCAGGATTGAAGGATGACATCAGAGACGAAGTGCATGCTTATATGTCACGCAGCTTAGCCCACGTCATTAGCCTGGCTCGGATTCAGGAGGAATGTTTCAACCGACAGAGGTCAAGAGTAGCGAGTACGAGGAATACTACAAACCCAGTGACTGTCAAGAAGGAGCAGGTGGCGACCGGAAAAATAACCGTAAAAAAACTGACATAGCCGGAGCTACAAGCGAGGAAGGAGAAAGGATTGTGTTTCAACTGTGACGACAAGTACACTCCTGGACACAAATGTCAGATGATCCAGATGTATATGCTACGAGGGGTGGACGAGGACGAGGAGTCGGAGCAAGAAGGAGGAGAGCAGGGAGACAACTTGGATATTACCGAGTTCGGGGTATCTATCCAAGCTATGGAGGGAGGATCTACACCGCTCACTATGTGTATCGCAGGACGGATCTGCCAACAGAAGGTGACAATCTTGGTTGATAGTGGAAGCACTCACAACGTCATCAGCCCAACAGTGGCACAGAAGCTGGGACAAGAGATCACTAAGGATGTCGCTTTCCAAGTGATGGTGGCTGACGGGAATAAGTTGCAGTGCGAAGGGTTGTTGAAGGGAGTGGGGTGCAGTGTGCAGGGCTACACATGCAGGATGGATATTTACTTGTTGTACATCCGCGGGTCTGATATGGTTTTGGGGGTCCAGTGGTTGCGACAGCTGGGGAAGGTAACCTTGGATTGGGACCGCATGACCATGGAATTTGCTCAGGAGGGAAGACAATATTGTTTGAATGGGATCAGAACCTCTCCGATGAAGGAGATCTCTCTTTGATGCCTAGAAAGGTTGTGGGACGAAGAAAGCCCTATGGTGGTGATCATGGAGCTTGCGCCACGGCCTATTTCTCCACAAGAAGTGCCAAAGCAGATGCAGCCCTTGCTATTGCAATACACAGAGATTTTCCAGGAGCCCCATTCATTACCGCCACAGAGATTTAGAGACCAC
Source organism: Dactylorhiza incarnata (assembly GCA_033032865.1). Taxonomy (NCBI): domain Eukaryota; kingdom Viridiplantae; phylum Streptophyta; class Magnoliopsida; order Asparagales; family Orchidaceae; genus Dactylorhiza; species Dactylorhiza incarnata. Next base: position 1,251,181 of record JAWHQI010000281.1, read on the forward strand.
CATATCGTCCTCAAGGAAGGAGCTGAGTCGACTAACATCCGACCATACCACTACCCACACATACAGAAGGCGGAGATAGAACAGAACGTTAAGGAGATGCTAGCAGCGGGGATTGTTAGACCCAGCACCAGTTCTTTTTCCTCACCCATCATTCTGGTGAAGAAAATTGATGGCTCATGGAGGTTTTGTGTTGACTACCACGGTCTGAACAACTCCACCATCAAGGACAAGTTTCTCATTCCCATGATAGAAGAATTGTTGGACGAGTTACACGGAGACGCCTATTCACGAAGTTGGATCTGTGCTCGGGCTACCATCAAATCAGGATGAAGGAAGAAGATGTCTACAAAACAGCCTTCCGGAGTCCGGACACACGATGGCCATTACGAGTTCCTCGTGATGCCTTTCGGACTCTCCAACGCGCCATCCATGTTCCAGACGGTGATGAACGAGATCTTCCGGCCCCTTCTCCGCAGGTCCGTATTGATATTTTTTGATGACATTTTGATTTACAACACCAGTTGGGAGGAGCACCTCAAACATGTGGAGCAACTGTTGGTGATCCTCCATCAGCAGCAGCTATACGCAAAGCTCTCCAAATGCTCCTTTGAACAAGAAGAGGTAGAATATTTGGGTCACATAGTCTCGGAACAAGGAGTCCAGGCCGATCCGAAGAAGATTGAAAGTATGCAGACGTGGCCCCGGCCACGTACGGTCCGAGCCCTTCGCGGCTTCCTCAGGCTGACAGGCTACTACCGGCGGTTCGTGAAGGATTATGGAAAGATGGCATGACCGTTGACACAACTGTTACACAAGGATGCATTTAGCTAGCAAGAGGAGGCAGAGACGGCATTCCAGACTCTCAAGACAGTGATGACTACCACACCGATGCTAGCTCTACCCAATTTCACTAAGGAGTTTGTGCTGGAGACTGACGTGCCAGGCGTGGGGACTGGGGTTGTCCTCATGCAAGAGAGGCGTCTGATAGCCTACTTCAGCAAGGCTTTGGCACCACGGACACTGGGCTTATCTACCTACGAGAAGGAAATGCTGGCCATTATACATGTCGTGACCATGTGGCGACCATGCCTTTTGGGGAGACACTTCAAGGTACGAACTAATCACCAGAGCTTGAAGCATTTCTTGGAGAAGCGGGTGGCTTCTGCTCTGCAACAGAAGTGGGTGACGAGGTTGCTGGGCTATGATTACGAGATCGTCTACAAATAAGAGAAAGAGAATGTGGTGGCTGACGCACTTTCCCGCATACCAGAGGGAACACTTCACAACATCTCAGGGCCGCTGATCGGGGCTTTAGACGACATACGGGAGGAGATCCTTCGGGACCCAAAATTGCGCTCAATTGCAGAGGCGCTTCAACAAGGGAAGACCATCAATCCAGGGTTTTACTTACAGAATGGACACTTATACTACCACGGCAGGGTGTTCATACCATCTTCATCACCATGGAAGATTATCATGTTGCACGAATTTCATTCATCGTGATGGACGAATAGACGGAGGTGGTTAATCGGGGGGTCGAGACGTACTTACGATGTTTTGTGATGGATGCGCCCCGCACCTGGATCCGTTGGCTTCATTAGGTCGAATACTGCTACAACACCTCCTACCACACTGCAAGTAAACTCACTCCGTTTGAAGTTGTGTACAGACGCTCCTCCCCGACCTTGGGGACATATGAGCCAGGGGGAACGACACTACCAGCTGTTGATCGGGAGTTGCGCGATCGGGATCATACTCTTGCCCTTCTGCGTGAAAACCTCGTGGCCGCTCAGAATAGAATGAAGGTTCAAGCAGATAAACACAGGGCGGAACGGGAGTTCGCAGTAGGAGATGAGGTTTTCCTCAGGCTTCAACCATACCGGCAAACCTCTGTGTCTCGGAGGACGAACCAAAAGTTAGCACCGCGCTATTATGGGCCTTTCAGAATCATCCAGAGAGTAGGACCGGTTGCATATACGTTGGCTCTGCCATAGGGATCGCGTATTCACCCGAACTTCCATGTATCCTTGCTGAAAAAGAAGATCGGGGACACGGTACAGGTGTGCCCTACCCTTCCAGAAACACACCTCAGTGGGGAACTATGACCGCTCCCAGAGGAGGTACTACTCACCAAATGGAAGAAGCGCGGTACCAAGTACCGCCAGGAGATCCTCGTCAAATGGAAGAACTTATCGGCGGCGCATAACACTTGGGTTGACTTGCTCGAGTTTCGAGAACTTTATCCAGACTTTCATCTTGAGTACATGTTGGCTGTTAATGGGGGAGGAAATGTTATGACCCCGCATAACAACCGGTTAGTGGGTCAACAATACGCGCGTGGGCAGAAGGACGCAGCACAAAACAGGGTTGAACCTACCGGTTCAGCCCCCCCCCCCCCCCCAATTAAACCGCGATGGCTTGGGGTTGAACCTGTGGGTTCAGGCCACATGGGGGGGGGGGGCGACCCCCTCTTGGCCCAGAGGTATAAATACCTCTAGGGCTTAATCGGCTAGGGCATGCAAGAATTCTTCAGGTATTTCTCCCTCTCTCCCTCTCACCCTCTCAAACCCTAATCCCAAATCCTCTCTTTTCCCTCTAATTCCCCCTATTCTCCGTACGTTCCTAACACACATACACACTACCCAAAGTCTTCCAATTGCTACCGAACTCTACCAAGTAGTCAAGATTAGTGCAAACCTACATTTAATCCGCTGTCCAGCCAAAGAAATTATTCAACCCTGCGTCTCCTATTTCTCGTGTGAGTTCATATTTAAAGTCAATTTTACTCTTTGTTGCTTATTAGGCGAACTATCATATCATTTGAGATAATATTTCGTATCTATTTGTCCAAGGCTTGTTCTATTTGCGGAATTTATTCTCGTGATGTTTAATTGAAGCAATCTCTCTATAATTTTAATTAGATCTTGCTTATGTTTTGAGCGCCTAATCTCTAGTGTGAATGTTTGCAGATCTTAATATTAATTTTATAATTTATTGCAATTAAACGTTGCACAATTGCATGTGCATTGCATCGTTTTATAATTCCCTACATCCTACATTTACATTCATTAACTAGAGTTTCCTTGGGGCACTTGGGGCACACTCTACAACCGTCTTGTGTCATCATATGTTATGAATCCTCATAACGGCCGGTTCGCGGGACAGCAATACCAAAGACGGAGGAAGGATGTGGCATCAAGCTGGGCTGAACCAACCGGTTCAGCCCTCCCTAATTAAAACAGAAGGCGGTTGGGGGCTGAACCGACGGGTTCAGCTCCTATGGGGGCCGGCCTCCCCTCCTGGACCCGAGGGGTATAATAACCCCTAAGGGTTGTCTGGCGGTGGACAAGCAAGAACTACCAAGGTATTTCCTCCTCTCTCCCTAAAACCCTAGATTTCTCTCTTCTCTCCCAAATCTTTCTTCTCGTTCCTAACATTTGGTATCAGATGACTCGATTCTCTACCATGGTGGCTCGCTCCCAGGAAGAATCCAATAGGCCGGCAACCCTAGAGGATAACTACACGGGATTGTCAGACACGGTGGCCACCATTGAAGAAAAACTGAGGGCTTCGGAGAAACGATTGGAAGAATGGTTGGATGCTCGCATGAAGGAGATCAAAAGCCTGTTATCCCAACACATCAAGGGCAAAGAGGTAGCAACCGCAGAAGCCAACGCTCACCCCGCACCGATCCAGTCGCCAGCGGGTAATGCGGACTCGATCAACCTCAGCGATCGGGCCGGTAGCGTCAATCGGGGGCTCGGGGGAGACGGCGGAAGAACAGGAGGCTCACAACGCCATCCTACGTGGATCGCGCAACCCAGGAAGGCGGAAATGGTGCGTCAGGCTGGGAATTCCTTCCTTACGGAGGGGACGGTCGCATTCAAGGATCCGACTGGACACGCGAGGGACGCCGGGAGGGCCGAAGGCCACGGGAGATGTGCTTCATGCAGCGGGATGGACTCCTCCCCATTCCGGGGAGGCTGGGACAGCCCGTCAACAACAGGGGAGGGGGCGGTTGGGAGTAAAGACCCCCTCCGGCAGATGCAAGGCCTGAAAATCAATACGGGGAGGATTGGGGATACCCAAATATGGTCGTTGAACGACGACGACCGCCAGGACTCGGGCAAGAATATGGAGGGCCCGGGCAGCAGCACTTGAGAGCCTACATGCCGCCTAAGGTGACACACATGAACTACCCCAAATTCAAAGGGTTAGACACATTGGAATGGTTCCAAAACGCGGAGTTATTCTACAATTATCAAGAGATACTAGAAGAACAGTGGGTGAAGTTAGCGTCTTTTCACCTTGAAGAGAACACCTTCTAGTGGACCCAGTGGCCCCTCCGAGGACGGGAACACGCGTCATGGCACGAATTCGTTGACGGAATTACAGCCCATTTTGGACCATTGGAGTACGAAAATTTTGAGGCTTTTCTTCAAAAACTGAGGCAGAAAAGGACAGTGATGGAATATTGAGCTGAATTCGAAAGGTTAGCCAACAGGGTGCAGTGGGAAGAGAAGACATTAATGAGTTGCTTTATTTCGGGGTTGAAGGAGCACATCAAGGATGAGGTGCATGCCTACATGCTGGGCAATTTGACACACGCTATCAGCTTGGCCCGGATTTAGGAGGAGCGATTCAACCGACAAAAGTCTGGATGGGGGAATACAAAGAACACTACGAACCCCCGGGCATCAAGAAGGATCAAGAAGCTACTGGGAGGGCAACTGTGAAAAAATTGACATGATCAGAGCTACAGGCAAGGAAGGAGAAGGGATTGTGCTTCAACTGTGATGAGAAACTCACCCCCAGGCTACAAATGTCAGATGATTTAGGTATATATGTTGAGGGAGGAAGACGAGGGGGAGAGGCCGAATGAAGGAGGGGAGCAAGGGAACATCCCGGATATAATCGAGTTTGGGGTATCTATCTAGGTCATGGAGGGAGGATCTACACCGCTCACAATGCGTATCACAGGACGGATCTGCCAACAGAAGGTGACTATTTTGGTCGACAGCAGGAGTACTCACAACTTTATCAACCCCGACGTGGCATAGAAGTTGGGACAAGAGATCACCAAGGATGTCGCTTTCCAAGTCATGGTGGCAGACGGAAATAAGCTGCAGTGTGAAGGAGTGTTGAAGGGAGTGGGGTTCGGTGTGCAAGGATACGCCTGCAGGATGAATGTCTACTTGTTGCCCATCTGGGAGTCAGATATGGTTCTGCGGATCCAGTGGTTACGACAGCTGGGTAAAGTACCCCTGGATTGGGATAACATGACCATAGAATTTGCTCAGGGTGGAAGGGAGTACTTCCTGCACGGGATCAGAACCTCTCCGATGAAAGAGATCTCTCTTCGGGGCTTAGAGAGATTGTGGGAACAAGAGGACGACATGGCCGTGATTATGGAGATCGTGCCTCAGGCTACGTCCACGCAAGAAGTCCCAGACGAGATGAAGTCACCACTCCTACAGTATTCAGAGGTATTCCAGGAACCCCGATCGTTACCTCCTCGACGATTCCGAGATCACCAGATCAGCCTGAAGGAAGGGACTGAGCCAACCAACCTTCGACCCTACCGTTACCCGTATATACAGAAGGCCGAGATAGAACGGAGCGTGAAGGAGATGCTACCCGCACGGATCATTCGACCCAGTACCAGTTTGTTTTCCTCTCTCATCATCCTGGTGAAGAAAAAGGATGGGTCGTGGAGATTGTGTTAACTACCGCGCTCTGAACAAATCTACCATCGAAGACAAGTTCCATATTCCCATGATCGAGGAACTCCTAGACGAACTGCACAGAGCACACATGTTCACTAAGCTGGATTTGCGTTCGGGGTACCACCAAATCAGGATGAAGGATGAGGATATATTCAAACCGCCTTCCGGACATATGATGGTCACTACGAGTTCATCGTGATGACGTTCGGACTCTCCAACACACCCTCTACATTTCAGGCAGTGATGAACGAGATCTTCCGGCCCCTCCTCCGCAGGTTTGTGTTAATTTTTTTGATGACATTCTAATCTACAGTGCCAACTGGGAAGAGCATCTCCAACATGTGGAACAAGTACTCGTGATACTCCGACAGCACCAGCTCTATACCAAATGCTCCAAATGCTCATTTGGTCAGGAAGAGGTGGAATATCTAGGTCATATTGTCTCTGCACAAGGAGTCAAGGCCGACCCTAAGAAGGTGGAGAGCATGCAAACGTAGCCTAAGCCGCGACTGTCCGTGCTCTTCGGGGCTTCCTCGGGTTGATAGGCTACTACAGGCGGTTTGTGAAAGATTGTGGGAAGATATCTCAACCGTTGACCCGGCTGCTACATAAGGATGCTTTTTGTTGGCAAGAGGAAACGGAAGCTGCATTCCAAGCTCTCAGGACGGCCATGACGACGACACCAGTGCTAGCTCTTCCCGATTTCACCAAGGAATTCATTCTGGAGACCGATGCTTTAGGCGAAGGGATCGGGGCCGTTCTCATGCAAGAAGGTCGACCGATAGCGCTTTTTCAGCAAGGCGTTGGCACCACGAACGCTGGGCTTGTCGACCTACGAGAAGGAAATGATGGTCATCATACATGTCATGACCTTGTGGCGACCTTACCTTTTGGGAAGACACTTTAAGGTCCGGACTGATCACCATAGTTTGAAACATTTTTTGGAGCAACGGGTGACCTCTCCTCTACAACAGAAATGGGTGGCGAGGTTGCTTGGCTACGACTACGATATAGTCTATAAGCAGGGGAAGGAGAACGTGGTGGCAGACGCATTATCCCTCCTACCAGAGGGGACACTCCAACACATCTCAGATCCGCTGATCGGCGCATTGGATGACATACTGTAACAACCCTAAAATGGAAATAATAATAATAACAACAAAGTATTATTATTATTATTATTTAGAGGTTTTGCTATCCGCACCCCTCCCCCTTTAAACCCTCAGCTGAGCCCCCCCCCCCCCCCCCCCCTCTCCCGATATAATTGTCTCGTGCGGCTAGGGCTCCCGCTCCCTCCTGTTTCCGCAAGCCGCAAGCCCCGATCCCGCTCCAGCCTCGTCTCCCGATTCCGCTCCCGTCTACCGTGCGCAGTCCCGTCGACGCCTCCTGCCCCTCCTGCCGCCTCATGATGTCCTTCTCCCTCCTCTGGTCGGCGACCTCAGCCCCTCCAGTAGTCGGCATCATCGCCTCCTCTTGCTTCCCCGTCGCTTTCTCCTCCTGCTCAGGACGACAGCCTCCTGCTCTTCCTCCTCTAGGGTCGGCGCCTCCTCCTCTTGCTCTGGCCGGTGGATTCCTCCCCTCCAGAGATCTTCCAGGAAGCCCTCCCTCTCCTCCTAGGGGGCCGGCAGCAGCATCTCCTTCTCCGCCTTCTCTGGCCGACAGCAACCCTCCAGCAGCAACCCTCTTCTTCTCCGTTTCCGCCTAGGGTTTTGCTCGAACCTTCCTCCTCCTCGGATTTTGGACTCGGATTTGGTGAATATTGGTAAGAAATTTCTCCTTCCCCGCCAAATTTCGGATTTTCTGTTGATTCAAGATTTTGCCCGCTCGTAATCGTCTAATTTCTAGGTTTTCGTGCTCCTCGGCGCCGTTCGTCACTCCAATTGGCGGAATCTCTTGAGGACCCTTCCGAATTAGGGTTTCCCTAGCCTAAAGCGCCGCCAAATCTCCGATTTGCTCGTAGTAGCCTCCGTCTCCGCGTGGAAGCTCTTCTCCCCTCACTTTTGAGGGAGGTAAAATCCGCAAAACTCTCGCTGTTTAATTTCCGCGTCGTAGAAATGCATGTGTTAGCGTAGTAAATTATGCTATATCGCTTTCGTTGTGCTTGATCAGGTTCTTGGAATAATTGCTCGCGCTATTTGGCCGCCACCGCCAGCTTCAGCTTAATTAAGGCAAGTAGAGATCATCCTCTCTTGCAATCATTGATCGTACATTACCTTGTCTGTTCTTATGAATTTATGATTCTTGAATACACGTTTCGTCAAATGAATTTAGATCTTGAATGTCTAATTTGGCTGGTTAATAGATTGAGGTATCACGCGTTTGAAATAATGCGAGTTGTGAATGAGAATAATGTTTACTGGAATATTCACTTAGAGGAATAATTTCGTCTCAGTTGATGAATAAATGGAAGACAAGTAGTTCTTTTGATTATGAGTATTAATCATTATAATGATAAGCGTTAATATTCTTGCTGGCAACTCGGTGAAATGTGTTTGATATAATATACTCGGCTCGTACACATGGTTACTTAGAAGATATTCGTGTCTTGGAATGACGTGATCTAAATGAATACTGGATATCCTAGAAAATGTTGCATAGTAATCTTATTACTCGTGAATACTTGAATCCGCAAGTTTCAAAACTCTCTATCGAGTTCTCTGAGTCATCGAATCTTGTTTCTTATGTCTGTCTGGTTTCAAGACTTGGTTAAATAACGTTCTATAACTTGATTCCTCCCGTTCCACGTTTGTCAAATATACTCTTGTATATATGAATCAGTATCTTGGTTACATGTCTTGATATACTAGAAACCACGAAATCTTGCGCTAAGTCATTAATAACGTAAGTTAACATTGAAAGGTAGGGTTTAGGTGGTGCATCGTCTTGATTGCATGGTCACGGTAAGCAGGAAATACTCCTTTCTAGTAAGCCTTACACTCGGACTTGTGTGTGAACCATGTGCACCCATTATAAATACCTACACATTTCATTGATTACAGCTTATGATATTACATGATCTTTTATCTGCTTATTCCTGAATCTCCGGCAAGTCTTGAATCTGAACCTGAATCTGTCTGAATCATGAATCCTTCAGTTCATTAATGTGATAAGCAATCATTGAAAGGTAGTGTTAAATTGATGTGACGCTTTGAATCGAGTTTTCGCTTACCTTGTCACGGGAACCAATATGTCATAGCAAGCCCAATTACTTTGATAAGCCTTGCATTTAGACTCCTGTTAGAATCTCGTGCATCAGAAAGAAACACTTGCACCTTTCAATGATTACAACTAATGACATTACATGACTGAATCTTTGTTGTGTTTCGGAATAGCCTAATAATTCTGATTATTTCTACTCTTCTTGCTTACTGTCTGTCTTGCTAGCTTTGCTTCTGATAAAACTGGTACTTATACATTGTTGTTTCCCTTGCTAGTTTGTAATTTACCTTGCTTATATTATCAATGTTCTGAGGCTTTTCCTTCTTGTTTTGGATTTGCCTTAGTGCTCGTGCCTGCGCCGCCTGCACTCTGAGGCCGATCTGCGTCAAGTTTCAGGTTCTATGTTTATTTTCATTTCTTTTACTGTCGGATATTTCTGTTATGTAGTAATTACGATCAGTCATTTTCTCTTGTTTCATGGACAACTGCTAGGCTAAATATTATATGTACTAGAATTTGACATGTTTTGCATGTTCATTCATCTGAGATGATCACTGCATAAAAATCTATTTCAAAACTTGTATCTTGAGCTTTTACTAAAATGTATGTGCACCTGTTTCAAACTAGCATATTTTAAAGCTTCCGCAATAAATCAATCTGTTTTACTCAAAAGTAACTCTTTTAAAACTATTTATTCGTATCTCTGCTTGCGCCTTAGCAGACATGGTTTTCCTTCCGCCCATGCCTGTGGCATCACGGCCCGCCCCGAAGCGCACTCTGACTCTTGTCGAGACGGGTCGTGACAGTAGCTCAATTGGTGATGAGAAGTGAAAGAACTATATAGTTAAGCGTGCTCGGGTTGGAGCAATTCTGGGATGGGTGACCTCCTGGGAAGTCCACGCGTTGCCGCTTAACTGGCTCAATTCTCATCAAAGGGGGACTGCGGTCTCCAACAACCCATTGTGCCCTATGGGGGGACAGAGAGGGGTTGGGGTGCATGGTCTGCAGACCATCTGGTTAGGCTGAACCCTTCCGGTGCCAGCTGGGTCCCGTGTTGGCGGGCCTGGGCCGGGAGGGTGCCGGCGGTCCAGCTGGGTCCCGTGTTGGCGGACGGTCAATCCTCATCAAAGAGGGACTGCGATCTCCAACAACCCATTGTGCCCTGTGGTGGGACAGAGAGGGGTTGGGGTGCATGGTCTGCAGACCATCTGGTTAGGCTGAACCCTTCCGGTGCCAGCTGGGTCCTGCGTTGGCGGGCCTGGGCCGGGAGGGTGCCGGCGGTCCAGCTGGGTCCCGTGTTGGCGGGCCTGGACCGTTACACATACAGAAGGAGGTCCTACAAGACCCTGAGCTTCGTCCTGTCGTAGAGGCACTTCAGCAGGGACGGGACCCTCCTCCCGGGTTTCGACTGCAGAACGGGCGCTTATACTTTCACGACCATATGGTCATAACCTCGTCGTCGCCATGGAAGGACACAATGTTACAAGAGTTCCACTCTTCACCAGTGGGGGGAGATGCAGGAGTTCTACGTACCTTACAGCGGGTTAGAGCTAGTGTTTTCTGGAAAGGTCAATGACGGGATGTCCAACGGTTTGTGCAGCAATGCGATATTGGTAAAAGACAGAAATACGAAACCACTTCGCCAGCGGGCCTTCTCACTCCTCTGGAGATACCGCGACAGATTTGGGACACTGTTTCTTTGGACTTCATCGGCGGGCTGTCGAAGTCACAAGGGAAGACAGTCATCTTGGTAGTGGTGGATAAATTATCCAAGTACGGGCACTTCTTGGCCCTGAGCCATCCCTACACAGGTGAATCAGTAGCGGACTTTATTCGTGCGAGAGATAGTCAGACTTCACGGAATCCCGCGGGCCACCATCTCTGATCGGGATCCAGTCTTTGTGAGCAATTTTTGAAAGGAACTCTTCAAGCAACAGTGTACTTGCCTATGTATGAGCACAGCCAACCATCCACAAATAGACGGTCAAACAGAGGTACTCCATCGGGGAGTTGAGATATACTTATGGTGCTTCGTTATGGACGAGCCCCGCACATGGACACGATGGCTGCATTGGGCAGAGTACTGTTATAATACCTCCTACCACACGGCCACTAAGTTTACTCATTTTGAAATTGTCAATGGGCGCTCCGCCCTGAGCTTGGGTACATATGAGTCAGGGGGAACGACGCTACCTGTTGTTGATCGTGAGTTGCGCGACCGAGATCGTACCCTTGCCATATTATGAGAAAACTTCCTAGTCGCCCAAAACAGGATGAAGGTACATGCAGATAAACACTGTTCCGAACGTCAATTTGCAATCGGTGATGATGTCTTCTTAAAGTTCCCTGAGGAGGTGCTGCTCACCAAGTGGAAGAAACGCAGCACAGAATACGGTCAGGAGATCCTTGTCAAATGGAAGAACTTATCCACGGCACACAACAGTTGGGTCGATCTGCTCGAGTTTCAAAAACTTTATCCAGATTTCCACATTGGGGACAAACTGGTTGTTGAAGGGGAAGGGAATGTTATGAATCCTCATAACGAATGGTTCGCAGGACAACAATACCAAAGACGAAGGAAGGATGCGGCATCAAGCAGGGCTGAACCAACTGGTCCAACCCTCCCTAATTAAAACAAAAGGCGGTTGGGGGCTGAACTGACGGGTTCAGCCCCTATGGGGGGCCGGCCGCCCCCCTAGACCTGAGGAGTATAATAACCCCTAGGGTTGCCTGGCGGTGGACAAGCAAGAACTACCAAGGTATTTCCTCCTCTCTCCCTCAAATCCTAGATTTTTCCCCTCTCTCCCAAATCTCTCTTCTAGTTCCTAACATCATAGGATAAACCAACTTCTAGATCCCTTAGTAATTCATTCTCTCGAAGTTGTTTTTAGGCTAGAGGTGAAATTCACTAAGTTGCAAGACTTAGGATTTTAACCGGTAGTCGTATTTTAGATGAAGAAAAGAAATAGGATGCTAAGTTAAGAGCTAACCTTTAGGTGGATTTGATGTACTACTTACTTGAGAAGGTTGATGAGCAATACCGGTGTTTTTCAATTTTCTTGTAAGGCACTGCATCCTTCAACAAAACAAGGATTGAGTAATGGGGATCGGTTATGGACCTTTTCTGGGATCTTGTTGGAGGTGGTGACAGAGATACAAGGTAGAAGATCTCACCCAAAGGAGGACGAAGGAGTCGAAGGGGGAGGGGGGAGGAGGGGCTTGCTCAACCCTAACCCTAGAATGAGGAATGAAGGGACGTGAACTAGGGAGAGATAAAGAAGATGCTTGAGAGAGAAGCAGAAGAACTTAGAGAGAGATAAAGAGAACTTGATTTAATTCCTTGATGCCCTCATGCATGACCCAAAGGGGTTTATTTATAGACTACAATGGCAGGAGCGTAAATAAGTCCAATATGAAAGAGATGCGCACAACACTAAAACATTCAGACTCAAATGACTCGACTCGACTTGATACGACTCAACTCATACAACTCGAACTCAATGAAGACTTCTAATAAAATATTCATAATATAACCGTTAATAGATACCCGACAACGTGAGACTCATAACATTTCACTCACCCTTCTTTTCGAGATTGTCCTCGAGCTCGAACGAAACTCGAATGGCGTAATCAACTGGTTCCTTAATTTCCAGCAAGAACAACTTCCAGTAGTGCGTCGTTGTAGCGGCGGATGCAACATGCGGCTGGCAGTCACGTGCTCACATGTCACAAAAGACTGCAAGGATCTGGTGTGTCAAAGGCGCTTGTTGACATGAGACTGCCAGACATAATATTTAAAGTCGTGGTGAGTGTGTCTGGTGAGTACAGACAGTCGAGGGTGACGGAGAACCCTGTCGAATGTGAACTACGGCGATGAGAAGCGACAACATCGATTGGGAGCGGTCGTCGAAAGGAATGGATCTAGATGGACAGTCAGAATAGGTGATGGAGTGGAGGTCGCGTGATATGTATTGTTATGTATCGTGCCATATAGTATTTTGTCATGTAGTCTTTGTCCTATAGTGGGGCCTACATCTATATAAAGAGCCCCTTAAATAGTGTTACTTACCTTTGAGTATCAATCTTGAGTATCTCTTTGGAGAGGGGAGCATCTTGGAGGACCCAACCTCCAGGTGCTTGGCGGGAGCTTGTCTCCCGATTGTATCTTTTATTTCATGCAACGCAATTTTACGTTCTTAATTTTAGATCTTGATACGGCCTCCGTATAATTTGATCCGACCTGCCGCTCTTTTAGGATTTCAACCGAAGCCCTAATCCGATCTGAATTCGTGCTCCAGTCCGCTTTCGCCGCTCAATTTTCGTCGATCCGCCGATTCACGCCATCGACTCACGCAGTGGCGGACGCAAAAATTTTGTTCTATGTGGGCGGAGTACAAAACTATTCAAAAAATAAATCAACAAATATATCAAAAATGTCTATATTACATTAATATCACACAATTTTTTATAATTGTTGATCAATTTTGGAAAAATGATATATTTACTATACTCTTTTATGATGTTTCATTTTCTAGGAGCATTTCTTGATAATCTCAATGTTGTTGGCAAAATATTTTTTTAATACAAGTCATCAAATAATCATTCATCCATTCATTTCTCTCTAATTATATATTGAGATTTTGATAAAATGAATTAAATACAACTTACGCTTATAGTGAAATCACATGAAAAAAAAATCAATAATGTAATACATATTTCCTAGCTAGTAATCTCTTGACCATCGTTATGTCTTTTTCAATAAATAGTAAATTTTAAGTTTTTAAAGATATACATGAGCTAAAATAATTGTTGAGATTTATTTTATAAAATATATGAAGTTAAGAGCCAATTTACTTACTGCGCCTACTATATTACACTAAAAAATTTATTTATTTCTATTTTTCACCTTAATACTTTAAATAACTATTGCTTGATTGCAATGGGTTATTCAATTTTCTATAATTTCATGAATTAATAAATATTTGAAGCTTTTAAGTCATATATAATTGAGAAATAATTAAAATAATAAAATTTGCAAATATTAATGTAAATATAATTCATAAACTCAATTCATTGTCGTTTATGAACTATTTGAATATCACCTTTCATTTTAAATATTTTTGATATTTTACACATAATAACATAATCATGAACTTATTTATAAAAACACTTTAAACAACTAACTTATTTATAAAAAAAAATTTAAACTACAACATAATAACAAATTTGTTTATAATTTCAACAACATAACAATTAACTAATCTATATAAAAATTTTATACAACGACGTAACAACTTATTTGTAAAAAAAAAAAAAATTAAACAACAATATAACAAAAAACTTGTTTATAAAAAAAATCTAAAAATAGCATAATAACAAAATTATTTACAAAATAAAAACATTAAATTTTGTTGTTGTTAAGATTTGAACTCATGACCACTTGATTAAAATTTACTACCTCCACCAGCTGAGACAAGAAACTATGTATGCATTATTCTTCCAATATATTTTATTATTTTGTAAATTATCTGTCACGATAAATAACCTGACCACTATTACTGAAAATAGATTTTTTAGAATTCAGTGTGGAAAACCGCCCACACTCGCCCCTATGTGGGTCCACCCCTGGACTCGCGCCTCCGCTCTCGCGCGACGAAGTCTTGTGCTCGACAAGCGCTTGACACCAACCCCTCAATGTCAACTGCAATGTCCGAACCTTCCGCAGTCTCCACCGCCCACCTACGTCGTGCGACTACCCCAGCAACGACTCGCCGACTCCAGCACCCGGCGACTTCGCCGTGTCAGGACCCTCTTCCAACAAACGATTCCAGTGAGCCTTCAACTCATGCGCCTCCAGTCGGCTCTTCTTCTTATCCAGACGTGTATGGCTGCACCTCCAGCGGCTCGCCAGCACTCCTGCAATCCCGCTCCTTGTCCTCGTGGCCTTTCTGTCGTATAGGGTCTCCCCCTTGTGGATCCTGCCGTGTCGGGGCGCCCTTCTGTGGCTCCTGCAACCATCTGACAGCCCATTTGCGGCTCATGCAGCAGTCTGACAGCCCTTCTGCGGCTCTTGTGGCAGTCTGACAGACCTTCTGCGACTCCCGCAGCATTCCGACAACCCTCTTGCGGATCTTGCAGCATCCCGGCGCTTCTCGCTGCTACGCCCAACCACCGTTCCATGCCCGTGACTCGTTCAATGGCCAGGTGCTTGGCGGGAGCTTGTCTCCCGATTGTATCTTTTATTTCATGCAACGCAAGTTTACGTTCTTTATTTTAGATCTTGATACGGTCTCCGCGTATCAATTAGTCCGACCTGCCGCTCTTTTAGGATTTCCACCAAGCCCTAATCAGATCTGAATTCGTGCTCCAGTCCGATTCCGCCGGCTCCTTCGTTCGCCAACGCCGCTCGATTCTTCGTCGATCCGCCGATTCTCTCCATCGACTCACGCCTCAGCTCTCGCGCGACGAAGCCCTGCGCTCGACACCAACCCCTCAATGTCGACTGCAACGTCCGAACCTTCCGCAGTCTCCAGCACCCGCCTGCGTCGTGCGACTACCCCAGCAACGACACGCCGACTCCAGCACCCTGCGACTTCGCCGTGCAGGACCCTCGTCCAACAAACGATTCCAGTGAGCCTTCAACTTCATGCGTCTACAGTCGGCTCTTCTTCCGATTCCGCCGGCTCCTTCGTTCGCCAACGCCGCTCGATTCTTCGTCAATCCGCCGATTCTCGCCATCGACTCACGCCTCCGCTCTCGCGCGACGAAGTCCTGCGCTCGACACCAACCCCGCAATGTCGACTGCAACATCTGAACCTTCCGCAGTCTCCAGCACCCGCCTGCGTCGTGCGACTACCCCAGCAACGACTCGGCGACTCCAGCACTCGGCGACTTCGCCGTATTAGGACCCTCTTCCAACAAATGATTCCAGTGAGCCTTCGGCTTCATGCGCCTCCAGTCGTTGCTTCTTCTTATCCAGTCGTGTACGGCTACACCTCCAGCGGCTCGCCAGCACTCCTGCAACTTCGCTCCTTATCCTCGTGGACCTTCTGTCGTATCGGGTCGCCCCCTTGCAGCTCCTGCCATGTCGGGCCACCCTTTTGTGGCTCCTACAGCCGTCTGAAAGCCCCTATGTGGCACATGCAGCAATCTGACATCCCTTTTACGGCTCTAGTGGCAGTCTGACAGCCCTTCTGCGACTCCTGCAGCAGTCTGATAGCCCTTTTGCGACTCCTGCAGCATTCCGACAACCCTCTTGCGGATCTTGCAGCATCCCGGCGCTTCTCGCTGCTACGCCCAGCCGTCATTCCATGCCCGTGACTCGTTCAATGGCCCTCCACGCCAACGAGAACGCCTCCGCATTGCCTCCAATGACTCCCATCGCATGGATAACCTCGATGCCCGGCTTGAGGATCTCACTCTCCTCCGTCGATAGATCGTGGCCTCGGCGGTAAACCGCTCTCCGGCCCCTCCGCCACCACCTCCACTACTTCGGCCCGTCCCGGACTACATGGGGTTTCTTCACCCCACTGCGGACATCCACCCGGCCCATCTCCGTCGGATCGAGATCCCTGTGTTCGACGACACCGACCCTCTCGATTGGATTGCTCGTGCCGAACAGTTCTTCGACCTTCAGTCCACCCCGGCCAACCAGAAGTTTCCTCTGGCCACTATCTATATGGAGGGTTCGGCGCTCCATTGGGTGCGTTGGACGCGCCAGCTAGTTCCTGATTTCCACTGGCCCATATTGAAGGAGGAACTAATCTGCCACTATGACGCCCTCCAGGCAGGCAATGCCTACGAGCGCCTCAGCTCAGTGCGCCAGTCCAACACCGTGTCCACTTACATTGAAGGGTTCATTGAGGTCGCGACGCACGTACCCGGTCTATCCCCTGACCACTACCTGGGATACTTCCTTGGGGGTCTACAACCCCACCTTCGGGCGCGCCTCCGGGTCCACAACCCGGTGACTCTTTCCCGCGTTATGGAACAAGCTCGTTGTTTCGACGAGGAACTTTACACCATCTAGCCATCTTCCTCAACCCAACCACCCCACAAGCCACTGCCGTTGAAATCCCCGCCGCCTCCTGCCCGCTTGGATCATCTGCCCCCGCTTGGGCCCCCGCAGCTAGGCCCGCCTCCGCCGCCTCAACAACCCCACCCCTTATCTCACGAGCATCACCTCAAGCTTCGTCGCAAGGGCCTTTGCTTCCTCTGGCAACAACCGTAGTCTCCCACCCACGTCTGCGCCTTCAAAGACTTATGCGTGCTGGTGGGATATGAAGACAATGGACCTGACATCGGGGACATGAGGACAAGGTCTTTTTTTAGGATGGGAGTGTTGATAAGTATTTTTACGAATCGTGTCATGTACTATTTTGTCATGTATTCTTTGTCTTGTAGTGGGGCCTCCATCTATATAAGGAGACCCTTAGGTAGTGTTCTTTACCTTTGGTATTAGTCTTGAGTCTCTCTTTCGAGAGGGAAGCGCCTTGGAGGACCCAACCTCCAGGTGCTTGGTGGGAGCTTGTCTCCCGATTGTATCTCTTATTTCATGCAATGCAAGTTTACGTTCTTTAATTTAGATCTTGATACGGCCTCCGCGTATCACCACGGGATGGAGACCAAAAGTGTCGATCTGATCCCAAATGATGCGCGATTGATCCTCATCATATTGTTTCACACGAATGTGTCTACAAACTCTGAGAAGATGCAATCCATTCAAGAGTGGCATGTATCATCCACTATCCAGGAAGTTCACAGCTTCCACGGATTGACGACATTAAATCGCAGGTTTATCCGAGTGTTCATGGAACCAATCACCTAATGCCTCAAAAAGAGTGAATTAACCCAAGGAACCTCCAAGGCCTTCATCAAACTCAAAGATTGTATTATATTCTGATCATGAAGCCCTCAAATACATAAACTGTCTGAAGAAGTTAATCAAACGACGGGCTAAGTGAATTTGGTTATTGTAGGAGTACACATGTTCTGAAGCAGAACTATGGTGTTGAGAACAAAGTTTTTCACATGGTGTGACCATCGACATGGTGCGATGAAGAGTGCGTCGGAGGAGCAAAAGAAGGGTTAAAGCATCATCAAAAGAGGTAAAACAAGGATGTCAAAAGCGAGTTTTGCAACGTGCTCCGACTCTTTGACTAAAAATAACACTGATGTGCATGGCGAGCCTGTCATTTAGGCTCGTCCTACATAATAATTTTTATACATTAACAAACGTTTTGATAATCAATAAAATTAGAGGAAAACTAGGTATCAGTTAGAAAAATTATTTTCTCAATCTAAGGAGTTAATTCTGCCGATCAACCTATAATCAATCCCTAATTGGTTCTTTGGCGCTGATAAGAACACACTCGAGAGATTCAAACATCAACTTCTAAATGCAATCTGCCATGAAAATTGGAGAATCAATTATACTCTTTACCAGCCATGAACATGAAGAGGAAGAAGGGGCATTTGCAACTACCCAACATTTAGGGTAATAAGCCGGTAATAGAAAAATGGATGATACCAACTTGAAGCTCCCTTGGCTCTTCCACAAGACAATAGCTACCTCATCCTTCCTCTCTCCTATCCAGTCTTAGTCCTATCCCCTAGAAACTTCAGCCTTAGAAGATAAAACTTCATTGAAAGGAACCAAAGATAGAAATTAAAACCATCAGGTTGCAACTAAAAAAAAAAGTAAATGAATTTTACACGTTAAGAAATTGAGCCAAAGTAAATCATTTTAAACTCAAAGGACCTAAAGACAGTACTAAGGATAATAATGAAATAAGCAACGAAAAAATGTGAGAACACTTGCATCATAAAAGAAATAGGCTGAAGTGCTGAACATGTTAGATGAAATGCCAAGTAAATAGTTAACAACACGATTTGATCGAAAGGTCCAGTATGTACATGGAAAAAATGTAGTTCACCCGACTCTACATTTTCAAAGTCAATGGATATAAATGAATCTTTTTGTTAAGGTATTTATGTGCAATTTACTCAAATTCCTTGCATAATCAACGCCATTGGCATAATTGTAAATGGTTGACTCTCTACTATAGATATGTCCAGTTGCAATAAATGGGTCGTGGGCATCTCTTTATCAAAAATGTGTATGCTATAAATTAGAAGATTCACATGGTCGTATCAAGAGCCATAGGTTATAGTTGGTTTACCATTATAAGATATTCCTACAATATTTAGCATATCAAGAATTAGAGTAACAAAATAAAGAGAGGGCGTACACTGTGAAGGAATGCTTTCCGTGCAACATCTGACATAGTAAACTGACTCCGGCTGATACACATCAGAATGAAAGGGTTAAAACATTGTCATAGTAAGTTCAATATTATGACAAGCTAACAATATGAAAATCCTACAAAGCAGAGTAACATACAGTTACTCTTTAAAAAATAATAATAATAACATGAAGTCAACAGATGGGCAAATGCATCTCTAGTAAAACAAAGCCCACCACCAAGGCACCAGCATGCCAGAATTTTCATGGGTAAATCTTTAAGTGAATGCAATGCAGAAATCACTCAACAACAAAACTGCATACTAGACAGGTACTATGATTCAACAAGAGATGATGTTGGAGTTTATGAGTTTTATATAATCTCACGTCGGCTATCGGTGTTATATGTCTCCTTGTAATGTTTTATATACTGCCAATGAGGATGAATAAAACAATCAAGTCTTTCCTTTCTTATTTCCAGCAAGGTACCAGAGCTAAGTTAATAATTCCTTGCTTCAGAAAACCTTAAATTTTCTTTTCGCGTGAGAAGTCCCTCTGATTTTCATCTCCTCCTCTTGTTTCGATCCCCACCGCACCACTAGAGGGCCGGCCCGTCGAGCAGATCCGCTCCCATCGACGGAATCGTCATTTGATTCCATCGATGGGAGTGGCCTTCTATCCCCTCGACGTGGTGTTCTTTCTCTACTAATCCCGTCTTCGTGGGCCGCTGCTGTTCTCGTTCGTCGATCCCGTCGACATCCTACTCGATGCTATCGTCGACGACACCTGGTCCCATCTTCCGGTCGAGCCCATGTGCTCTGCTGCTGCGTATGGGCCTCTCCTCCTTTCACGTCGTCGTCCCGCTCGCTATTCCGTCCCGGGGAGCCTGTCGGAGCATCATTCTACTGCGCCTCTTCTTGTCGTGAGATCCAGCCGATCCAGCGGTTCCTGTCGATCCGGCCGCATCGTTCTTCCTCGATACTTCCTGCTTCTGCAATGGGAGGATGGGAGCGGCTTCTGCATTCCCGTTGGAGCTTTTCCCATCGACCCTTTGTTCCTGGTTGCTGCTCGATCTGCTCCAGCACCCCTTCCAGCAGCGTATCTTCTTCCTCCATCAAATTTGGCAACCAGTTCTTCTTCTCGTCGACCTGTGTGAGTGATGTATTCCAAAATCCGTAATTGATTTTACAAAGATAATTTTGTGTTCAACTTAAAATTTGGTGGCGAAATCAAGACGTCACGATCTTTGACATGTGGTAATTTAATCAAAAGTTTTGTAAACCCGCAAAAGTGACTAACGTTTGTCTGCATTCAACAATATAACTAATTCATCCACAGGTGTCACAAAGAGAGCAACAATAAAAGATAACAATTAACGACAAATAGAAGTAAGGTTAAGTTGGGCAAACAAGCTCTGAAAATATTAAACATCGGCATGCATTCATGAAATAAAGACCAAAAATAATCGAGAAATAGAAACGAGGGAGAGTCGTGCCATCGTCTCGACGAATTCCAGCTGAGAGGGAGATAGTAATAAGGGCAGAGGACTCTTGGACTGGTACTGGATGGAGGTGCGGCTCTAGATGAAAGGTTGTGGCTCAGGCCGACTTCAACCGAGGTCAAAATGTGGTGGGGGAACCTGAATCCGGCGGTCAGGGGAAGATCCACGTCCGGAGAGCTTCCTGGAGGAAAGGACTGGCGGTGGTTGCAAACATGAAACAATATTCATGCCGCAGAAGGCGACGGAAAACCGCAAGGGGGATGGATCTGGTCTCGTCGACGAGTCTAGTGGTGGACCTTGACGTGGTCGCCGGAATCGTCGGAAACCCCAGGCGGCGTCGACGGAGCAAGAAGGACTGTCGTCGGGCGCAAGGGAAGGTTTCGGCGCAGCGCTGCGAGCAATATCGTGCAGAGGGAATAGTTCTCTCTGCTCTATTCTTTTCTCGTCTCACTCCTCCTGAACCGGCTGGCTGCTTATAAGATAACAAGAAAGGGGAGGTTACATTTAGTCTTAATTAATTAGGGTTGTAAAAATCTGAATGACAGAGGGTTACAAATGGCTAAAAAGAGGGGGGTACAAATGGCTAAAAAGATAGGGACCCGGCTGATTAGGTTGAATAAAGAGAGGTTTAGGAGGTTTGGAGAAATTAATTGGGACTCCAAGAGTTATGTCATTAAATCTGAATTTAAATAAAATTGTTGCTTGAAGATATGAAATTCAGATTTAATAAATATTTAATATGTTTCATTTCTTGCTTGCACAAAATAACCCTAGCCCTAATTTGACGGACCAATTTATTAAGGGACTTACCAGTTGATCAAACCAATAAGCCGTACGCACATTCGCGCAAGCGCAGTATAAAACTAGCAAACACGCTGGAAGTAAATGATAAACTTGCGCGATGACATGCGCTACAAAGCAGTTAATAAAATGCAGCAAAAATAAATAACGATGCAATTCAGGTTGCATCAGTGAGCCAACTTGCTGCTCCCATCGTCGACGCGTCAGGCTTGTCATGTTCTCTTTCCGCTTGGTGGTTCCTCTTGCGCTGCCTCGGGTGTGCTCGACGTGCTTATCCGTCATCTTTCCGTTGCTGCCTCTGTTGATCCCGCCGTCCGCCATGGATCCCGCCGCTCGCTTCTCTCGAAGAATGATGATGTTTTATTTTATTTTTTTAGCATCTTGTTCAGTGTTTTTTTTATATGAGTCCTTTATTGTTGTGTTTGTATCTTCATGTGTTTTATGCCTTCATGTACGCATTCCATGTGAGGGGGAGTGAAGTGATTGGGACTAAGGCGACTCGGATGATTTTTTCCGACCTTTCGCCTTTGTTCCACACGGCCTCTAGGCTTATGTCGTATGTTGTTATGCGAATTCTCATATTTCTTTCGATTGATATTGGTATTCTAATCTCAGTGGGTTGCGTCGTGTGGGACCGTGTCGTGCGGGACTGTGTCATGTTGGATCGCCCTTTGTGCGGATTATCCCCGACAGATTATCCTCGGTTTCCCGTTTGATGATTTGCCCCACATCATTGATTCTCTTTTGCATGGTGTGTGTAGGTGATGTTGGTTGACCGGTTTCTAGCGAGTCCACGTCGTGCGTGGCTCCTGCGTCGTGTGTGGTTTTGCGTCGTGTGTGGCTATGTCCCCGATTTGGAATTTCCCCCGATGGCTCGTCTGATGTTTTGTCCCACATCGCCTACCTCCATTGTCGTTATTATGATGTCCAAGTTGAAGGTTCCCCCTTCAGCTTGAGGGAGAGTGTCGGAGTTTATGAGTTTTTTAGTAATATGTCGAGTTATTAATATCTATGCATTAGATCAAAGGTTTAGTCTCACATCGGCTATCGGTGTTATGTGTCTCCTTGTAATGTTGTATATACCCCCTATGAGGATGAATAAAACAATCAAGTCTTTCCTTTCTTATTTCCAACAGATGACATCATACATTCCAATTTTCATCACGATCAAGAAAAAAGATCTTTTTTCCATGGACACCAACAAGCAAAAAAAATACTTTATCCAGAGAAAGGGATCATTTTTGGAACCTGAATTGCATTACAACCTAAATCAAAGTTAGATGGATAATGTTCATTCTTTACTGCAGTTTCGATGTAGTTGATCTAAATACCCACATTAGAAATGTCAATACACAAACTTTCACACCCATTAAAATTTCAAGTTTTAGTCTCCAAGAATAACTATGACTTTCTACTTATGAATGCATGCAGGGGAAGGTCGTGGATCTCGAACCGCAACACCTTTCATTTACAAATAAATTAAAAAATAATAATCAAGAAACATCATGGAACAAAAATAACACATCAAATGGTCGTCGCAAACTCACCCTTTTAACTGGTGTTCTTGCAGCTCCGCCTGGAGTTGATGGTCCGCCAAGATTCCAGATGAGCCTAAAGCTGACAGTTTTTCCTTCAAAACAGCAGCTGCAAGACATCAACAGTAAATATATTCTCTGAGAGGGGACTAATATGTCACCACCTGGAAAACTTTGAGATATAGTTCCTATTACTAAGAAAGAACCGAGAAAACTTGCAGAATATATCTTGTAATACCAGCAGCTAACTACTATTTCAGGTGGGAAAAAAATATGCCAAACTAACTACTATTTCAACCTATGGTTGAACCACAAGAAAATCTAGATAAGACTGATGTGGGAGTCTTGCTGTCAAGATACATGCAAGAAACTAATTGTCTTCTTATGTAAGAAACATATTGTCTGCTTGTAATAAAACAAACTGCGTCAATCACCCTTTAACTGGAATGAGGTCAGTTTGACATCCAAGAGTTCATAAAAAATGAAGTTTACAGCAGCTTGGAAAGAAGTAACTGGAAACTATAAAATTATTAAAGCCTTGCTATTTCATATTTTATCACTGTAATTGATAGCTTTTTTATAAGATTTGATAATGAAAAAAAGCTAGTTTATCTCCATTTGTTTACAGATGAAATCTAGAGATGGTTTTGCAGTTTGATGTTAGTCCTCACATAAAATTTCTTCTTCCACTAAATATTAAGAGAGAATAAATCCCATGCAAGAAAGTCAATACAAATGCCCAGAGAGGAGAATTGCAATGGTTTACAAAGTTTGCTCTGGTATTCAAACCTATAGTAATTGCTACTTCTGATACTTAAATTATTTGAACCATGTGGTTAAGCTTCCACCAACTGAAACCGAGATAAGACAAAACAAATCATACCAGTCGATCCCCTTGCACTCTGAAGGACTGTGAACAGTTGTTTCCTTCCTTCCCTGGTATAAGCAGCCCTACTCTTTCTGTCCCCCGCACCCATATTCTGTTACACAAACTCAGAAGAATGGAATTCATAACTCGCCCACCTTCTCAAAAGTTCATAGGAATTTATGTGGCAATTGCTACTTACAGTAAATACAAGTGCAGCGAGGTTTAACTTCGGATGAACTGCCAAATTTTTGACACGTGGAAGGGGATAAACAGCCTCTCCACCCTTTTGAGATAAAACACGAGTAATATCAATTGCTTCAATTCCTGTTAAAAAAGAAAAAAGAGAAAAAATAAACTACCAGACGTTCAAATTACTTTTGAAATAATTATCGTACCAAATAACTGTCTTTGCCAAAAAACAATTTACTTCGATGTTTTATCTATTTGGAAATGCAACAAAATCGGTATATGTTTTCTCCAACTTAGCATTAGATGGAAATTAGGCATTGTGATGGAGATCACCATACGCAAGGAGTCAACGACCCCATGGCCCACTCGCGTCTATTTCCTCCGTAGGCGTTGATATGTTTCTCATCCAAATGATTTAAGTCCGCGAATGTGTATGGATAGTTGTTTTGACATTTTATCATGTATTAGTTTTTTTAGTTATTATTGTTGCTTTATGACAATCGATCGGATCGTGCATTATGGCACGTTTGTATCAGAAGCTCTAGTATTGTATTTCCTATATATGTGCATGTACGTAGGAAGCGAAAATATCAAAGCTTTGGTTCAAATTTTCCTGAGCCGCCGGTCCTCCTTACAGTGCTAACTCCGTGAGCCCCTCTAGGTGACGACTCCTAGGGTTATCCCCATTGATTCCCCCCTCATCCCAACCCATCACCTGAAGCTGCAAGCATCCCCATACACCGAGCACCTGCGTCATCCCGTTTTCCATTCCCCCTCTTCCCTGACGCCATAGCCATTCGCCCGAACTCAAACCCAGCCGCTATGTCTCTCAATTCTGAGCCGCTGTTGTATCTCCCATAGATCGAGTTGCAGCCATATCCCCCATAGACTGAGCCGCCGCCCCGTCCCTCCTCCCTTCCCCTCTCGTCCCCGACGTCACAACCCTCTCTCATCCTGTGAGCCGCCGCCAGCCTTCTTCCCCCACTAGTAATGATCTTGTCACCCTCTTACCCCTTTCCCAATATCCCCACCTCCCCACAGTCCACTGCAGTCTCCCTCCTTAGTCCTTCCCCTTTCAGCCCCCCCCCCCCCCCCCCCCCCCCCGACACCCCACCACAACTTTACCCTGCCCCCTTAAAGATTGTCCAGATGGGTAATCCTTCCACCCTTCCAAACTACCCCGCCATCATCATCATCACAGTATTGTACAACTGCCCCCTCCCCCTGTGATATCCCGAAAATTTACGTTACACTAAATAAGATTTTTGACTCCCAGGTGACGAATCACATGTTAGTGATCCCATTATTAATGAAAAATTTATTTTGAGTCTTGGCAATTTTATTTAAAATTTATAAGAATTTTAAGCATTTTTTAATCCCTTTATCAAAGAAAAAAACCCCCATTTTAATATATTATTATTATTTATTATGAAAAGCCCACGAAAAATTTATTTGTTGAATGGTAGTATTTATTGTGATTTACTTAGAAATTTTTAGATAACAAGAATAATTTATAATCAATATAATTCCTCTTTGAATTCATCAAATCAAGTTGAATTAATCCTAGCCCTCAAAACTCCCCTCCAATCGAAGGGAGGAGATGGATTAGGAAAACCCTTCTATTACATAGTCGGTCACGTGAAAGGGCTAAACCGATGCTCTCCTTTAGGTCCACGGGAGAAAGAGCAGCCCGATGCTTTCTCCCTCACCCGACGCCAGCGTGGATGCCTTCCCTCGACTCCTCCGCCACTTGAGCCGCGTGGATCTCTCCCCATGGGCGGCGGCCGGACATTCCAAGGCTTCTCCTTGCATTTTTAAAGTCTTTCTCCTATCATTCATGAGTTTTTTTACCCAAAACCGTGAGTCCTCCTTTGCCCTAGAAGTTTTCTTTTTTACCTAAAACCGTGAGTCCTCCTTTGCCCTAGAAGTTTTCTTTTTTACCCAAAACCGTGAGTCCTCCTTTGCCCTAGAAGTTTTCTTGTACTCATCTCGCCTCCATAAGCTTCTCTATGGATTCAAGGAAGTATTCAAGGGAAAAACTTCGATGGTGGATGAAGAGAGTTTTCTTTCTTACCCTAGCTTTTTTAATGCCTTAGAAATTCTTGCAAATAAATTCTTCATATATCTTGTTGGAAAGCAACCATGGCGAGGAGATCTCTTATTTATCATCACTGTGTACTTGAACCCTTGTTCACACCCCTCTTGGTGGTGATATTGTTGGATGTCATAGGGTCTTTGTCATCAAGTTTCTACCTAAATACACTATGGATTGATATAAGGATTGTTTGGTCGCAAAGGAGTTTATCTAGACATATGATGTTGACTTCTTTGACACACTCTTTTCAGTTACACGTATTAGCATTATCTGAGTTCTCTTCTTTGTTGATGTCAATCGGGATTGGCAAATATTCCAACTAGATGTCAAAAATGTCTTCTTATATGAAGATATGCACAAACTAGTCTATATGGAGTAACCTCCTAATTATGTTGCTCAGGCGAGTCTCAAGTATGCAAGGTACAAAAAGCCATATATGGTATTAAACAAAGCCCAAGAGCATGGTTTGAAAAGTTCAATCATATCGCTTTTACCATTGATTTTTTTCTAAACAGCAATGCAAATCACTCTCTCTCTCTCTCTCTCTCTCTTCATACGAAGGCCGACCAGGGGATGGTTATTCATCATATATGTGGATGACATCCTTCTCAGTAGAGATGACTCCTCTAGCATAGAAACAATTAAGAAACATCTTCGGACATATTTTGTAACCAAAGATATGGGGACTCCCCGATATTTTTTGAGGATTCAGTTTGCAAGACACAACAACAGCATGGTCCTTCCTCAACGAAAGTATTCCCAAGATCTACTCGAAGAAACGGGTCTTAATGGCACAAATCCTACCCTAAATCCAATGTTTATGGGCATTGACCGACTTTGAGATGAGACATCTCCTCTTCTTAAGGATATTACTTGTTCTCATTGTGATGAGACCTGACATCTCTTTCGCCATTGGAAAAGCAAGTCAGTTTATGCAGACTCCCAGAGAATGACATTGTTATGCTCACACTTTGCTCAGTGGACCCTCTCCCTCGTCGGAACAATCGAAGCGCGCATATGGAAGCTGACGTGATACATTCATGGTGGAATATAATATTTTCTAATTAATTAATATTAATTTGGTTAGTTATATTAATTAAAGTATCATTTATGTGTTGATATGCCCTCCCTCATCTATATAAAGGGGAGAGACATTAGTGTTTTGGATCCAGGAAGGATCACTAATGTTTTAGGCTCTTTTTCTCTCTCCTCTTTCCTTAGGACTCTCTCTATCTCTCACATATGTATCTTCATTATGAATGAAATGTAATGTCCTTCACTCTGAATTCGCTCTTTCCGTCGGTTCGCATTGACCATTGAGGTTCTCTCTTTTGCGCGCACATCACTTTGAGTGGGTTGCTCATCAAAGATTCATGTTTGTAACAATTGGTCCGACCTGCCATTTTCCGGCAGCGGTTGCCGTCACCGGATTTCCACCAGCATTTCCTTCGGACAATGATAGGAAACCAGCATTTCCTTCGAACGATGATAAGAAACCATCTATTCTAGCCATGCCCGCCACCGCCGCATCGGTCCACGAGAGTATTGATCTATATAATGCTATGCTCGCAAACATCCTAGCCATGACACAACGTCTCGAGGCTAATCTTGACTGACTGAGTGATTCGTCCATGCCAACACTATCGGAAAAGCACATGTTGCCTCTTCCGTCGGTTACCATTCCACGTGACCTCAACACAAGTTCTTCGTTAGCACAAGCACCCCGACACAACCTAGCTAGACGCCCTCTTCTTAGCTCGGTTACCCACCAGCCACCCCATTCCCTGTAGCCACCTCGGCCATTTCTGAAGCTGATCTCCAACCCATCCGACTCGATAGAGTAACCACGTTTCCATTTCTGTAGACGCAGTACATCCATCTACAGGCTGCCACCAACCCGCCTGAGCCCCCGGCCGACCAAAAGCTCGTGCTCCATGAAGTCCACCCAGTCTCCAAGCGCCCCATCACACCAATTCTCGACTCTCCCATCATCCGCAGGACCCTCCCATGCCATTGGTAGCCATAAATAGCCCTTCTCCACGCCTTGGGCCCCACCCAAAAAACAAGCCCCTTTCCCACAACACCAAACGTTACTCTCCTCCACAAGCTGCCACAACCAATTTTCTTCCTCAATTTTTTTCTTGTCGCATCGACCGTTTCCTCTTCTTTTCTTTTTTTCCTTTTAAACAAGGAGCAACTTTTTTCCTCTCCACTAGCTGCCATAAGCCCGGCCCTTTTCTATACCTATTTAGCACTAGCCTTCACCCCCACATTCCCACCCACTCTAGCTACCCCCATTTATTCACACTACCCATTAATAACACCTAAAATTTCACCCATATCCTTCCTTTTGCAGCACCTCTTCGCTCGTTCCCCTCATCGCACGTGCAGCCGCCGCCTCTCATCCACAATATTTTCATCACCAAAATTCTTAAAGGTCCCGTCAAAAAATGAAAACTCGACCTTGAGGACATGGTCAATTTTCAAAGGTGGTATAGTGTTACGCTCACACATTCGCCCAAGCGGACCCCCTCAATGGAACCTCCGGAGCGTGCATACAAAAACCACCATGATACATTTATGGTAGAATATAATATTTTGTAATTAATTAGTAATAATTAAGATTAATCTGATTAGTTATATTAATTAAAGTTCGATATACCCACCCTCATCTATATAAGGGGGATAGGCATGAGTGTTTAGGATCCTAGAAGGATCACTAATGTAATGAGCTCTCTATTTCTCTCCTTAGATCTCTATCTCTCCCTAGGACTGTCCTTCTCTTTATCCCTCACATACGTATCTTTATTATGAATAAAATGCAATGTTCTTCGCTCTATGTTCGCTCTTTCTGTCGGTTCGCATTGAGAATTGAGGTTCTCTCTCTCGCACACACATCACTTTAAGCAGGTCTCTCATCGAAGATTCAAGTTCGTAACAAACATCTTGAAGGTGCATTAATGATATTGGAATATACCAAAGGATTACTCGGTAAAGGTCTTCTATTTAGAAGAAATAATCATTTATGTATCGAAGTCTATTCAGACGCAAGCTATGTAGATGATAAGGGAGACCGAAAATTTACTTCAGGATATTACATGCATGTAGGGTAAATCTTGTCATCAAGTAGTGATGTCCAAGTCAAGTCTGGAAGCTAAATACAAAAGTATGGATGCTTGTGATTTAAAATGGTTAAGGATATTTCTGAAAATTTTTGGTGTAACTTCCAACTACCCTCTACCGATGTTTTGTGATGATAAATTTGTCAACTACGTATCTAAAAATCTTGTATTTCATGAAAGAACAAAACATATATAAGTGGATTGTCACTTCATCGTAGAGGAAGTTATCAACAGTGGTATATGTACTTTGTTTGTAATATCAAACAATGAGCTCACTAACATATTCATTATACTTAACGCTTCATCTTTTTGTACTATGTGTACCAAGCTATATATGCTCCAGTTTGAGGGGAATGTTAAAGCCCAATTATAAAAGCCCAAAAATAAGGGCCCATTGTAGATTCATCTCCTTTGTATTTAGACTCACGTCTCCTAATGGAGATTAGTTCTCCTCTTCTACTCTATAAAAAGGGAAGCCTCAATATAATAAGGTAGACATATATAATAATAAATTGTATTTCTAAACTGTCACAAACTCTATCATCTCTAATAAATTTGAAATGGAATGAAAACTTTACGAGACGAGTATTTCAGTTTTGAGATAGATAAATGATACTAGTTTATTTTGAAAAAATGCAAATTTTGAAATTGTTAAGATATAGAATACAGCTAAATTACCTGCAAGCTCGAAAAAATTTGCTTGTATTGGCTGCCTGTTTGTATTAACCAACACGTGTGTCTTCCAAACCTGAAGTGCGCCATCCTTCGATACCGTAACAAGTAACCGTAGAGAAGGGAGCCATGCAATAGATGTTATTGGATGGGAGCCTGCTTGTGTTCTGAGTTGTGGCGATTGAAATTAAATGTCAGGATCAGTTCATTGAGTAAAAGGTAGCTCTCACTCAATAAACAAAAAGAATATGACAGCAATTATCTATTGCATATTTGCATGTAAAGATACGAATGAACAAACAAACAAATTAAGGATACAAAAAGTCCATTTTCCATATAACTAGACTCAATCATCATCAATAATCTTATCCTAACTATTTGGTGTTGACGGATACATCAGCCGAACCAATTCATGGAGGTCACTGGGCCGCCGATATGGTGAGTGTCCCCAATATTTGGTTTCGGTGGATGCACCAATCAAACCAACTTGTGGAGGTCGCTCAGCCACCAATATGGTGAGTGTATTTCAGAAGGAACCTTTGAGGTTCCTGATGGCAGCGGGACCAACCACCAGGACTAATGGCAGGAGGAATCATAGCAGTCTTTTGGGGAAGCAAACAAATCTATTAAAACTGTTTTTAATTTAAGTCTTTAATACTCTTTAGTTTTTTTTATTCAAATTATGTTTCATTTTTTTCTATTTAAGCTTGAAAGATTGTATGGAAGGCCTGTTGAAATTAAAAGATTCAGACATTGGCTTGGGTGAACAAATTTCCCATTTTTGAACTCACTCAACCGTATTGGTCCATCAGTCGCACATCTCCTCCTTAACAAATTTGTCCGACCTCCAGCACATACCGCCGAACCACCATCGTCTACGACCAACACCTACACCATGACAGTGTTGGACAAATCCAATGAGAACATGAACTTATGAATGGATTGTGTCAAAAACAATGTCAATGATCTCCAAATCTTACCTAGGGATGAATCCCAGGATGACCTCTTGATGGCTATACCCATCATCATGTCAAGATCAAGAAC
This sequence comes from Dactylorhiza incarnata, assembly GCA_033032865.1. Classification (NCBI taxonomy): domain Eukaryota; kingdom Viridiplantae; phylum Streptophyta; class Magnoliopsida; order Asparagales; family Orchidaceae; genus Dactylorhiza; species Dactylorhiza incarnata. Next base: position 1,282,136 of record JAWHQI010000281.1, read on the forward strand.
AACATAGAAATAGTATGCCCTAATCTGGCTTCGAGTCCCTAGTCCCTAGTCCCTACTCTCCACCACCGACCCTTCCTCTCTCTTTGGCCTCCTAACGGACCCCGGTCTTGAAGTCCTTGTCTTAAATGGGACTGTGTCGAGTAATTCTTCAATCTCCACAGTATCACTAATGTGCACAAAGACTACACTGCTCTCCAAGGTATGGAGGGCTCAGCCGCTGGGTGACATTGTTGCTTGCATGGCCTTCCCTCGTCCAGATGTTGTCCCAACTCTATGATCACCATTACTCTGACAATGCGATGGAACTCCTTTTTGGGGTGAGGCAAACTGTGTCCATCTCCATATATGTGGACTACTTCATTGTGATAGTGACTCATGTCTTTGGCCGTCTTCTACTGCTTGGAATACCTCATGCATAGACTATAACCTTAATTCATGCCCTCCTCCGCACTCATCATCGTACCTGTTTACCCAGAAAACCGCATCCGAATAGCATTTCACGCAGACCGGGCGGTCTGAGGATACAAGTCGCCCGGCTCAGATTCAACAGGGTCCATCAGCACCAGTCAGCACAAACCGGGCGGCCTGATAGAATTCAGGTCGCCTCCAAGGATTGAAGATTGTCAAGGCTCAAGTCCAGAGGGCAAGCCGCGGTCTCAAGTCGGAGACCGTCCAGGTTGCGCCATGAAAACTCAAGGTTCAAGTCTAGAAGACAAGTCGCGGTCTCAAGTCGGAGACCGCCCGGGTAGTATCATCGCCTTGATCGCAGCACCTTCAGTCTCCGGCCAGGACAGATCGGAAGCGCAAGCCGCCAAGCCGCACGGCTTCTTTCTTTTCTTCTTTCTGTATCCCGTCACCGCCTGCCCGATTCTCCTGTACCCGGGCAGGCGGTTATTTTATCCCTGCCCGTTTGGGCAGGCCCCCAAGCCTATAAATAGGGGCGGCAACGTTCCCAAGACACGCACGCTCGAATCCTGGAGCTCGCCTGTTAGAGCTGCAGTCTCGAGTTTCCTGTCTTGCGACCTGTCTGACCGGCCGGCTTCTGCTTTCCTGCTTCTGCAGCCCGCTGTAACCTCTTCATTTGAATTAAAGGAAAGCCCGTCACAGGAGTGGCATTCGCCGTGACGGGCGAAGTCTGGCCTCGACCGCTGCCAGCGGTCTAACTTTCTCTAACCAAAAAGTAACCGACAGCCCGCAGCCTCCGATTTCCTTCGGAGGTGCATTTCCGGATTCAACAGAAACACGCGACCTTCAGATCGCGGATTGTCGGTGAAATCTTCGCCAAAAATGTCGGACCGCCAGTTCCCTCTGGGAGACCGCTCCGACCACAGTGAAGATTCCCTGTGTGAGGCTTTGGAGCAGTCGAAACGAGAAGCCGAGCGGGCTCAGAAAGCGACTGACCAGCGTCTGGACGCGATCAGTCAGGATGTAGCACTGTTAACCGAGCGGTTGGTCCCTCAGCAGACCGCGGTTAACCAGGCAGTGACTCCGGTCCCTCCTCCTCCGTACCCGCTCCCACAAGTCGCTAATTTCCAACCGCAGCAAGAAGGTTTTGCAGCCCGGCAAAACTTCTACCAAGAGGCCGCGCACAGCATGCCGGCCCGAGTTCTCGATTTCCAGGGGGCGGCTTCTCACGCTGCCCGCCTTTCCTACCCGCAAGAGGGCGCTGCCCGCCTTTCCTACCCGCCTGAGGTCGCTGCCCATCATTCCTACCCACCAGAACTTGCTGCTCGCTCCTCCTACCAGGCGGCTTGTCCGCGAGTAGCCGCAGCTCAGGCGGCTTACTATTCTGCTCCTCTGTTGTATGAAGATGCTAAAGAGAACTCTCCCTTCGTGGACGAAGTCCGGGGGGAGCCAGCCCCAAACAATTTCAGGGAGCCGCGCCTGCCGGCCTATAATGGGGAAACCGATCCTACTGTTCATCTTCAGGCCTTTGAATCGGCCGTCGCTTTGAGGACCCTCATGCAACCAAATGTAAACTCCTTGGGACATCCTTTGATGGACAAGCAAGGGAGTGGTTCTATGGGTTGCATCCCAGGTCGATTAGCTGTTTTGCTGAGCTGCGCAGAGAATTTCTGCTCAGATTTTCTACTTCCAGAAAGAGGAAAAGTGGCCCGGCGGCCCTTTTTGATATAAGGCAGCGAGAAGACGAAACGTGGGCCCGTTTCGTGGCCCGTTTCCAGAAGGAAATCATGGAGGTTCAGAATGTAGATCCAGAACTGTACAGGGTGGCCCTGATTCACGGCTTGAGGGAAGGCCCCCTGAAATTTGAGGCAAACATAAGGGAGCCAAGAACTTATCAGGAAATGATAAGTTTGGCCAACATGTTCATAAGGGGGGGAAAGTAACCCCGAGTACGTCGCGAAATTGGTGAGCGACAAGGAACAATCCAACTCATCCTTCATCCATCCACAAGCAAACCAACGCCATTTCGAGCCCCGTCCCCAGAGGGGGAGAAATTACAAACACAAGCAACCCTTCATCGGCCATCAACGGTTTCAGGATCAGAAACCGTCATTGTCCATCGCACCCGCTCCATCCATTTCTCTTCCGCAAATAATGTCGGTATACCTGCCACAGTATGCTGCGCAGCCATCTCCAGCTATTCCATCCACTCAATATGATGACTCGCAAGAGTCATTTACTCCTTTAAATGTTACCATGGAAGAAGTCGTCCAAATCCTCCAGAAGGGGCCGGATTTTAAAAGGCCCGCTCCTCTAAAATCGGATGTTCGAAGCCGAAATCCGAATCTCTACTGTGAATACCACAAGGAGGGAGGGCATCTGACCGAAGATTGTCGGGCCCTCCGCTTATTGATTGAAAGGCTCTTGGGAGAGGGAAAGCTCTGAGGCCTAGTCCGGAAGGAAGTGGCTGCTGGACCAGCAGCTGAGAAGAAGAAAGAAGCGGTTGAAGTAACCTGGGAGTGTGCCGACGTTGAAGACGCCGGCTGTTATGGAGATATTCACCCTTCAACTGAATGCATAGAGGTCAATGATGTGGGCCCCCTGGGAGACATCTATTGCATTCATGGAGGGGCTGGAGCTGAATCAACTCGAAAATCAAGTATTGCGAGAGTCCTGAAGCAAGAAGTGGCAACAACTACAACTTCTGCCCCTGAAGGCACAATCGTCACTTTCGGGCAAGATGATCTTCCTCCAAACGCCAACCCTTTTGATGATGTTGTGGTCATCAAAGCCATTATTGAGAATTATACAGTTCATAAAATCTTGATCGACACGGGCAGCTCTGTTAATCTCCTTTTCCGTCCTACCTTTGATGTCATGAAAACTGGGAAGCCTCTGCTTTCCACCGAAGGGCCCCTCTATGGCTTCTCAGGAGAGAAAAAGGAAGTGGAAGGTTTTGTAAAGCTCCTGGTTTCTCTGGGAGGAGTGGTGAAGCTGATCAATTTCGTGGTGGTGGATGCCCCAAGCAACTACTGCGCCATCTTCGGAAGGCCAATTCTTAATGCCTACAGGGCAGTAGTGTCCACTTTCCACCTTGCTCTTAAGTTTGCTGCCGAGGGAAGGCAGTATCGGATCCGCAGCAATCCAAAGGTGGCTCGGGAATGTTACATGCGAACCGTCAACATGATCACCAACATTCCACTTCCCGAGGCCACGGTTGAAATTCTTGAAGTTGCCGAATCTTCAGAGGCTGCTGAGGAAAGGAAAGATCGAGAAGTGGCTCACCTGGAACCTGCCCAGGCGACCCAAGAAGTCCCCATTGCTGAGGGGGAGTAAAAGAAATTGATCATCAATGCAGAACGGCCGGAAGAGGAGAAAGTACAGTTGATCTCCTGTCTTCTAGAGAACCTGGATATCTTTGCCTGGTCAGCGGAGGATATGCCAGGGGTGGATCCGGACGTGGCTTGTCATCATCTGAACATATCTCCTGAGTTCAAGCCAGTCCAACAGAAGAAAAGAGAAGTGGCAACCAAGCTGGCGGTGCCTATCAAAGAGGAGGTTGCCAAACTCCTGAAAGCCAACTTTATTTCCGAAATCAATATCCCACGTGGATATCAAATGTTGTAATGGTAAAAAAATCCGGTGAGAAGTGGCGCATGTGCGTGGATTTTACTAAACTCAATAAAGCATGTCCTAAAGATTGCTACCCTTTGCCTCGGATAGATGTGTTAGTAGATTCCGTGATCGGGTATTATTTCATGAGTTTTCTCGATGCATTCTCTGGGTATCATCAAATTAAAATGCATAAACCTGATATCCCGCACACTTCATTCATCACGAACGATGGGTGTTACTGTTACCTAGTAATGCCTTTCGGCCTTAAAAATGCGGGCGCAGCATATCAAAGAATGATGGATACGATCTTTAAACATCAAAAATTTCTCGGGCATCTCCTTACTCCTGATGGCCTTGCACCAAACCCAGATAAGGTGAAGACCATCCTCGATATGACTCCTTCTCGTAACACTAAGGAGGTCCAGCAACTTGGAGGAAGGTTGGCGGGGCTGAGCAGGTTCATTTCCAAATCAGGAGATAAAAGTGCTTCATTCTTTAAAACACTCCGAGGAGGGTCAAAATTTGAATGGAGCGAAGAGTGCAACAAGGCTTTCGAACAGTTAAAAGTACAGTTGACTTCAACCCCTCTACTTCAAAGCCCCCGTGAAGGGGAAATATTGTTCTTATATTTGGGGGTTGGCCCAAATGCAGTGAGTTCTGTCCTCGTCCGGGAGGAAAAGAAGAAACAGTTTCTAATATACTATGTCAGACATATCCTCAAGGATGCAGAAACAAGATATTCGATCCTGGAAAAGCTAGCTTTGGCTTTGGTTATGTCATCCCGAAGGCTTCGCCCTTATTTTCAAGCACATCCTATCCAAGTAATTACAGATCATCCTCTGAGAAGTATTCTTGAAAAGTCAGATCATTCGGGCAGACTGGCCAAATGGGCTATCGAGCTGAGCGAGTTTGAAATATCCTACATTCCCAGAACGGCTATCAAAGCGCAGGTCTTGGCAGATTTCCTGGTTGATACAACGGAGAACAGTCCTGAACAAGTGGAGAAATCCCCCCTTGGCTTGGATTGTTTATGTGGATGGGGCTTCTGGTAAAAACTCTGTGGGAGCCGGAGTAGTTCTAATCAACCCAAATGGCATCAGACTTGAGCAGGCTATCAAGTTCTTCTTTCCAGTCACAAATAACCAGGCAGAGTACGATGCACTTCTGGCCGGTTTAAGACTTGCAAAGGAATTGGGCATAGAACACGTGCATGTTAAAACCGATTCTCTGGTAATGGCTTCTCAGGTTCTGGGGAATTACGAGACAAGGGAGCCGATTCTAAGGAAGTATCTGCTACTAGCAAAAAAGGAGATCGGGAGATTCAAATCATTCATCATCGAGCATATTCCCAGGGCACAAAACGAAGAAGCATATGAGTTGTCAAAGTTCGGTCTTCCATCAGGGGGAGTGACCTCTGAACTTTTTCATCCGGCAACAGAGGAAGGGAACTTATGCAGATCGATCAGAATCCTTCCTGGAAGGATCCTTATGAACTATTCCTATCAAAAGGAGAATTTCATCATTCCATCAAAGACAGAAAGAGATTCAGAAGAAAGACGGTCTATTATTACCTAATAGCGGGAGTCCTGTACAGGAAAACTTTGATTTTTCCCTCAGCGCGGTGTGTTTCCGAGGAAGAAATTCCAACTATACTTCAGGAGGTTCATTCTGGGGAATGTGGTAGCCATTCAGGGGCAAAGACTTTGGAGAAAAGAATCTTAAGGCAGGGATACTTCTGGCCAACCATGAGAAAAGATGCTGAAGCATTTGCCAAGCGATGCGTTCAGTGTCAGAAGTTCGCTCCTCTTCAGCATCTGCCCGCTCAATCGCTTAGATCAATAACTGCACCCTGGCCCTTTGCAGTTTGGGGAATGGATCTCATCGGACCCTTCCCAATGGCTAGCGGCCAGCGTCGTTTCATAATTGTGATGATTGACTACTTCAGTAAATGGATTGAGGCGAAGGCATTGGCGAAGACTACAACGCAGATCATCAAAAACTTCATCTGGGGAGAGATGGTTTGTCGGCATGGAATCCCGCTAGCAATTGTCACTGACAATGGTCCACAGTTCAACAATTTGAAAATGATAAACTTCTGCGATCAGGTTGGAATTGATCTTCGGTTCTCCTCGGTACATCATCCCAGGACCAATGGCCAGGTGGAAGCAGCAAATAGGCAAATCCAGCAGCTTTTGATGAAGAGAATCTTAAATTAAAGAGGGAATTGGGCAGAGCAACTCCCTTCAATCCTTTGGACTCTTCGTACTACTCCGTCTTCAGCTACGGGGGAGACACCATTCAAATTATCTCATGGCTCGGAGGCAGTCGTCCCTATAGAATTTGAGGTGGTCACCCCCAGAGTTGTATATGCAAAGGAGGGAGGAGAAGCATGGATAGAGGATAATGATGAGGCTGTCAAATACAGTATGGATTTGATTGAAGAGCTTCAGGATGAGGCAACAATCAGGCAGGAGGAAGTAAAAAGGAGAATGGTCAAATACTTTGACAGAAATGTCAGGGTAAAACATTTTGCAGTTGGTGATGTTGTATGAAAGAAAGTTGATGTCGCAGCCAGGACAGACAACGTTGGAAAGTTGAATCCCAACTGGGCAGGGCCTTTCATTGTCAAAGAGGTACTAAAGAGTGGGGCTTATCGCCTCCAGACAAGCGAAGGAGAGGACATCTCACGCACCTGGAGCGGTGACGATCTCAAACGGTTCTATCCTTAAAATGTCTTTTCATTTCTTGCATTTTTTGGATATTTCAATGAAAAGCCTCATACTGACACTTCTCCATGTCTGGTGATTCTTTTTACACTTTTTATATATATCTCCCGCACTGAACCGCGGAGACATCGCCAAGTTCTGCTCGAACCCCCTCGGATTGTAGTCATTAGCGTAAAACCACGAAGATCATGTGTACCGGGGAGTTTTCGCACACGTGTAGTGGTAGCTTGCCAATTCCCGTGCGGTGGTCTTCGGAATCTTGGATCCCGGCTGATATCCGACACACCTCTGCATCAAGGGAGGTCTGGATGACAGTTGGCTCTATCATGCCCCGAAAGGGATAGTTACAACTTTGATGATCTTTCTGAGGAAAGCAATGTTCGCCGTCTAGGCCCACCTGCCCAACTGATCATCTTAGTCTGTGATCATCGAACACTCCAAGGTACTCTCAAGCGACGCCTAAGTGGGACCCACAACTGAGTTGATCTCTCTGAGGAAAGCAATGTTCGCCGCCTAGGCCCACCTGCCCAATTGATCAACTCGGCTTGTAGCCCTAGGCAAGAGAGCAGTTGAGTCGTTTACAGCCCTTATGACCACTTGAGGAAAGCAATGTTCGTCGCCCAGGCCCACCTGCCCACTTGGTCATCTGGGTCTGTACTTATCTTTTTCTTTATTTCTACAGTTCTTATAACCACTTGAGGAAAGCAATGTTCGCCGCCTAGGCCCACCTGCCTACTTGGTCATCTGAGTCTGTAGCTGTAGTTATTTCTTATTGCATTACAGGGAGCTATCTCATCTTATATGGTCTTTCTGGACCATTTGGGGAGAAAACAGGATTTATACAGGTACATAACAGACCGGGCGGTTTGATTATTAAACTGGGCGGTTTGAAATAAGCAGGTACCATAATGTATCAGGCGGTTTGATTGTTAAACCGATCGGTTTAAATTAAACCGGTACAGCATAATGTATCAAGCGGTGTTAAATCTCTAAAAACTTATCGGTTCAATCAGATCGGGCGGCTTAAAACCGGTCAGCTTTATAACGGGTTATCATAAAATGCCATAAGGCAGGTATCAGGATATCAAGTATAACCGTGACCGGTCGGTCTCTTCATTCGATCTGTAATTCTATCATTCTTATGAGTATTCAGTTCTATCCGCTCGGTCAAAACAGGTTGTTTACGGGAAAGTGATTATGATTCTTATGAGGATGGAAATCATTACCGAGTATCAAGTCATTAACCGCCCAAGTTATATACAAGCCGCACGGGCTTATCAGTTAATATTTATACTCACAAGGATGAGGCCTTGCAGAAATCTGAGTTATAAGTCGTTCGAATTAAATACTAACCGCGCGACCTGTTGGTTATTTTCTTATGACTTGGTATTCTCTATTTTACAAAGCAATTATGTAAAGTCGGGTAGTAATCGCGCGGTTTGGTCTCGAATATATGGAATTATCTAATCGCACAGGACACATTCAAATCGCATAATCCATAATTAGGATTCTATGGCGGCTTAAAGTTATGTTTGGTTTCTGGTTATCTCGAGGCAATCATAACAAGATAAGGCAGAGCTTGAATTTCTATCCGCTCGGTTATATATTGAAACCGCGTCGACTATTCATCAAGATATCGTGGATGATGCTTTTTCAGGATATATCGAATTCGTTTAATCTGGATCGAAGAAACAAGCCTCCCGAACAGGCTTTATAATGTTCGGGTGGCTATTTATTTGAAATTCTAAAGAGTTTAATGCTCTGACCGACCGGGTTGTTATTTAACCGCACGACCTGGTTAAAAGAGAAGAAAACCGCAACAATCACAAGTAAGTCGCAGAAAACGAACAGCCAAACAGGTAAAAACTTTCCCTTCATTATCAAAATATCTTTACATCGTTTTGTAACCGACCGGCTGACAAAAACCAAGCCGCCGGTTATACAACAAAAAGCAAAATACAAAAAGTTACAACTATAATTGCTCGTCCGGCTTGAGCTTTTTTGATACAGGAGAGCTTGAATCTTCGCTATCTTCAATTTTGACGTCAGGAGAGTAGCCTTCGCTACCCGACGAGGACGAACGGCTCAGTTCGCCCGACTTGCGTTCGGCCTCTTCCCCAGAATCACTAGATTCCAAACCCGAGCTGCTCTCTTCCTCCTTGTTAGCCGCAGCAGGCTCCCCGGCGCCCTCTTCATCATCGTCGCTCTCCTCCTCCGAGCTGGTCCCATCGACCTTACTTTTTCCCTTAACCTTCCGCATAATCTTCTCCAGCTTTTTCTGCAAGATCAGGTAGGCGTCCAAGAAGGTGAAGTGCTCGAAACCGGGCGCAAACCCGCCGAGCTCTCTCAGACGGTCAAAGGCCCCGTCAATCCCCTCGGCTACGTGAGGGAAGAGCTCTTCCTAGTAGACCGGGTCGGTCTCATCATACTTTTTCTGCAAAGAGGAATAAAGGTAAGACCGCACGGTTTGGTGAATGAGGAAATCGGCTAACAAGGTGATAACTTACCAACTCAGCCTCCTTTAGCCACTCGACTTCTTTTTTCAATTCGATATTTTCCTTCTCCAGATGATCATTTGCCCTGATCAATCTCTTGAAGGTCATGCCCATGAAGTGATTGGTGATGAAGCTTTCAGCACCAACCCGCGCGGCCTGCCGAGCGAGCTCTTCTTCAGGAATCTTCCTTAACCGCCTGAAGTTTCGTCGGCCATACATGGCAATGCCGGCGGCTTCAGCGTGCCGGCCAGATTTTTCATTCGTCCAGTGGGGGAGCGCAGTGGAGACTTGGACACCATCGCCATCCGGGTGCCAGGACAAGACAGTGCGGCTTTTCAGGTCCTTCACCTTGCTGAAAGAACGAAGGGAAGAGAAGTCGCCAGAAGAGGCTGAATCCTCGCCTTCGGACAGCAGCGGTTTGTTTTTTCGCTGTCTCTTCTCCCTCAGAGTCAGGACCAGGCCGGCCGGACTGACCGGCTTGTTCTTGGGAACAATGGCCTCAGCTGTAAAAGAGAAGTAAAAGAATCAGAACAGAAGACCGCGCGGTTAATATCAGAGCAGAAAGCGGGTTGAAGGAGATTTACTGTCCTCAGGATGGACATTCTCCAACTCAGCGAGCAGCGGAATGTAGTGACTTACATTAAGCCGCTCATGTTCAAGGAGCTTGAAGGTGTCCATTTCGATCTTGTTGACGGCGATTTGTTGAAAGGCCTCCTCTGGCCGCACGTGCGGGTTAGGATTCAACAGGCCAAGTCGGCCTTCAAATATCAGATACCTCTCTGACCAGGCCGTGACCTTGTTCGCGAGGTTGACCATCTTCAACCCCCGACAGCCAAAGTACAGGTGGCCCTTAAAAACATTCGACTCGGAATCAGGGATAGCCCGCACCGAGAAGATCTTTCTGAAGAGGTCCATTGAGAAGCGGACTCTCTCAGACTGCAGATAGGAAATGAAGCTACATATGACGGCTATCGAGTTGGGGGAGAGTTGTCCGGGAACAACTCCGTAGTGGTCGATTGGGATGGCGATTTGATTAGGGCGGAAGAATTTATCCGCTCATCGCGGAGTGAAAGCCGCGCGAGCAGCGGGCTCCCCACCATATGCTTCTCCACGAACTCATCCAGCTCCGCTTTGGTCAGGCGACATTCCTCATGGTAGGCCGAGTGAAACGCTAAGGCCGCATCAGATCGGGTAGCGGACGCCTTCGCAGGTCGCTTCGGCTGGCGCTTAGCTCTCATCTTAAGGTTCTGTTGAATGAGTCTTCGGAAGGGCCGCTACTTATAGAGTCAGTGATCTGCATTTAGCAAAGGTCAAATCGCGGCTAGTATAATCAACCCGCGCGGACAGAATTTCACACAGCCAGTTCGTAAGCAGCAAACCACAAAATAAAATCAAGGCAAGCGATTTTGAAGAACAGCAAACACAAGCCGCTCGACTTACAAAGTAATTCACAGACATCTATCAATATTCTAAGAAAGAAAATACAAGCGTTCAAATAACAGACCGCGCGGTCTGCAGAGCAAACCGGATAGCATAAAATCAAGTTCAAACATTCAAAGTTGTCCAAAGGACCGAATAAAACAATATTACAAGCATTGTTTGTAACCGCTCATTACTGGCGGGCATCACTTGGAGCATCCTCTCGATGAAGTCGGGCGACATGATCACCGACTTGCAGAACGGTACCATGCATCTGATTAATACTGTGATGGAGGTGGTTAATAATGCTGTGAAGCCGCGCAGCATCCCGCAAAAAACTCGCGCGGCTGGAATCATGCGAGCAGGCAAGGCTGTTGCGGTCTCACTGGCATTAATAACGGGATCAGCTATCCCGACCGCTGGAAGAGCTGAACTCGTCCCAACAGCCGGGCGGTTTGGTCTGCGACGCCCTTCATCAGTTATATTATAAGGTCGCCGGCTTCCGCCGACTTCCCTTGTCAGGTGTAGGTACTTATCTCTATAGTATGCGCAATCATCCTCAAGCTTGCGGATCTCTTTCTTTCCTCTGTCAAGTCGGGCGGTCATCTCCTTCTCCTTCTCCCGTCTTTCTTTCCTCTCGGCCTCCATCACAGCCCGCATCGCAACTTTTTCATCCTGAGCGGCCTTCTCCCGCTCCTCGAGGACCTTCACCTGTTTCTTGAGGATTTCAAAATTGCCTTGAAGGGTGGCCATCTCATCATCCATCCGGGTGTCCGGGTTCAATAAGGAGCTCGGGAGGGATGAAGTTAGTGGAGGAAGGCAAGCCACCAAGTCGCCCGGCTTCGGAATGGACTCTTGATCGTCTACAACAGAAGAGACATGGTCAGAAAGGTCGAGCGAATATAATTTTACCAAGGGGGCATAACTAGACCGCTCATTTCGAACTCTTCTCGCTTACAATCCGCAACGGTGAGATTAAGTTTCGAATGAACGGGTCGCCTCGCTTGCTCAGGATCCATCTTTCGGCGCTGCTCTCTCCACGACCTCTCATTCTGCCTTCGCTTAGCGGCCGAGAATTGGGCAACGGAGGGAAAGAAGCTCGGTGGCGGGTTCAGTATTAAGTCGCTTGACTTTTTTCGAGACCGCGTTTGGAAAAAACGGACGGGGCGGTAACTCGCAACTCCTTTACCTGGCGCAAGAAGATTGAGTGGCGGCGGCGGCTTGTTCAGACCTTCTCTCACTTTCTCCGCCTTCGCTTTTATGAACCGCAGCCCGGTCATCACAGGGTCCTCGGAAGCCGGTGCGGCCTTCTCAATTCTGGTCGCATCCTCTCCAGGGGATTAACCACATTCAAGTCGGCAGAAGTGTCCAGCAGTTCGTCCTGCTTCTTAAGAGAATCAAAATCCTTGATAATATCGCTCACAGTCATGCTGTGCGCATCAGTGGAAACCTGGTCGCCCGGCTTGGGGGAGGGAGTCGTCAGTCCCTCAGAAACTTCTCTATCACGTGCCTTGCTTTGAAGGCTACCCGCTCCAGGTTTCCTTGAGGCCGCTCTATTCTTGGCTTTCAAACTCTTGGCTTTCCTCAAAAGTCTTTCTGTGGTCGGCTCAGCCCTCTTCCTCTTCTTAGCCGACTCTTGATCGGCTTGGTGCGAACTGATAGGACTATCCTCGACATTCACCAGCGGCGCCGAGCTTTGTTGTTCGTTCGGCTTGGGAGAGTCAACCGCCTCTCCTCCATCTCTTATCTTCAAATGAAATACTCCAGAAGGAGTAATCTCCCTGTTGAAGGAATCAGCCCCGTCGGTCTTCGAAGGAACAACTTCAGAGTTCATCTTTTCCAAGAGGGCTGGCGGATCGGTTGTCTAGTTAGAAGGAGCGGGCAAATCATCTGGGGGCGGGTTGGAACAACCCGCTCCACCCTTGGTCAACAAATCATCTGTCAGCAAAAGGGCCGGTTCGGCCGGCTTCCCCGCAGAGGCAATGGTAACTGTTTGATCAACTTTTTCAGGTTGAGGAGTCTTCTTCTTCTCCTTTAAGCGGTCTCCCCCGCGGTCTTTACTCGTCTTCTGGCGGCCTTCAAACTCAGCCATAAGGTTCACCATCTTGATCGGAATGGTTAGCCGGAAGGTTCTAACCGCAAGAGACGAGTAGTGGCCCGTGATAGCGCTGCAATTATACAGAAGAGGAAGCTTCCAGAACATTTTATAACCTTCGAGGCAAGGTCGGCGCGGTCTCCGGCTAGAACTAATATTTTCGAAATCTCTTCGGGATTTGAAAATATGCGGGGATTATATTTACCCAGAAGACCGCATCCGAATAGCATTTCACGCAGACCGGGCGGTCTGAGGATACAAGTCGTCCGGCTCAGATTCAACAGGGTCCATCAGCATCAGTCAGCACAAACCGGGAGGCCTGATAGAATTCAGGTCGCCTCCAAGGATTGAAGATTGTCAAGGCTCAAGTCCAGAGGGCAAGCCGCGGTCTCAAGTCGGAGACCGTCCGGGTTGCGCCATGAAAACTCAAGGTTCAAGTCTAGAAGACAAGCCGCGGTCTCAAGTCGGAGACCGCCCGGGTTGTATCATCGCCTTGATCGCAGCATCTTCAGTCTCCGGCCAGGACAGATCGGAAGCGCAAACCGCCAAGTCGCGCGGCTTCTTTCTTTTCTCCTTTCTGTATTCCGTCACCGCCTGCCTGATTCTCCTGTACCCGGGCAGGCGGTTATTTTATCCCTGCCCGTTCGGGCAGGCCCCCAAGCCTATAAATAGGGGGCGGCAACGTTCCCAAGACACGCACGCTCGAATCCTGGAGCTCGCCTGTTAGAGCTGCGGTCTCGAGTTTCCTGTCTTGCGACCTGTCTGACCGGCCGGCTTCTGCTTTTCTGCTTCTGCAGCCCGCTGTAACCTCTTCATTTGAATTAAAGGAAAACCCGTCACAGGAGTGGCATTCGCCGTGACGGACGAAGTCTGGCCTCGACCGCTGCCAGCGGTCTAACTTTCTCTAACCAAAAAGTAACTGACAGCCCGCAGCCTCCGATTTCCTTCGGAGGTGCATTTCCGGATTCAACAGTACCACTATCATCCTTGTCATGAACATTGCTCGCCTCATGGAGTTCAAATTCTCTATCAAAGCCACATACTCTATTTGTTACATTCACGTTACCTTTCTGCCATGCAATACCTACCCCACATATAAGGTCAACCTGAATCCTACAACAACAGAAATCCCCAATCCCCCATACCTCCGCCTCCTCATCCACTACCATTTCCTCAGCCACCATCCATACCCAAAGGTCCACCTCGTCCAAATCAAAAATCCTCCAACCATCAGTAATCCAAACAAGAGTTACATCAGACTTGCACAATAAGGGTCTCTATTGTCACTGCAATCTCATACTCACTCATGAATGACATGATTGTCCAATGAAGGAGTTGTTTACACTGATTGGTGGTGATGAGAAAGAAGTATGGCAGAGTTTAAGGCAATGGGAGTGGAGAATAGTTGGCGCAGGACGGTCCAATCAGCGGTTAATGGATGATCACTAAATGCAACAGCTGAATCCGACGAATTTTAACTTGCAATTTTGATTTATAAAAGCAAACGCAAGAAAACCACAATAGAAGAAAACTTCAAAAATTAGAGAGCACGTGTAGTAGTATTAATGTGAGAGTACACGAATCTTAAGCAACAAACAAATGAATACAAAACTAGCCACAAGTGGTGTGGAAACAAAACTTACAAAGAGATATAATGCAAAGTAGGAAAATAATCACTAATTCAACATGAAATACAAGAATTCCAACTAGAGAGCTTACACAACTATATAGTAGAGGGCTTGGTGGGTTTCCGGCAATCGTCAGGGGCTGGGTAGATGGCAAAGGGCTGAACGAGGGCCCCCGGGGAAGCTTGATATGTTGGAGATGGACTGCAATAGGGCTGGTTGACTGTGGCCAGCGGAGGGTCGGGTTCAAGGGGCTGCTCCAAAAGGCCGGACAACTGTAAAACAGTAAACGGATATGTATCTACTCCCTGGTACAAATTCCCAGGGCGGAATGAGTGTCCAGAAGAGGTGGGAGTGTGCAGACAGAGGTTTAGGGCTGCTGGAATATGAGTCTTCAGCAAGCTTGTAGATGTCGGCCGACATGTCCGGACATGTCGGCCCGTTATGGCGGGTTATGACGGCCATTAGAAATTAATAAGTTATTTTTATTAAATGTTATAATTAAATTAATTTTTATTATATACTTATATAGTTATACTACGTTTGCCCCTCACGACAACTCCTCATCTCCCTCGCGTCCTCCTAACGACGCTCTGGGCTCTCGTCTTCTTCGCTTGCCCTAATCTCCGCCTCTGGCTCTCGTCTTTTTCGCAGCTCTCGTCTTCTTCGCAGCTCTCCTTTGGTTACACTTCGACATTTTGAAAGTATGCAACATTTCTTATTTATTACAAATTGATTAAACACTTGTTAGTAGTTTCATTTTCTAATATGAATTTTAGTGTATACTTCATTAAATAAAATAATTACCATCTAATAAAAAAATTATTATGATATATAATATGTATATACATATAATATTACAAACAGACATTTTGAAATGTCCCCGATATATCCCCCGCAATCCGACATCCAACATCTGCAAGCTTGGTCTTCAGCAGCAGGGAACTTGAGGATCTTCGTTCAAAACAACTGCAATTAACTTCCAGGGGTTTCTCAGGCAGTTAGAGCAGAAAAAGGAACTGGGTGGCTGGAAAGTTTTTACAAAGGGTTGTCTGCACTTTGCCGCTTCCAGTTAATGTCCTGAACGGTAGGAGGAATCTGTCAGAGGATGTTGGCTACTTGGAGAAAGGAGGAGGGCTCTGTTGTATGTGGAGAGGGGGTTGGGTGTAGGAGTGTGGTAGACCCTCGTTTGGAGCCACTTTCCAGCCCTCAACTGATCCCCACCTCTCCGTAACAACAGCATACCACACTCCTACACCCAGCCCCCTCTCCACATACAACAGAGCCCTCCTCCTTTCTCCAAGTAGCCAGCATCCTCTGGCAGATTCCTCCCACCGTTCAGGACATTAACTGGAAGCGGCAAAGTGCAGACAACCCTTTGTAAAAACTTTCCAGCCACCCAGTTCCTTTTTCTGCTCTAACTGCCTGAGAAACCCCTGGCTTACTCCTGGAAGTTAATTGCAGTTGTTTTGGACGAAGATCCTCAAGTTCCCTGCTGCTGAAGACTCATTCCAGCAGCCCTAAACCTCTGTCTGCACACTCCCACCTCTTCTGGACACTCATTCCGCCCTGGGAATTTGTACCAGGGAGTAGATACATATCCGTTTACTGTTTTACAGTTGTCCGTCCTTTTGGAGCAGCCCCTTGAACCCGACCCTCTGCTGGCCACAGTCAACCAGCCCTATTGCAGTCCATCTCCAACATATCAAGGTTCCCCGGGGGCCCTCGTTCAGCCCTTTCCCCTGCCATCACAACGAGGGTGTTTAGGAGTTAATGGGGAGAGTAGAGAGAATGGGAGATGGGGAGGAATTTTAGGAAAGAGGCCTAAATTTTAGAAAAGTGAGGGATGAGAGATAGTGGGGTTAGTGGGAAGGTAATTATGCTGGTTATGTTGATGGTGTGGGTGATGGTTGGCCGAAGGTGATCACTAAAGGTGGTGGTGGCCGGAGGTGATTCTCGGTGATCGCCGAAAAACTGAAATTGAAGGGGGTTTGAGGGGTGGTGTTGGAGGCTTGAGGGGGTGGCCGAAGGAGATTTCCGGCGATCGTCCCAAACTGAAAATGGAGGGAATTGGGGAGGGGTTTATGGTTGGTTTTGGAAGGGGAATGAGGAGGGGTTGTAAGGTGGTAGACCGGTGGGTTTTTTGGGGGGGCTTTTTTTGTCGGATTCCTCTCCGGGATCGTATCAATTTGGTCTGACCTGCTGCAACACCCACCATCGCGCCGTCGGTGCTCCACATTGCGTGTCATCCGCCTCCGCGCGATCCCGTCTGCACCGTCGTTCCGCTTCTGCACGATTACCACTACCTGTCGCGTCCTGAGTCGTCCCCTACCGCATGCGTCCACCGCTCCGCTCCAAGCGTCGGGCCGCCGATCACACATGCCAAAGCACGTCTCGCTTCCGTCCGTCGATCCGCATTCGCGCGTCATCCGCTTCCAGCGCCTGTGCGACCGCAGATCCGCCTGATATGTCGCAGTAAGCTCGTCGGCCCTCTGCCTCCGCTGTCCTTAGTCAGATCCGCCCACTCCTCATGTCAACATATTTTATTGTCTAAGGGGAATTACTCTTCTTTTTTAGTACAAGTAGCTACGGATTTTGCTATGACCGGCCAGAATCCGACGTTTCCAGCCCCCATGGCTTCAAACCTTCGCTCCTCTGGTGACCTCGCGTCGGATGTCGTCGCCGACGCATGGAGGCTCAAGAACAACTCGTCGCCTCCCTGCATGCCTCCCTCATTGCCCTTCACTCCAAGATTGACTCCCTTCAAGCGTCCGCCGCGTCCAGCTCCGGTTTACCCGCGGACGGGTCGCCGCCCATTCCCTCCAGGACCACTCCTTTGCCCATTATGGGTCGGTCCACCCTCTCCCTCGACATTTCATCCTTTATCGGCGTCGACTATGGGTTGGATCGCCAAAGAGGAGCAATATTTCGACCTCAACAACACACCGGAGCACGGCAAGGTGTCTACGGCTGTGGTTGGCCTGGACGGCTCGGCCCTCCACTGGGCTCGGTGGCTCCGCCAATCCAACCCGTGACTCTCCTGGCCCGAGCTCAAGCAGGAGATGATCCAGCGGTATGACACCCGCTACTCTGGATCCTCCGCTATCGAGCGTCTTTGTGGCGTCCGCCAGACAGCCGGCCTGAACGACTATGTTGATGAGTTTGTCGCCCTGGTCTCCCACGTCCCCGGGATACCACCCGATCATTACCTGGGCTTCTTCATGCATTGTCTCTTGCCACATATCCGCTCTCGTCTTCGCACGCACCACCCACACACAGTCTGCGACGCCATGGACTTGGCGCGTCTAGTTGAAGCCGACCTCTCCCTATGGCCGACCACCACCAGCCTAGGCCGCCGCCTTGGAGAAACCGGTCGGGCCGCCCACCGGCCCCTCAGCGCCTCTCGAACAGTGATTACAAAGAGCTTCGCAGCAAGGGTATCTGTTTTCGGTGCCGCCAACCCTACTCCCCCAACCATGAGTGCTCCGTGAAGGAGTTTCACGCCATCATCAGCGACGTCGACCCTGAGGTTACCCTGGCCGACTTTGAGGCCCTGGAGCTCTCAGCGGGGGATACACCTCTCGACCCCACCGCGGCTACATTCCAACATCTGGAGTTATCTTGTGCCTCGGCGGGCGGGATCTCCGGCCAGCAGACCATGCAGCTCTCGGGCACGCTGCGGGATCGCCTGATCATCATCATGGTGGACAGTTGCTCAAGCCACAACCTCATCTCTGAGCGCCTGGTGCAGCAGCTCAGTCTTCACTCGGTTCCCTCTCCGGATTTTGCGGTTCGCCCGGGCGATGGGCGACGCCGACCAACTCAGGGTCGTTGCACTGTCGTGTCCCTCTATGTGGTGTCCTGTTCCGTGACAGCGGACTTCTACGCTTTCGGCCTAGACGGTATCGACGTCATTTTGGGGGTGGCTTGACTCTGCACGCTCGATGATGTACGCGTCAATTGGGCGACAATGACCATGCAGTTCCTCCACGGGGGCCAGCCATGTCGCCTCGGCGGTGACTCAGCTCTCCTTCTCTCTCCGGTCTCCCTCTGCACGATCCAGTGGACCACGGACGTCGGCCTCTCTGTGGGGTTGTGGCCCCTCTCGGGCCCATCCTATGTGCCTTTACCTTCCCCGACGACCCACCAAGAGCTTCTCACTGCGCTCGCCGACGTCATCCAGCCTCCGGCAGGATTGCCTCCGGCCCGGTCGACCGACCACGCCAATTTCCTCCAGCATATTACCACAGCAACCTCGGCGCAGCCGTTCCGTTTTGACCATGGGCAGAAGGATGAGCTCGAACCTCTGGTGTGGGGGATGCTAATGGGGGGCCTTACCCGTTCTGGTGCAAGCCTATTTTCTAGCCCGGTTCTTCTGGTCCGGAAGAAAGAAGGCAGTTGGCGTCGTACTACCTAGCCAAGCTACTTGATCGTCACTACCACCTTCAGGGGGACTCTGGCTCGCAGGAGGTCCTTGTTGCGGGGTGTTACCGTCTGGTGTCTGAAGCTACGTGACTGCCCTAGGATCACTTATGCCGTCAGTCCTCCGACTACTACCTTGGGGACAAGGCATATTTTCCAGACGACGGCATTGTTACGGTTATGGCGTTGCGCATGCCGACGAGACACGCGCACGTCGTGGCTAATCCACGCGCGGAGGAAGACGATGACGGGCCCATCTGGAGGAGGAGAGACCGAAGACGCGCCACCGACAAGATTATCTTATTTGCATTCGGTTATGTTATATTATGTTATGTGTGTGTTTTATTATGTCATAAAAAATTTATTATGATATATAATATGTATATACATATAATATTACAATCAGACATTTTGAAATGTCCCCGATATATCCCCCGCAATCAGACATCCGACATAAAAAACTCAAACCGACATGAGTCCGACATCCAACATCTGCAAGCTTGGTCTTCAGCAGCAGGGAACTTGAGGATCTTCGTTCAAAACAACTGCAATTAACTTCCAGGGGTTTCTCAGGCAGTTAGAGCAGAAAAAGGAACTGGGTGGCTGGAAAGTTTTTACAAAGGGTTGTCTGCACTTTGTCGCTTCCAGTTAATGTCCTGAACGGTGGGAGGAATCTGTCAGAGGATGCTGGCTACTTGGAGAAAGGAGGAGGGCTCTGTTGTATGT
The DNA here is from genome assembly GCA_033032865.1 of Dactylorhiza incarnata. Lineage (NCBI taxonomy): Eukaryota > Viridiplantae > Streptophyta > Magnoliopsida > Asparagales > Orchidaceae > Dactylorhiza > Dactylorhiza incarnata. The sequence goes on from JAWHQI010000281.1 coordinate 1,301,664, forward strand.
GGAGAGGGGGTTGGATGTAGGAGTGTGGTAGACCCTCGTTTGGAGCCACTTTCCAGCCCTCAACTGATCCCCACCTCTCCGTAACAACAGCATACCACACTCCTACACCCAGCCCCCTCTCCACATACAACAGAGCCCTCCTCCTTTCTCCAAGTAGCCAGCATCCTCTGGCAGATTCCTCCCACCGTTCAGGACATTAACTGGAAGCGGCAAAGTGTAGACAACCCTTTGTAAAAACTTTCCAACCACCCAGTTCCTTTTTCTGCTCTAACTGCCTGAGAAACCCCTGGCTTGCTCCTGGAAGTTAATTGCAGTTGTTTTGGACGAAGATCCTCAAGTTCCCTGCTGCTGAAGACTCATTCCAGCAGCCCTAAACCTCTATCTGCACACTCCCACCTCTTCTGGACACTCATTCCGCCCTGGGAATTTGTACCAGGGAGTAGATACATATCCGTTTACTGTTTTACAGTTGTCCGTCCTTTTGGAGCAGCCCCTTGAACCTGACCCTCGGTTGGCCACAGTCAACCAGCCCTATTGCAGTCCATCTCCAACATATCAAGGTTCCCCGGGGGCCCTCGTTCAGCCCTTTCCCCTGCCATCACAACGAGGGTGTTTAGGAGTTAATGGGGAGAGTAGAGAGAATGGGAGATGGGGAGGAATTTTAGGAAAGAGGCCTAAATTTTAGAAAAGTGGGGGATGAGAGATAGTGGGGTTAGTGGGAAGGTAATTATGCTGGTTATGTTGATGGTGTGGGTGATGGTTGGCCGAAGGTGATCACTAAAGGTGGTGGTGGTCGGAGGTGATTCTCGGTGATCGCCGAAAAACTGAAATTGAAGGGGGTTTGAGGGGTGGTGTTGGAGGCTTGAGGGGGTGGTCGAAGGAGATTTCCGGCGATCGTCCCAAACTGAAAATGGAGGGAATTGGGGAGGGGTTTATGGTTGGTTTTGGAAGGGGAATGAAGAGGGGTTGTAAGGTGGTAGACCGGTGGGTTTTTTTGGGGGGCTTTTTTTGTCGGATTCCTCTCCGGGATCGTATCAATTTGGTCTGACCTGCTGCAACACCCACCATCACGCCGTCGGTGCTCCACATTGCGTGTCATCCGCCTCCGCGCGATCCCGTCTGCACCGTCGTTCCGCTTCTGCACGATTTCCACTACCTGTCGCGTCCTGGGTCGTCCCCTACTGCATGCGTCCACCGCTCCACTCCAAGCGTCGGGCCGCCGATCACACATGCCAAAGCACGTCTCGCTTCCGTCCGTCGATCCGCTTCCGATCCGCATTCGCGCGTCATCCGCTTCCAGCGCCTGTGCTACCGCAGATCCGCCTGATATGTCGCAGTAAGCTCGTCGGCCCTCTGCCTCCGCTGTCCTCAGTCAGATCCGCCCACTCCTCATGTCAACATATTTTATTGTCTAAGGGGAATTACTCTTCTTTTTTAGTACAAGTAGCTCCGGGTTTTGCTATGTCCGGCCAGAATCCGACGTTTCCAGCCCCCATGGCTTCAAACCTTCGCTCCTCTGGTGACCTCGCGTCGGATGTCGTCGCCGACGCATGGAGGCTCAAGAACAACTCGTCGCCTCCCTGCATGCCTCCCTCATTGCCCTTCACTCCAAGATTGACTCCCTTCAAGCGTCCGCCGCGTCCAGCTCCGGTTTACCCGCGGACGGGTCGCCGCCCATTCCCTCCAGGACCACTCCTTTGCCCATTATGGGTCGGTCCACCCTCTCCCTCGACATTTCATCCTTTGTCGGCGTCGACTATGGGTTGGATCGCCAAAGAGGAGCAATATTTCGACCTCAACAACACACCGGAGCACGACAAGGTGTCTAGGCTGTGGTTGGCCTGGACGGCTCGGCCCTCCACTGGGCTCGGTGACTCCGTCAATCCAACCCGTGACTCTCCTGGCCCGAGCTCAAGCAGGAGATGATCCAGCGGTATGACACCCGCTACTCTGGATCCTCCGCTATCAAGCGTCTTTGTGGCGTCCGCCAGACAGCCGGCCTGAACGACTATGTTGATGAGTTTGTCGCCCTGGTCTCCCACGTCCCCGGGATACCACCCGATCATTACCTGGGCTTCTTCATGCATTGTCTCTTGCCACATATCCGCTCTCGTCTTCGCACGCACCACCCACACACAGTCTGCGACGCCATGGACTTGGCGCGTCTAGTTGAAGCCGACCTCTCCCTATGGCCGACCACCACCAGCCTAGGTCGCCGCCTTGGAGAAACCGGTCGGGCCGCCCACCGGCCCCTCTGCGCCTCTCGAACAGTGATTACAAAGAGCTTCGCAGCAAGGGTATCTGTTTTCGGTGCCGCCAACCCTACTCCCCCAACCATGAGTGCTCCGTGAAGGAGTTTCACGCCATCATCAGCGACGTCGACCCTGAGGTTACCCTGGCCGACTTTGAGGCCCTGGAGCTCTCAGCGGGGGATACACCTCTCGACCCCACCGCGGCTAAATTCCAACATCTGGAGTTATCTTGTGCCTCGGCGGGCGGGATCTCCGGCCAGCGGACCATGCAGCTCTCGGGCACGCTGCGGGATCGCCTGATCATCATCATGGTGGACAGTTGCTCAAGCCACAACCTCATCTCTGAGCGCCTGGTGCAGCAGCTCAGTCTTCACTCGGTTCCCTCTCCGGATTTTGCGGTTCGCCCGGGCGATGGGCGACGCCGACCAACTCAGGGTCGTTGCACTGTCGTGTCCCTCTATGTGGGGTCCTGTTCCGTGACAGCGGACTTCTACGCTTTCGGCCTAGACGGTATCGACGTCATTTTGGGGGTGGCTTGACTCTGCACGCTCGATGATGTACGCGTCAATTGGGCGACAATGACCATGCAGTTCCTCCACGGAGGCCAGCCATGTCGCCTCGGCGGTGACTCAGCTCTCCTTCTCTCTCCGGTCTCCCTCTGCACGATCCAGTGGACCACGGACGTCGGCCTCTCTGTGGGGTTGTGGCCCCTCTCGGGCCCGTCCGATGTGCCTTTACCTTCCCCGACGACCCACCAAGAGCTTTTCACTGCGCTCGCCGACGTCATCCAGCCTCCGGCAGGATTGCCTCCAGCCCGGTCGACCGACCACACCAATTTCCTCCAGCATATTACCACAGCAACCTCGGCGCAGCCGTTCCGTTTTGACCATGGGCAGAAGGATGAGCTCGAACCTCTGGTGCGGGGGATGCTAATGGGGGGCCTTACCCGTTCTGGTGCAAGCCTATTTTCTAGCCCGGTTCTTCTGGTCCGGAAGAAAGAAGGCAGTTGGCGTCGTACTACCTAGCCAAGCTACTTGATCGTCACTACCACCTTCAGGGGGACTCTGGCTCGCAGGAGGTCCTTGTTGCGGGGTGTTACCGTCTGGTGTCCGAAGCTACGTGACTGCCCTAGGATCACTTATGTCGCCAGTCCTCCGACTACTACCTTGAGGACAAGGCATATTTTCCAGACGACGGCATTGTTACGGTTATGGCGTTGCGCATGCCGACGAGACACGCGCACGTCGTGGCTAATCCACGCGCGGAGGAAGACGATGACGGACCCATCTGGAGGAGGAGAGACCGAAGACGCGCCACCGACATGATTATCTTATTTGCATTCGGTTATGTTATATTATGTTATGTGTGTGTTTTACTGTTTGTGTTGTCTTTTCATTATCCGCACCCCGCACCTATAAGGGGTCGTGTTGTACTCTTTTTCATTATGCTTGGATGTATAGATTTTAGGGTTGCTCCATAGCTTTTTTCTTCTCGTTCCCTCCTCCTTTCTCTCCCTCACCACTGACGACCCTCCCCTTGTCGGATTCCTCTCCGGGATCGTATCACCTTTCAACATCATTGACGCCATTCAGACAAACCCAATAACACACCCTTGTATCACTATAGTTGGTGAGTGACTCCACCGAGTGGGTCGCCATGTCGGTACCTACTCTTGGATTATGAAACTCTTGGTGGAGTTCTATTTGACGCCATCAGTGGACCAAGCAGGTGTTTTCCGCACTCACTGACACCCCGTCATGTATCTCTATTGGCGAGGCATGATCCACTCAGTAGAGAAATTCGTAGTCGCTTGCAAAATGTGTCAACGCATCAAATATGAGATGATCTTTATGGGAGGCTCCTCCAACCCTTATCAGTGCCAGAGCTTATTGGGATGACATCGTCATGGAATTCATCTCCAATCTCCTCGTGCAGACCCCTCTTCATATTATCTTTTTATTTGATTTTTGTTAAGTCCAACCCTCCCTCATGCACCCCACGCATGGTCTGCTTCTCATATCATCTACTTAATTGTTTAATCAATTAATTCACCTTGGATTAATTCATTAATCAATTAATTTGTATGGACATTAAGCTTAAAGTCGCGGATGAAGCCGCCCTTTGTTCGATGTTGTGGAAAATGTTGAAGTCATTTCAGACTTCTGCATCTCGCCTCGACACGCCTCTCCCAGTGTCGGCGCCCTCCTAGCTCGAGCATGTTGCCGCCACTTCAGACCCAGCTTTCCCGCCGACAAGACCACCGCTTATGCCAGTTTTCGCTCCACCGCTTGCCGATGTTCTTTCCGATGCACCATTACCTTCAGTGACTCCTGCTCCGTTGTTGTTCCCAGCCCCGTCAGCTGCCTCTCCGTCCCATTCGGACCACCTCCTGAGGCCACTTCCACAGCCGACCGTTCCGCCGCCTGCGCCACCGGCCCCTGCCTTGCAGGTCCCTACATTGTCGGTCCCTCCAGCCACGTCGCCTTCCGCTCTGTCGGCCGCCGCTCCGCCGGTTTTCGCACTGCCGCCTCTGACCACCACTGCCTTTGCTACCGGCCACTACTTTGTCGGCCCCTTCAGCCACATTGTCGTTGCTGCCTCGCACCGCACCGCCTTCCCCACCGGACCCATTCCTTCCACCGACCGTGGTTTCTCCGGCCACCCTTCAGCCATTGTTCACAGCTGCATCGCCGGTCCCGCCGGACCCCTTCCTTCTGCCGGTCATTGTTCCTTCGGTTTCCCTGTTACTCCGGCCTCCCGCCGCTCCGCCAGACTAGCCGGACCCATTCCTTCCGCCACTCGTCTTCCCGAAGGCGCCGCCGCTACTCATCGCCGCCAATGTCGACGCGACGGACTACCAGGCCTTATTTTGGCGTGAAATCAAGGAGCCAGAGGAGCCGATCATCCTACTGGAGTTCGAGCTTGAGGGCAAGTTTGATGTCAAGGACGGGTAGAGTGTTATGGATCCCATACTGTTGGTTATCTAGTATTAAGAGTTTTTTTATATTGAGTTGTATTGAGTTAAGTGTTTTATGTATTATTAATATTTGTATGAGTCGAGTCATAGTGTTTGGGTGTATATTTTATGTATTTCTATGTATTTACAGTTGTGCCATCCGGGGGGTCCTATATAGACCCATGTCATGTATGAAATCAATTAATCAATGAATGAAATTTTTCCTTCACTCTCTAGTTCCCCTCTCTCTCTAAGCTCTTCTCTCCTTCCTCCACCCTCTAGGGTTTCGCCTTCTCTCATCTCCTCCACCATTTCAAGGGCTTTCCCCGTGTATCCCGACCTCCAACGATCTCAACGAAACAAGCCCATAACAATCCACCATAAGTAACATGAATTCTCACCTTCATGAGAAGCTATTGGCAAGTTTTATTAAGGCTCCAAGACACCCAGCTACACATGTGTACAAAAAGGTTATGCAACAACCTTTTGGTGCACCAAGGGCGAGTAAGGTTCTTTTGAAGTCTTGCAAATATCCGTAGTTATGGCACCAATTCTGAAGATTTCTTCTTCGAGAATCAAGTAACAAACTGCACTTATACTAAATGCTTGTCTTCCTTCCAAGATCCAACAAAACATATTCCATATAACAGTTACTTACATTCCAATCATATTTGGTCTCTCAGTTGAGACATCCCATGCTATAAGACTACCACTCCTATCACCAACAAACATCCACTCCAAAGTTGGATGAAATTCAAAAGCACCGGCACCAGCGAGTTTGGTTGTATTGTCAACTGGATCAATAAGAAAAATGACAAATAAATAAAAAGTAGTCTGGATAAGACCACATAAAATGGTGAACACATTTTTTTTCCAAAAACGATGGGGGGAAACACAAACGCTGATAGCATGTTTTTCTAATCTTACGCTGAAGTGTGTAGAGAACAGCATAAGTCAGAATGTTGTAAGCTCGAATCAAGCCATCTGCATAGCCAACATACTAAAACAGAAAAACACAAAAAATTACTAGTACGCAAAATAAAGTGCTCGCAGATCAATAACTGAGATGAAGAAGGATAATCACATAATTGTGAGAAATTTACCAGGACTGGAAGACGAGGATGACAGGCAATATTGACAATAGGCTTTTTAAGATCAGTTTTTATTCTTGTTGGCGGCCTTCCCCCTTCAACCGTGCCGACAACTTCAAGTGAAGAATAGCATATCCTTAGTTATCACCATATCTAATTAAGACGAGTAATACATTAAGAGTTCAAGAAACAAACCTGTCACACTCATCCGTCGATGAAAACCAAAAAAAACAACAGGCTGGAGTGGTGTCAGAGCAAGATGAACTTCAGTATCTAGTGAAATTTGTTCTGTCTTTTTTTCAGGTGAGTGTAGCACAAGTGTCTGCTCGCAATCGAAGTCGCATGCCCTAATTGTGCAATCCTATAAAAGTTAAAAGTAATTTACCATGGATAAATAAATATCAGTGACTCTTTTATTTAGCTATGAAATTGTTTAACTATTTAAAAAATAGATGAAATTGTTATCCTATTAAAAACAATAGATTTAATAAATGGGTTTCGAGCAGAGACCTCAAGGATAGAAATAACAGTATGTCCACTAGTTGGGCTGTATGCCATGTGGACAACACGAGCACCAATGTCAATTGAAGAAATCTTACTTCCTGTGAGTGCATCAAACTCTGCAATTAAATAAGACATGTTACAACACAAACCTAAATTCACAACACATTTAAACAATTTAGTGGGAAAAAAGACAAAGAAGACACTCACCCCGATACACACTTAAATGACTCAGTCTAATATATGATGTAAACACTTAACCGTGTGGGGGGGATGCAAGTGTGTGGAAAACCAAAGCAATGATAAGAATGGCATTACAACATTTAGAAGAATGACTGTTCGATGAGTATTAATAGGTCTTTTATGAATATAAAACAGCTCCACTCCAAAAAACTATCTCCGTTAGTTATGCAGTTACTCTTTCATAGCAAATAAAATGGGCAGCAGCCCGGTGCACAAAGCATCCCCGCGCTGCGAGTGTCTGGGGAAGGGTCCCACCACAAGGGTAAAGTGCAGGCAAACCTTGCTCTTTCATAGCAAATCATCAGAAAAATCAGAATATTGCACCAACTATAGTGATCAAGTCTCTAAGACAATAAAACCTCGTTACTACCCTAATCATAACACCTAGGACAGTTGTTGTGCAAGTACTCCATCTCATTTTTAAGCATCTGCTACCTCTGGAATAAGAGAAACCCGTGCGGGTGATAGGAATAAGATCTGAATAACTTTACTAGAATAAAAATGCAAGGATACAATCTAAAGGTATGCTCACTTTTACTCTTGAGGGCTAGTTCCCCAGAGAGTTCCTCTCTGAGAGAGACTATCCACGACTTCAAATATAGCTCCTACGATTCTCCACTCCCTTATATGGGCAAGAGTAGTCACGTATCTAATATTAAGAAACTGTCACTGGAGCTAAAGACGAATGTTGAGATGGAAAATTACTTAGCTTCATTTCAATAATAGGCCCCTTATATATAGAGGGGTTACAATATTAGGCAAACCAAATAATAATAATATTCTAACACTCCCCCTCAAGTTGGGCGGGAGATATCAATCATGCCCAACTTATCCACAATCTTGCTAAATATGTTCTCACTCAGTCTTTTGGTGAGAATGTCCGCTAGCTGCCTGTTGGAGGGCACAAAGGGAGTACACACAATTCTTCTTTCAATGTTTTCCTTGATGAAGTGTCGGTCCACCTCAATGTGTTTCGTCCGGTCATGTTGAACGGGATTGTGCGCGATACTGATGGCTGACTTGTTGTCACAATACAGCCGGATGGGCCCTTCTTCCACAAGACCAAGATCCCTCAGTAAAGCCCGAAGCCATAAACCTTCACAGACCCCCTGGGCCATAGCTCTAAACTCGGCCTCAGCACTGGGTCGTGCCACCACTTGTTGCTTCTTGCTCCTCCAAGTAACAAGGTTGCCTCCAACAAGAGAGCAGTATCCAGAAGTAGATCGCCTATCGTCAACAAACCCGGCCCAATCAGCATCAGTATAGAATTCAATCTTTAGATCAGTACTTTGAGCAAACAGGATACCCCTTCCTGGTGAAGACTTGAGGTACCATAGAATCTTGTGTGCAGCATCCACATGTCGGGTCTTAGGAGTGTGCATGTACTGGCTCACCACACTCACCGCATAGGAGATATCTGGGCGAGTATGGGACAGATATATCAACCTCCCCACTAATCTCTGGAATCCTGAGATATCTTCAATATCCCCTCCATCATCACGCCCCAGTCGGTGATTTGTTTCAATCGGAGTGTCAGCAGGTCTGCATCCGCTCATCCTCATTTTCTCAAGAAGATCTAACGTGTATTTCCGCTGAGAGACAAATATACCCTGCTTAGATCTAGCAACTTCAATTCCCAAGAAGTACCTGAGTTTTCCCAGGTCCTTGACCTCAAACTCTCTAGCTAGCTTTGCCTTCAAACTCTGAATTTCCTCCACATCATCACATGTTATGACAATATCATCAACATACACAATGAGAACAGTAATGTTCTCAGGCCTATGTTTGATGAAAGGATATGATCTGCGTTGCTCTGACTATATCCAAACGACATCATAGCCTTGTGGAAGCGACCAAACCATGCTCTCGGGGACTGCTTCAGCCCATATAGAGCCTTTAACACTCTGCATACTTTTCCTGCAGCATTAACTGGAGTAAGACCTGGAGGGAGAGACATATAGACCTCCTCTTCCAAGTCACCATGGAGAAAGTCATTCTTCACATCCAACTGCAACAGGTCCCAATTTTTGCAAACAGCAACGGATAGTAAGACCCTGACTGTATTCATCTTGGCCACCGGGGCAAACGTCTTCTGATAGTCGATGTCATGGGTTTGTGTATAACCCCTTGCAACCAACCTCATTTTGCATCTCTCAACAATCCCTTGGGGGTTCTGTTTCACCGAGAACACCCACTTGCACCCAACAAGTTTCTTTCCGTGGGGAAGAGGAACTAAATCCCAAGTATGGTTCTTCTCCAGAGCCTTCATTTCCTCAACCATCGCCTCACGCCACATAGGGACCTCAAGATCCTGCTGCCACGATACAGGTATGGAAGAAGAAGCAAGGGAAGAGACAAAGGTCTTGTAGGAGGTAGAAAGAGAATCATAAGATACATAATTTGATAGAGGATGGCGAGTACAAGATCGGATACATTTTCGGATGGCAATTGGAGGATCAGAAGGCCCTGAGTCAGGATCCACTGACTGTTCTGGTAGCATAGCTGGATCTTGTGTACTTGTCCTCTTCGCACGCCGAGTATATACCTGCAAGGGCGGAGGTGAAGGTATGTAGGGTGGATGAGGCGTAGGAGAGGAACTCACCTCCACCAGTATAGGAGGACTCACTTCCACTGGAGTCTCCCCCTGAAGTGAGGGATACGATGGAGGTATAGGTAGAGGAACAGAGGGGACACCCGAAGGGGGGGATACGATGGTGGAGGTGGCATCAGACGGAGGGTAATAGGACTCGGATTCACGGAATGTGACATCCATACTGACAAACACTTTCCTGGTAGGTGGATGAAAACACTTGTACCCCTTTTGCGTCGGTGAGTAACCAATAAAGACACACTTAAGAGCACGAGGATCAAGTTTGGACGGGCGAGGGTGATGTATATGAACAAAGCAAACACAACCAAACACCCTAGAGGGAAGCCGGGTAGGGGGTACATGGAGAGTAGCAATGGGGGGTAGAATTCTCCAAGACACGTGTGGGCATACGATTGATGAGGTATGCAGCAGTAAGAACAGCATCGCCCCAATAAAATTTTGGGAGATGCATGGTGGACGACACCGAGGAACCTCCAGGAGATGGCGATTTTTCCGCTCAGCAACAACATTTTGTGCTGGGGAATAGGCACAGGTGGTCTGGTGGAGAATGTCGTGATCAGCAAGATAGTGCTCAAACTGCGAAACAATGTATTCGCGGCCATTGTCACTATGAAGTATTTTAATTGTGGATTGAAATTGGGTGGAGATCATATTATGAAATCGGCGAAAAATAGAAAAAATATCACTTTTGTGACGCATCAAATACAACTATGTAGTATAAGAGAAGCAATCAATGAACGTAACAAACTACACACAACCAGAAATGGAAGTGAACTGACATGGACCCCAGACATCCGTATGAATAATAGCAAAAGGAATAGAACTAGGTAGCGAAACATGCTTAAATGAAGTACAAATATGTTTGTTTAAACTACAGACATCACACACAAAAGTCTCAAAAATACCAGTAGGCATAGTAGGAAACAACAACTTCATAACAGGGATAGATGGGTGTCCTAGGCGACAATGCCAGGAGTACAGAGGATGGACAGTGCTGGAATGGAGAGCGAGAGTTGGTGGAGGTGCGCCAGAGTCGAGCACATAGAGACCGTTCACCATGCTACCAGAGCCAATCACCTTCCCCGTCGTCAGGTCCTGAAAAACACAAGAAGACGGAAGAAAGGTCACAGAGCAATGCATGGAGTTAGTTAAGTGACTGATTGAAAGAAGGTTACGAGTAAAGGTGGGAACATGGAGAACAGAGGACAAGGTAAGAGAGGAGCAGGGGATGGTGCCCTTCCCGGCAATAGAGGAAAGGGAACCATCGGCAATGCTCACCTTGTCACGCCCAGAGAGAGGAGTATAGGAAACAAAATTGTAGAGGACCCGGTCATATGATCCGTGGCCCCAGAGTCAATGACCCATTGAGTGGAGGGGAGAGAAACAGCAGAATAGGCACCTGGCAGTCCCGTGTGAGCGTAGGAGGAAGAGGCAGAAGGCTCCGCAGAAAGGCCCTGCATCACGCGTCGGAGAGCCAACATTTCGTCCGCAGTAAAGCCACCAAGAGTGGCAGAGGCATCAGTAACAGAGTAGCCCTGAGAGATATCGGCAGCAGCATCAGTAAGATGGGCCGCACGTGGAGCAGCATGACGACCGGAGAAGCGTCCAGAACCACGACCACCACGAGGTGGAGCACCCCCTCTTGGGGTAGGGAACCCATGGACCCGGTCATAAGATCATTGGCAAGTTGGGCATTGTTGACATTACACGCCCAACTTGAGGGGGGTGTTGATATTTGTATTTTCTTATTTTTGTATTTTCTTAGTTTTCATACCACTATATAGTGAGATGTACTCGTTATCTTAATTAATCAACATATCGAAAGTTTTCTCGCATACAAACGTGCACATATACCATATGATAGTAGCAAAGGCGTAAATATCATAAATTTGCACATTAAGACAAGTAAACGAGTGAGCTAAATAAAATAATCATGAAACGATAAACAGTAACTCCTCAAATAGTCCCGCGACTCTCGCCAGAATAGTGTCCTAATCCGCTTGAGCAGTCCTACGCGTGCAGAACCTCCAAGTGTGTGTAGTCGGCTCCTCGTCGTCCCATTCCATAATGCATCAACAAATTTAATTATTATAGCCAAATGCCAGTTTTGTTATGCTTTCGGTGTACTTCAAAAGAAATTAACTTCAGAATGAAGATCTACAAAATTACTTAGGTATCTTATATATTTACAAGCTATAATCGAACAAACTAGTTATGCACACTATTTTGTAGTAATTCTCATGAAAATTCAGATCTAAGTAAGCTTATGACACGCTCACATCTCAAATAAAAATTTGTTTATGTGTGTTACAGTCTACGAAGCTAGTAGGACAAACTTTGCATAAATTCATATATATTGGGCAAAAGGAATCATTTTTCCCTGTTTTCTTAACTATCTATAGAGTTAACTGCACATCTCTTAGGGTACTTGAACCAGGACAGGTGTAAAAGGGTGTGTAAGTGCCCTAATGGAACTCTAGTGGGTGAATGCAAGTGTAGGATGTAGGAAAATTCTTAAATGATGCAATGTGCATGCAATTATCCGGCAAGTAATTGCAGCAAAGTTATAAAATTAATCTAAACAACGCAAACAAGCACGATAGAGATTGTGTTAGAAACAAAGAGAACGTTCTAAGAAAATTAAAGTAAGATTGCTTAGGTCAAATGATCGGCAAATAAATCTTTCAAGTAATTTGAGAACGTTGAGCAAACTTTTACCAATTAGTATCTCAAATCATATACAATTCAACAAACATTCAACACAAAGTGAAATCGACTTTCCAATTAGAACTTACACAAACATTCAGGAAAAAAAGAAGGAAATTTGCTGCAATTTCAAACTTGGACAGTAATTTTGAAACTGTTATGTTGTTGAATCCTGGATTTTCTGCACCTATTGTTCTGACTTCTATGTATCTAATTAATCGGATTTCCTCACAGGTCAATGGGAATAAGAGCCCCCTTCAGATCCTGAAACCTCATTAGGATAAATTCCACTTACCTCCAAAAGTTTTCGGGTGCGTGGCATTTGTTCACATTGTTGATGCCGCAAGAGACAAATTGGGACCTCAGACGGTTAAATGTGTTTTTTTTGCTATGCTCCTAATCAAAAAGTGTATACCTGTTATTGATCTCGGCTTCATAGAAGGCACGTATCCAAGGATGTTACCTTCTTTGAAGAGATATCTTTCTTCTCAAATCAAAGTCAACAAGTTCAAGCTCACTGCGAGTCCAATAAGTCTTCTGAGATTGTGTTACCTCTTCCATCAGTATCAGCGCATGAGCACGCTAACATTGTCCCTATCATTGAATCTGCCCAAGAGGGTGTTTCTTTGGAGACGGGTATTCATAATGACATTGTTTGCACACAAAAAGAACTTCAAGTTTATCAACGAAAAAGAAAAGAACCCCACATCACTCCTACCCCGCCATTGGATATTGCTCCCCAAGTTCCTGTACTTGACTCTACCCCATCCTTGCATCACAGTGTTCACACTTGGTATCCTACTGAAAGGTATGCAAGTTATCATTCTTTATCTCCATCTTTCCACGCTTACCTTACAGTTGTTTTGTTTGTATCCATTCCTAACAATTTCTCTGAAACCTTCCTCATTCCTCCATAGAAAGAGACTATGGAATGTGAAAAGATGACTCTTAAGAAACAAAATACTTGGAAATTAATGGAACTTCCCCTAAGTAAACATGTGGTTGGTTGTTGTTGGGTGTTCACAGTTAAGCATAATCATAATGGATTCATTGAAAGGTACATGGAAAGACTGGTGGATTAAGGTTTTACTCAGATTAAAGGCCTTGACTATCAAAAAGCATTTGCCCTTGTTGTCAAATTGACTTCTGTTCGTATTTTGCTTTCTATTGCGGCTCGACAGCCATCGCCCCTTCATCAATTGGATGTCAAGAACGTATTCTTACATGGGGATCTTCAAGAAGAGGTCTACATGGCACCTCCACCAAGCTTTATCTTACCCATGTTTAATCGTATATGCAGGTTAAAGAAAGCTATATATGGCCTTAAGAAATCTCCTCGGGCCTGGTTTAAGAAACTTAGCACTAAACTTCTACAACTTAGCTTTTCTAGAAGCGTTTACGACCACTCTATCTTTATCCGCAAGAAGGCTTCTCATACGACGATCCTTGTTGTGTATGTGGATAACGTCATTCTTACTGGCCTTAGCGATATTCATATTCTTGAGGTTAAAAATGGCTTACGTCCACCTTTGATATTATAGATTTTGGTGCTCTTCGGTGCTTTCTGGGGATAGAGGTGGCTCGGTCTACGAGGGGGAGCTTTATTTCACAATGGAAATATGTTCTAGACCTCCTTGAAGAGAAGGGTATGCTGGTGCTAAACCTGTGGAGAGTCCTATTAACTTGAAATATGACATACACAAACAAGATTCTCCCATTCTGATACAAAAATTGAAGCTTTAACGATTAGTGGGAAAATTGATCTACTTGATTATAACCTGACCTGACATTGCGTTTGTTGTATCCATGGTAAGTCAGTTTATGCATGAGCCAAGAGTTCATCATCATGTTCTGAGGATAGTGAGAATTGAGATACTTAGAAGGATCACCGTGGAAGGGAATTATGTATAAAAATCAAGGGCACTTGAATATATCTGGGTATTATGACGTTGACTGGGCTGGATCATCCAATGACAGAATATCCACCAATATATTGTATGTTCTTGGGAGGGGATCTAGTTTCTTGAAAAAGAAAGAAACAAAATATTGTGGCGCGATCATTAGCTGAAGCGGAATATAGATCTATGGCCATTTCCACCTGCAAACTAATATGGCTTAAATCCATAACTATAGGATTTAAGGTCTAAGGAACTATGCTTTTTATATTGTGGCAATCAGTATGTTATCCATGTTACCAATAATCCTGTTTTACATGAAAGGATCAAACATATTAAGGTGGATTGTCATTTTTGAGAGAAAAAGTTTGTGCCAAAACTTCTTTTGTTACTTCTGAAAATCAACTTGTCAATATGTTTACTAAAGCTCTATCTGGAAGAGGGTTACAAGACAATGGTACGAAGTTGGGTCTTCATGATCTCTACAAAATTAGCTTGTGAAGGGGTGTTGAAGATAATGCTCGAGCTAAATGGGACCCACATTAGTGTGGCATCTATTCAAGGGGACTTACTAGGGTTAAAAAAATCGGTATAATGTGTAGGTAGATACTAAGACCGTCGAGTGCGAGCGACGGGCTAGGTATTTTTCACTCCTCTTCTACAATAAGAAGAGAAAAGGATTACTCTATCTTATCCATCGGGAACGGTACTAACTTGGAAGGCCGCAAACCCGTCATCACCTCTTCCAGTCTGATGGATTTAAGAAATGCTATTGCTCAAGCTTTTCTTTAGCTATTAACTTATTATAGGATATTATTTCTCGATCTTCCATTGAATAAGTTCAAATAAATTCGAGTTTTAGATGTAAACTGCTAAATTAGGATTTCTCTATAAATAAATGTATTGTGATTTTAGGATCATATGACATGACAGAGGGGGCTCTCATTCCATTCTTTGACAAATCATCCTCTGAGAGATAGGTAAGGAAAGAAGAAGAGACTCCATCTTCTCTACTAGGAATCACACTGACTTGATAGGCTGCAAGCCCGTCATCATCTCTTCCAATCCATTGAACTTAGGTAGCGCTTCTGCTCAAACTTTTCTTCAGTGATTATAGCAGAATATTCTTCCATTGAAGATCATTGCTTAGTTCAACAAAAATATGAAGCCAAACTTCAATAGTCAACTATAGATGATAAATCACCAGTTCAATAAGATGTGTCCATCCCCATCAGACTAAAATTCGATTCTTTGGCAATGGGCAACAACGCATTGATAGACTAGTGAGGGATAAAATGAACAATTAAATGTGATCAAAAGGACTGAAAAAAAACTAAAATGAAATGAAAGATTGATCTTAAGGTCCTACTAGTTATCAATCGGGACTTTACTGTGATAAGTACTCTAGGGCAAATAATTTAGAAGCAAACGTAGTCATCTATGATCTCTGTATTAAGGATCAACTTGCGGATATATGAAGCAAAGACTTCTGACTTCTGAGAAATCAAGAAAATTCACAACATACCGACGATGTAAGTGCCGATAGCAACGGCCACCACAGCTTGGGTATGGTGGAATACGGCGGCGTGAGGCTGCAAGGGCTTGAGACCGCGGCCGACATGCCTCAAGTCCAGATGCTGGACCGTCACCCACTCCATCATCTTGTAAATAGAACACCGATGACGGCGGATCTGCGTTCTTGTTCTCCCACTGTACAAATAATAACACGGGGATCTATGAAGAGAAGTTTTGTTTTCCAAAGGATGGAGAATATCGTGTGGAATAAAAGAAGAAATGAAGCGAAATCAGCGAGCTGATATTTTTGCTTTTGACTATAATCGGAATTCGGAATTCAGATGGGAACGATCCGGTTCAGCCAAACCGATTCTATGCGGTTCAACCTAACCGGTTCTATGTGGTTCAACCTAAACTGTAATATAGGCCCTATTTGGGACAGCTCTGGGGAATTGAGAAGTGATTTTTCAACTGCCAGAGCTGTTTTTAGGTGTTTGGAAGAGCTCTTCTAAAGTGCTCTTTGGGGAGCACTTATTTTAAAATAGCTATCCGTGAGAAGCTCGCTCGGATCCACTTCCGCGGTTTAGGGATCACTCCCCGCAAACAGCTCTTTCCCGATTCCGCCCCCGACCTCCCGTTCCCATCCCGATTCCACGCAGATCGTTGCACCTCCGTCCCGATCCCACACGTCCGGTGCTCCCTCCTCCTCCGGCGAGGTGCTCCTTCTCCGTCCGTGTCTCCTCCCTCCGGCGAGCCCTATCCCACCTTAGCTTTAGGATTGAGGTTTTAGGTTATGAATTTATGATAGAGAATGTTATATCACATCCAGATTTTGTCTTTATAAATTTAATATAGATTTTGAATCTTATTCATTTACGAGCAATCTATCAAGGGCTTCACCTATTCGCGGCACTCTGGCCGCTCAAAGCCTCCCAGAGTACAATGTAGTCCGGTTGTCGCTCAATTTTCTATTGTGCTAGAGGGGGCTGCGAGTGGCCGGAGTCATGTCGAATATGGGAGGAGTGCACGTGAGATTGCTCATGTGTGTGTGCGTGGGCAGATCTAAGGTAGGTTGCTCCCCCCCCCCCCCCCCCCCCCCCCACACACGCACACACCCCACCCCCCACACACACAAAGAATTTTGCAAATTGATTAGTAGATTTGGATTTCTCTCGTTGATGCAATGAATTTTGACTACTTATACATCAAAAATGGTGGACGTATGAGGGAAAAACGACTGATAAGATGGAGACGTTCAAAAAAAATTTGACTGGAGGAAAACGATGTCTGCCCCCCCCCCCCCCCCCCCCGTGTTAAAATTACTGGATCCACCCATGTGTGTGGGTGTGTGTGGGGGGGAGGGGCATCCTCGTTGTTTTCTCATCTCATGGCCCTCGCCTCACTTTTCATCTTCCTAGCACGTTAGAACGTTTAGCCAACGAAGTGCCCCGTCAGTGTCATGTATGAAGATCAATTATGACTGTGTTGTTAGTATCTGAGAAGGTTTGCTCGAAGCATCCGGAGGAGGATCAAAGTGGAATCAACTCTTCGTTGCCCCTGGCGGGTATATATATAGGTAAACCCTAGGAGTGTCTACGGGGATGGGTATCCGTGTACCCAACTGACCCGTTATACCTTCGAACCCGTTATTTGACCAGATATACATTAACAATCTCCTCCTATATTTGTGACAAATAAGGTATACGTTTCGAAGTGCAAAGAGTAGTAAAAGCAAAAAGGAGTTTTCGACTTAACATAAACAAGAGAGTTAGCACAATAAGTAATAGCAGGATTTTACACAAAATATCCAGAATAAAAAGTGCTACTCAACAAATAGTCTGAAAACAAAAATGACAAGGATAAAACATATGATAATTCTACTCGTCTAATAGATCATCAGCATCCATGTCAAATACTACTCTCTCTCCTCCATCTCCACCATAGCCTGCAAGGAATTTCATGAGTTAGAAAACTCTATGAATTCATGAACATATGCAGTAACGTAAAAAGAGAACTATCTCTTACACAAGTGAGCTTAGAACCTGTAGCATTGGTGAAGTAACACTGTCAGCATCTCTATCTGGTTTAGCAGGAACCAGTCTAGTGTTGATTTTGTAAATCAACCGTTATCATATCCATTAGTGATCATTATGTGCTTCATCAACAAAAGTTGAATGATATGGCACAAAAACGTTTGCAACATTATCAGGTGTGGAATAATGTGTTATGATCATCAATGTTAGATAACCGACTACAACGACTTTCTATTCCCAGCTGAATAATTTTCGAATCAACTTACAATGAGAAAGATGCTTAGTTATCAAATGTGGAATAACAGGCATCTGACCATCTTGAGTTTTCATCAAGAAATTATTTGGGGTTTTCAGTCTGTTATTTAGATGTTTGAATGTTGCGACTATAGGTTCTCACTATCAAAACATA
This sequence comes from Dactylorhiza incarnata, assembly GCA_033032865.1. NCBI lineage: Eukaryota > Viridiplantae > Streptophyta > Magnoliopsida > Asparagales > Orchidaceae > Dactylorhiza > Dactylorhiza incarnata. Next base: position 1,319,876 of record JAWHQI010000281.1, read on the forward strand.
AACTGCGGAGGAAAGTTTCATGTTTCTGTGAACTTTAGTCTCATCTCCCCTGATGTTTTTATTGTGAGAGCTCTATTCAAGCCTTTGGTCAAGGCGTCTGCAACATTATCTGTAGATCTCACATCAATCAGGGTCATAATCCCTTGACTTGTGAGTGAGGTCAACCAGGATTGTTTCATCCTGAGATGCCTTCTTTTGCCATTGAACAAAGTGTTCATAGCAATCGTTTTTGTAGACTGATTATCACAGTAAACTGCAGCAGAACTCATTTTCAGACTCGATAAAGGAATGTTCATCACCAAATCTCTTAACCACTATGCTTCTTCGCCTGCTGCAGCAAGAGCGTAGAGTTCGGATTCCATAGAAGAGAGTGCAATACAAGATTGTCTTTTGGACTTCCAGGCTACAGCTGCTCCTCCTAGTGTGAATACAAACCCACTAGTGGACTTGCTGTCGTTTAATTCCGAGCACCATGATGCATCAGAATAACCTTCAAGAACTGAAGGATGACCAGCGTAAACTAAAGCATACTTTTGGGTGTGCTTTAAGTATATCATGAGCCTATCTAAGGCGTTCCAGTGGTCTTGACCAGGATTACTAGTGAATCCGCACAACATGCCGACCGTAAAGGTTATGTCAGGTCTAGTGCAGACCATAGCATACATGAGGCTACCAAGCAGGTTAGAATAATCTAACTGTCTAACCATAGCTCCTTCATTGGGCTTTAAGCGGTTAGTGTAGTAGTATGGTGTCTCAGATGCTCTAATGTCACTGTATCCCCACGTGTCCAACATGGACTGTATATAGTGGCTTTGACTTAGGGAGATGTCAGTCTGCCCAAAGCTCACCTGCATGCCTAGTATAGTGTTAGCTACGCATAGGTCTTTTATGCTAAATTCTTTTATTAGGTCTGACTTAACGTCACCCACTTTTGATTGATCAGACCCTAGAATGAGCATATCATCTACGTACAAGCATATTATGGCGACTTTATCCGATCTATTACGTATGTAAAGACATTTATCCGAGAGACTCGACATGAATCCCATGTTCTTTACACTATAGTCGAACTTCTCATGCCATAATTTCGGTGCTTGCTTTAGTCCGTATAAAGACTTAAGTAATTTACAGACTTTCGTTTTGTGACCGTCTACAATGAAACCTTCAGGGTGATTCATGTAGATCTCTTCGGTCAGATATTCATTCAAGAACACAGTCTTAACATCCATTTGATGAACAATAAAGTTCTCAATAGACGCAATAGCAAGGAGGGCCCTAATGGTTGCTAAGTGTCACACGGGTGAGTAGACATCAAAATAATCTACTCCGCGTACTTGTGTGAAACCTTTAGACACCAGGCGTGCTTTATACTTAGCCACGCTACCATCCGGATTTAGTTTCTTTTTCAGAATCCACTTACACCCTACGGTTTTAGCCCCTTTTGGCTTATCAACCAACGTACATGTGTTATTCTGAAGTAGAGAATTCATCTCTTCGTCAATAGCTTCTTTCCAGAGTAATGACATTTGTTTGCTTGGTCTTATTGCAGCTACTCTCCTTATACCGAGTCGGAGTTAGACGAAGCTTTTGCCGATGTAGATGCTCTTGATTTTGCCTTCTCAAAAGGCTGAAATCTGTTATTATTGTTATTGACATGAAGAAGATGTTCTGGTGGTCAATGTACAGAAGGACATTGCCTTGTTTGTGACGAAATGTCATAAATGTGCCCTTGTAAAGGCGGAATGTCACGGGCCTTGTAGTTGTCTGAAATCCCTACCAATCTCGGAATTGAAGTTTGACAATATATCGATGGATTTTGTGCATGAATTAAAGAGGTCACAATAAGACAACGACGCCAATTGAGTGATCGTCGATAGCTTAACCAAGCTAGCGCACTTTTATTCCAAACTGAAAGAATGCTTATGTGGAGAGGCTTGCCCGTTTATATGTCAATAACAACATCGTTCGATTACATGATGTCCCTCATAGCATCGTCAACGACCGAGATGAGTGTTTCACTTCCATTGGTTGGAGGCACTCTCATCATCTGTTGGACACAAAGTTGAAGTTTAACATGACTTTCCATCCATAAATTGATCGGCAGACGGAGAGGACGAATATAATAAATAACAATGGAGGTCATGTTGTGTATGAGTGTTCTCGGTTTTGGAAAGAAGTGGGAATACCACATATTTATGATTGAATTTTCCTATAACAAAAGTTACTAAGCGAGCCTTCAAATGGAACAATTTGAAGCGCTCTATGGTAGGATATGTCTACTCCTTTGGCTTGGGCGAAGACAGACAATACAGAATCACAAAAATGCAAGGTTGTGGATGAAGCTGATGCAACAATCTGAATCATCCATGACAAACTATTGGTTGCCCATGATAGACAAGCCAACTACAACGTGTAACCTCGAATGTTGAATTTGTTGTGGGCGACTGCGTATATTTGAAGTCAAATCATTCAAGAGAGTGTCGAGATTCAACAAGTGAAGAAGTTGAGTCTAAGGTATTTGAGACCGTTTGAATTAACAAAACGTAGTGACGATGTTGCTTATCGACTTACGATGTTGACTGAACTCAGTTGACTGCATAATGTTTTTCACACACCTTGTTGAGAAAAGCTACACGGGAACTATACAAATCACTGAGGTCGATAGCATAACAATGGACAATGGGATATTGATTGAAGTTGAGCTTGTTTGCATCAAGGATACATAAGTCGGTCAATTGCAGAATAAGTAGATTATAACAGTGAAGGTTCGTTGGAACAACTGTGGAGTATCTCGATATGTTTCCACAAGTATGATGAGTTATTGTTTTATTTTAAGTTCATTTCAATTTTGAGACAAAATTATTTTAAAGTGAGATGAGTTGTAATGCCCTGATTTCATCTTTTATATTATGATGACTCGTCGTGGAAAATTATAAAAAAATTCATATATTTTGTATTTTCTAATTTAAACAATTAATAAAAATTTGTATGACGTTATAGTGTCATCAATATGATATTTTATGTATTATAATATAAAAATATTTCTATGCACATTTATTTGTAATTTCTTAGATCCATCGAAACTGTATTCGTTAGGCGGAAAAATTGGCATAATGCACCCCAGAAATGTCCCATTTTGGCAAAATGCCCCCCCTCCCCAATTTAGATTTTTGGCAATGTGCACCCTGGGTCAATTTGTGGGGGGCATTTCGTCCAACTTATTTTGAAATGGGATAATTAGGGTTTTCGGGTTTTATCGAGACAGTCATTCCACATTTTTGTCGTGGGGTTCTCCTAGTCGATGTTGGCGTTCTCGTTTCCGCCTCCCGTCTAGCGATCTCACCGTCCGGCGACAACAAACCTCCAACGTTTTTTCTCGTTCAATCCCGTCGACATTGGCATTCAATCCCGTCGACATTCTCATTCGATCCTGTCGTCATTCAAGGTCAATCCCGGCGATATTCTTGTTCGATCTCGGCATCAGCTCAGAACTCAAGTATATATGGATGTTTAGGTTTCTTTTCATCTACATTGGCAAGTAGAATGTTTAGTTGTTTTTTTCATCTACATTTTACTGTGAAATGGATTATTTTTTCATCTATTGTTTTTATTTTTTATGTGTAATTTGACTTTGAAATGGATTCTCATGATGATTTGGAATGGGAAAATATGTTGGTCGAAAATTATTCTAAGGCAGGGGTTGATGTTGATAGCAGTAGTGAGTCACAATGCAATGAAGAGGATTTTGACGATCAATCATCATTGTTTAGTGATGATGATTTGATTGACAGTGAGTTTGAGTTAGATGACATGTTACTTGATGAAAATATAGAAGATGAGATTGAAGTAGTTGATTAAAATGTTGGAATTCATTTAAAAGAATGTGGTAGTCAGTCATCTTCCAAGACACAAAAGGGGAAAGGTTGTGAAGCTCATGTTTATGATGGAGCTGCAAACGATTCTGATTTCGAGTTTGAAGTTGGCTTGTGTTTTAAAATAGCTTCTAACTTTAGGGATGTCGTAAGATTGTACCCTACTAAACAATAAAAGCCACTCAAATTTAATAAAAATTATAGTGACAAGATTCAGGTGACATGCGATTGTGGATGAGTTATGTTTGCTTCATTCATGTCCAAAAATGAAAAAAACTTTTATTGTTAAGACAATTAAAGTTGTGCATACCTGTTATAGAGCTGCAAATTCTCAACATTGCAGCTCTAAGTTTCTTGCAAAGAAGTATGAGCAAAATATTAGGAGCAATCCAGAGTGACCCGCTACTTCGATGCAGAAAATAATGCAGAGGGACAACAAAACATCTCTTAGTATATGGAAGATGTATAGAGTGAAGAGACATGCATCAAACTTGATTAGTGAAACGGAGTTGGAGCAGTACACAAAGCTATGAGATTACTTTGAGGAAATTTATAGGCCCAATCCGGACACAAGAATTAAGGTCAAATGTAAGCACGACATAGCCTCACAAACATGTATATTTACAAAACTATGTATTTGCTGGGGTGCCTTGAAGAAATATTTCATGGTAGGATATGGGGCTATTATTGGATTAGATGGGACTCATTTGAAGACCTAGACTGGTGATGTACTCTTATGCGATGTTGGCGTTGATGGTAACAACAACTTGCACCATATTGCTTATGTCGTTGTTTTAAAGGAAATACGAAAACTTGGACATGGTTTGTTAGTTCACTAATACAAGATTTGTGTATTGAAAATTCTTACAAGTAGTGTATAATTTCAGACAGGCCGAAAAGGCTATTGAAAGCGATTGAAGAGCCACTTCCCAATGCAGAATAATTTCAAACAAAAACATAGAGACATTCAACTAAAAGATATGTTATGGAAAGCTGCATCCGCTACTAGGATAGTGGACTTCAATAGTGAAATGGAAAGGTTGAAAGTTTGCGATAGAAAGGCTTACAAATGGGTTAAAGAAAGAGATGAAAAAACATTGGGCAAAATCTCATTTTAGTACGTGGTCTAAATGTGATATGTTGTTAAATAATTTTTGTGAAGCTTTTAACAAAGTGATCCTAAAGGCAAGGGGTAAACCAATAATAACAATGTTGGAGACTATAAGGGTGTTGTTAATGAAGCGGCTTCACACACATAAATAAGGTGATCGTCAAGTTTAACGGATAGATATGTCATTCCATACAACAAATTCTGGAAAATAACAAAAAAAGCACAAAACTACATTTTAGTATGGAATGATCATCACAAATTTGAGGTTGAAGGGTGGTTGAGAGATAAATGGACTGTTGATTTGAGTGCTAGAAGCTGTAGTAGCAGGCGTTGGGATCTAACCAGAATTTCTTGTGTGCATGCAACATCATGTATATTCTACCGGAGGGAAAAAGTTGAAGACTTTGTTGAACATTGGTATAGAAAGGATACGTTTCTAAGAGCATACTAACACTTGTTAAATCCAATAAAATCATATAAGGAATGACCAACAACGAATTTGAATCCAATAGTTCTATGGAGTAATATTCACAAAAAGCCCAAAAGACCATCAAAACATGATAGAGTAAAAGAAGAGGATGAATTAGAAGGTCAAAAATATGGAATAAAAAGACATGGGATGAAGTACACGTTGTCACGCCCGGGGTTAAGTCCCCGGAGGATTATAGAGAAATCTAGGTCCTTGGAGAACATATACATATAGAACTCTGGAAGAATGTGGAAACTCTCTAGAATGATCTCTTGGGAACATTCTAGAGAACTCAGGAAGATTGTATATTCATGAGGGTTGTAGAATAGTCTAGAAACTTAGGCATTCTAGATCCTTCCATCTTTTGGAGGGAAATTCTTTTGGGGCCTATAAAAGGGGAAGGCCCCCTCATTTGTAAGCATCCAAGTTTGGAGAAGCAATAAGAGTTATTTGAGTTTCCTTTGCAATTGTGTGTTCTCTTGAGTTCTACCTTGCATCTTTTCCTCATCACCACCTAGTTCTTGCAGGAGAGGCTGACTTAGCTTGGCTACGCGGAGTGGCAAGGAGGAGCTAAGGCCGCACGGGATCTTGTAAGAAGACAAGTCCGTGACAACGTGCTCCAATTGTGGGATGATGGGACATAACAAGAAAAGTTGTGCTGAAGCTCCAAGACCCAAGAAACAACGTATTATACGAATCCAAAGATACCGGTAAGAGTGTATTCACCAAATATTTCTTCTAACATTATTTAATATTGCCGCTTTATTAATAAGGCCGTTTTAAATGCAGGCAAGGAGGCATATGTGATCGTGAACTTTCCGCTTGCGGAGTTGCTCTTGATGATCGTGATCGTGAACTGTGTTGGATTGTTCTCTCTGTTTTCAATATGTTTTTGTATGAGTGTGAACTGCATTGGACTGTACTCGCTATTTTCAATGTCTTCTAGACTGACTTTTAATTGTAATGTTCTCTGTTTAGTATATGAAATTGTTGAAAGAGGCTCTAAATTTTATGCTTCTTATTTTCTTTTTGTGCATCGCTGTAAGAGTCACAATATGACAATTTAGCCGACTGTATCAATTAAGAATGCTAAAAAGTTTGGGTTGCAAATAAGAACGCCACATAATTCGGTCTACAAATAAAAAAATGCTACACAATATCAACTAAAAAATGCTACAAATTTCAGTCTGCAAATAAAAATGCTACACTTTTTGGGTTGCAAAAAAATTGCCGCACTTTTCTGCCTGCAAATAGCATTGTTAAAATATTAGGGTTGCAAAGAACAATTTTCTAATATTCGGGCTGCTAGGCTGCATATAGCGTTTTACAAAATTTAGGCTGCAAATAGAAATTTAAAAGAACTCACGGTGCCAAAAACAGAATTTTCGATTTTGCCCGGATCAAAATACCCCTCAATTTTAAGAAGGGATGCACATTGCCAAACTTCTGAATTTAGGAGATGCAAAATGCTTTATTTAAATTTTACCAAAATCACAAAATGAGCATTCCGAAAAAAGGGCATTGATATTCATACCCCTTAAATGGCTATTTGTAGCCCACTTATATTTGTACCCATATTAGATATTAGTACCCATAGTGGATATTTGTACCTAACCAAATTTAAAAAAATAAAATAAACAAATAGTTAAAAGTTAATTTGTTAAATGTTCGATACATGATTTCATTCTATTGCAATATGCAAAATTCATATTTCATTCCAAACCGAACGGAAGTTAAATGTCCGATACATGATAAATATACTTTGCATCTCTTAAGTACAAAAAAAATACGCAAAACATCAAATAATCGTCGTTTGTTGCAGTCGTCTCCCAAAAAACCTAAATAATAAGAAAATAACAATTAGCAAACATCAACTCAATAATAATCATAATTATTTATATTATCCGGTGCTTACGTTACGAATTAATTCATCCAAATGATTAAAAATCTCCAAATGTTCCCAATAGAAATCTCCAAAAATTTGTCAAAATTGCACTACAAAGAAAAAAACTATAATTATCATTGAAGTAGAGAAGACATTGACAAAGAAATATTTTTGCAAAAATATTTTCCAACATCAACTGAATTATCTTCAATAAACTTCTCATTTGTCAACAATTTAACATTCCCTGAATTCATGATCTACAAAAACAAAGAAATATTTTTGAACAAATCAAAATCTAACAATTTTGCTAAGAACAAATTAAAAATTCTAATGTTCATGAAGATTTCAGAAAAATATCTTCAAAAATTAACATCAACTAAAATAGCAAGCACAAATATGTGATTCGGAGAGATGAAAACATAACAAATAAATTTTTACATTTAAGAAACCAAATATTATGAGAGAGTTGAGAGGAACGATAAGAAAATACTCACAAAGGGGCTATGAGAGAGTTGAGAGGATGATTTCGAAACCTACAAAATAATTTTCATGAAGCTTTGAGCATTCTAAGGTATTAGGGTAGAAAAAGATTGAGAAAAAATAAAAAAAAACTCACCGGAGATGAAGGAGGTAGTCCTAATGGTGGAAAAGAGAGGAAATCCACACGATTTAGAGTCGGAAATCACCTAGGCGGGCGGCGGAAGGGGGGCAGGCGAGCGGCGGAAGAGGCGGATGCGGGAACAGGAGGGAGGCGAGGATCGGCTGCTGTACAAAATCGTGAGTGAGGGGTGGACACAATTAGAGTTTTTTTATGCTTAATAATACCTCTTATTTGAAAATAAATGGATAGAAATAGAAGTATGAATATAAATAAGCAAAAAGATCGCCGCCTCTGGTCAAAACTTTTAAAAGAATATTTTCAATTTTCATCGCTTTTCTGCCCTCCACTCGAAAATGAAGAAGCGATGATATGTAAGTTCTTCCCCAGTCCTCACCGATGAGCCAGGAAGAAGCAGATAATAAGCAGAACCAGCAATGCTTGCCTCATCCTCACCATCCCCTCCGCCCCTCCTCCACCCGTCATCTCAATGTCCCGTCTGCCCACTCCCATCACTCCTCCTTCGCCGATCACACCATCGCCGCATTCTTCTTCTCGGCGTCGTCTCTCCGTCCATTTATCTCCTCCTCCGCCACATCCCTGCCGCTACAGCCCGCGGGCTCTTCCAGATGCCCCCGTTCCGCCTCAGCAATCGCTATTTCCTCGTCCGCGCCGGGGAGTCGATTTACGAGGGCATGGACGTTCTCAACACCAACCCCGTGTCGAAGACCTCCGTCGACAACGGCCTCTCTCCCGAGGGAGCGAAGCAGGCGGCTCGTGCGGCACTTGAGCTCCAGCGAATGGGAGCCTGCAGTGGGAGCTGCTGGATCTGGCCCTCGATCACTCAAAGATCGTATCAGGCTGCCGAGATCATCGCTTCCATTAATGGAATTGATCGCAGGTCCAGACGCTAACTCTTATTTCAAATTTTAAGGCTGCGCTATTCTCTACATGCGTAATCGCCGAGAATAGTTGTGTTTGCAGTACCCTTTTAAGTGCTTTAAAAGTCTCACTTAAATTTTGCTTTATTACTTATGTTGTTTATCTAATCTAACTGTGTTTATTTGTGCAAAATAAATTAGGAATTGATAGCAATTTCATTGAAATTAAATCCTAGGATCTAGAATTAGATCATTGATCCTTGTTTTCAAGATGCAAAAATTCTCTTTGGTTCATTCATTACACTCTTCATTTTCATATGTTTCATCCATTGCGTTTATAAAGAGAAAGGGAGGAGAGCATTGCCCACTAAGGGATGTGGGACTGAAAGATCATTGTGTGACATTGGAGTGCTTGAATTTGGATGGGTTTGTCGCATTTAAATGGTGTATGGACCAATGTTCCCGAACTTACACGACAACATCTAGGTCACCATCCCTAAAGGCTAATGATCAAAAGCAATATTATTTGGACATAAATGACCACTTGTGTGGAGGCAACCACTATAGGTAAGTAATCATGAGGTGACAATCAACGAATACTCGAGTGATCTATTGAATAGAGTTCACTGAACCCGTTCAATCGCAAGTCACCTATTCGTGAATGCACATTGACACCCTCAAAGGCTACAAACAGTTGAACAATCACCAATGATTCATAAAACAGTTATCAGATGTGGAGAACCATCGTGGTCTTGATCTCTGCAAAACTGTCAGGTGGTACACTTTTTCGGCCACTACTCTTACAAAACCGACCGACATGTTACATATACACAATCTTCTCTATGAATACCGGTAACAACGACGAGTTAGAGATCAAAAATCAAAAGAAAAAAGAACTCCCTGCTCCTCTAGATTCCAAAACGAACCATCCTTTGGTTCTTGGAGGAGTCGGAAAACTTTTGGGTCAGTGGAAGGATCTCCGCAAAAAAGAAATCTACTCAATTCATATTGTCGACTAATTTATTTTCTAGAACCTCTCTACAAACAATTTTAGGCAACATATGTGTTCCCTTATTTAACAATATGACTCAGTGGATTGACCAAGATATGGTTTTTTACTTGGTTTGACCGGACCCAAGTTGACTGAGTTTAATTGCGTTGACTGAGGTTTTACAGAGTTTGACCAGAGTTGACCAGGTTGAACAAGCGGAGAGATTGAACTGGAGTGCATGAAAATGACTCGCGCTTTGCGTCTAAAGACTTTTCCTCTTATTGTTGCCACTCCTAGGGGTGTCTATGCAGACCTCTCGGGACGACAGATGGAATCGAACTCGCCATGATCTACCATTCCTACATGAAAATAATTTGAGAGTATTTTGAGGTTAACATTGTTCTCTACTACCATGTGAATGTTAATGCTTGTTTATATGAAACAAGGGTTCTTAAAAGTAACAATCAACAATCAATCAGTTTCTCTCTTCTTGAAATTATTTTTATAATAGAAAAAACAAGTGAAAGGATTGAAACTCTTTTAATTAAAGTTTCCTTATGTCTCTGGTCTCAGTCGAATAGTTCCTGAGTATAGTTTTTTGGATGCTCGTGGATTGGGGGCTCTTGAAGGAAGGAGCTTGGATGCTGTTTCTCAGGTGAGTGGTTTTAAAAGCTTACAATCGGTTCTAACAGTTTTCAAACTAATTGTTAGAATTAGGAAATTGTTACTATACTTTCTTTCTTGCTTGTTGATAAAAAATGGTGATTTGATGCTGAGTTTGCAACAAAACCTGAGACATAAATCACTTCATTATATATTTGCAATTGGCCTTATTGTAAATTTGGATATTTTGAGAATTTTTCTACTGTGAGGCTCTTTTATGATGATTTGAGATTAATCGAGAGCAAACATTTAGATAAATTAGATATACTGGTAGTTCTAAATATTCATTTAAGTCTACTTCTCTTTTTCCATATACTTGGTTAGCAACTATTCTAGTTAGCATATGTTTTTTTAGCAATAGTGATGGAGACCGCCGGCCCACGCACGTATATTCCCGCAGGAGGCGATGATCCCCTACCCGTTTGGGCGACCAGAGTCCGCGGATGCTTCTAGACGGTCGTTCCGAGTCGTTTTTTATATATTATATTGTTTATTTTGAGTTGTATTTGACACCCGATCGGTTCAGACATTATGAGTCGTCTGATTCGGGTGTCCTAGTCCAGTCTTTGTATTTGTTGGTATTTGCATATTTTCTTATTTTATGTTGTATGTATGGGTTATTCCCACATCTTTTGTTCTTGGTTATTAGTCTCATGTAAGTCCTATTAATACCCCTTAATGGGATGAATACAAACAAGTAAATCTTTTCCATCTCACTTTCATCATGGTATCAGAGTCTTAGGGCTAAGCCGACAGAATCCCATCCCTATTCCACTTGCGTCCAGAGCCCCGCTTCCAGACGCGAGACCCGCACCTGTTTCGCTCCCGTCCATCCCGCTTCTTCCCGTCCAGCCCGTCTCGCGCGTCCAAGCCCTTTTCCGTCTTGCCCGTCCGAGCCCTCTTCTACTCCCGTCCAGCCCGCTTCCTCCCGCGTCTCGCGCGTTGACCACAACCGTCAGTACTGTCCAGGCGCCGGAGGCTTCTCCCTCTCTCGGCAGCCACCACAGTGCCTCCCGCGGCCTTCGCCACCCCTCTCTTCCGCCGTTGCTTGCTAGTCCTCCGTACTTGACACCGGAAATGCTGCCTTAGATCTCGGTATTTCCGGTGTCGGTGTTTGTGATGTTTTCTTTCCCTCGGCTCCTTGATTTCTCTTCTTGGACCATCATGCCGTGACATAACGTCTTCCACGATCTCTTCCGGTGCCGGAGTAACCTCCGCTCCTTTGCTCTCTAGTGGATCTACTCGGTCAAGTCATGGCCACAATACTCCCCAAATCACGACTATACGTCTCGATGAGACTAATTTTCTCCCATGGTCTCGTGCTATTACCCTTGCCTTGAAGAGCAAGCGCCTCGGTTATGTTCTGGGTACCATGACCACACCTTCCCAGGATTCTCCTGAGGGGCCACAGCGAAAATCTGAGAATTCCCTTGCTATGTCTTGGCTGACCCTAACTCTATGGTTGACTCTATTGCCCAGAATTATCTCTTTTTGGACACGACAACAGATATTTGGAAGAGGCTTGAGGCCACTTACTCCCGCAGAGAGAATGCTGCCCAGATTTTTCAGCTGCGACGAAAGATCTTTCTTCTTCGTCAGGGTGATCGTCCTCCGTTGTTATACTACTTGGAATTCACTCAGCTTTATCAAGAGTATGATCATTTTGACTCCCTCACTTTTGTGTCTCCTAAGGATGAGATCCTTGCCCGAGCTCGGGAAGACAGGAATAGAGTTTTTGAGTTTCTTCATGGTTTACATCTGGATTTTGATCAGATATGTGTCTAGATCCTCGGGCGCTCTCCTCTGTCTTCCCTTCCAGAGGTTTACAGTTTAGTTCAACAAGAATTTGATAGGCGACAGATGTGGACTCCTGATACTGTTCCTGACGGTTCTGCCCTTGCTGTGCTGTTTAGTAGTAGAGCTCTGTGTGATTTCAGGCCCATGTCCACTGACAAAGATCATTTGATCTGTGATTACTGCGGGAAGTCACGTCATACTCGAGACACCTGTTTTGTCTTCATGGCTTTCCCAACCCCTGTGGGGGTTCTGCACCTCGTGGCGGACGCGGTTATGGTCGTTCTCAGGGCCGCTCTACTCAGTCTCGCTCTGCTCACCTGTCTGATGCCTCCGAGGAGACTGTGCCTCTCACTGCCCCATCTGCTCTGCTGTCTCTCTCTGCCGATGAGATCCATGCGCTCCGCCTCCTGATGTAGGGACAGTCTACAAAGTCCTATGTCTCCTCCTCCTCATATGCTCATCAGGGACCCTCAGGCGCTCATGCTTCTTCTTCTCGTCCTTCTACCCACTGAATTATAGATTCTGGAGCCACCGATTATTTGACCAGCTCTGCTACAGGTTTTATGTCTTACCTTCGTCTGTCTGGTAAGAGGCAAGGTGAACATTGCAGATGGTTCCTTCTCCCTGATTGCTGGGAAAGGATCCATCTCCTGCTCCTCTTACCCAAGTTTACTCGCACTCTTCTCTCCATTAGTCACTTTACCAACTCTATGAACTGTTCAGTGGCCTTCTTTCCTTCCTCTTGTATTTTTCAGGACCTGAAGTCGGGAACGATGATTGGCTTTGGTAGTCTGGTGGATGGGCTCTACGTGTTTGGTTCCTCTTCCCCTACTTCTCCTCCTCAGGCTCTTCATGTTGATCAGGCGGCCACTTTGGAGTCTTGACATCCTTCTATTATGTCTATGAAACAACTATTTCCTACTGTATCTTCTGCATTAATTGATAACTTCGTTGTGATGCGTGTGAACTTGACAAACATCGTCATGCTTCTTTTAATCGTATTTCATCTCGTAGTTCTGCTCCTTTTCATGTTATATATAACGATGTTTGGGGGCCTTGATGTTGAAGCCTGGAAAATCCCGGTTCCAAATATTCAGATCTAGGCAACCTAAGGTTACTGGTCCGGCGATCCAACTCCACGGATCGGAGGGCAAGGGCAAAGAGACTAAGAGAACTAAAAAAAAGGACCCCAGGTGCTGCGACGGGGAGGTCCCACCACATACCCAGAAGTTTAGAAGAAACTTCCCCTCCACAACCAAGATGGTCGAGCAGGGTACGAGGATGACACTTACCTGACGAGTATCTAAAATGTTGACCAAGGGGGATGGTCAAGATCTCTCGGTCCAAGTCTTCGAAAACGGGCTCGAAAAGCTCAGCCAAAGGTTCATTTTTTGGTACCCCTGGGGTCCTATTTATAGGCAAATCCGGGGGGGGGGGAGGAGGGTCTATTTATAACCCGACCCAACCCGACAAGATTGCCTCTCTGGACCTGGCGAGTATGGGGGATGTTTGCCCATAGTCGCCCAGACCTTCAACTGCTCCTACTGGCCTTCTCTTTGATTTTGACTTCTGCTTTGCCTTTGACTCCTGCCTATGTGGCTTGAATGAGTCCACCCTTGACGAATATGGGTTGTACACAATCCCCGCTCTTTGCGAGCTACGAAGGAGCTCAGAAAGAAACATCCAATCCTTCATTCAGCGAGTTGCTACTGGCGAGAATCTAGCGTACTTGGCTCCGTCTTGCTGACTCCCGGCCTCTATAAATAGGGGGTGGCTCTCTTATTGGGCACCTTCTTTGAACTCGCACGGGTTGTTGCTCACTGCCGAGGAAGAACTTCAGACTAGCATGGTCGAGTTGGAAGAATTCTTGAAGCCGAACACCCAAAAACATCATTGCGTGGGCGATGATATCGCCGAGCTTCTCGCACCGAAGAAGAAGAAGACGAATGTCGCGAAGAAGAAGAAGAATCAGAAACCCGCTCCTGAGAATGTCGCCGCGCCAGCTGTTAACCAACCTGAGACTCCCGCGAGTGCCCGGGAGATGCTCGAACAAATGGGCCTTGGTGAGGATGCCGAACAACCCGCTCCTGATGCCTCTCGCCTTCCCGCACAGCAGGTCGATCCTGCTGTGGACCTTACCGGGCTCCAGACCTAGGCACAACCAGAGCTCGCCTCGCGAGGTTAGGGCTTTATTCCCGCGCTTTAGATCGTCGCCGTATTCGCTATACTCGCGCTGATGGTCTTCTTTCTCTTTGCAATGTCGCCGACTACTGGGACTCCTGGCGAGCATCTGGTGGTGCCTCCTCTGCGATCAGTTCCGCTGGTCGCTCTTGAATCTCAGCCGAGGCCGTGAACTGGTCAATCTGTCTGGCTCAATCTCGGCGGCGGGAAGACGCCGTTTGGATTGTCTTCCTTGAAGTCTTCTGGGAAGCAGGTTCCTTCTGCGAGCGATCAACAACCTCCTCCGACTAAGATACCGCAACCTGAGGCGAGCAAGAAACCTCCGCCGCCTTTGAGCGACAAAGACGCTCCTCCACTGGCACCGCCTGCGAACACCTTGCAACCACCGCCTGCGAACACCTCGCAACCACCGCCTGCGAACACCTCGCAACCACCGCCTGCGAACACCTCGCAACCACCGCCTGCGAACACCTCACAACCAACGCCTGCGAGCACATCACAACTACCTGCGAGTAATCTTCCATTGTCGCCTCCTGTGCCGACAAAGCCTTCCGCTCCAACCGACGTCCGCCCCTGCTCGGCCTCCACTCCCGGGGTTCCTCCAGTGGGATCCTCGCAGGGCAGGGGAACGAGAGATCCTCGCTCTTTGTTGCGCCCAGCGGGGGAGGGAGAGCATCTGATGGTCGCGGCCAGGGACTTGCCGCCGACCTTTCCAGGCGACCTGGATCGTCATCGCGGGGGCTTCTCGTCAGGGCGGCGAGATTTGGCTCATCGCAGCCCTTCTCCTCGTCAGGCACGTAGTCTTCGCCGGGATCGATCTCACAGTCCTTGTCGTGATGCGAGGACTCACACTCCGCGGCCTGGTAATTCCTTGCTTCTGGATAGTCGTTGCTTCCTCGTTGAGATCCTCGCTAACTGGATGATTGTCTTATATTTGATAAGTCGCTCCTAAACTCCAGGAGGCACGCTGATCGACGCCGTCGGGCTTCTGCTCCGCGAGTATTAGGAAAAGAATGCTCGCGCCTACCTCGAGTTGGAGGCCAAGTTCGACCAACTCGTCATTTGCGTGCCGTATCGCCACATCTCCGTGCTAGAGGTGCGAGTAGCTAATAACGAAGAATTCGAGTAGCGTCTGGTCGGCGCGGAGTCTCGATTCCACCTGATCAACGAGCTGGAACGACGGGGGGGGGGGGGGGGGGGGGGGGGCGATGATAGAACACCGTGGTCGGGAGTACGTTGATTCTCACTTCGAATACTATCTTGCTACTCATGACATTATCCATCCGACGTCTTGTGTTTACTCACCTGCTCAGAATGGAGTGGCTGAACGCAAGAACTGTCACATTTTAGAAGTTGTTCGGTGTCTCCTTCTTCAGAAGCACCTTCCCAAGTACTATTGGGAGGATGCAGTTCTCACTGCTTCCTACCTAATTAATCGTATGCCCTCACGGGTTCTTGGGTCTGAAACTCCCCTTCACACTCTTCAGGTTTCGCCTTCTGCTTTGCAACCTCGAGTGTTTGGATGTGTTTGTTTTGTACATATTCAATAAAAAACTAAACTTGATGCTCGTGCTCATTAGTGTCTTCGTTGGATATTCTCTTACTCAAATGGGGTATAAGTGCTTTGATCCAGTTCACAAGGTCTTTATAACCATGAATGGCACGTTCCATGAATCTGAGAGCTATTACCTGCACTCACTTCAAGGGGGTCCTCTCCTAGGATGGAAGTGAGCTCCTTACCTCACACTGATTCTCTATCTACTACCCTGTTACCTATTCCTCCGATGTATCAGCCTCACATGACTCCGTCTCATACTATTCCTGTGTCATCTCCTGTTCCTCCTATAGTGAAACCTCACGTTTCTCCTTTGCAGGTTTACTCTCATCGTTCTAAGGGATCAAATACACGACCCTATCAGGATTCCCGAGTCGTCATCGGATCCGTCTTTTTCTGTACAGAATTTTTAATTTTCTGTACAGAATTTTCAATTTTCTGTACAGAATTTTCAATTTTATGTACATAATTTTCTCTACAGAATTTAGCAAATTTCTGTATTTTCTGTTCTACTCTGATTTTGTCGAGCTCTGCTTTTGTGGAAAAATTTCTATTGTAATTTCTATATTATTATTTTTTTCGTCTTATTCTTATTACAACAATTATGTCTCAATCACAATCTCCGATTAGTGTCACTGGTTCAACTTCTACTTCAGCAATAAGTAGATTTATTTCTGATGACGCAAACAAGGATGATAATGCGCCTCTCTGGGATTATGCATCTCTTATCCATAGTAGAGAAGTCGGTGGCGGAAACAAAAAATGGAAATGTAATTTTTGTGAGATTGATTTCAGCGGCTCTTATTCTAGGGTCAAGAGCCACTTGCTAAAAATATCTGGGAATGGTATTAGGGTATGCCCAAAGGTTACCCATGAGTATTTAAAAGAGCTTCAAAGAGTGGTTTCTACTTCAGAAGAAAAATGCAAACCGGCTCCCAAGGTATTATCGTTTCCTAATGCAAGTCAAACTTCTCAATTAGTTGGGGAAACAAAAAAAAGAAGAGATGGACCTATTGATATGACTTTCCAAAATAAAGCTAGAGATGAGTTGAGGAGCCACATAGCTAGGATGTTCTTTCCCGGTGGTTTGCCATTTCATCTAGCTAGAAATCCGTATTATATTAGTTCATATAAATTTGCTGCTAATCATAATCTTGATGGATTTGTTCCTCCTGGACATAATGCTCTAAGAACTTCTCTTTTGCAAAAAGAAAATCGAATATCACTAGAATGCTTCAACCAATTAAAGATAATTGGCCCCAAAAGGGAATCAACTTAGTTAGTGATGGTTGGACAGATGCTCAAAGGAGACCTTTGATTAATTTTATGGCGGCCTCCGAGGATGGTCCTATTTTTTAAAGGCAGTATGCATCAGGAGAGTACAAGGATAAACATTATATTGCAAATTTGATGATTGAAGTTATTAATGAAGTTGGAGCCGAAAATATTATACAGGTTATTACTGATAATGCACCGGTGTGTAAGGCAGCAGGAGCAATTGTGGAGGCACGATTCCCACATATTTTCTGAAAAATTGTCACCGTTGGCGGTGGTTCTTGTACGGCTTCGACTATTTCTGCTTCATTTATTGACAAACATGGAAACGTGACTTCATCAACTTAGGAGTTCTACTTGTTTGACACCTTTTTCTTAATGCGGAATAAATAAATAATAAATATAATATACTATAGCTTCCCGCGCAGAATGTGATGAAAAATTTTTAGGTACGTCAAACGCACAGCAGGCATGGTGCGTTTGAAATTATAAAAAATGCATTTTTTATAATAGTTAATTATTTTTTTACAAAAATAATTATCAAATAGTAATTATATTTTGCTTACAAACATTTTAAGATCATTTTTAAAAAAAAAATGTTTTAAAAAATAAACTCCGCCCAGATCTCGGCATTCCGATCGGAGGTGTTTTTTTAAAAAAAAATAAGCTCCGGCCGGATCTCGGCATTCCGGCCGGATCTAAAGGCTGAAAATTTTGACGTATAACAACATGGTACGTTTGAGGTACCTAAAAATCTCTCGAATGTGATAAGGATAATCTCCACTCTGAAAAATGATTATTGTAATCGGAAAAAAATGATTATTGTAATCGGAAAAAAATGATTATCGATAACTATATACATTTCTAAATAAATATACATATAGCTACATCTTTAATATATCTTTATTATATGAGTGCCCGACACGGGGCTCCACCCCTACTACCAAGCGCGACAGTACCCGGCCGGCGACGGCGGACTTCGCCCGCCCCCGACGCGATGCTGTTGGGTGGCCTTCGGCCGCATCCAGACGGACTTCTCCCGCCTCCGCACGGGCTTCGCTCGTGCTCGATGCGTCTGCGGGCTTCGCCCGCAACATATACATATGCGTACTCGAAATGACCGTAAAAAAATATACATCAATATTACAATATTTATTTTGTAAAAAAATATATGTATATACTTAAAATTATTATTTTTCTCTCTCTCCCTCTCTCTCTCTTTCCCTCTCCGCACTCTCTCCCCCTCTCTCTCCTCTCTTTCTCTCTCTCCCTCTCTCCTCTCTCTTTCAAAATAATATTTTTTTATTAAAAGGGTAATTTGGGAACTCCAAATGTTTAACCAAAGTCATATTTTCCCTTTTAATATAGTATAGATAAGTGAATATAGCATTCTCCATTCTCTTACCGTGCTTTCATTTTCCACCGTTGGATCTTTCGCATGTTTTATCGATGGACCAAAAGTTGCACACAACTACATTGCATGGCTCATTCTCTTAATCCAAGGTATTTTTTTTGCTTATTTGATATTTAATATTTACAATTATTTATCTATTTACTATACACTTTTATTTGTAGGTATTATAGTCGAGAATGGCTTGATGGAGGGCCAAATAGAGTTGTTCCAAATACAAATGAGGAGATTTCTTTGGAGAGGAATAAATGCTTAAGAAGATACTTTCCTGATGTGATGGAGAGGAATATAGTAATCAATGAGTTCTCTAGGTTCACGGGGCTTGGTCAAGCTTTTAGTGAGCCAGGTAGTTTGGAGAGCAGAGCTTCATTATTGCCCAAAGATTGGTGGAGTTACTATGGAACTTCAACACCTAAATTGCAAAAAAATGCTTTGAAGCTTTTAGGTCAACCTTTTTCATCGTCTTGCTGTGAGAGAAATTGGAGCACATACTCATTCATTCACTCGTTGAGAAGAAATAAAATTCTACCACAACGAGCTGATGATTTGGTGTATGTGCATAGTAATCTACGCCTATTATCGAGGAGAAACGAAATCTACAATCAAGGAAGGAGCAGAATGTGAGATATAAGAGGAGATGCATGGGCAAATCCTTTTGATGGAGTTGACATGCTTACAATTGCCAACTTGTCTTTAGATGAGCCAGAAATTGAAGAAGCCTTGTTCTCAAACAATACGGAGGAAGATGAAGAAAATGAGTGATGAACATCGTTAAATTTGAATTGATTATGAATATTTCATGTCTAAGAACTTCATGTTATATTGCATTAGTTATGAACTTGTACTTCAATTGATTATTTATGCTTTATGTTTTATTGTTTTGAGAATTTATAATTGCATTTTTAATATATATACATATATATTTATTATATTTAATACAACGTACCCCGTCGTACCCGTATCTTTGTTTTTTTAAATTTTGCCGCACCGACGTACCAGATACGTATCATACCCGGTACCCGTACCCGTACCGGTGCTTCCTAGCCCCCAGGTCTTTCCCCTAAAGGGTCTGAGGGTAAGGTTTGCAAGCTGAAGAATGCGTTATATGACTTGAAACAATCTCCTAGAGCTTGGTTTGGAAGATTCCACAAAGCCATGACGTGCTTCGGTTACTCCCAGAGTAATGTTGATCACACTCTCTTTATCAAGCACAGGAAGGGGAAGCTAACCGCTCTGATAGTGTATTTGGAAGATATTATTATAACAGGAGACGATCAGGAGGAGATTCAGGCACTGAAAGAGAAGCTGACCAGAGAATTTGAAGTGAAAGAATTGGGGAATCTGAAGTATTTCTTAGTCATTGAGGTCGCAAGGTCCAAGTATGGGATCTTCATATCATAAAGAAAATATATACTTGATCTTCTTGAAGCTTCAGGAATGAGTGAGTGTAGACCGGCTGACACCCAAATTGAAGTTAACCACATGCTTTGAAGAAATGATGGTGAAACGATTGAAGACATTCCCAGTTTTCAGAGGCTAGTGGGCATACTGATCTATTTGTCACACACTCGTCCGGACATCTCCTATGCTGTGGGAGTGCTCAACCAATTCATGCACTCCCCAAAAACCCGTCATCTCGATGTTGTTCATCGTATCCTCAAATATTTCAAGTCCTCGCCAGGGAAGGTCATTCTTTTTTCACCAAATGATGAGCTAACTATTGAGGTTTACACTGATGCTGACTAGGCTGGATCAATTGAGGATCGACGGTCTACATCAGGATATTGTACAATGGTGGGTGAAAATTTAGTTACCTGGAGAAGCAAAAAATAACATGTAGTTGCCAGATCTTGTACTGAGGCGGAATTCAGGGCTATGGCTTATGGAATATGTGAAGGACTGGATCCTAACCATCATGAAGGATCTTGGCCTTAAAACAAATGAGCCCATTAAACCGTACTGTGATAACAAGGCTGCCATCAGTATTGCTCACAATCCAATGCAACATAACCGCACTAAACACATTGAGATCGACAGACACTTCATCAAAGAAAATATAGCTAAAAACATTGTGGTTACTCCATTTATGCCATCTGAACCACAACTGGCAGATATCCTTACAAAGGGATTGTGTATAAAAATCTTTGGAGAGATTGTTAGCAAGTTGGGCATGGTCGATATCACACGCCGGGGGGGGGGGGGGGCGTGGTATTTGCATATTTTCTTATTTTATGTTGTATGTATGAGTTAGTCTCGCATTGTCTATTCTTGGTTCTTAGTCTCATGTAAGTCCTATTAATACCCCTTAATGGGATGAATACTGTTGGAATAATGATTCAAATCTATTCATTAGGAGGAGAACACCATACATATAGAGGACTACAATGCTAATAGCACACCAGGAGAAATAAAAAAGAAAAATAAAACATTAAATATGCTAACACTCCCCCTCAAGTTGGGTGAGTGATGTTAATCATGCCCAACTTGTTCACGAACTGGCCAAATGAACTTCCACTCAATCCTTTGGTGAGAATGTCCGCGAGTTGCCCGTTGGAAGGCACAAAAGGAGTACATATGATTCCTTTTTCAATCTTCTCCTTGATAAAGTGTCTATCCACCTCGATGTGTTTTGTCCGATCATGTTGAACAGGATTGTGTGCAATACTGATGGCTGACTTATTGTCACAATACAAACGGATAGGTCCGTCTTCCACTAGACCAAGGTCGCTCATTAAGGCCCGAAGCCATAAGCCTTCACATACTCCATGAGCCATAGCTCTGAACTCAGCCTCAGCACTAGATCGTGCCACAACCTGTTGTTTTTTGCTCCTCCAAGTAACAAGGTTGCCACCAACAAGAGAGCAATATCCAGAGGTGGATCGCCTATCATCCACTGACCCGGCCCAATCCGCATCAGTATAGACCTCAATCTTTAGGTTGGAACTCGGGGAAAACAGGATTCCCCTTCCAGATGAAGATTTGAGGTACCTAAGAATTCTGAGAGCAGCATCCATGTGTCGGGTCTTTGGAGCATGCATGTACTGACTCACAACACTCACCGCATAAGAGATATCCGGACGAGTATGAGACAGATAAATCAGCCTCCCCACTAGCCTTTGGAACCCCGAGATATCTTCAATCTCCACCCCATCATCACGCCCCAGCCGATGATTTGCCTCAATCGGAGTGTCAGCCGGTCTGCATCCGCTCATCCCCATCTTCTCAAGAAGATCTAACGTGTATTTCTGCTGAGAGAGAAAGACCCCCTGCTTAGATTTAGCAACTTCGATTCCCAAGAAATACTTGAGTTTTCCCAGGTCCTTGACCTCAAACTCTCTGGCAAACTTCTATTTCAGATTTTGGATTTTCTCATGATCATCACCAGTTATGACAATGTCGTCAACATACACAATGAGAATAGTAACTTTCCCACACCTATGTTTGATAAACAATGTATGGTCTGCGTTGCTCTGGGAATAGCCAAACGACACCATCGCCTTGTGGAATCGGCCAAACCAAGCTCTTGGGGACTGCTTCAGTCCGTATAGAGCATTCAACAATCTACATACTTTTCCTGCAGCACCAGCCGGAGAGAGACCCGGAGGAATAGACATATAGACCTCCTCCTCCAAGTCACCATGGAGGAAGGCATTCTTCACATCAAGTTGCAGAAGGTCTCAATTTTTGCAAACAGCAACAGATACCAATACCCTGATGGTATTCATCTTAGCAATCGGGGCAAACGTCTCCTGATAATCAATGCCGTGAGTTTGGGTATAACCCCTTGCAACCAACCTTGCCTTGCACCTCTCAACAATCCCTTGTGGGTTTTGTTTCACCGAGAACACCCACTTGCACCCAACCGGTTTTTTCCCATGGGGAAGAGGGACAAGATCCCATGTATGGTTCTTCTCCAGAGCCTTCATTTCCTCAACCATTGCCTCTCGCCACATAGGAACCTCAAGAGCCTGTTGCCATGACACAGGTATGGAAGCAGTAGCCAGAGAGGAGATAAAAGCCTTGTAGGAGGTAGACAAAGAGTCATAAGATACATAATTAGCAAGAGGATGGCGGGTACAAGACCGGATAGCTTTTCGGAGGGCAATCGGGAGATCAGAAGGCGAAGGTCCTGAGTCAGGATCCACTGACTGTTCTGGTAACATAGCAGAGTCACGCGTGCTTATCCCCTTTATACGCCGAGTATATACCTGCAAGGTAGGGGGTGAAGGAGGCGTAGAAGAAGGTGGAGATATCGGGAGGGAGGCCACCTCCACTGGAATAGGACTCACTTCCACCGGTAGAGTCTCCCCCTGAAGTGAGGGATAAGGCAGAGGTATGGGCAACGAAAGAGAGGGAACACCCGAGGGTGTAGAAGCCGACATAGGGTAATAGGACTCAGATTCACGGAAGGTGACATCCATGCTGACAAACACCTTCTTGGTCGGAGGGTGAAAACACTTGTACCCCTTTTGCGTAGGAGAGTAACCAATAAAGATGCACTTGAGGGCACGAGGATCAAGTTTGGAGGGGCGAGGATGATGGATGTGAACAAAGCAAACACACCCAAATACCTTGGGAGAAAGGCGAGTAGGAGACACAGAAAGCGTATTCAGAGGAGTACGGTTTCCGAGGATACGTGTGGGCATACGATTAATGAGATACGCAGCAGTGAGGACGGCATCTCCCCAATAAAATTTTGGAAGATGCATGGTGGACAACAGACAACGAGCAACCTCCAACAGATGGCGATTTTTCCGCTCATCAACGCCATTTTGAGCTGGGGAATATGCACAGGTAGTCTGATGTATGATGCCATGATCAGCAAGGTAGCGTTCAAACTATGAATCAACATATTCACGGCCATTGTCACTGCGAAGGATTTGAATTTTGGACTGAAATTGGGTAGAGATCATGACATGGAATTGTCGAAAGACAGAGAAAACGTCACTTTTGTGGCGAAGCAAATATAACCAAGTAGTACGAGAAAAACAGTCAATAAATGTAACAAACCACGTACAACCAGAAATAGAAGGATGCAAGCATGGACCCCATATATCAGCATGAATAACAACAAATGGACTAGAACTAGGCAACGAAACATGCGTAAATGAAGTACGATGATGTTTGTTGACACTACAGACATCACACACAAAAGACTCAAAAATAGCAGTAGACAGTGCTGGAAATAACAACTTCATAACAGAAAGAGAGGGGTGTCCCAGGCGACAGTGCCAGGAGTACAACGGATGAACAGTGCTGGAATGAAGAGCACGAGCAGGTGGAGCAGCGCCAGAGTCAAGCACATAGAGACCATTCACCATGTTACCAGAGCCAATCACCTTCCCCGTTGTCAGGTCCTGAAACACACAAGAAGACGGAAAAAAGGTCACAGAGCAGTGCATGGAGTTGGTCAAATGACTAACTAAAAGTAGATTACGAGTAAAAGCAGACACGTGAAGAGCAGAAGACAAGGTGAGAGATGAGCAGGGGGTGGTACCCTTGCCAGCAATGGAGGAGAGGGAACCATCAACAATGCTCACCTTATCACGCCCAGAAGGCGGAGTATAGGAAACAAAACCTGTAGAGGACCCGGTCATATGATCCGTGGCCCCAGAGTCAATCACCCAGTGGGTGGAAGGAGAAACAGCAGAATGGGCACCTGGCAGTCCTGTATGAGCGTAGGAGGAAGAGGCAGAAGGCTCTGTAGAAAGACCATGCATCAAGCGACGAAGAGCTTGCATCTCATCCGCAGTAAAACCAGCAGGGGTGGCAGAGGCATCAGGACCAGAGTAGCCATGGGAAATATCGACAGTAGCATCAGTAAGATGGGCCGCACGCGGAGCAACATGACGACCCGAGGAGCGACCAGGATCACGACCTCCTCGAGGTGGAGCACCCCCTCTTGGGGTAGGGAACCCATGAAGCCTGAAGCAGGTATCCCGGGTGTGACGGCTCTTGCCACAATAATCACATAGGAGATGATCCTTATCAGAATTCCTCAACTTGGGATCGCGAGATGGACGAGTACCAAGAAGAGAGGGAATGGTAGCAGCCAGAGCAGAATTCTCTGGCACAGGATCCGGGAGAAGGGTCAGACGACGATCGAACTCCTGCTGCACGATGCTGTAGACTTCAGAAAGAGAAGGGATCTGTGGTCGCCCGAGAATCTGAACACTGATCTGATCGAAGTCACGATGCAATCCATGAAGAAACTCAAATATGCGATTGCGGTCATCCCTGGCCCGAACCATCGCCTCATCAGTAGGATTAACAAAGACAAGAGGATCAAAATGATCATACTCTTGATAAAGTTGTGTGAACTCCAAGTAGTACGCTGAAGGAGAACGGTCACCCTGCCGGAGTAAGCTGATCCGACGGCGCAACTGAAATATCTGAGCAGCATTGCCGCGACGAGAGTAGGTAGACTCCGCACGACGCCAAATATCAGCAGCATTGTCGAGAAAGAGATAGTTGCGAGCAATGGACTCTTGCATCGAGTTGGTGAGCCAAGACATGACCAAGGAGTTCTCGGACTCCCACTGCGGCCACTCAGGAGAAGTCCTATCCGGTTCCGTCATATGGCCGGAGACATAGCCAAAGAGGCGCCGACTCTTGAGCGCCAGGGTAATAGAGCGGGACCATGAGAGGTAATTGGATTCATCAAGCCGGATAGTAGTGATCTGTGAGGTATTGTGATCCGTGGTTCCACGGTAGAAGACCGACGAAGGAGGACCACCAGAGAGAGGAGCCGGAGTATCACCGGTGGAGAGAGAGGCCGGAGTAACACCGGTGGAGAGAGAGGGAGAAGCCGCTCCGCTAGACCCCATGATTCAGAAAAAAAATCTGAGAAGAAGAGCAAACCGGAATAGAAATCCGGATAAGGAGAAAACCCAAGAAATTAGGGCATCAAGAGACAAGGAGATCCATCCATCCAAATAGCACGAGGGCAGGTGGCGCCGGAAACCATCTCAAGAGCAATGCTCCGGCGCCATTAGAAGAGAGCGGAGGAAGAGGAGCGGGAGTGCTGGCGGAGCGGAGACGCGGAGTTGGAGCGCTGTCGGCTGGGAGCGGAGACACGGTCGCTGGGAGCGGAGGCGCTGTCGGCTGGGAGCGGAGACGCGGTCGCTGGGAGCGGAGGCGCTGTCGGCTGGGAGCGGAGACGCGGTCGCTGGGAGCGGAGGCGCTGTCGGCTGGGAGCGGAGACGCGGGCGCTGTCGGAAGGGAAGACACGGGCGTCCGACGGGAGGCTAGCGTGCGCGAAGATGAGCGAGCGAGCGAACAGCGGGAGCGACGGGAGGATTAGGTCACAGGAAGCTCTGATACCATGTTGGAATAATGATTCAAATCTATTCATTAGGAGGAGAACACCATACATATAGAGGACTACAATGCTAATAGCACACCAGGAGAAATACAACAACAACAACAACAACAACATCATAACCCATATAGTCCCCAATCATTGGGGGTATGGGCGGGGGAAGATTGGAAACAGACCTAACCTTTGGCACTATGCACAAAGTGGCTTCTCTCAGAGGAGAAAGACCTAACCTTTGACAATAAATGCACAAAGTGGCTGCTCACAGAGTACCACTGAAATAGTGGCCCCCTATACCGTCGCGTTTGCTGCGGAATCATGCCCTCAAATCAAAGCCAAAGACATCAGAGAGGGCAGACCCAAGAATCCATTTTGATTTATGTGCACATAACCATGCTTCCTTCATTCAGCATCCAGAGCATTGGTGAAGCACAATATGCTAACAAATACAATCAAGTAAATCTTTTCCGTCTCACTTTCATCAGTATTTATACGCATGCAGGCAACGGCAGGGGGATCGTGGTTTGCTTCAGTAACGCAAACTGCTTGTCCTCTCCCTCGGTGGATTCCGAGCGGAACCCTGGATAATGATATTTTCCTTGAAGAAGCTTTGGAGGAGAAGGTGGAAAATTTGACTGATTAGAAGAGTCTAAAATATCTCCTTAATTAAAAAGAGCTGAACATGAACCATCGCAGGTGGATTAAGTTCCTAGGGGACTATGAAGTGAGTATTCAATAGACTCCCGGGAAGGCCAATGTGGTGGCCGACGCTTGGAGCAAAAAGCACTCCGGGTAAGGAAATTGGATTGAAGCACATTATGAGCGGTTAGCGCGGGACTTTGAATCGTTAGATATCACTTGTGCAACTCATGGCCGCGGTAGCGTAACATGTATGAATTGGATTGAGTTGTAATATGATATCGTAGATCTGGTGCGGAAAGCAACCGCGATTGATGAAGAGCTTTAACCTTGGTTTTGTAAGCGCAAGAAGGAAAGAATGATGATTTGATCTTAGTTGACGAACTTCTAAAGAAAAAAGTGAGGGTGCATATTCCGAAATTTGGCAAGCTCCTGGAAGAATTGATGTATGAAGCGCATTTTACAAAGTATTCTGTTCATCTGGGTAAAGATATACATGGATCTGAAAAGATCATTTTGGTAGCTTGGTATGAAAAGGGCTATGGCGCTCTATGTGAGTCAGTGCCAGACGCGTGCTTTGTTGAAGGCGAAATGCCAAAGACCCGGCGGTTTTCTTAGCCCCTTCCCATTTCTGAGTGGAGGTTCGATGACAGCTCTATGACTTTTGTGCACAGATTGACCAAATCCCAGCAAGAGAATGATGCTATTTGAGTGATTGTGGACCATTTAACTAACATGACTCATTTGATCCCTAATCGAAAGGACGATGATGTGGAAAGGCTAGCATAGCTCTATGTGAGGAACATTGTTCGGTTGCATGAAGTACTAAAGAACATTATTAGTGACAAAGATGGTCGTTTCACCTCCAAGGATCGGAGGCTAGTTCAAAATAGCTTGGGAACAAAGTTGGAGTATAGTACGTCGTTTCACCCGCAGACCGACAGTCAAATGGAGAGAACAACCATACTATTGAAGACATGCTCAAGATGCGCGTACTCGAGTTTGAGAAGAAGTGAGAGGACACTTATTTATGATCGAATTTGTGTACAAAAATAGTTTTTAAGCAAGCATTAAGATGGCGTCGTTCGAAGCACTATATGGAAGAAAATGCCGAACACCTATGTCACCAGAACGTAGAACAAAGTACTATAATGCCTATGTCACCGGACGCCTATGTCACCGTTCGAAGCATGAGGATCGCATAGGACCGACAAACAAAGTACTATAATGCACGTCACCAGAACGTGGAATTAGCGGTTGTCGGCATGGTCTATTTGAAGATTAAGCCATTCAAGGGCATATTGAGGATCCAATGGCTAAAGAAATTGAGTTCTAAATATTTTGGTCCATTTCTGATTGTTGAACATATATGCGAATGTGCGTATTGCCTTGCATTGTCGACAGAGTTGAGCAGCTTGCATGACGTTTTCCACGTATCGGTCCTGAGGAGGGCTTTGGTGGAGCCAATGTCGTAGTTGAGCCGACTTTGTGCCGGTGGAGAAAAATTTGGTGACGGTTGTTCACCCTAATTGTATTAAGGATTCAGAAATCCGGAGGCTTTAGAACAAGGAAGTCAAGCTCGTGAAAGTCCATTGGAATAATTGCGGACGTGATGAATTCTCTTGGGAAAGAGAGCAAGCGATGCAGGAGGAATACCCGGAACTTTTCGGTTTAAGTATGTTTTGATGTTGAGTATGACTTAAATTTCGAGGACGAAATTCTTTTAAGGGGAGAAAATTGTAATGCCCCATTTTTCACTTGTTATGCTAAGAAAAGACTGTTTTGTTCTGAATAAGTCGAAGGCTGGGGCTAGCATGCTGTGAGACGATCTGGAGAGCAAAATACAGAGTTATTCAATTGACACACCCTATTACACGACTGTGTAGACCTTTTCGATGCACGTCGATTTCTAGTCGACGCACAACCAAAAGAAGTTGGAGCACAGGCGACATGGCCGTGTTGGTACCTGTGTGCATGGGTTCTTGACGTACTTGGACTTCGAGTACTCGAAGCATGTCGATTTCACCTTAAACACCTCGACACGACTTGTGACATACACGCCTGTGTCGAGGCCATGTCCGCCAATTTTTACTCTAGAATCACGGAGAGACTTCGCGAGGGCTTGTATTTCGAAAAGACAAAACATGTCGCGTGTGCCCAAAGCGTGTACGCGGCGGAACTGATTTTTGAATCTCAATTTTGATCCGTTTTGAGCCGTTTGATGAAGGGATGTTAGATCCAACTGTTGTATTAGAGCGTTGGTGGTTTTAGGTCGAGATTAGAGGGAAAAATCCTTAGTTCTGAGCTATTCTATCTCTCTCCTAGGTTGGAAAAGAAGAGAGGAGAAAGAAGAGTGAGGAAAAGAAGGTGACGCCGTTGGAGCTCCGTGAACCCAAACGAAAATCCGTTTCCGGCAGCGAATAAATTGCGCTCCCAAGAGCATTTCCCACCCTCTTGACAAGGATTCCATGGCAGGGAGAAAGTCAAGAAAAGGTAACGACTCTTCTTTTCTCGGTTCTTAGGATTTCACTTGCTTGTTTGCTTTCTTTTAAGCATTTGTTGTGAAGATGAGACGTAGTTTGTTTAATTAGAGGGATTGAGGTGACCACGATTCATTGTGAACCACCGGGGCGTGGGACCGCGACCTCGACATGCTTGCATTTGATTCCCGAGTTCGATTAATCATGATGTGTGAAGCCTAATCGAGTCCCAATTCGTTGATGGATTATTGTCGCTTGCATTTAGGGATTTGTGGTAGTCGTATGCGGCCATAATGTCGTTATAGTAAATAGTGCCCGATTTCCGGGAGAGTTTCCATAAATAGAGATAGAGCTTGTAGTGCACGTGAAATCCTTAGCGTTTAGATGTGATCACCTTGCGATTGTTTGTGCGGTTTGGTTGATGAATATTAATGAAGCGAAGGTAGGTAGAAGGGCCTCTTGTGGGGTATAACAGACCTCATTCGTAAGATAAAAATATGGAAATGGTAGAAGGGCCTATAAGTGATAAGTACAACCGATCATTTCATTTGTGATTGGTCAGGAGTTGGTAGAAGGGCCCAAGAAAGAGTATAACCAACCACTCCCATAGTTAAATTGAAATTGAATATTATTAGGAGTTGGTAGAAGGACCTAAGAAGGGGTATAACCAGCCACTCCGATTGTTAGGGTGTTGATAGAAGGGCTTGAGAGATGGGTATAACTGACCTCACCCGCTTGAGCTAGGATTCTAGTAGAAAGACCCTAATGATGGGTATAATGGGCTAGATCCTTGTTTTGTGTTTGGAACTCATGAGTGCGTTTGATGCCTATGACTTGATGTTATGCTAGACTTATACATGTTGTGATAAGTGTTGTGATGGATTCGTAGGAGATACCAAGTTTGCATGCATGTTGCATTGTATGCACCTTTATTTACTTGCTCAACATAGAGAACGTGTTTGATGCTTGCGAGACCTAGATAATATCATTTGATATGATTGTTCATATTGCTTTATTTGCATACAAAATGCTGTCTTGAAGAGTGATGTAGTTCTCCGGGGTCCTCTAGAATGGCCGAGAGGAGTGGGGTTGTACGCGGTTTGTGGT
Organism: Dactylorhiza incarnata; assembly: GCA_033032865.1. NCBI lineage: Eukaryota > Viridiplantae > Streptophyta > Magnoliopsida > Asparagales > Orchidaceae > Dactylorhiza > Dactylorhiza incarnata. The sequence continues at coordinate 1,350,109 of JAWHQI010000281.1, forward strand.
TAGCTCATAGTTGACCCTCGTTTTCCCTCTTATGTGCATTTGGTTGTAGGGCGCGACACAAAGGCGGGTGCCTGCTAGCTTCTTTAAAAGTAAAATAAAAAGAAAAGCTTTGCGAAGTGTTGCGCTTTCTACTTCCTGTACCTTGTTTTTTTTTCCAGCCTGCGTGCCGATGATGTTTGAGTGTTTGTACTCTTTGCGGACATTTTGAGGTATAAGACGCAAGACCATGGACTATTGCATTTTATTAGAATGTGGACATGCTCTTTTATATATGAGTTCTTCCGCTGAGATTTTTAATACTCTGTGATGAGAAGTTTATTGAAGTAGTCTTTTATACCTTCTTTTAATATCTAACTTGAGATGACTGTATGGTGTGGGGCCCGACCGGACCCATAATATACGGTCTTTGTAGGTGGAGTGTTATATTGGACCACCTCCCCGACCGCCCCACCCGTCGAACGACCCCCTGTTGACCAACCAGGAGTACCACGATCTTCACACTAAGGGCCTCTGTATCTGTTGTAAACTAAAATTACTCCCTAACTCATGAACGTCCTCTGAAGGAGCTCCGCATCACTGTTGGCGATTACCCCTGGGGATTTCGAAGCCCTGGAGGGTGATGACTCACCACTCGACACGTGACCCCACGCACGACTGCATTATGTAGAACTTCTATGTTATGCAGTTGGCCGCACCTCTAGCCCCAATACTATGGTGCTCTATGGTTCCATGCATGACACTTCCTGTGACGATCCAGGCTTGGCCCATTTCGGTAGGACTTGTCATACCATAGCCTATTTCTGGCATCGCTCGGGCTGCAGCCCAAGCACCCCAACCCATCACCGCACCTGTTTCTCATCGCGGTAGGTTGTTGAGGAGGGGTCTCGAACCCGCAACCTCCTTGATAAGGAGTCTTCAAACCACTCATCACCAATTGAGCTGATGCCAGAAACAGGCTATGGTAGGACAAGTCCTACCGAAATGGTCCAAGCTTGGATTGTCACACTTCCTTGACAATGTTGATTGACAGTGGGGTCAACCACAATTTCATCTCCCAGCGTCGGGTGACACAACTCGACATTCGCGCGTCTTTTGTCCCCCATTTTACTATTTGCTTGGGCGACGGTCGTCGCAATGCCACTGGTAGCCTCTGCACGGACCTGGTCATGACTATGACCCCCTGCCTTCTCCGTGCAAATTTCTACTTTTTTGAGCTCCGTGACATTTACTTCATACTCGGCGTCGCGTCTCGCGTTGCTTCGTACCCTCAGTGACGTGTATATCAACTGGGACTGCATGACAATGCAATTTCCTCACGCGTGAGTCCCTTTACTCTTGGCAGGGGAGGCTTCCCTCACCCATCCAGCGGTGGCCTTCCATCCTTCTCAACATACTTAGGCAGTGAACTTTGCCGCCTACTTGTGGCATGACGTCGAGTCGACGCACCCCCCCCGCCCCTCCTCCACTTTAGCTGCAGTGCGTGCAAGACGTTTCCTCTGCCTTAAGGACAAGACGAATTTTCGAGAGTGCGACACTGTTACGAATACGAAAGAGGGCGAGGGGCGAGGACACAACACATGCCGACGTCAGGACCGAGGCGACGAGGACCTGGATCCCAACACGACGATGAACGTTGGCCAATAGTGCGCATGGGCATCACGCACCCGTCAGTTTTATATTTTATTATTGCACATGTATTTCCGACCGTGTGGTTATTTACCGTTTGCCCTCGTGTGTTTCGGTACTAGGCACTATATAAGCCTATGCATGTCTTGTAACACCCCTGTCTATTGTGGGTGCGCTACAAGTCTGCAGACCAGTGACCCCAACCCATCTCCATGGATCTGATTGGCCGCAACCACTAATTCCAATGGCGGGTTATTGAGGCTGGGGCTTGAACCCCAGACCTCCTAGATAAGGGAGCTCTAAACTGGTCCAGTTGGTGATGAGGACCAGTTTAAAGCTCCCTTATCTAGGAGGTCTGGGGTTCAAGCCCCAGCCTCAACAACCCGCCATTGGAAATAGCGCCTGCGACCAATTAGATCCGTGGAGATGAGTTGGGGTCACTGGTCTGCAGACCTGTAGCGCACCCACAGTAGACCTGTGTGTTACATGTCTCTTATTTGTATTATCTTGGTTGTAAGATGAATTTGAAAGAGCCCTAGGGGCTGACTCTATTCCTCTCCTTCATCCTATTCCCCTCCTCTTTCTTCAAACCCTACCTGGCTACCCCTAACAACTCACTTCACTAACTCTCTCCCCCTGAAGTGAGGCAGGGAAAGTAAGGCTCAGAGCCTCAAACTCACATAAGGGAATGTCCATGGAAACATAAGTTTTTTTGTGTACGAGGATGGTGACACTTATACCATTTCTCAGACTATATCTTATAGTCGAGGCTCAATGATGAGTTGGTAGATGATTTTGAAGAATTAATGTTCGAATGTACATTTTCTTAAATGAAAAGTGTTGAAATAGAAGGTGGAAATGGAAAGTGTGTTTTATTCATCCACAAAGGGGCATATATATAGGAACTACAATAGGACTCCCAACACCGATAGGCGGTGTGAGACTAAACTCCAACAATATTAAAATACTAAAACTTAATAACTCTAACACTCCCCCTCAAGCTGAAGGGGGACCCTTCAGCTTGGACACATAAAAAAACGGCAATGGAGGTAGGTGATGCGGGACAAAACAACAGACGAGCCACCGGGGAAAATCCAAACCGGGGAATCAAGCCGGGGACATAGCCACACACGACATTGACCCGCACACGACGCAGGACCCACACACGACGCGGACTCACTGGAAACTGGTCAACCAACATCACCTACACACACAACATGTGAGGAGAACAAAAGATGTGGAGCAAATCATCAAACGAGTGATCGGGGATAATCCGCCGGGGATAATCTGTCGGGGATAATCCGCAAGAAGGGCGGCCCCACACGACACAGTCCCACACGACACAGTCCCACACGACACAACCCGCTGAGATTATAACAACCAACACAATCGTGTCCCAACACATGACCAACTCGAAAGACAAACTGGGGAGACACAAACAACACATGACAAGCCTAGAGGCCGTGTGGAACGAAAGCGAAAAGTCGGGAAAGATCATCCGAGTCGCATCTGTCCCAACACTCCCCCTCACGTGAAACACACGTGCATATAGACATAACAACACAATAAAAAACTAAGACACAAATAAAAATACTAACAAACAGCAACAGGAAGCCGAAGGTCAGCCAGCATCAAGCACGGACGAACAGGAAGCAGCAGCGTCACAACATAACAGCAGCGGAAGAAGTCGTAGATCTGGACGAGCAACAACGACAAGATGGCTGTCGGGAAGTAGTAGCAGCACCGAAGGAGACAGCAGCAGAGCAGCGGAGATAGCGTAGCCGAGAGTAGATGGGCTCGACGTCGAAGACAGCAACAGACATCGAAGACAACAACAACAACAGTCGGCCGTCAAGATCGAAGAAGAAACAGCAGCGGCGGCAAAACCGTCGATGGAAGAAGCGACAGTCTCACCGAGGAGAAGAATGATCCGCCGGAGAAGAAGCAACGACAACAGAGAGGCGCGGAGGAGATGATGCCAGGGAAGACGCAACAGTAGCGTACGTTGGTGTCGATGAAGGAGCCCTAGCAGCAGGCAGAGAGGAAGGACCGCGCCGACGGGATGAACAGGCAGACACGTCGGCGTTGACGCTCACGAAGCCAGAGCCACTCCCGTCGATGAGAAGGGACGCCGGTTCCGTCGACGGGAGCGGAGATGCTCGACGGGAGCGGAAGACGGGACGGGAGCTTCGGCAGCAGCAGAAGGCGAGACGGGATCGGAAGGGACGCCGCAAGAAGCGGGAGCGGAATCGACCGGGCCGAACCGGGAGCTAGCAAAACCCTAACCTAGCTCTGATACCATGTTGAAATAGAAGGTGGAAATGGAAAGTGTGTTTTATTCATCCACAAAGGGGCATATATATAGGAACTACAATAGGACTCCCAACACCGATAGACGGTGTGGGACTAAACTCCAACAATATTAAAATACTAAAACTTAATAACTCTAACAAAAAGTATCAACTAAGATATGCATTTTAATGATTTGAAATTGATTATTTTAAATTCAATAATAAAAAATTAAATGATATTACCTTATTATGATTGCCCAAAATTTAGAGATGAATGTACTATTTTAAGAAATACAAATATAAAATTAAATGAACGATCTATTCTATAAGTTAAATTGGAATGTGGAAATTGCATTTTTAGAACTACAAAGGAAAATTTTAAAATCTCAATTTAATTACTAAAAAATATTCATCGTAGAAATAGATTTTGGAAAACATTTTTTCAAAGAAATTTTCATTATGATGATAACTTGAATGCTCTGTTATGGGATGTCATGTTATGGGATGTCATCATTATATGTTAGGGGGTGTCATCATTACTCCTTTATCTAGTTAATAGGAGCTATAAGCCTCGAGCCCCGGACCTAGTTCATCATTGCTAGCTAGTATTAGGTATCATTATTGTTGTTGTCTTTTATGTGTTGTAAAGCCTATATAAAGACACTTGGATGAGTGTATGGCGTAAGTACGAAGTAATCTAATTTCTCTTCTATTGAGTGAGATTATCGGTGGCTCTCTCCTTCAACGAGCAACACTGCATAGGCAGCCGCGGTAACGGGCTCCATAGTATCCTCCACCACCGTCATCTCCGGCTCCGACAATTGCTCCGGCCACCGCTCCGAGGAGGCCCATAACAACTTGGTATCAGAGGCATCGGTCCTCTTTTTGCGGGACACCTCGACGACAACGTGCTTCTTCCTCAATCGGCCGGAATCTCCGTTGAAACTCGCTGTCAGCACTAGCAGCACCGCCTCCCTGTTTTCCGTCCAGCGCGACAGCTAGACGAAGACTCTCCGACTCTCCGTCCCCGTCGGCTACAGCAACATCCAAGAGAAAACGCTCCGCCAGCATCAGCGAACAAGCCATCGCCAACATCGACGCAGGCTCCGCACTGCCGCACCTCTGTGACAGACACACCGCACGCCGCGCGCCCCTCTGCACTGCCGCGCCTCCGTGACAGACGCACAACACGCCACACTCCCCTCTGCATCGCCCACGCCTCGCCTGACGCGCGCCTGTGTCCACGCCTGTGTCCGCCTCGCCTGACGCCCACGCCTCTTGGCTCTCGCACACAACATCATTAGTGTTGAATCCAAAGATGTACCCCCGCGGTTTGCGACTAGAAAAGCGGAGGTTGCGGACTGTCGGTTACTTAGAAAGAAGAGAATGAGACCGCTAGCAGCGGTCGAGGCCGAACTTCGCCCGTCACGGCAAATGCCACTCCTGTGATGGGCTTTCCTTTGATTAAAGTAAGAAGGTTACAACGGGTTACAAGCGCAAGCCGGCCGGTCAAGCAGGTCGCAAGACGGGGAACTCGAGTCCGCAGCTCAAACAAGCGTGCTCCTAAATTCGTGTGTCTGTGCCTTGGGAACTACGCCGCCCCCTATTTATAGGCTCAGGGGCCTGCCCGAACGGGCAGGGATAAAATAACCGCCTGCCCGGGTACAGGAGAGTCGGGCAGGCGGTGACGAGATACGAGAGAAGAGAAAGAGGCCGCGCGGTCTGACAGCCTGCACTTCCGATCTGACTTGGCCGGAGGCTTGAAGATGTTATGACCAAGAAGATAGTATAATCCGAGCGGTCTCCTGTATGAGGCCGCGACTCGCCCTCCGGGTTTGAACCTTGATATTCTTCATGATGCAAACCGAGTGGCCTCTGTCTTGAGACCGCAACTTGAGTCCTTGCCTTGAACTTTGGACAACCTTGGGAGTGGTCAGGAGTGTTACCAGACCGTCCGGACTGGCTTTCCCTGGCCAGAAGGCGACTTCTTTTGGGATTACCCGACCTGACCTGTCAAACCGCCCGGCCTGGGAGAGGTTCTACTTTAGTAGCGGTTTGCCGGGTAAACATAACCCCGCATATTTTCGAATTCCAGAGAGATTTCGAAAATATCAGTCTTGCCCGGAGACCGCGCCCGACCTGCCAAAATTTATATAAGGGTCTGAGAGCCCCCCTTTTTTTTCATAATTCTTTTGAGACCACGGGGAACTATTCGCCAGCTGCGGTCAGATTTCTGAAGTCCGATTTCTCGAGTTCGATAATGAATGTTTTAATTAACTTCGCCAGCCGGACGGGCAAAGATAGCGACCAGAAGAAAGGTGATAAAGGAAAGGAGGACGAGCGGAAGAGGAGAAAGGAGCAGAGAAGAAAAGACCGGAAGAGAAAAGAGCGGTCTGAGAAAGAGCAGGCCGAGAAGGCCAAGGTCGAAAAAGAGCAGGCCGACAAGGCCAGGGCCGAGAAGGAACAGGCCGAGAAGGCCAGAGCTGAGAGGGAGCTGGCCGAAAAGGCCGAGGCTGAAAAGGAGCAGGCCGATAAGGCCAGGGCCGAGAAGGAACAGGCCGAGGAGGCCAGAGCTGAGAGGGAGCTGGCCGAAAAGGCTGAGGCTGAAAAGGAGTTGGGCAGGCAGGCCGCAGAAGAGGAATTAGCTAGGCAGGCTGCTTCGGACATGCAACAACCCGCCACGGAGTTGGTGGCTCCAAATCTCCCGGAACAACCCGGAGCCGGTGGTTCTAAGGCTCTCCCTCCAGACGTATCCATGTTCCTTAGTTCCGATATCGACCTACGAAAAGGAGGAGAGTCCGCCCCTCCAGATGCTCCTGTTACTCTGCTGAAAGGAGGGGAGCCCGCTGTTTTTGATAAAGCGGACTCCAACCAGGTCGCTTCCAGGACTGACGACGTGGCCCCTTCCTTCGCGATGGGCATTACTCCCTCCGGGGAGCATCGCTTACTAATAAAAGTTGGGGAAGAAGGAGCGGCCAATTCTTCAACACCGGGCGGATTGGAAGAGGATGAGGCGGTCACCTCTCCGAGGTCGCGCGAGTTGATCCCCACCCCGACAGACGCGACAGGCGAGTCCAGTCGGTCTCATCCGCCTGACTTGTCGTCCGCCAAGAAGAAGAAGAGGAAGAGGGCTGAGACGATAGCCGAGCGGATTGCTAGGAAGACCGGAAGGCTGAAGGTCAGGAATAAGTCGATCTCGAAGAAGTCCGGCGCGGCTAGCCTTCAATTCAGGCCGCAAGAGAAAGAGGTATCTGAGGGGCAGGTTACTCCTTCGGACAGGCCGGAAGAGATAAACCTGAATTATGTGGAAAGTTTTTCCATGAGTGCTGTTTTTAATGACATGGATACACTTGTGCAGCGGGATAAACTTCTTAACAACCCGATCGCTCCTACTGACGTTGTAGACCTTGATGTTGACGAGGCCATCACTGGGGAGGCCGTGGCGAAGGTCGACGCCGTTAGAACCGGGATGCAGCTGTTGAAGGCGAAGGCGGAGTCAATGAGAGGTTCCTTTGTCAAGCCGCAGCGGCTTGATCCTTACTCGACAGGTAAACATGTCTTGAATTTCCGTCCTGTCCGCTTCTTTCGACCGCGGCCTCGTAAGATGCAAAATGTTCTATTGTTGAACCCGCCGCCGAGCTTTTTTCCATCCGCGACTCAGACCTCCGCGGCTAGACGAAAGCTCAATGAAAGATTGTGGAGGGTGCAGCGGCAAAGGATAGACCCTGAACAGTCGCGGCGGCCTGTCCTCCCAGGCATTAATTCCGTTATACCTTTTGCATAGATTTGTTCGGTTGTAACTGTTCTCTAACCGCTTTATTTCTTGCGTCAGATAATCCTGAATCGCCAGTTAGGCCGGGCGACCTGGAGGCTCTTCTTCCACCACTGCCCAGCTCCATCTTGAGAACAGATCCCGGAACGGAGCATCTCAATAAGCTTGAACGCGATTGTGGGACGGTGAAGGTGATGTTGAAAGAGAGGGAAGAGAAGGAAAAAGCTGCGCGAGCTGGTCTTGAGGTTAGTTTGGAAATTGAGAAGAAAGAGAAGGAGATTCTGATGGCTCAGTTGGAGGCCGAGCGAGCTGAAAGAGTGGCCGACCAGACTGAAAGGCTGTCATGGGAGAAGGCTTTTAAGGAGCGGGAGACAGCTCTTAAAGAAGAGGTTGCCGCGGCGCGGGGCCAAATCGCTGTGGTGGTCGGGCGGCTTGATAAGGAGAAGAAGGCGAACAACAAACTTGAGGATGACCTAAAGTACTACAAAGAGAAATTCATCAATTTAACCCGGTCGATTAATAAGGGTCAGCGAACCACTTTAGCCCCCTTGGCCGTCGGAGAGACCTCAAATCCTCCAGCGGCCAAGGAGACTGGCCGGGTTAACTTTCCTAATGAGGCTGCGGCGTCGCGCGTTATTCCGGCTGCCCGGGTAGAGCATGATGCCGCGCGGCTTCATAGTACTTTTCAGCTAATGCATAAAAGCATGAATTCTTTGTATGGGCTTCTGATTCAAGCCGGTGACCAGACCGCACGACTACATAGGGAAGACGCTCCTCCGGAAAATCCCCAGCCATGAATGGCTTTCAATTCGGACAATGTTTGTTTGTAATATTATTTGTAGTCTTCAGACTTATGACAGTCTTCTTGACGATCCGCGCGGTTTAATGTTTCTAATACTCGCGATCTGTATTTATGTTATAACGCTGCGCGATCTGTTTGCTTGAATGGATCTATAGTCCGCGCGATTTCTGTATGTATTTATTCCTTTGTTGGGCTTGAAAATTGATTGTCATACGGCCTGTGTTGTGATGATTTTGAGCACCTAGCTCAGACTATTTGGTAGAACGTATATTGAGATCCGCGCGGTTAGAACGTATTTTTGCTAACTGCAGATCATTGGAAGCTATAAGTATCAGCTTCTGCGGAGTCATTCTCACAATTCCATGGCGCGATCCAAGAGCAAGTCGGAGCGGTCTGAGAAGATCAAATCGAAGCGAACTGATGCGGCCGCAACTTTTCATTCTGCTGACCATAAAGAATGTCGTTTAACCCAAGACGAGCTGGACGACTTCATAATGAGGCACATGACCGGGAGCAACCTGCTCGCGCGACTTCCCCTTCGTGATGAGCGGGTTAATTCTTCCAATCCGCACCAGGTCGCAGTGCCCATTGATCATTTTGAGAATGGTTTTAAGTTCCCACCACCTCTCGAGGTCATCGAGGTGTTTGACCATTATGGAGTTGTGCCCGGACAACTCCCGCCGAACTCTATAGCCTCAATATATAGCTTCATTTCGTATTTGCGGTCTGAGAGAGTTCGATTCTCTATTGATCTCTTCAGAAAATTCTTCTCGGTGCGAGCTAAAGCTGATGTAGGGACCAACATCTTCAGAGGGCATCTCTATTTCGGATGCCGCGGCTTGAAGGTTGTTAATCTCGCGAACAAACATTCGAACTGGTCAGAACGATACATTATGTTCGAAGGTAATTTCGGGCTGATGCCTGTTAGTCCGCAAGTCAGGGACGAAGAGGCATTCCGCCAGGTCGACGTTGGGTAGATCGAGTTGAAAACTTATAAGCTCCTTGAGAACGAGCGGCTTGACGTTTTCCATTATATTCCCCTTTTTTCTGAGCTGGGGAATGTCCGTCCTGAAGATAGTAAGCTTTTCTTCAACTCGCTACTTTCAACCGGGCGGATTGTTTTACTAAAACTTGACTGTCTTGCAGCGGCCCATATGGTTCCTTTGAACAAACCAGTCACGCCGTCCGTCCCGGTTTTGATTCAGAGGGAGAGGAAGGAAAGGAGGAAAAGGAAAGATGGGACGGACTCATCTGAAGATGAGGGCCCGGTTTCCCCGGAGGAATTCAAACTCCTCCGGTCTTGTAGGAATCCGCGCGACTTGAAAGGCAAGGCGACAGTCCAATGGCATAAGGACGAGGCCGCCGTTCAAATCTCCACCGCGCTCCCTTTCTGGGGGAGCGGAAACGTTAGCCGCCATGCGCTTGCTGCCGGTGCAGCCTTGTATGGCCGGAAAAAATCTGAGGAAGTTGAAGAGGATTCCCGAGGAAGAACTCGCCAAGGTGGCCGCGCAAGCCGGAGCTTGGGGTTTTACAGCCAACCACTTTATGGCTCTAGCATATAAGCGGCTTGTGTCGGCCCAAGTGTATGCGGAGAAGAAAATTGAGGAATTAACCGAAGAGGTTACTCGGTTAAATAAAATTGTGGAAGTAAGTTGGTGATTAACTGCGGCTTGTCCATTTTCTGACCGCACGGCCTGATTCTGTTCCCCTTCTTTGTAGGATAAATATAATCCCGAAAACCCGGATTTCCAAGATGAAGTCTTCTCTCTCATTTCTGATGGGGTCGACGGCGCCTTGAACATTCTGAGGGAACGAGATGGTCTGTCCACCGGTTTTGAAGATGCGACCTTTCCGGATGTCTTTCCCCATCTTTCGGATCAGTACGAAGAACTCCAACGGAAAAAGAGAAGGAAGGATCCAGCTGAGTCCAGCGATGACTCACAAGAGATCGAGGAAGATAAAGATGGGTCCGCTGCGGCTAATAATGACGCCGCCGGGCAGGAGGATATTGAAGGCACCGCGGTCAGTGGAGAAGCCTCTGAAGATACAGCTGTTAAGGAAGAATAAAGTTCATCTTCCAGTTCGGGTTCATCTTACAGCCGGTCCGCGCGGACCGGTGATAGCAGTTCTTCAAGCTTTTCATCTTCTAGCGAAGGTTACTCGCCAGAGGTGAACGTTGATGGTGATTCTCCGGAAGTGGACTCAAACTCTCCTGCTAAAAAGAAATATAAGTCGCGCGAATAGTTCTTTTCTTTTTTCTTTCCTCTTAGAAAGTTGTATGATAACCAACCGGTCTTATTTTATTAACCGGGCGGTTTAAGTGAGATGTAAAGACTTGTTGATAGTGAATGAAATGTTACCTGTTTAGCTGTTCATTGTTTGTAACTTACTTGTGTTCGATGCGATCTCATTCCTTTTCAATTTTTATTTCTTCTTACCAAGTCGTGCGATTTGTCATAAGGCCAGTTGAATAATTAGCCTCGGATTCTCAGCAAATATATAAAACTACCTTGTCATAACATAAGCTGTCCGCGCGGCCTGATTTTTAATGAATCGAATACTTTTTGTGGAATTCTCGATGAGCTCGTACGGCTTAAATCTTAATCCGAACGGACAGAAAGACAGACTTTCAATCTTGATACAGTAAATTAAATATATTATAAAGAAATCCTGATGAATCCCGAACGGTATGGAGATTAATCCGTGCGGACAGAAAGATAGGCCATTATGATGAACCGGCAGATCAATTATTTTCAAAGGAATTCTTTGATAAATCTGAGCGACCTGGGGACTAATCTGATCGGGCAGAGAGACTTTCGATTTTGTTTCAATAACCTGTAATATATTCGAGCGACTTGGATTTCAACCCGGGCGGATAAGGGTATAAACTTCCAAACTTGCCTCTGTCAATTAATCAGGACATCATGACGAATTCGAACACTCTGAGCATCAAACCAATCGGTTCGAAGGAGAACTTCAAGTTTGATCCAGTAATTTAATCATTTTTGAGGAACTCGTTATGAACATGAGCGGCATGAATATTAGCTCGCACGGACAGAGATCTGGGTTTAGTTCGATGAATTTATCGACCAGCTTAATGAAGAACGGACAACCGTTATTTAATACAAATGCTGTCAACCAGCTGTTCGGGAAATTGTCAATCCGCGCGGTCGACTTTTGAAGACCAGAATCTACCAACTCTAATTACTTGGCTGTAATTCATAAGACTCATGATGTTGTTGAAGTAATTCCTGATCGCTTGGTTAGAACATCGAACTGCTGTCTAATTCCAGATCATCGACCTGATGACTCAAGCTGCCGGATGTATACCTGCTTATCAAACCGGATGGTCTAATAATTCAAACCGCTTGGCTTGAATACTATGTGGGCCTAGGCGGCGAACATTGCTTTCCTTAAGTGGTCATGAGGGTTGTAAACGACTCGACTGTTCTCCCGCTTGGGGTTACAAGCTGAGTTGATCAATTGGGCAGGTGTGGTTATGCCGCGGGGGCTCTACCGACATTGCTTTCCTCAGAGGGATCAACTTAGTTGTGGGTTGTAAAGGACTCGACTGCTCTCCCGCCTGGGGTTACAAACTGAGTTGATCAATTGGGCAGGTGTGGTTATGCCGCGGGGGCTCTACCGACATTGCTTTCCTCAGAGGGATCAACTCAGTTGTGGGTTCCGCCCAGGCGTCGCTTGAGAGTACCTTGGAGTATTCGATGGTTATAGACTAAGATGATCAGTTGGGCAGGTGTGGTTATGCCGCGGGGGCTCTACCGACATTGCTTTCCTCAGAAAGATCATCAAAGCTATAACTATATCCCTTTCGGGGTATGATAGAGCTAACAATCACCCGGACCTTCCTTGGTGCAAGGGTGCGTTAGATATCAACCGAGATCTGAGATTCTGAAGACCACCGCACGGGAATTGGCAAGCTGCCACTACACGTGTGCGAAAACTCCCCGCTACATGTGGTTGACGTGGACTTATACTAATGACTACAATCTGAGGGGGTTCGAGCAGAATTCAGCGATGTCTCCGCGGTTCAGTGAGTTTGATATATAAAGAAAGTAAAAAAAAATTAAGACAAGAAGAAGTGTCAGTACGAGGCTTTTCATTGAATAAAAAATGCTTAAAATGAAGAAAACACATTTTTTTTAAGGATAAAAACGTTTGAGATCGTCACCGCTCCAAGTGTGTGAGATGTCTTCTCCGTCGCTTGTTTGAAGGCGGTAGGCCCCATTCCTCAAGGCTTCCTTGATGATGAATGGCCCTGCCCAGTTGGGATTCAGCTTTCCAACATTGCCAGATCTGGCTGCAGCATCTACCTTTTTTAATACCAAATCCCCGACTGCAAACTGTTTTACTCTGACATTCTTGTCAAAGTATTTTGCCATTCTTCGCTTTACCTCGGCTTGCCTCATAGCTGCTTCATCTTGCAACTCTTCGATCAAGTCCAAGCTACTCTTCATATCTTCATCGTTATAGTCGATCCACATTTCACCTTCTTCCTTGGCATATTGGACCCTTGGACTGACCACTTCAAATTCTATCGGGATAACTGCCTCCGATCCGTGAGACAGTTTGAACGGAGTTTCGCCCGTGGCTGAAGTTGGTGTGGTACGTAGTGCCCAAAGGATGGAAGGAAGCTAGCCAGCCCAATTTCCTTTTTGGTTGAATACCCTTTTCTTAAGAAGATATTGAATTTGCCTATTAGCAGCTTCCACCTGTCCGTTACTCCTAGGATGATGCACAGAAGAGAATCGAAGATCGATCCCGACTTGATCGCAGAAATTTATCATTTCTGAATTATTGAACTGTGGTCCATTATCAGTGACGATTGCCAACGGAACCCCATGTCGACAAACTATTTCTCCCCATATGAAGTTCTTAATAATTTGTGTTGTCGTTTTTGCCAGTGCCTTTGCTTCGATTCATTTGCTGAAATAATCAATCATTACTATGATAAATCGGCGCTGGCTGCTAGCCGTCTGAAAGGGCCCGATTAAATCCATCCCCCAGATTGCAAATGGCCATGGTGCTGTTAAGGACCTGAGCGCTTGAGCAGGCAAATGCTGAAGTGGGGAGAACTTCTGGCACTGAACACACCGCTTGGCGAATGTTTCAGCGTTCTTCCTCATTGTTGGCCAGAAGTATCCTTGCCTCAAAATCCTCTTTTCCAATGTCTTTGCTCCCGAGTGACTGCCGCACTCCCCAGAATGGACTTCTTGAAGTATAGTGGGGATCTCCTCTTCCGAGACGCATCGAGCCAAAGGAGAGATGAGAGTTTTTCGATACAAGATTCCAGCCACCAGGCAATAATAAGCCGCTTTTCTTCTGAATCTTCTTCTGTCTTTGATAGATTCGTGGAACTCTCCTTTTGTCAGGTATAATTCATAAGGATCCATCCAGGAAGGATGTTGATCGATTTGCATTAGTTCCCCCTCCTCTATAGCTGGATGAAAAAGCTCAGAGGTCACTCCTCCTGATGGAAGACCGAATTTTGATAACTCATCAGCTTCTCCATTCTGCGTCCTCGGGATATGTTCGATGATGAAAGATTTAAATCTTCCAATCTCTTCTTTTTCTAGCAGTAGATACTTCCGCAATGTCGGCTCACGTGTTTCATAGTTGCCCAAAACCTGCGAAGCCATTACCAGGGAATCAGTTTTTACATGCACATGCTCTATGCCCAGTTCTTTCGCAAGCCTTAGCCCGGCTAGAAGCGTTTCATATTCGGCTTGATTATTCGTCACCGGAAAAAAGAACTTGATTGCCTGTTCGAGCTTAAGGCCATTAGGACTGAGCAAGATTACTCCTGCTCCCACCGAGTTCTTCCCCGAAGCACCATCCACGAAGATAGTCCAGGCCCAAGGGGACTTCTCCACTTGCTCGGAATTTGATTCTGGTATATCGACCATGAAATCTGCCAAGACTTGGGCCTTAATTGCGGTTCTGGGGATATAAGTTATTTCAAACTCGCTTAGCTCGATGGCCCACTTGGCTAATCTTCCCGAATGGTCTGGCTTTTCCAGGATGCTCCTCAACGGATGGTCTGTGATTACTTGGATTGGATGTGCTTGGAAATAAGGTCGGAGCCTTCGTGAGGATTGAACCAGAGCCAGAGCTAGTTTTTCCAGGATCGAATATCTCGTTTCTGCATCTTTAAGTATATGGCTAACATAGTATATAGGAAACTGCCTATTCTTTTCTTCTCGAACGAGAACAGAGCTGACAGCATCGGGTCCAACCCCCAAATATAAGAACAGAGTTTCCCCTTCACGAGGGCTCTGGAGAAGAGGAGTCGATGTTAATTGTTTCTTCAGTTGATCAAACGTGTCATCGCACTCCTTGTCCCACTCAAATTTCGACCCTCCTCGGAGTGTCTTGAAGAAAGGAGCACTTTTATCTCCTGATTTAGAGATAAACCTGCTCAGTCCTGCCAATCTTCCTCCAAGTTGTTGTACTTCTTTCGTATTACGAGGAGGGGTCATTTCTAGGATGGCCTTTACCTTATCCGGATTTGGTGCAAGGCCATCGGGCGTAAGGAGATGTCCAAGAAACTTTCCCTTATTTGCCCCAAACACACATTTCAAAGGGTTTAATTTTAACTTGAACCTTCGTAGAGTAGCGAACGTCTCTACGAGGTCTGCCAAGTGAATTGAGAAGGTTTTACTTTTTAGGAGGAGGTCATCAACATAAACCTCGAGGTTCCTTACTTTTTGCTGCTTAAAGACGGTGTCCATCATCCTCTGGTACGTCGCTCCCGCATTTTTAAGCCCAAAGGGCATTACGAGGTAACAGTAACAGCCATCGTTTGTGATGAAAGATGTATGCGGGATATCAGGTTTATGCATTTTGATTTGGTGATAACCAGAAAATGCATCGAGAAAGCTCATAAAGTTATACCCAACCGCGGAATCTACTAAAACATCTATCCGAGGCAAGGGGTAGCAATCTTTGGGGCACGCTTTATTGAGTTTTGTGAAATCTACACACATGCGCCATTTCCCCCCAGATTTTTTCACCATTACAACATTTGACATCCAAGTGGGGTATTGGATTTCAGAAATGAAATTTGCTTTAAGAAGTTTTGCAACTTCTTCTTTGATGGGTACCGCCAACTTGGTTGCCACCTCCCTCTTCTTTTGTTGGATCGGCTTGAATTCAGGGGAGACATTGAGGTGATGACATGCAATATCCGGATCTACTCCAGGCATATCTTCCGCCGACCAGGCAAAGATGTCCAGATTCTTCAATAGACAGGAAATCAGTTGAATCTTCTCCTCTTCTGATAGTTCGGCATTGATGATTAGTTTCTTTTCTTCCCCTTCAGCAATGGGGATCTCTTGGGTCTCCTGGGCAGGTTCCAGGTGAGCCTCTTCTCGCTCTGTGCTTCCCTTAGCCTCTTCAAGGGGCCTGGACACTTCGTGGACATCATTCTGAAGTTCGAGAAATGGTGTCTCGGTGATCACATTGACTGTTTTTACATAGCATTCCCGAGCGACTTTTGGATCACTTCGGATCCGATATTGACGTCCTTCGGCAGCGAACTTTAAAGCCAAGTGGAAAGTGGACACTATTGCCTTGTAAGCGTTCAGGATTGGCCTTCCAAAGATTGCACAATAGCTGCTCGGGGCTTCCACCACTACGAAGCTTATCAGCTTTGTTATGCCTCCCAATGACACCAAAAGCTTTACACACCCTTCCACTTCTTTCTTTTCTCCCGAAAAGCCGTAGAGGGGCCCTTTCGTGGAGAGCAGAGGCTTTCCAGTCTTAAGGGCTTCAAATGTTTGACGGAAAATGAGGTTAACTGAACTATCGGTATCAATCAGAATCTTGTGTACAGTGTAGTTCTCGATGACTGCCTTTATAACTACAGCATCATCGAAAGGGTTTGCATTCGGGGGAAGGTCTTCTTGGCCGAAAGTAACGACCGACCTTTCTGGGGCGGAAGTGGAGGCGGCCGCCACTTCTTGCTTGGAGATTCTTCCAATGCTGGATTTTCGAGAGGATTCTGGCCCTGCTCCACCATGGATACAGTAGACGTTGCCGAGGGGACCAACATCATTTACTTCTACACATTCGGTGACAGGATGTATATCCCCATAACAACCTGCCTCTTCCACGTCAGCACATTCCCAGGTCACTTCGACCGCTTCCTTCTTCTTTTCGGTTCGGGGCTCAGCAGGTGTGTCTTTATGGACCAGTCCTCAGAGCTTCCCTTTCCTTAGAAGCTTTTCTACCAGGAAGCGGAGGGCTCGACAATCTTCCGTCAGATGACCTGCTTCTTTGTGATATTCACAATAAAGATTCGGATTTCGGCTGTGAACATCCGATCTTATAGGAGCGGGTTTTTTAAAGTCAGGTCTCTTCTGCAGAATTTGGACTACTTCGTCCATGGAAATATTCAGAGAAGCGAATGATTCTTGCGAATCGTCATATTGGATGGATGGGGCAGCTGAGGATGGCTGTGCGGTATATTGTGGCAGATATACCGGCATGGCCTGTGGAATGGCCATGGATGGAGCGGGTGCGATGGCCAATGGTGGTTTCTGATCTTGAAACCGCTGATGGCCAAGGAATGGTAGCTTGTGCTTGTAGTTCCTCCCCCTCTGAGCTCGGGGTTCGAAATAAGACGGAGAGGATGATTGGTGAGTAGGGAGTGAGTAAGGTTGATCTTGGTCATTTAGAAGCCTCGCCACATATCCAGGGTTACTCTTTTCACCCCTGATAAACATATTGGCCATACTTATGAATTCCTGATAAGTTTGAGGTTCTCTTATGCTGGCTTCAAATTTTAGAGGGCCTTCCCTCAACCCACTCATCAGAGCTACCCTGTATAGCTCTGGATCCACATTTTGGATCTCCATTATTTCTTTTTGGAATCGACAAACCTGGCCCAGGTCTCGTCCTCCCGCTGCTTAATGTCAAAGAGGGCCGCCGGGCCGCTCTTTCTCTTCTTTGAGGTAGAGAATCTAAGCAAAAATTCTCTACGCAGCTCAGCAAAGCAGCTGATTGACCTTGGATTCAACCCATAAAACCATTCTCTTGCTTGCCCCTCAAAGGACGTCACAAGAAGTTTGCATTTGATAGCATCGGTCAGGGTTCTTAGTGCTATGGCTGACTCAAAAGCTTGAAGATGAGGGGCTGGATCAGCTTCTCCATTATAAGCTATCAGACGTGGCTCTCTGAAGCCATTCGGAGCTGGCTCGCTCCGGATATAATCCACGAATGGGGAGGTCTCTTCCATATCCTCATACAGAGGAGGAACATTGTAATAAGCCATCTGACTCATGGTGACCTGTGGATAAGCCGCCCGACCTGCGGCGGCTTGAGGGTAAACCGCCTGATAAGAAGATATGACATCGGCTTCTGGCGGACAGGCCGCCGGGTTGGACAGGTGGGCTGCCTGAAAAGTCGCTTCCTGGAAATCTAAAATCCGAGCCGGCGTGTTCTGGGTGGCTTCCCGGTAATAGCTTTGTCGTGCGGCAAAGTCGTCCTGAGCCGACTGGCAAGCTGCGGCTTGTGGAAGCGGGTACGGAGGGGGAGGAGGAAGGACCGGAGTGACCGCTTGGTTAACCGCGACCTGGGGAAGTAGTCGCTCGGTTAACAAGGCCAAGGCTTGGCTGATCGCCTCCAGGCGCTGGTCAGTCGCCTTCTGAGCCCGCTAGGCCTCACGCTTGCTTTGTTCCAGAGCCTCCCACAGTGAATCCTCACTATGGTCAGAGCGATCTCTAGGAGGGAAATGACGGTCTGACATTTCTTCGAAGTTTTCACCGACAATCTGCGATCTGAAGGTCGCGTGTTTCTGTTGAATCCAAAGATGTACCCCCGCGGTTTGCAACTAGAAAAGCGGAGGTTGCGGACTGTCGGTTACTTATAAAGAAGAATGAGACCGCTAGCAGCGGTCGAGGCCGAACTTCGCCCGTCACGGCAAATGCCACTCCTGTGACGGGCTTTCCTTTGATTAAAGTAAGAAGGTTATAGCGGGTTACAAGCGCAAGCCGGCCGGTCAAGCAGGTCGCAAGACGGGGAACTCGAGTCCGCAGCTCAAACAAGCGAGCTCCTAGATTCGAGTGTCTGTGCCTTGGGAACTACGCCGCCCCCTATTTATAGGCTCGGGGGCCTGCCCGAACGGGCAGGGATAAAATAACCGCCTGCCCGGGTACATGAGAGTCGGGCAGGCGGTGACGAGATACGAGAGAAGAGAAAGAGGCCGCGCGGTCTGACGGCCTGCACTTCCGATCTGACTTGGCCGGAGGCTTGAATATGTTATGACCAAGAAGACAACATAATCCGAGCGGTCTCCTGTATGAGGCCGCGACTCGCCCTCCGGGTTTGAACCTTGATATTCTTCATGATGCAAACCGAGTGGCCTCTGTCTTGAGACCGCAACTTGAGTCCTTGCCTTGAACTTTGGACAACCTTGGGAGTGGTCAGGAGTGTTACCAGACCGTCCGGACTGGCTTTCCCTGGCCAGAAGGTGACTTCTTTTGGGATTACCCGACCTGACCTGCCAAACCGCCCGGCCTGGGAGAGGTTCTACTTTAGTAGCGGTTTGCCGGGTAAACAATTAGCTTGCCTCGAGCCCCTCCAGCAGCCTTTATTCCCATATTTAATAGCCCCCAAAGCCACTCTCCCCTTTTATTTTTAGCCCTCCCAGCAGACTAAATTCATTGTGGTCCCCCCATTGTCTATTCATATCAACCCAACCATTTTTGATTTAGAGGTCCGTGAGCAAAATTCTGTCATTATTGGGCGACGACGCGACTCTCGTGGTCATTCTCAATCATCCGACGCGACGCAATCAGAACGTCCTATCACCCGCTTTTTCTCTCGCTCCGCTCATCATATGGAAGACTCCCACAATTTCTTGGAGGCCATGAACCGTCTCCACTCAGTTATATCTGCCATAGACGCACGCCTTCAGGAAGTAGAAGCACGTCATCGGGACGACATGACAACCCTCACCACGAAGCTTAATGAACTCACAACCGCACCGCCCGTTGTTACCACTCCACCACTAGAGTACGCCGGTAGCAGTCAAGTCCCGCTCTCGCCGCTCATCCGCCACGAGCCACAACCACCGACACTTGTACGCCCTGACGCTGCTATTCTTCCGCGTCATACCCGACTGAAATTCCCCACCTACGATGGAAAAACTGACCTCTTGGGCTGGCTCACCAGGTGCGAGCAATTTTTCGTCCACCAACAAACTCCGGCAGTAGAACGCCTTCACCTAGCATCCTTTCACATGCTTGACTCCGCTCTATTGTGGGCTTCTCGTCTCCTCACAGACCAGCCGAACCTGATATGAGCGGACTTCAAACGGTACTGCAACTTGCGTTTCGGTCCTCCTATCCGCAACAACCCCCTCGGCGAACTCACTTCTTTACGACAAACGGGGTCCGTGGATGAGTACCTGGAACAATTTCAACTTCTTTTGGCGCATGTTACCCTTTCCCCGGAAATGCAAGTCACCATTTTCACCGCTGGACTCCGCGACCGCCTACGACTAGATGTCGAATTTTAGGCCCCTTCAGATTTAGTGACTGCTATGAGTCTGGCCAGGCTCTGTGACCGTCGCCTCCAGCTGACACAAGAGGCATACCTGCTCCCCAACAACAACATTCAACAGGGCCGTCTTGAGGGTCCTTCGATTATCTCGGGCCGAGATGTTGGAACGTCGCGCTCATGGATTATGTTATAACTGCGACGAGCAGTACAATTGCGGACACAGGTGCAAAAAGATTTTCTACCTGCACGTCGAGGATTCTGACGAGGAAGGCATCGGATGAACTGTACACCATCATGGGCCTCCCTCGAGCTTGAGGTCAAGCTCGTTTTCAAGACCGGGTGTGATGTTATGGTATGTCATGTTATGGGATGTCATCATTATATGTTAGGGGGTGTCATCATTACTCCTTTATCTAGTTAATAGGAGCTATAGGCCTCCGAGCCCCGGGCCTAGTTCATCATTGCTAGCTAGTATTAGGTATCATTATTGTTGTTGTCTTTTATGTGTTGTAAAGCCTATATAAAGACACTTGTATGGGTGTATGAGGTAAGTAAGAAGTAATCTAATTTCCCTTCTATTGAGTGGGATTATCGGTGACTCTCTCCTCCAACGAGCAACACCGCATAGGCAGCCGCGGTAACGGGCTCCATAGTATCCTCCATCACCGTCATCTCCGGCTCCGACCATTGCTCCGGCCACCGCTCCGAGTAGCCCCATAACATGCTTATTGTAATTTTTGTGGCTTAGATGAATGCATTTCATATGATTGTTATGCTAAAGACTATTGGAGAAGTATTTATAGCAATAAATCTAATTTAATTTGCCAAAGATATAAATTTTAAATTTTTTAATCAAAGTATAAACTTATAGGGAGTTGTTGAAAGCTTAATTAATATGATTGCTTTGTTCATGTTGCTTGATTATGCTGTTTAATCACTTTAATCTCAAAATGGTGATTATTTTGCCTTTTTGATTATGTCAGCAGAGGGAAAATATTTCGAGATACTTATTTTGTTTATCATCATAAAAAAAGTGAAGGTTGTTGGCCATTTAGTCAACTAATCTTATTTTAATGATAACAAATAATATTTAAGTACTAATATTCTTTTCTAGCAGGTATTTATCCGTTGAGTCATGCTAAGGTGAAGATGATTGCGATAAAGAGTCAATTTGAAAACCTTAGGATGGATTGGGTTGTGTTATATATCTAAAGATGCAAATTCATGTTAAGGTCACGCAACTATAATTTCTCTCGAGTATTATTTCATACATTGACCCAACCTAGCTTGATCAGACCCCAATCCACTGAATGGGGCTTCCAGTCCAATTCTCTTGATGCACTAACCACGGTACGACAAACCGATTCTATGAACACTTATATGGAACAATTTCAGGTCCTCCTAGCTCATGTGATGTCGGTACACCCTGAGCAATTGGTCGCCATCTTTATGTCCGGACTTCATGGGCTACTATGACAAGACGTCAAGTTCAAGACTCTATAAAACTTATTGCCATGAGTTTAGCCTGGTTGTGCGATCGTCAACTACATCTGGATCATTGTACCTATACTACCACATGCGTAGGGAATCAGGCCGAAGGACTCGAGAGCAACCAACCCCCACAAATCCGACGTCTGTCTCATGCAACAATTTATGAACGACCCGCAAAAGAGTTGTGTTATAGCTGCGACGAGCTCTACACTCGTGACCATCACTGCAAAAAGTTGTTCTATATGGAAGTAGAAGACTCGGACGAAGAAGGAACTAGGTGAACCAAGCACATGACTTTGATCTACCTCTGAGCTTGAGGACAAACTCATTTTGCAAGGCGAGAGTGGTGCTATGGGATTCATGCCTAGTTATCGTTAGAAGTTTCATGCCTAGTTTAATTTAAGTCAAATTGTCTTTTATTATTAATTTTTGAGTCATTATTAGTTAATGATAGTCAGTAGTTGTTGGTTGTCATTAAGAGTTCTCTCTCTCCGAGCACATCTCGCTTAGGCAGCCGCGGTTCCAGCTCCACAATATCTTCTCACCGTCATCTTCACCTTCGGTCACCTCCGGCGAAGCCACCGACGCGTTACGGGTTAGCCCGTAATAGATTTTTTTGCCCTATTTTTTTCCTAGCTATTCGAGGACTCTTAAGATGTGTTTGGTCTATATCTAGAGTTGTCATTCATGCCTCTTGAGATGTTGAATCAACTTATACAAGCTTTATCATCCTCTTCCACTCATATTTTTTTTAATTCTTCACATAAACTTTCATAGATGCATTATCTTCATTAGAGAAATAGCAAGTGCAAACATTCATTGATTCATACACAAGTTTGTTTTTGTGAGGAAGCACTTGTACAAAGTGATCTTCTGCTTTGGCTGTAAGTATGTATTTTACTTTACTCGTATTTTCTTTTACGCCTCTGTATTTGGGGCAGTTGTCCGTTAGAGTAGGTTGGACGTACTTGTCCGTAAGAATAGGTTAGGCGAACTCGTCTATAAGAGTAGGTTGTGTGTACTCGCTCGGAAGAGTAGGTTGGGTGTTCTCACCTGTAAGAGTATGTTGGGTGTACTCGCCAGTCAGAGTATGTTGGGTGTACTCGCCCATAAAAGTATGTTGGGTGTCGCCCGTAAGTGTACATTGGAGCTCCTCTCCCGATTTCCTTGATAGGGTCAGTCATGGACAGTCACTTGGATAGTGATATTAATTACATCTTTGTTTTTTGTGTCTGTTCTATCTCCGCTTTTTAGTTTTGTGTGATAATTATTATTGCAATTAATCCACATTATTTACAATTAAGTTTTGTGTGATAATTATTATTGCAATTAATCCACATTATTTACTAATTGTTTTAGTCAATATATCTTCGATGAGTACGTTTTTCGGACCGAATCTTCTTGATCATGCAGCTTATAGGTGCACTAAACCAGATGAGTCTAATGCATATAGTTTTCATTTTCTCTAAATCTTATTCTCTTAGATTTTGAATCCAAATTTGTATAACAAACTCATTATTCTTTTGCCCATTTCTGGTGGATTATTAGATGTTTCGTGACTTTGTTTCTGCCACGACTTTTGAATAAGGGCAGCCCGGTGCACAAAGCATCCCCGCGCAACGAGGGTCAGGGGAAGTGTCCCACCACAAGGGTGAAATGTAGGCAAACTGTTACCCCTTAGGGTTTCACCGCTCCAATCCGGCAAGATTATGAGAGAAGATGAGAGGAATTCCAAGAGGGATTCTTGGCCAACCCTAGGCTCCAAAATTTTTCATTCCAAATGATCCAAAGATACATACTACAAGCGGGTTGGGGTATTAGAACCCCTCCTCGGGCAAAAATGTAAATAAACAGAAATCCGCAATGCAATTTAATTAAAAGATAAAACACCTCGCCTAGGGTAGTAGCAATCACGCCGGTGACTCCTCCGTGGCTCTCTTCCTTCTGGAGTAAATACGACACACTGTCGACGCCCCTTCGAGTTCCGTGCCACCGTCCGCATCCGTAACACAATCCTTACCCTACATTTTTGCAAGAGGCTGCAAAAATGAATATTTTTTGCCACGACTTTTGAATATGAATATTTTTTTAATAGATTATGGTTATCTTTGATATTTTGTTGCTTATGTTGTACATATTTAATTTGAATTTAGAACATACAGTTGTTAGGCCAAGTGGTTAGCATGAGGTTATTTGGTGCAAATCTCAAGTTTAAGGCTATTCTTGGGACAATTGTGGCGGTGTTTGAGCGTTGGCGGTGCGAAATTTTGTTAGTAAATGTAGTGGTGGGGTTTACATGTGTTTTGAATTTTCGTGATATCTTTTTGGCCCAAATTCCACTTTCTAGAGTCTGGATGTTCATGACTGCTAAATCTTGACTACACATGCATGATTGTAATGACATTTTGGCCTAAAACATTAAAAGGGCAGCCCGGTGCACAAAGTATCCCCGCACAGCGAGGGTCCGGAGAAGGGTCCCACGACAAGGGTGAAATGTAGGCAAACCTTACCATGCATTTTTGCAAGAGGCTGCTTCTAGGACTCGAACCCGTGACCTCAAGGTCACATGACAACACCTTAACCGGTGCGCCAGGGGCCAGGGCTCCCCTTCTAATTTTTTTAGGTTTTGGCCTAAAACATTGTTTTGGGGAAAGTGTCCGTGACAACATCTACCCATACACTACCGACATTTTTCATAACTGTGTTTACAGCCAACATCATTCTCCAATCATTCTCCCAACTTAGGGCTAAGCCGTCAAAACATATAATGTGTTGAAACTGAAAAAGACGAAAGACAATTTTTATTTTAGTCGCCGTGTCCCGTTGCTTCCAACCAGGTGAGTTTGCCTTGGTAGATTTTGGAGGTTTGTATTCCTTTAGGGAGAAGAGGTATAGAGGTTTGCAGTTCTTGTGGTTCCACCGTCACCACTTAATGATTTTTGTTGTCAGGTGGCTTGTTGTAGGCTGGAGCTTGAGGTAATATCAAGAGCTTCTCTACATTGCCTGCAGGCCTAGGAGATGCTAGCAGACCATCTCTAAAGTCATGCAACCTTACCATGCATTTTTGCAAGAGGCTGCTTCTAGGACTCGAACCTTGACCTCAAGGTCACATGACAACACCTTAACCGGTGCGCCAGGGGCCAGGGCTCCCCTTCTAATTTTTTTAGGTTTTGGCCTAAAACATTGTTTTGGGAAAAGTGTCCGTGACAACATCTACCCATACACTACCGACATTTTTCATAACTGTGTTTACAGCCAACATCATTCTCCAATCATTCTCCCAACTTAGGGCTAAGCCGTCAAAACATATAATGTGTTGAAACTGAAAAAGACGAAAGACAATTTTTATTTTAGTCGCCGTGTCCTGTTGCTTCCAACCAGGTGAGTTTGCCTTGGTAGATTTTGGAGGTTTGTATTCCTTTAGGGAGAAGAGGTATAGAGGTTTGCAGTTCTTGTGGTTCCACCGTCACCACTTAATGATTTTTGTTGTCAGGTGGCTTGTTGTAGGCTGGAGCTTGAGGTAATATCAAGAGCTTCTCTACATTGCCTGCAGGCCTAGGAGATGCTAGCAGACCATCTCTAAAGTCATGCAAGTTTCAGTGGATGGGCTTAGAAATTCAGTGAGAATTTACCTTTTTTTTATACGAAGTGTATGGGGAACTTGTGATTATTTATAGGGGATCTGAGACATAAAAGGCAGACTATTCTACTTCTCCTTTGATTTTCAAAAATTTCTCAGCAAGTTTCTGTTTGAATGCGTGGTTCCTGTAGTCTATCTCGGTGTAAGTCATCTCCTTTACGTACCCACGGGATTCATGAAATTGGCGATCTGTTATCTTCTATATATTTCCTTGCATGCATGATTGAATTTTATAAAGTTCGAACAATTAGAATTTCTCCTCATCAAACACATGGTTTTCAACAAAATATCATTGTCATGCTTAAGAAATCTTTTCCCTCCCATTTTTTTTTTAAATTACAACTGTACTTGCTAGTGTTTATCTGATTAGCATAACCTGTGAATCATACCCTTATGCTGTGAATGATAATCCAGGTTTATGCGTCTGACAAGATTTCCCCAAACATCAAACCACCTCCCATCACCGATGGAACTGCCAATGAAAGTGTTTTAGATGTCTATGTTCGTGTGACACAACTCATGTCGATTTTAGAAACACAATATTCTGGAGAAACCATAGTTATAGTTTCTCCAGATTCAGATAATTTGTCAATTTTGCAAGCTGGCTTAACGGGGCTTGATCTTCGCAGGTATTTTAATCGCAATATTCTTTATAACATGCTATTTTAGTGGTTATGCACTCTTCTGTAGAAGTTTCAGTGATCTCCCCGCTTTCAATGTGCAATACTTGGCCATTTCTTTCTTTTGATCAAAGAAAGGGTTAATTATTGGAACCTCTCTTCCTCCTACTTTTTGAAATTTCCCAAAACCTACCCTCCGAGTAAGCCTCCCATCTGGGAGGAGTGCACTCGTACTGGGTGGCGGTATCCTGCAACTTTGCGAACTCACAAGGGAGTTTTTGTAATTTCAAAAAGTAGGGGAGAGGTCCTTGTAATCATGCAAAATCCAAGGAGAAGTTCCAGTAATTAACCCAAAAAACAAATAAAAGCCCATACTATTAAACATTTGAAAGTATTAAGTTTGAAACACAGATAAATCTATTATTCGGAATACGCCCTTCCCTTTATACTAACTCTGAAAATTATTTTCTATCATTCTATTACCTTCTCACAGGAATCTCGGCGATGAAGGAGGTCGCCGGCCGTCGGAGAGAGAGAGAGAGAGGGAGGGGGAAGGAGATAGAGAGAAGAATATGGTTAGGAAAAGAGGAAGAGGGAGCAACCCCCAATTAACTTGATTGATCCAAAGATGCCAAACATAGTCCAAAGGTCCAATACAAGCTTAAACAAATACATAATAATAAAAGCTGAAATAAAAGCGTCATCCCGAACCACTTGGTTCGGGTCCTCTTGCACCGTGAGCACCGCCCGGTTCATCTGTGCCGCGAATTCCCTCTGGCTCGTGCGGCCTTCGCGTGTACACTTGCCACGGGGGGTCTTCCGCCTTCAGATCGGTAACAATACCGCCATCTGGAACATTGACCTTGTTCTCAATGCAGTAGTCCGGAAATTGACGGTGAAAATCATCCCGAAGGAGCTAGGTAGCGTCGTTGACCGGACGGTGGCGCCATGCGACACAGATCTCTTCCGGGTGGGCGTCCCCGGGTAAGTGGTGTCGCCGACCGAGGATAGCCTCGGGGTACAATGGTTCAAAACCGGCGTCGTCGAGGTCGGCCGGAATATGGTCCGTGGTGGGGTGGTCGCCTACCACCCGCCTGAGCTGAGAGACGTGAAAAACTGGGTGAATGCGTCTGCTGCTGGGCAAATGAAGCCGGTACGCCACGGCCCCGATGCGGATGATGATTTCGAAAGGCCCGTATATATGCGGTGCTAACTTCGGGCACGGTCGTCGCGCGACGGTGAGCTAGCGGTATGGGTGGAGCTTGAGAAACACTTTCTCCCCCACTTGGAAGGAGAGATCCTGACGCTTCCGGTTGACAAAGGATAACATCTTCGCCTATGCCCGCTGAAGATGGTGCTTCAGACTGTCGATGATGATGTCACGATCCTAGAGATGGTCCGCCAAACTGGCCACAGGGCACTCTCTCGGAAGGTGTCGGACCACCGATGGTGGCGGGCGGCCATACACAGTCTCGAATGTTGAAGTATTTGCCACGTGATGATACACTGTGTTATAAGAATACTCCGCCCAACACAGCCATTTGGCCCAAGTTCCTGGCCGCTCGCCGATGAAACAACGAAGATAAGTCTCTAAACATCGGTTGAGAACTTCGGACTGCGGTCGCTCACGATGGAGTGAGGGAATCCATGTAGTCGCACGATCTCGGCGATGAAACTGTCGGCCACGGTAGCGGCCGTGTAAGAGTGTCGGAGAGGAATGAAGTGAGCATACTTCGTGAGACGATCCAAGACCACCAAGATGCAATCGAACCCGTTTGAACGGGGAAGCCGAGTGATAAAATCCATGGCGATATCCTCCCGTATACGCTCTGGGATCGGAAGGGGCTGAAGTAGGCCGCTGGGGAACATTGTCTTGTACTTCGCCTTCTGGTATGGAAGGCACGCGGCCACGTAGGCCTTCACCTGATGAAGCATATGAGGCCAATACATGGATGCCGCCAATCAGAGATAGGTGCAGAAAGCACCTGCATGGCCGCCGGACGGAGTGGAGTGGAACTCGTCTAATAGCCGCGGTATACTGGATGAGGCGGCAGAAAGCACGAGGCGTCCCCGGTGGAATAGGCGGCCTCCGATGAGCGAATATGGCGGGTGAGCTTCCGGGTTCGCCAACAGAGCCGTCTGAATGGTCGCAAGGTGGGGGTCCTGTTCGACGTCCCGCTAGATGGAGGCCGCGTCGTCACACACCGGCCGCGAAATGGCTGCTAGCTCCAGAGCTTGCGGATGCCGAGATAGAGCGTCTGCCGCCAGATTCGCCCTACCGGGGCGGAATTTGATGGTGAGTCATACCCCAACAATTTGGCCACCCAAAGTTGTTGCGCCGGGGTCGCTATTTTTTGTTGAAGTAGGTAACGCAGACTATGATGGTTGGTCCGAACCACGAAGGGGCTGCCCAAAAGATAGGGGCGTCAATGCTGGATCGCGAGGACAAGAGCCATGAGTTCATTTTAGTAAGCCGAGCGGCTCCAGATTGCCGACGAGAAAGCACGACTGTAGTGAGCAATAGGTCGCCCGGATTGCATCAGAACGACACCGACGCCCGTGCCGGAGGCGTCACATTCCACCAGGAAGGGTTGTTGAAAGTCCAACATGGCCAACACTGGTCCTTGAACCAGGGCGGTTTGGAGCGCAGCGAAAGCGGCCATGGTGGCCGGCGGCCACGAGAACGGCCCGTCCTCCGAAAGCTTCAATAATTGAGTGAGGGGGCGGGCCAACCCGCCGTAGTCTTTGATGAACCGACGATAGTACCCGTTGAGGCCGAGGAATCCGCGAACGTCCCGAAGGGACGTGGGTGTCGGCCATCGGAGAATCGCCTGAATTTTGTCCTCATCCATGGCAACGCCGTCGGCTGAAATGGTGTGGCCCAAGTAGCTCACCGTCGTCGTGCCAAAAGTACACTTCTTACGGTTGACGGCTAGATGGTGTTGCTGAAGTGTCACGAAAACATGGCGAACATGTTGTAGGTGTTCCTGCCAAGAGCGACTAAACACCAAAATGTCATAAAAAAATGAGCACATGCTTACGTAGTACCGGCCGTAAGATATCATTCATTGTTGCTTGAAAGGTAGTCGGACGTTGGTAAGGCCGAATGGCATAACCAGAAACTCGAAGTGACCGTCATGTGGCCGGAAAGCGGTTTTTGGAACGTCGTCCGGTCGGACCCGGATTTGATGGTAGCCCACCCGGATGTCAAGCTTCGTGAAGTAGGCGGCGTCGTGAAGCACATCCAGTAGCTCATGAATTACCGGAATGGGATACTTATCCGGAACCGTGACTTTGTTGAGCTCCCTGTAGTCAACACAAAATCGCCAACTTCCGTCCTTCTTACGAACCAGCAGGACCGGGCTAGAAAACGGGCTAGCACTGGGTCGAATGAGGCCGCCCAACAATATCTCCCGCACAAGGTGTTCGATCTCGTCTTTGTGGGCATGCCCGTAATGATAAGGGCGGACGAAAACGGTCGCCGTAACCGACTGCAGCACAATTGCATGATCGGTCGGTCGCACTGGTGGAAGACCCTGTGGTGCTGCAAAAATATCGGGAAAATCCTCGAGGAGGTGCCGGAAATCTGCGGCCACGGGTGAGGACACATGTGGCTCCGTCTGTAGGGGTCATAGTCAAGCCGAGAAGTCCAATTCCATTACTCGAGTGAGAGCTCGGAAAGAGATCGGGGAGCGAAGTAGAGCTGAGTCGCCCACCAAATGGCAAGGGTGACCCTTGTGTTGAAAAAGCATAGTCATGACCGCCCAATTCATGCGGACATCCCCTAAGGTTTGGAGCCACGCCACCCCCAAAATAGCGTCGATGCCGCCCAACTCGAACACATAGAAGTCTGTCGTGAGGGTGCACGGCCCCACAGAGAGAGTCAGATCCAAACACTGCCCCAAAGTCGGCCGTCGACGCCCATCTCCCAAGCAAACGGAGAAGTCCGGGGAAGATGAGATCGGAAGGGCGAGGTCACGCCCCCAACTGCGCCGAAATGAAGTTGTGGCTTGCGCCGCTATCGATTATCACAATCACGGGCTGATCAAGCATCGCTCCGGTCAACTTCATTGTCCGGGGTCTGGTAAGGCCGCCCACAAAATTGAAAGGAAGGTCCAACACATTGAGGGTCGCGTCATCGGTCTCCGGTGGAGTGGCATCCGCATGCATATCGAGGTCGTCGAAATCGGCCATAGTGATTTCAAGATCATAATCGCCGAAGAGGGCGTGAAACTCTTTGACGACACAGACATGGTGCGGTGAATAAGGTTGACGTCAACGGAAACACAATCCCTTGCGACGAAGTTCGTTGTAATCGTTGTTGGAGAAACGGTGAGGGGGTTCAGCGCTCCCCGACCGTCCTCCCCCAACCGGCGGTGGTCGCGGAGCCAGGTCACGGGTGGCTTGATTTGCCCGGGGGGGGGGGGGGGGGCGATGTGTCCGGTGGGTTGAAGGTTGCGGTGACCAAGATTCGCTTCTACCGCATGAGCAAGCTCCAAGGCCTCGAAACCGTTCGAGGATGATGCGTTCGGATGCGGGAGCGAATATTGGGCAGTAGCCCCTGAAGGAAGAACCCCAAGTAGTGATCGAATGGAAGGCCCGACACTTGTGTCACGAGTGCGACGAACTCGTCAATGTAGCTATCCACAGAGGTCGTTTGACGGGCACTACAGAGGCGCTCAACGGCGGAGCCGGTGTAGCGTGAATCATAGCGACTTATCATCTCTTGCTTGAACTCGTTCCACGAGATCGCGGGCTGCACTTGGCAGAGCCAACACGCCAAGTGGAGCGCCGAGCCGTCGAGATCGACGACGGACGTGCCTACTCTCTCCGTCGATGGGGTGAGATGAAGATCGAAAAACTGCTCGGCTCGCGGGATCCAGCCCATGGGATCCACGCCGGAGAAGGAGGGGATGTCCAGGGTTAGGGCGGAACGGACGGGTGGCGGTGGGTTGCAACTGCGGCGGCATTCCCAGGATCGATGCCACGTCGGTCGAAGATGTTGATCCGGTTGGGGGTGCGAGGGCTTGCGGGGTCGTGAGGGTGTCGAGGTGGACGAGGATGAGCGATTGGCCGGCGAAGATGGCTTCAACGGTGTACTGCAAGATGTCGAGCCGGTCATCGTGGAGGTTGAGCCTGGCGCGGGTGTCGTCCGCTCCTTCGAGGTTGTCGGCGGCGTGGAGACGTGTGTTCGGAGCCATGGAAGGAGAGCCTTGATCAGGCGGCGCTAGGGCGGGCGGAGACGGAGGTCGGACCACTTATTACCTTCTCACAGGAATCTCGGCGATGAAGGAGGTAGCCGGCCGTCGGAGAGAGAAAGAGAGAGAGAGGGAGGGGGAAGGAGATAGAGAGAATAATAGGGTTAGGAAAAGAGGAAGAGGGAGCAGCCCCCGATTAACTTGATTGAACAAATACATAATAATAAAAGCTGAAATAAAAACGTCATCCCGAACCGCTCGGTTCGGGTCCTCCTGCACCGTGAGCACCGCCCGGCTCATCTGTGCCGCGAGTTCCCTCCGGCTCGCGTGGCCTTCGCGTGTACACTTGTCACGGGGGGTCTTCCGCCTGCAGATCGGTAACACATTCCATGCTTACTCTGGACTGATGCATCCTCTAGACCTGCAAGATTATAGTCAGAGTAAAGTTCTCCATGGGATACATCTAAGCAAGCAAGATTTTTGCAATTGTTATTTAATTCAAAGGAAGATAGTGTTAAGGCACGCGAAGAGCATAGTTTAGTCTTGCATAAGATAAGCAAAATAAATATTGACTTAGAATCACCATGTATTTGACTTTGACTGATAGACTTAAGATTTTGGATTGATTATGAGTTTGACCACTAATGTATTCCATGCGATTTAAGTTGTTATAGGTCTGACCGTAATGTATTGGTAGTTCGTTGAAGGGTGGTTGGAGGTAGATGTGGTTCATTCCGAAGGAATTCCAACTTCCGCATATTGATGAAGTGAAAGACACCCATGCTGTCGGTTACACCAAGATGGAATCGATGAGACCTGTAGCTGGTGCCAACAGAATTGGCGGCTCGGTGACTGATGGCGACTAAGAGGGATCCCCTGGATGCGGGCATCGAAGCTCAGTGATGGATGTTTTGTGATGGTAATGCCTGCCGGTTGGACCTGTGAACAATGGCGGGGAAACTGCTAATTGGGTGGAAGCAATTGGTGGTGATGATGATGCAATGATGGTTGTTGGAATTGGCATCAAGGTGTAGGCTATCGACGTAGCCCTTGATGGTTCAGATTGCTTGTCGAGCATGACTTCCTAGCACACAAGGGGCAGTTGATTGCCTTGCTAATGTCATCCTGCTTGGGTTTTGGGTCTGTGCCTTACACCTGGCTTTATGCCCTTGAGTCCTTAAGTTGTCCTCCACACTTTTATAAATCCTACTAATTGCGTGCAATGTAATTGGAAGTTAGTATTGCTGCTCACCGCGGTTTCTAGGATGAAGAACAAATGCTATTACCATGATTTTAATTAATTACTTCGGTGAATAAGTCTTGAGCGATCATGGCAAGCTGTTGTTGTTGGGCTCAAGCTTGCTAGAGTCAGAAGAGAAAGGCAGAGCCTGTTGGGAATGGGTGGTTGGGGGGCCTTGGGCCGATTCTCAAGAGCAGTTCATGCAGTTCGAGCTTCAGTAGCTGAAATTGCTGCTTTGAATTCCGATTGCAGAGATTGAGTGAAAACAACTAGCTTTCCCAGGCTCGTGGTCGTTGGAAGGTTGGCTTCTAGGCTGCAGGGAGGATGTTCAACCTTTAGAGAGCAGTTGTATAGTCGATTGACAGAACATGATAAGTTTGCATCAACTAGGTTCCGTTCGTTTCGCTGGTTTTGGAGAAAAGAATTGGAATTGGGGTCTCTCAATTCCAATTGGCGTTTGTTTGAGTGTTTAATGGATCAGAATCGGCATTCGAGCAAACCAGTCGGTTTTGGGTTCTTTGAAAATTAGGCTTGGATGAAAACCTACCTCCTTTGGTCGGTTTTCACTGTTATATGATCGCAACACTGTTTGGTTTCTCCTTCGCCTTCTTATGCTCTTCTCCTTCTTCTCCTCCTTCTCCTTCTTCCAAGAGCTTCGACCACCTTGGCCTCGGTGCGATCTCAGCTCGGCTCTTGTGGTACTCGACATCGCCCACCTTGGCCTCGGTGCTTGGATCGCCTACGCCGCGCAACCCCCGAACGAGGTCTCCTTCCAAGGATTTGCCGCCTTTTCCTTCCCCTTCTCTCTGGACTTCCTGATGTGAAGTACCCTCAAGCCTTTGAGCTTCCTTCAGAAGATGGAGGAGTAAGGACGGCTGCAGATTCTTACGCTCTCACTCTAGGTTTCGAAGAATTTGCGGCTTCAGTTTGTGAGGACGAAGGTGGCTTGCATTTGTTGTATCGTTGGTATTTCTTTTGGCTCCGTGGTCTCTCTCTGGATGTGCCTTGGTTTCTCTCGTTAAGGATGAAGATGAAGTTATTTTGGGAGGAAAATGATCGCGTTGTTGCGATCGTCCGCATGGACAACCTAGGTGATCGTTCGCATGGACGAAATGGGCGATTTTTCACGTATGGATAAGATATTCGATTTCCTGTGGTCCGCTATTTAAGTTTCTCTGACTAGTGATTCCATAAGCAAGGAGGCGACACAATCGATTTCCTGCAGTCAACTATTTTAATTTTTCCTGATTATTTATTGCGGAGGCGAGGAGATAGAATCACACGGCTCTGATACCAAGTTATTACTTATTACGGACCTGGACGTAACATGTCGGTAGTTCACTGGAGAGGTGGTTGGAGATAGAGGTGGTGGCGGACAGGGGCGGATCCAGGAATTTCGACTAGGGGGGTCGGGGCCCACATTTTAGGCGTAGTCAAAAGATAAGTAAAAAAGATAAGAAAAAAAATACAAATAACCACATAACCACATAACCACATACATGTTACTACAATAAGCAAAAAAGATACAAATAATCACATACATGCTACTTTAATTGTGCACGACGATTTTTTACTTCATAGAATTCATCTATGATACAATCCTTGTCAATTTTCTCCGCTATTTCTCGCTCAATGTATAAAGTCATGCAATTTGCATGAAATTCGTCCTCCATTTTGTTGCGAAGTCTCGTTTTAACAAGTTTCATAGCAGAAAATGACCTTTCTGTGGTTGCTGTTGAGACCAGAAGAGTCAAAATAAGACGAATCAATCTGTCAATAAGATAATAGGTCTTTGATTTTTTTGTTTCCACCAATTTCTCATAAAACTTGGAAATTGTAGGCAAAATTTTCAAATCTTTATGAGAAGGAACATCAAGCTGATAATACTGTAACTGTGTATTCAACACATAAATTTCATGTTCACTGAAATCTTGAGGGTAGAAATTCCTTTCAAGAGCACATATATCATCAATATTGAAAGTTTTATATTCATCAATTGGATTTAATGCCATACTTAGACGAAGAAGTTACATAGAATTTTCACTGAATCTAGAGTTCAGCTCCTGCAACACACAATCTATCGTGACATTGAAAATATCGACTCGAAAATGATGCTCCATTGTAATGATATCACGTGGACTTCGAAACCGACGATCACTATATCGAGCATTCATGTCAGGAACTTTGAATTCATTTTTCTCACAGAATATGTTAACATCCTGTAAGAATTTTTCCCAGCCAGATTCCCGCAATTTTTAAATGAGAGCTTTTGTTGTTGAAACTAAATTTATAACATTTAATATATCCTGAGATTGATGTTGCAGTGTTCTGCATAAAATGTCACTGATTCCCAAAATTTCTTCCATCAAATGCAAAATGAAAACAAATTCGAATACTCCCATTTTTGTAAATGTTGCTTCAACATCCTCTCGTTGAGTAGATGTTTCTCCATTATCACTAATATCAAGTAGCACAAAACACGTGGCATTATACATATTTATAACACTACAAACAGAATTCAGATGAGACGACCATCTAGTGTCATCATGTCTTTGTAATGAACCGATTTGATCGACTCCCGTGCTAATCTCAATTTCACCTAGAGCAATCATGTGATCGAAATATTCCTTTTGAGCAGCTCGCAATTGATCATTGTGTTTAAACGAAGCACCAACAGTGTTAACAATATATATTAACTCATTAAAAAATTATGTACTGCCTTCACTTTCTTTGATGTTGCAACAAGAACTAGCTGAAGCTTAAGTGCAAAACAATGAATATAATAAGTTTGTGAACATTCATTAAGAAATAAATTTTTTAAACCTTTCAATTCACCTCGCATATTACTTGCACCATCATATCCTTGACCCCGCATATCTTGAATACTGAAATTATGACGAGAGAGAACTGCAGAAATTTTATTTTTAAGAGTTAGTGCACTTATATCTGTAACATGAACAAGATCTAAAAACCTTTCTTGCACAAATCCACGAACATCGACAAATCGAATGACGATAGTCATTTGCTCCATTTTTGACCTATCTCTAGATTCATCAACTATTATGCAATATTTGGATTCGCCAATTTCTCTACGAATAATATCTTGCACCATTCTTGACATAATAGAAAGAAGATCCTTCTGAATAATAGGCGATATGTACATAGCATTTCCTGGGGTATTTTCTAATACAACCTCATCAACATCCTTGTTATAAGTTCTGAGTAATTTAATCACTTGGACAAAATTACCGCGATTAATTGATTCTTGACTTTCATCATGACCTCGAAATGCAATACCTTGAAATGCACAATATCGTAAAGCATCAATTGAAATTCCGACCCGCAACCGATTCATTACAATTTGCTGAGAAGATTGTCTTTCCATCATTGCATCTATATGTTGAGATTGAGAAATTAAATCTGCACAATTTTTTACTGCAATGTTGTGTGGAGAACAATGATCCTTCCCAACATGAGTAAAAAAAGCACAATTATTTCCATTGACTTTCTTCCAGTTTCGAAATCCTTCGGTTGTGAATGAGCTTGTTCCAAACCGACCAGGAATTTATTTATTGAAAATATAGCATGACGAACAATATGCAACATCTTTTGCAGGAGAATACTCCAACTATGAGAATCTCTCAAACCATGAACTTTGAAATCTTCGATTATGTTCACTTGAAGATGGATATTCTTGAAGCTTGTGTCGATAAGGCCCGGCTTTAATATATGCTCGTCGCATTTCATCTTGTTGATTTATAGGATAATCCCAAATTTGAGGTCACAATCCAGGATCACTCTCGAAAGTGAGTGAACGATTCTCAACTAGGGAAGAGTCAACAATAACTAAAGGAGATTGAACATTAATTGGTTCTGTAGCCGAAGGTGTATCAAATTCAGTTGATGACTTTTTGTTGAAAAAGGAATTAATTGTTTTCAATTTCTTCATGATAACCTACGCATTCAGGTAAAATTGACAAGTTTCAATAGAAATGAATCAACGATAAAAAAACATAATTATTAACAGTTCATCGCTACATTTCAATTTAAAGTCTTCAATGAATGGGGATTCACAAAGACGACCACTAAAAAAATTCATGAGCCACGGTAACAACAAAATTTAGTATTAAATCTTATTAAACATCATAAGAAAATAATGAATAGACGGATAGAAATAGCTTTCTATAATCCCAAGTTCCCAACTAAGCACGATATTTATAATCTATACAAAAGTTCTAAACTGAATAGGCGTTTACCTGGATAAAAACGCAAGGCCAGGTTCCACAAGGCACTAATTAGTACAAAAGTCCTAATCCCGAAGCTGTAAAATCAGAAGAATTGAAGACCAAAATCGGAAGAGATCAGAAGAAATAAACACCAAAAATTAGAAGAAATCAAGAAATGAACACCAAAAACCTCACCAAAAACTGCAGAGGAGCCGGCGAGGAAGACTTTGCTGAAGGAAGAGCTGCAGTCTGCAGAGGAGCCGGCGATGAAGATATGTATGTGGAGGCTTTGCTGAAGCTGAAGGAGGGGCTTTTGTCGAGTTGAGCAGAGCGTGTAGTTTGCGTGTGATAGTGGCGGAGGTGTGCTGCTCGAGGCGTACTGTAGTCTCCTGCTTAACAGCTTGAGGCGTGCCACAATGTTCAATGGAGGAGCAGCTTTACTGCTTTAGGTTGCGTGTAGGGGAGGTATTTGGAGACTTCAGAAAGAGTTAGCAAAATATCTGATAGCCATTTGGATATCTTTGTATTAAAGATTTGTATCAGATATATTTTATATCAAACCATTATCTGATAGCCATTTGATATATTATGTATATATATTTATATTTTAGTTTATAACTTATAAATATAATTTTTTATTTATTTCCTGGGGGGCCTGGTGGCGGAGATACAAGGAGCCGAAACCGCGACTACATAAATAAAAAGCTTGGGGTAGATGAGCTTCCAGTCCGTAACCCTAAAAGGAGAGAATTAAAGAGGAGCGAAGAAGATTGTAATTTGTTGTTCACCATTCTATGGCCTAATGATCCCTTTAAATAGAATTACGAAGACTACACTTTGTAATTTAGGCTCCGTTTGGGGGGACTTATTTTCACCGGTCAAGTGGTTACGACCGCATGAATCGGACCGTAATTAAGGTCCGGTTCATGCGGTCGTGACCGCTTGACCGGTGAAAATAAGTCCCCCCAAACGGAGCCTTAGTCTCATGCACTCAGACAAATTTCGAAAATACCGGTACATGAAAATAGGACACAACTTTATTCCCTCCTTGATTTCCGCTCCCTAACATAGTAACATACATGGTGATGTGGATTGCTTGCATGTTATTTGGTTGATTTTAGTGATTGACAAATTTGGGATGATCTTATGGACGATCAGAAACCGCCATCTCGATTAGTGTGATCTTTTTTGTTTTTTAAAATATATTTTCTGGAGTCATGGTTTATGAGTTAGGTTAAATTACATGATCAGACAATACGAGCCAACGGGCGATTTAAACTGACCCCTTATATATACTACTCAGTTTTTAGTTCTAGGATTTTCTATCGAGAGATTGGCTTTTGACCGATGAGCCTCCGTGCGGTGCCGATGCCGCCGATTACAGCTTTTACGGTGATGACCCTCATCGCCTTTGTCTGCTGCCAGTCTGTTCACGACGTAATCCTGCTAGTTCATTTCCTAGCCATACCAAAGCCTGTTGTTTCTTCCCATTGTAGCCGACCGTCGCCTAGCTCTTCCTCAGCCACTGGAGCATCCATCTCCGCCCACGACCACCTCCAACGACCTCGCCGGAGCCTCCATCCGCCACCATCAGCCACCAAAAGCCCTCTCCAGCCCTTCTGTCCCTTCCCCGACCTTCATCCAGCTTCCATATCTCCTCCAGGTCTTGAGTCCACGAACGCGAAACTCATCCAGAATTTCTCCGCCAACCGCACGCCGGAACCAACACTTCGCTCCTTCAACCACCTCCCGCCACTCACCACACCTTCCCCGCTTTGGAGCTAATTACTCGATGAGCTTTTATATTTCAATTTTCATTCCCTTACTTGATTATTTCTAGTCATATTTCATTAGTCGTGCATTTTCCTATTTGTCTCGCTCTTTAGTTTATGCGCACTCTCGATTAATTTATAATTGCCACTTGTTTATTTAATTTAAATATTTGTGATTAATTGTGATTAAATGCATGAGCTTTTTATGTTATGCTATTTAATTATTTGTATGTAGGCAATTAATTTGTTAGCTATAAGATTTGAAGAGGAAAATCCTTGAAGGAAACTGACATTAAGAAAACAAGATAAATTCAAAGAGGAATACTTGACCAGACATAGAAGAATACTTAAGCAAATGTAGCACTCCGCCTGTATTCGACATATAATATGGGTCCAATCGGGCCCCGCACCATACAACTCACACAAACATGATACTATGAAATGATAATAAAACCCCAAGCAATTAGTATATAAACACCAGAGTATATAAAATCGAATCATTTGCATCACATTACGATTAGGATTAGATAGCGAGCATTTTGTTCATTGGCTTTATGTCATAAGCATCATGTTCATAGGCTTGCCTGCATGCACTTGCATATTCATATAGAGTTAGCGCATCGCATATTTAAATTTGTCGCACGTCATATCGTAGGAGGGCCCCACCCACCTCAATAACTACACCTTTGTGTTGAGCAGCCCTCCTCTAAATGTTTGACTCCTTTAAATTGTCTCAGACACTCCTGCACCCTGCCATTATATATACTAATATACATTAGCTTATCCTTGAATCCAGCCATATATATGTTGATGAATTTACGTAAAATTAAAAGAAAAAGTTGGGGACGAGTTTCCGGAGATTTTGTTGAGTTTTCCATCTCTTAAAATTTTGTAAACGATATGTAAAGCCGTTGCAAGATTGAGTGGTTCCTAGATATTAATTCGCCGAAGAAAGAACGTAGACTTATTTTTGGCACCGAAGTATTTCGCTCTTCATTTCCTATTTCTATTTATGCATGCAGGCACTGGGATCTATCATTCAAACCTGGGGAAGTTAGACCTGTGGATCCCAAGAGCATCCCCACTTACAAAATGCCTGCTTCAGCTGTCTACAAGTGTCTGAACCCTCCAACCTGTACATAATTCTGGACTAGCCCTGCATTTCATTATAGCAAGGTATGATTTTACAAAAAAATAGTTCATCTTAATTCCTTTGTTTTAAAGCTCGATTTAGGCTCCGTTTGGCACGACGGTGGCGGTCGTGAACGCGACGGTAAAATCGTCATTCGTGAACGGGCACCTAAGGAACTTCATCCACTTTTATGTTCAAGTGGATGAAGTTTCTTAGGTGGGCGTTCAGGAATGACGGTTTGATCACCACGTTCATGACCGCCACCACTGTACCAAACGGAGCCTTAGTCGCACCTTCAGCATTATCTCTATATATTTGCCGCATCAATTTGTTGGTCCAGGTGTAGAATATAAGATTTTACAATTTGATTACATCTAGAAATAAGCTCCAAATAATTTCATGGAAAGATTGAGTCATATTGGCTCCGTTTGGCGTGGTGTTTTTGCTCCGGTGAGTTTGGACAAAAATATCACTGTCGTAGAGTGTATGTTTGGCATGACAACGGTTATAACTGCACCAGGGAAAGAAAACTAGTTTTCAACATAAATGTGAATGAAGTTCCTTAGGTGAGGTCGGGTCGGGCGTTCACGAACGACGGTTCATAACCACTGCGTTCACGACTGCCATTGTCTAGTAGTTTGTTTTAATAATCATGACATCATCATATCATGATTATAATTATTATTGTGACCAACCACCCAAGTTCATGTTTGTTATTATAATGCAAAAATCATATGCATAAATCCGAGGCACAATAGAGATTTTATTAAATCTAAGTATAATTCGGCCAATCCTCCAACTAAGGCTTCATTTGGTTTAGCGGTTGCGGTTGTAAATTGAGCTGTTGTAATGGGAGGTTTGTAAATGGAGCTGGTGGAAACTGGATGCTGAAAACGAAAATCTATTTGGGTAGTCTGTGTTTGCAGAGCTGTTCAGAACAGAGAACCATTTGGCAAAACAGCGGTGACGTTTTATAAATATTTTTTATTATAATTTTTAAAAAAAAAATATAAAAATATATAAATTTTGTTTTATATAAAAATATCAAAATTCTGATTTATATAAATTTATAAATTTTGTTTTATATATATATATATTTTGTAATTTTATTTACTATTCAAACTATAGGTGAAATTTTTTTTTGTAATTTTTATTCTCCGTCTCCCTCCGCCTGCCCGGGCTCGAATTTGGTTGAGTTGCCGCCGGCGGCGGAGCCGCCGCCGGCCTGACCGGAGCCCACCGGCGGGGTCGCCGGACTCCGGCGAACCTGTCGGTGTGCTCCGGTCAGGCCGGCGGCGGCTACGCCGCCGACGGCAGCCCAAAAAAAAAGCCGCCTGGAGTGGTGATTCCTGCACGGGGCAAATTTTTCCTCCCAGCTAAACGCGGCAAACCGGAG
Organism: Dactylorhiza incarnata; assembly: GCA_033032865.1. Lineage (NCBI taxonomy): Eukaryota > Viridiplantae > Streptophyta > Magnoliopsida > Asparagales > Orchidaceae > Dactylorhiza > Dactylorhiza incarnata. The sequence goes on from JAWHQI010000281.1 coordinate 1,390,838, forward strand.
GTCTCCCGTGGAGTTTCGAACAGCAAAATTTTGATCCTTGGAAAACGCCGGGCGGTTCGAACATTGACGGAAAAACAAACGGGTTTACACACCCGTTGTTGCGTTTTTATCAAACGTGCTGTTGCAAAATTCTAACCAAATGAAGCCTAAAAGTCTGTGGAGAAAACGAGTATTGGAGATGACAAACATAATGATACAAAAACCCATGAAAGGTAATCCAACCTTGAATTTGAAACAATGAAACATGTTAAATGAATTTGTTGTGGATTGATTAACGCTAATTGGATTTGGTATATTAGGTTCGTCTTAGCTCGAGAGTCAATTGAAGGCGCACACAGTCAAATTGGAGTCGACAACATAGTTTTTTGGAAACTCGGAAAAGGAAAAAACCATAGGGCCTGATCTAGTTCAGAGAATCCATTTGTAATATTTATTGAGTACACAACTGTATTAGTGAAGGTGATATGTCACTGCTCGTTTTACAATGATAGCAGCGAGTCTTCTTATCGGGACTTGCTAGAGAATGGCGCGCGGGGATTGAAAGGAGTCCCGAGAGATCAAAATTTGGTTTGTGTTCTAGCGTTGTAATGTTCTTAAAGCTTTTATTGATCTATATCATGTGAAAGAAGACAATCTCCTGCGGATATTTTGAACCTTTGCGCTTTGCTCGCCGGGATATCGAAATGATATCACGGATCTGTAGTTAAAATAAGGCGGTTGTTATCAGCACCGCACTTTTGACTCTCCGCAACTATTTGATAACCGCAAACTACCAATTTCAAAAATAGATATCCACAAACAAATTGGTTATCCACAAACAAAATATTTTGAGAAATAAAAATTTAAAGGATTATAAATAAGAGCACCACAATTACATTAATATAAATAAACTTCCCAAAATACCATCAAAATATAATTAATTTCAAATGTTTTAGAGTCCATAAAATGTTAACATTCAAAAGTAGTCATGCTTGACTTCAAATTAGACATTGTTTCACTTCATGTCTTGAGCCTACGGATATGAAGAAAAAAATATTAATAGTTTTAACATTGGTAATTGAAATTAAGTTATATAAAATTTTGAAAAAAAAACCCAACATATTCATACCTCTTATCATTTTAAATTATCCAAGTCTAGCAATATAGTTGGTCTCGTTACCGGTTGTGAGTCTTACAACGGTTGTAATGTATTCACCAACTTTTCTCTACCGTTCATGATATCCCATCCAAGAAGGTACAACATGTAGTATTAGAGAGCAATCATTTAAGTGTAGCCAAATGAAGTGATTATTGTTTAAAAATCCAATGCAAATAAGTGTTGGTACCTCCAACATAGACGAATGAAGTGAAAAAATGTCAAATGCTGCACTTTAGATAGTTGAGCCACTGCTATGTTGTAGCACGAAGAGATAACTAGTCCCATATCCGATAGTCTCATCCATTTATCAAATGAAGCTGGAGTTTCTGTGCACTGTAGAGAGTCCAATAACTCTAATCGTCTTTGGCTACCGTTTATATCATCACATAAAAGACGTCGATTCTCAAGGTCCCCATAAAAATCATTTCGTACTTGTTGCTAATCACCAATTACATTCAATGCATCATTAATCACTCGGTAACCGCAATGACCACCACCAACGTCGTAGGCATCAACAATGTGTAGACCAAAAATGTGTAAAATGATGACGAACATTTTCAAGAAATTTTGTATTCTTGTGAATAGGTAACTTCATTCTTTGCTTTTTTTTTTAATGACCGTAATTTAGTCCTCCAATAATGAGTAATCAAAATGAGACATGAGACATTTTGTATATTCCTTAAATTTTATATAACTCCCCTTTGGCCTACCTTTCAACTTCAAAGGCTTTATAGTTTGGCTTGATGTTGGATCTATAATTTCTCTTAACTTGCGTTTGATTTCTTTCTTTTGTTGTTCACTTGAGTCATAGAATTTTTTTACTACCCCTTCAAGCTCAATGTCTATATTGTTTTCAATGTTCACATCAACTTTGTCATTTAAGAGTAATTGTTTCCAATTCCCATGAATTAGTCATAAAGGGAATCCTTTGGAGTTTGAAATATATGAATTAGCCATAAGGCCGACAAAGACTGACGAATACGACTAGAGTACTGTGCGGCCGCGCACAACCGGAGGTATTGTCACGGTTGCACTAGGCCTTGCACACAATTTCTTGCACTATATAATAAAGGAAACGCATGCTTTGGCAAAATATTAGTCTTTAAGATTTTGCCCTTTATGTTTTACATCTCTTACTTTTTTTGTAGGTGAGGCCAAAGTTATGTATTAGTAGAGCTCTGATATGCCTATTTCTATCCATTTTTACAGGCGGTTGTTATTAACATCGCACTTTTGGCTACCCGCAACTATTTGATTATTGCAAATCACTATTTTGAAAAATGGATATCCGCAAGCAAAATTGTTATCTGCAAACAAATTTCAAATTTGTTGAAAAATGAAAATCTAAAATATTATAAATTAGAGCTCTACAATTTCATTGATTTCAAACTACATCCCAAAACACCATCAAACATGATCTTCTTCCCCAATGTTTAGATCTACAGGCACACACAAATTTCTGAAGCTCAAACATTTCAAAAAAAAAAAGTGAAACATGCAATCTCTTCCAAAAAAAAAAAAAATTGTTCTCAAGCATTCCAAATTATTTGAAGCATGCAATCCCTTCCCAAAAATATGAAACTTTCATCAAAATCACAAATTATTCTAAAAAAAAATAATTGCAGAGCATAACCTAAATTGTAGAGCTTAACCTTCTCAAAATAATTGCAGTAAAACTAAAAATCAAAGAATGGGGAAGCCTATTAGATCTGCAGTAGCAATCCCTTCGACGGCAAAATGCAACTTCCGGCGAGCAGGTTCTGATGATTTCGTGAGCAGAAATCTATCTCTAGGCGAGCACGCGAGCAGGAAACGGGAAGACCAGGCATCAGACAACAAGATCCAGTGATTTCACAAACAAGAATCGCCCTCTGGGCAGCACGCGAGAGTTCTTGTTCCAAAAAATCGAAGGAGGCGAGGTCGTGGGCAAGCACGCGAGAGGGACGGTTGCGGAAGTGAGGGGGGATAGCTTTTTTGAAAAGCCTTTAAAAATGAGCAAATGTGAGTGCTAATAGCCAAAACTGATGCGCTAATAACAATAGCAGAAAGTGATGAGTGTAATATCACTGTCAGGGCATGAGAAATCACATCCACCATTGCTTATATAAAATAAATGATAAAATAGAAATCTTAAGGCCCCGTTCGTTTGGGCAGAATTGTAGTGAATGAATTTGAATTCAATTCCCAATTCTGCTGTTCGGAAGCCAAAATTTGTCACGGGATTGAATTCAATTGAATTCACACCAAAATTCATTCAAAGGGACCCCCTCCCCAATTTCTGACCTGACATAAGAAATGGGAATCCCCCCGGCTCGCATCTCACGCACCCTCCCGAAAACTCTCTCAATCGAAGGCGGCAACCCTATCTCCCCGTCGGCGTGTGCTTCTCCTTTTGCGAAACACCACATTCCTTCTTCTCCGGCGACGGGATCTCCTCTTCTCCGTCCGGTCGAAGGTAAGGTATTGTTTTTCTTTTTTTTCCTTAATCCGTGACCATCTTTGTGGAATGTTTTTATTTAGAAGTTTTTATTTATTTATTATTAAGTAATGATTCAAATAATTTTGTTCATTATACCTTGGGCTGGAGGTCAGTCGGCGTCGGTCAGACCCCGACACAGCCTGGGCTCGATTAGGGGCCTAGGCTCCGTTTGGGGGACTTATTTTCACCGGTTAAGCGGTCACGACCGCATGAACCGGACCTTAATTAAGGTCCGGTTCATGCGGTCGTGACCGCTTGACCGGTGAAAATAAGTCCCCCCAAACGGAGCCCTAGTCTAAGCCTGATATTTGGCCCCTTCTTTCAAAGAGGGGGCTTGGGCCCGGCCTGATCCAAACAGAAATAAAGCTCGGGGTCGGCTTGGGCCCAACTTGTCTTTTTGGCACGCATGTACGATATAGGGGTAATAGGGGTGTACAAAAATAATCGAAGAATCGAATTGGAACTGAATCGGTTCAGGACGGTTCCAAATAGGTTCGGTTCAAACCTGGTATTTATAATACCAGAATTGATAATTCTGCTTGGTTACCGGTTCCATAGGTTTGGTACACAGAATCAAAAATCAATGTTAAAAAAAATATTTTGAGACAAATGTTATAGTAGTATGATTTAATACATGAAAATGATTGAGAATAGTTGTATGACTAAGGAATATATTTTTTGAATTCGGGTAATTGTATGACAAAAAATCATGAGTTGGAAGAGTCATTTTTATTATTATTTTGAGACATGGATAGAACCGAGAATCGAACCGAAGCGAATGATTCGAATATACTTTATGATCGCGGGTCAGTTCTAATTTCAAAAATTTGAAACCGAAACTATACTAATATTTTTTTAATTTTGCGCTCCTAAAACTAATATAACAAGTAAAGTAATACGAATAATTCCAAAGTTTTTTTATCGAAAAAATATTTGTAAATTTTACTATTTAAAACTTCAAAAAGTTTCCACCGAGTATTACTTGATTTGCTTTATTCTCATCAGCTCACAAATGACCAATAATTGAGAGTGCCGGATAGCGGTTCAAAAAGGTCGCCCACCACCGCCACCAGCGAGTCTTTTTCCGGCGGAGAACACCATTTCTTCTCCTCTCCACTTCAAAACCCTCTCTCAGTGAACGCGTGAGGCAATGAGCGAATCCCCTCACTCACCGCCCCTTCGCGAAGCGGAGGGACGCCCACCTGCACCGCCGTCGGCTTCCCCCAACCCATCGCCCCTTCACCACCAGGTCGATCGGCCGCTTGCGCCGCTGGTTTCTTCTCAAGCTTCGCTTCAGAAGACAAACTCCGGCGGAAGAGACGGAGTTCTGACGAAGAATATAGGGTTTCCTCTCCGCCTTCTCTTGCGAGAACTAGACAACTCCATCCCGCTGCGAGAAGAACCGGAGAGAAAGTTAGATTCCACGAAGCGAGAATCATCGCTCCCGGCTTCGCCTCTCCGGTCCCCGGAGACCACAATCCATTCGGAGAACTCGGCGAAATCGTCAGAACGAGATGGGCCTATCATTGACGCTCGCCTCAACTCGCTGCTCGAACACACCAGAAGTCCGGCCGGCTACACGGAGGGGTCTTCGGAGAAGCCGGCGGAAAATCATGTGGCTGCGATGGCAACCGAGGCGGTTGGGATCCGACGTGGGAAGGTGTTGAGAATGGAGTCCGGGGTTGTACGTCGGGCGGCGCTGAGGAAGGTGGAGGTTGGGCTTAGGGTTTCGGAGGTGGTTTTGTGCCTGGTCTCCTTCTCGGTGATGGCCGCCAATAAAACCAGCGGCTGGGCCGGCGACTATTTCGAGCGTTACCAGGAATACCGGTTCGTTTTTGCTTCAATATTTCCAGGAATAAATTTAATATTTAATGAAATGTCTTTATTTTGGAAAAGAGATTTATTATTCCTGCAAATATTATTATTCTTATATATCCAGCACTTCCCTTTTCTATTTATGCCTCATAATTTTCACTATTTATAATAATAGTAATATTAATAAAGAAAAAGAAGAAAGGGAAGATAATAACTAATTCAAATATTGTTAGATTCATTTGTTGAATATGACAATTGCATGACTCTTCTTTAAGCAAGCATATATTTAATTAATAGTTAATTTACAAGTTAAATTTAAATCTATTATAATCAATAATACATGTAAAACTAAATTGAAATAATTATATATATAGAAGCAGTTGTGCACAGGGTCTATTCGCCGCACGCAAAATAAATGCTTGTATAATATATACTCATTCTTCTTCCACCATAATACATGTCATTCCTTTTGATTTGTGATGCATTTGAGCGAAAAAAACAAATTTTGTTAAATAATATAAAGATATAACCAGGATCAAATTTAGGACTTGGATGGAGAACCACAAAAAGTGAGCCATTTGTCATGAAAATTACTCTCATTTGTACATTGGGAGTTTATATTGTTTTAGGGATGGCAATTTTGATTGAAGTTTGATAATTGCTTGAAATTTCGATAGTTTTTTAGCACGAATTTAGCACGACCAGCGGAAGTATTTTCTTCCCCTCTCTCTCCCCCCTTTTTTGCTCTCCTTTGTTTCTTTCTGCTATCTTCACCATTCATGAAAGAAAATTAATTACCTCTTCCTGTCTATGTTGTTAAAAGCACCCCTCAGACGCTTCTAAGAGTCAATCAAGCTTAGAGGTTTGCGCCTACGTGCATCTTTTCTGTGCCTTTGGAGCATAAAAGGCGCGCGGCACAGAAAAGATGCGCCTAAGTGCGATTTTTGTTGTAAAATTTTTTTTTCAAAATAAAGAATGAAATGATGTTAGAACTCAATAATTTTTGCATGATCTAGTGTTTCTAAAATATAATTGAGTATTGAGACAGATATAATGCAAACGACAAGAGATTTAAATGATAGTAATGAATGATTAATGAGTAGAATAGATGAAAAATCTGATCAAGAAGATGAACTGATGTTTGATGCTGATTATTTAAAATGAATGTGATTGCGTCTTTCCTTCGTCTGGCACGCGCCTGCGCCTTGAGACCTTCGCCTAAGCTCCAAGACCGCTTTACACCTTGGTGCTCCTTGTGCCTTTAATAACTAAGTTTCTTGTGTAAAATAGAAAAAAAATTGTCTTAATTTCTTTCCATCTCTAGAAATATAGCATCTGTCTGGGAAGTGGTTTATTTGTGTGGCTTCATTATTTAGTCTTAGAAATGTGGGTGAAAGCAAGATTCCAAGAGAGAATGCAGAGTATCATTCATTATCTTTAAATGATTCATGTGCTGCATTTGCTCTGTTTTTACTACTTTGTAAATGATATAACCGTCACATTCATTCTGTTATTTACATAGCAAATTGTATGTTGTCGAGGCTGCCGCGGCGAGGAATGGACGTATATTTTTTAAAGAAATTTTTTTATTCATTTGGCATAGAAACCATTTATTATTATTTTTAGATTTTGAAAAATATAGGTCATTCTTTATATAGGGGCCTGGAGAAGATGCAATTTACCGAGCGAAGGTTGAATGCATTGTACACCTCTTAACAAAGAGGAAAAACATAACAAATGCAGTGGTGAAAACATAATTACAAAATAATAAAAATGGAACAAATGTGTCACCTAAATCATTTAAATGTCTTACTGATAGCCACATTTCTCGAATTATATAAATATTGAAGTTTATATAAATCCTCGGACTGAGGCTACACAAGTCATGATTCAATGCAACCTTTCGGCTCCTTATTAACAAATTCGTATAATGTTAAAAATCTTGTCTGAATAAAATTCAATGCAACCTTTCGGCTCCTTATTAGATAGATTGATCTATCAGAGCTTTATACGATCCAAAGCTCAATTCAAATTTTGGAGCGATCTTCAAGACAGCGTATCATTCCTCCGCCAAATATTCGCCAACTCAAACGTGGTCCCAATCTGTGCACAACACCAAACTGTAGCTTTAAACTGTTATCTGCCTTTTTAGCTCTCTTTGACCCATAAATCTACAAATTAATGTGATCTTTAATATATCACTTTGCTGGCTAGTTTCTTGTATTAATATATGTATTTTTGCTTGCAGGTATTGTTTTTCAGTGAATGTTATAGCATTTGCGTACTCGACGTTCCAGCTTTACTCGCAGATTCATTATAGGATCTGGAAGAGACACATCATAAGCCATCCACTAAGTTATTCTTTCGAATTCTTAATGGATCAGGTAAATACATTTGCTGTAGCTGGTATTTCTGTGTATGTTTCTTTTAATTGTCATACTAATAAAGAAGGGAACACATTGCTAAAGAAGGGGACTGACTGTTTTGTTCAGTCCTTCCTAGAAGTCACCAAAAATGTAAGTAGGAGTTTATAATTCATTCTAGGATCACAAAATTTTAACTTTTTAAAATATCCTAAACCATATCACAAGCAAAGGAATGCAACAATTTTTCCTCATCTATGCCAATTGTAGAGAAGATGCGAGAAGCTCGTTTAAGATGGTTCGGACATGTACATAGGAGACCATTAGAGGCACCTGTTAGGCGTTGTGAGAGTTTAGTCACTAGAAATGTTAAACGGGGGAGGGGTAGACCAAAAAAGACTTGGAATGAAACTTTAAGGAAAGATATGATGTACTTAGGCATTAGTGAGGCTATGATTGAAGATAGGGCGCAATGGCGACAAAGGATCCATATAGCCGACCCCACTATGGTGGGATTAAGGCTTGAGTGTTGTTGTTGTATGCTATTATAAAGCAAGCAGTTGTATTATTTGTCACAGTAAATGATGTATTTATGTCTTCCATCGGCATGTTTAAAAAAAAACTCATCTGCCAGTTTTGTTCTGCTCGTACAGAGAACAAAGAACCTTCTTCTCATATCAGATTAATAAAGTAATAATGACTTATTCCCTACCTTTCATACACCACATCCCAAATGCTAGCTATATTCACCTTTGTTGTTGTATTACCTGGTTCAATTTATATATCATTAGCATTTATGCGCGTGATCCCCACCTACTTTCTTTCGTTCGCTTCTTTTGCCTCCTCTCACTCACTCTGTTGTGTGGATAAAAATTGAGGGGTAAAAGGGTAGAGCCAAAGAATGATATTAAAAAGGGATCTTGCCTTTTAATATATTATAGATAAAATGTATCTACTCACATATAATGAGGACATTTGAAATCTGATTGTCCTTTTATTCCATTGCATTCCACAAGTTTGGTGGTGAGGATTTTATATATTCAATTGTGTGAGGCGGCGAGTTGCGCAAAATTACAGTATTGTTTACATTTAAGTATGACCTTGCAATCCGAGGCAATGATGTTGTAATAATAATGATGTGTGAGAATGGAGACATTTCACTTGTTTTCTTATGTGTGGATGATATTAGCTTTACAAGCAACTATGCACATATGTCTGAGAAGTTCAAGGGAACTATGGAAATGACAGACATTGCACTTATGTCTTATTTCCCGGGATTTAAGTTAAGCAAAGGAAAGGAATTTTCATCGCACAAGAAGCTTATAAAAAAATCTCAAGAAATTCAAGATAGTGGCTTGCAAATCGGTGGCACCCCCGTCGATGACATCAAATTGTCAAAGAATGATCAAGGAAAGATATGGATCCAACTAACTTCAGAAGCTTAATTGGAAGTTTAAGATATTTGACATATAGATATCAGTTTTTTTTGGATTTGGACTTGCATTTGACTCACGTATTTAACCACATTTAAGCACAAACATTCGAATTAAGCAAGTAAGAGACAATTGCAAATTAATTAGGAGTACATTCAAAGCACATGACAAATACAAAATTCATGTCTTTGGAAAGAGAAATAATCAAAGTAATTTAAGCAAAATGTTACTAGCAATACAAGATATCCGTACAATGCGAAGAAATGAAAGCTGGAAGTAAAAGCTCACCAAGTAATTGATGACGGTGGTGGTGGGGAAGATCCGATGGTGGTGGTGGCTGTCCGGGAGTGTGGACGATGATGTTTGGGGCTGAATTGGGGATGGCAAAGGAAATTGGAGGCTGTGAAAGGGTGGTTACGGGGTTGGTGTAGGCTCTGGAAGAGAGGCTGGACAGGCTTGGGATGGGGCTGAGGAAAATGGAAAAGTGGAGGGGGGCTTATAGGGTCGGTGGGGGCGGACGGAGGGTCGGAGAGGTGGTAATATGGCAGAATCTGTTGGCTGGAGGGGTCAGGAAGGATGGGGATAGTGGCAGTCAGATCAGAATAGGGCGTTGGTGGCTGGATGGGGTACTAACGGAATCGCCGGAGGCTGGAGTAGCCGTAGCTGGCGGTATCATGTTGTAGAAGCGAGCGTTGCATACGAGCGGGCAAACAGCGGTATCGGGTGGCCTTCGCTTGTAAGAAAAGGCTGCAGGAAAACAGGGTGGAGTGGCAAGCGACTGGAACAGCAGGAGAAGGCGGTGGTTCTCCTGTAGGGGTTGGACGGAGGGGTGTATGGAGACTGAAACAGGAATTGGGATTGTGCGGCTTGCGACAAGGAGAGGTAAAGGAAGGGCTTGCGGCTTGTTGTAGGGGAAAGGCTTGCGGCTTGCGGCTTGCGGCTTGTTGTAGGGGAAGGGCTTGCGGCTTGTTGTAGGGGAAAGGCTTGCGGCTTGCGGCTTGCGGCTTGTTGTAGGGGAAGGGCTTGCGGCTTGTTGTAGGGCTACAAGCGGAAGCCTGCTAGCGGGAGAAAGTTCGCGCACCTGTAGCGAAATCGGGAGACGGGCTCTTCGCTGAAGGTGGGATCGGGATTTGACTCGGTTACGGGAGGCGGGTTATTCGTTGGAGAACGGATTGGGAGGCGGGGTGTTTGCTGGAGGTTGGAGCGACGGGGATCGAGTGAAGGAGAAGTAACTATAGTCGATCGTGGACAGGGATGAAGGAGTTCGAGCGATTATGGCTGAACAAGTGGGTATCACGGGGGAAAATTGGGGGGCTTACAGGAACAGTAAAGGGAAAACCGAAATTAACCGGGACGTCGCACCCTCGGGTCTCGCGACGTCGCACCACGATGTGATTGTCAGCTCTGGATTCTCTCACAATGCTAACAGTGTCTCAAACTGACAACCATCGTCTTTATTTATAGTGAAAGGGGGTTTGGGCACCCAGTGTGAACGGCTATGATTGGTCGTTACGCCTGATGTCCGAATCACACTAAATAAAGTTTAAAAAAAAAATTTGCAAAACGGCGCTATGAAAGCACTTGTGTTCTCGGATTGCCGATCCGATCAACGCCTCCTCCGCGAGTACACGAATGCGGGCCCCGGCGAGTGGTGGCTCGAAGTCAAATGTCGATCCTACGGCTGATCCCCATCAACAACAAGAAACACATTTTGAGTATCTTCTATAAGTATCTACATAATCAGCAATAGAGAACTGAGTTTATGCACATGCAAAAAGGTAACCTCTCCTAAAATTAGGCTAGAAGAAATCACATTTCCAACTTCGCAAATGCAAAGATCAAAATAGAATTAGAGTAGACTGCTTTATTTATAATCACAATACCCAAGCAGCATTTCATCGAATCCCAAATTCGGTGCGCCCGTGATTGGAGATGTGCGGTAGGTCCGAAACTCGATTGCTATAGAAGACCGCTATAGATTTGCTGGTGCATGTTGCGGTTGCTGGTGATTGCGAATATGCATTGGAGTTTAGGTGTAGGGCCGATTGATCACGAACGACGTGCAGTGGCGAAGAAGACGATAACGAGGTGGGGAGACATGCGCAAGCATTTGCATTGGAGATCACAAAATGGCATAAATATAGGAAGGAGTCTGCTTAGAATGGGAGCCCCCTCTATCAACTCTTTATATGAAGCAACAGATACCTTCTGTTTCACTCATCTTGCAAAGAAAGTTTCAGTTGAAAACAAAGAAACTTAAACATTAAATCTTAAACCCTAAATCCGATGGAGGCGATTTTCGCATTAAACCCTAAACCCTAAAACTTAAACCTAAATCTGCAATCATTATAAATATTTTTCTTTCCATCAATCCCTCCTATCGAAATTCGCTTGATGCCTTTTCGATTTTCAGGTGCTGGCGTACTTACTGATGTCCGCCTCGTCGTCGGCCGCTAGCTGCAACGACGATTGGGTCTCCATGTTCGGGAGCGATAAATTCACCGGCCTGACGGTCATCTCAATTACTATGTCTTTCTTCGCTTTCTCGGCGTTTTCGATCAGCTCTATCATTTCGGCTTACAAACTCTTCGGCTGGAACCCTTGAGATATTGCTTGGTATGTAAGCTTTTGGTCTATCAGTGTGATGTAAATTCCACACAAATGGTTTTGCTTAGTTTTTTATTTTTATTTTTACAAGTTAGCTTCTCATTAGTTATAGAAGTCGTGAAAGTGTATCTGTATAGTTCTTTTTATTATTAACGGTATTTTAAAAATAAAATATATAATATTTATTGTTAGAAATAAAATATGATGCAATTGAGCATTATTACCGGATGTGCCCTTGGACTGCTTTATGAGAGAAATGTCTCTTTTAAGCCTTAAAAGAGACTTTCATCTTCTTTTTCTCATCTTTTCGCGTGAAAAAAAATGTTTTAAGCCTTGGAAAAAAGGTGTTGCTATTAGCAAAAAAAAGGGAATAAATCAGCTAATTGCACACCAAAAGTCTTAAAAATCAAACCAAAATTTTTTCTCCTGTTTTTCTTTACGCAAACCCTAAGCCGCAGAATCGCAAACACTCTCGCGCTTCACCGAATGGAGAAGACTCTGGAGTCCGTACCGCCGTCGCCTCTCCCACCGCCTCTCTCGTCCCCTCTCCCGTTGCTTCTCCCGTCGTCGGTGGTTTGCGAGGCTTCCGGCGAGCCGCTCGATACTCATACATCAACATTGGAGGATTTTTGAGGTATAAGCTCAAACATGGCCTTATTGTTGCAGATTGAAACTTAGTTCTCCATGGATTACGGTTTCTAATTTCCATTTCAGATTTCCATTTGGTTTTTCATTTCAGATTTAATTTTCAGTTTCTAATTTCAGATTTTCATTTGGTTTTCAGTTTCTAATTTCCGCTTTGTATATGGTTTTCAGATTTTTCATTTGGAGGAAGGTCAGTATGACCTCCCGTGAGGGGGGGGGGGGACACCTCGAGTCCCACTCGCCCCCCCCCCCCCCCCCCCCCCCCCCCGCACGCGGATCAATGGCGGTCGTGTTTGGACTGCGGATAGCAGGTTTTCTGCTATTCGCAGTCCATTTTTGGGAAGTCTATAAATAGACCCCCATGGGCACCTTGGGAAGGGTTGGTCTCTACCCCCCCCCCCCCCCCCCCCCCCCCCCCCTCGCGTGTGTCTTGTGAGCAAGCACCCCCCCCCCCCCCCCCCTCCCTTGTCATCCTTCAGCTGACAGTGAGGTGGTTCTTAGTGCCCTCCAAGGTGCCCAGGCTCAGCATTGGCTTGGGAGGGGAAGTTCCGAGTGGGCTTCCGGGTGTGTGGTGGGACCTCCGCGCTGTAGTTTAAGGGGTCCATTTGTGGATTCAAGTGTTCATCAAGTCCAAGTCTTCCAGTTCCTAGTGACCGGTCAAGGGTCTAGGCTTAGGTCAAGTAAGGGTTAGTCGCAACCCCCTTTCGAACGCTGAGACCGGGAAACTGGTTTCAACATCCACTTTTCTGACGGTGCGGGTACGGTAACACAATCTAGGGAATAAAGTAATTCTTTGCACCTTGAGTTGCCCAAAATCTGACCATAAAGAGGTTTCAGTTTGAAAGTGAACTCCGAAATTTACCTGTAAACTATTATCACGTGCAATACCTACTTAGAGACCATCTAAGCAAAAACAATTTCTAAAAATAAAAAACAATTATACCTTAATACGGTATAATTTGCGCATTCTGCCTCATCCTTCATGATGCTAGCTTGATCAACAAATCACACTGAAACAGGAAACAACAAGTATGAATACCCAGTGTTGCGGCTTCTCAACGCCCTTGGTAGACCGGTTTTAATTCGGTCCGTCTTAGCCCGGGCGGTCGAGTGCGCACACAGTCAGAATGTTGCAGAGAGAAAATGCTGAAAATGGTACACACAGATCTTTAGCGTGGAAAACCCTCCAAAGGGTGAAAAACCACGTGGCCGGGACGGAGCTGGCCGAAATCCACTATGTTGTGCTGTTACAGAGCTTTCTTGGAGAATGCGAGGGCGACAGGCCGCGCCTCGTTACAGTTGTGTGAGAGAGAGAGAGAGAGAGAGAACTCCGTGGGTGACAGGCCACCACTCAGGAGTTGATTGCCTTGCTGTGCGTCTGGTGCGGCTGCGCGCTTGCTGGGTGAGCACTTCACGGAGCGCCTTGACTTTGCTGCTCTGGTTCGGGGTGCTCGTCTCGAACGGCGTAGCACTGCTTCCTCGGTAAGAGGCGCTCGCAGGAAGAACCTGTCAGTTAGTAAAAAGGGATGGCGGAGTGTAGAGAGAGAAACTCTGAGGGAAGAAGGAAATGAAGAGAGAGAGAGTCTGGGAGAGAATGAGAGATCGGATCCAAATGAAGACCCTTGAGGGTCTATTTATAGGCTTGGGAAGTGGAAGTTACGGTGGTTACGGTGGTTATCGCGGATAACCACCAAATGGAGGGCCGAGATCGTTGGCGACGATCGAAGGGTCGTGATCGCGCGAGACGATCGGAGGGCCGCGAGGGCCTTGGAGAGATCCGACGGTGGAGAGTGAAGGGCGGCGACGGCGGTGGCCGGCCATGGGTGGCTGGCCATGGCCGCCAGCCATGAAGGGGGCGGCGGCAGCCGGCGGCAGCCGGCGGCGGCCGGCGGCGGCCGGTGGTTGGCGGCGGTTGGCCGTCGGCGGTTGGCGGTGGTTGCGATCCCGCGCGGGGCGGTTGGGATCCTGCGCGAGGTGGTTTGGATTGGTGCGTGGTGGTTTGGATCCGCCGCGCGGGAGTGGGATCCGGTGTGCGAAGGTGGGATTCGGTGTGCGACGGTTTTCGGGATCCGGTGTGTGGTAATGGGATTTGACGTGTGGGAATGGGATCCGGTGTGCGGTGGTTATCATTTTTTCAATAAATAGGGGGAACCCATCATTTGCCCCCCAAATCTTACGCTTGGAGCGCACGGAGAGCGATAGGATTTTATCTTTACGACTTGTATTCGTGAGCGATGGCCGGAGTGAGCTCGGGTGCGGAGGTTGGCGGTGATGATGGCGGTGCCAAGGTGAGCGTGCAGATGAAAGGCCCAACTTCCACAAAGGCGGGCGAACAGGCGCACATGAGGCGCGTGGAGGGAACGGGCGGCCGCGTGCTCGCGCGGAGGGGTGCGCGCGAGGGCCGCACCCGCACTTGCTCGCGTGGCGGGGCGCGCGCGTGAGTTGCCGCACGGATCACTGCGCGGGCCACCGTACGGCGGTGGCGCGCGGGCGGACTGCCGCGCGGCGACAACGCGCGCGCGGGCTGCCGCGCGGCGACAACGCGGGCTGTCGCGCGGCGACAGCGTGCGCGCGGGCTGCCGCGCGGCGATAGCGCGGGCTGTCGCGCGGCGACAGCGTGCGCGCGGGCTGCCGCGCGGCGACAGCGCGCGCGGGTGCTGCCGCGTGGCGACAGCGCGCGCGGGTGCTGCCGCGCGGCGACAGCGCGCGCGGGTGCTGCCGCGCGGCGACAGCGCGCGCGCGGGCTACCGTGCGGCGGTAGCGCGCGCGCGGGCTGCACCTGCGGGGTCTGCCGCGTGCTCGTGTGCGTGTCCACGGTGCTTACCTGCGTGCGAAGTTCGCGCGGTGGTCAGCCTCGCGGATGGGCTCTCCTTATCCTTTTCTGAGGTTCGTGCTGACGTTTTTATTTTTGTCTTTCAGGCTACTCGGCGTGGTGGGCAAAGTCGCCCAATGCGACTGGGCTCGAGTCTTACTCTCGATCATGTCGCCATATGGAGGAGGCGCTTCAACCTGCCCCCCGAATTGGAGATTCGAATCCCAGGTCCTGAGGAGCGAGTACAGAATCCGCCTCGGGGTTGGATGACCCTTTGCGAGTCGTCACTTCGGAGTGGCTTTCGTCTCCCGGTGTGCGAGGAGTTGATCCAGATCTTGAAATTCTGCGGCGTCCCAGTGTCACAGTTTACGCCTCAGGGGATGGTGCGGATCATGGGGCTGATCGCCTTCTTCCGCGAGCACGGTGCGAAGTTCTCCCTGGGCCTCTTCAAGGAATGGTGCGAAGTGCGGGTTGATGTCGGAGGTCGTATTGAAGTCTTTAGCAACAAGAGATGGCTGGAGTTCGAGACCCGGGTAGACCACCGTCATGGGAATACTTTATTTGGCTATGTCAGGAACCCGGAGGGACTACCGGAGGTGTGGAACTCTTTACCCGATCGTTGCCGGCGCCTCAAAGGGCGTGAGCGGGAGTTTTCTCCTGTTCTCAGATTTTCAGATGCTCGAGAGCTGGGGAATATTCTGCACAGTATTTTCCTGTTCGTAGACGAGAAGCGCCTGCTTTTATGCGGGCTGTCCGTTGATGCTGGTCGTGCCGCTGCTGTTCCTCTTGTTCGGGACAGAAAGAGGAAGTTGGTTTTTAAAGGTCTGGAGGAGCCAGGTCCTGCTCCTTCACCGGTACAGGATGCTCCTCAGGAGGAGGCGGCTCCTTGTGTATCTGGAGCTGATGGCGAGCCGGCTGATGAGGAGGTCGAGGTCCTGGGATCTACTGCCCCCCAGGCTTCTCCGGAGCGAGGCACAGCTCGAAAGGTGCCGGAAGGAAAGAGGGTCTCTTCCTCTCTGGAGGCCATGAGCCAAGCGGTAAGCAGGATTTCTTACTTCCTCTTGTATAGCGTCATTCTGTGGTTGCGGCCCTGACTTATAACCCCTTCTTTTTTGCAGATGGAGACTCAGGCATCGATAGCGCACGTATGGAACAATCATTACGTGAGCTTGAAGGACGGGTTTATGACCATTCAGGGTGAGCTTCGGGAGGCGAGGAGCGCCCTTGTGGAGGCGGAGAGACGGCGAGATCGCGACATCTCGCGCTTCAGGCGGATTGGCTCAGAGATGCAGGAAGAGCTGGAGAGGACCAGGTCCGGTCTCGGTGCGGAGAAGGCGGCGTTGGAGGAGGCCTTGCGATCCTTAGAGGCAGCCCGTGGTGACATGGTGTGTCGGGATGCAGAGCTGGAGCAGTGCCGGGCTGAGGTAGCGCGTCTTTCTTCCGTGGAGCGGAAGACTGAGCTGAAGGCGGCTGGCTTGGCCGAGTATCTGGAGTCGGTTGATTACCTGCGGGACCGCTGCTTGATTGCCGAGGAGGTCCGAGACACGATCTGGACTCAGGAGGTGGAGCCTCATCTGGAGGATTCACGAGAGCTGGCCCTTCGCCAGGGAGTGTCGAAGGCTCTTAGGATGGTATCCCGGAAGCGGGGCTATGATGTTAGTGGCCTCGGGTTTGATGACCTGTCAGAGGAGGAGGACCCTAGCCCTGATGAGGAGTGATTTCTTTAGCTGCTTGTAGCCGTGTTTGCCGGATATGGTTGTATCTCTTTGATTGTATTTATCGTACTTGTCATCTGCACGATCTTGTTAGTCTGGTTGTTAGCATCTGCATAGTTTGATTATTTTCAAAGTTACAGATGAGTTTGCGCGGGCTTGAGCTCGCGGTTTTTATAGGATAGGTGGGCGGATCTGGCACGCTGATTTTTTGCACGAGTCTGTCTCGCGGCTAAAATAGGTGCACGAGCCTGGCTCGCGGCTTTTATAAAATAGGTGCACGGGTCTGGCCCGCGGCTTGGCCGGTGAATGTTTATATTCGAACCGGGGGTAAACGTAAGGGGGGCAGGCCCCTACGGTGCACGAGTCTGGCTCGCGGCTTTTTGCACGAGTCTGGCTCGCGGCTTGGCCGGTGAATGTTTATATTCGAACCGGGGGTAAACGTAAGGGGGGCAGGCCCCTATGGTGCACGAGTCTGGCTCGCGGCTTTTTGCACGAGTCTGGCTCGCGGCTTGGTCGGTGAATGTTTATATTCGAACCGGGGGTAAACGTAAGGGGGGGAAGGCCCCTACGGTGCACGAGTCTGGCTCGCGGCTTTTTGCACGAATCTGGCTCGCGGCTTTTTGCACGAATCTGGCTCGCGGCTTTTTGCACGAGTCTGGCTCGCGGCTTGGCCGGTGAATGTTTATATTCGAACCGGGGGTAAACGTAAGGGGGGCAGGCCCCTACGGTGCACGAGTCTGGCTCGCGGCTTTTTGCACGAGTCTGGCTCGCGGCTTTGCCGTAAGGGGGGCAGGCCCCTACGGTGCACGAGTCTGGCTCGCGGCTTTTTGCACGAGTCTGGCTCGCGGCTTTGTCGTAAGGGGGGCAGGCCCCTACGGTGCCCAAGCAACGTTGATGCAATGTGCCCAAGCAACGCTGAGGCGAGGTGCCCAAGCAACGTTGAGGCAATGTGCCAAAGCAACGCTGAGGCGAGGTGGTCTTTTGAGCTGCAATGATTGATGAGAAGTGATTGGCATGGATCGAGATTCGCTGCTTGCACATAAAAGTGTAGTCAAATAGTTTGTGCCAGTCTTGTACATAAGATGGTAGTAAGATAGTTTGCGCGAGTCAAGGCTCGCGACTTTTACATGACAAGATGAAATAGAATCATTGATAAAAGCGGCGCAGATTCTGCGCGTTCCAGGTGTGTGGAAGTGTCTTTCCTTCCGTCGTTCTGAGCTTGAAGGTTCCTGGTTTCACTGTTACGGTGACCACATAAGGTCCTTCCCATGCTGGTGAGAGTTTGTCTTTCTACGGGCCTTTCCGGGCTGCTTCAATGCTGCGTAAGACGAGATCTCCGACGTTGATTAGTCTGGGCTTCACTCTTCTGTCGTAGAGCCGGGCCACACGCCTCTGATAGATGGCAACGCGCTGGGCGGCGCGGTCTCGAGTTTCATAGATTAAGTCGAGATTTTGGCGGAGTAGTTCGTCATTTGTGCTGGGATCGAAAGTCAGTACCCGGATGCTTGGTACTCCGATGTCGACGGGAATGACGGCTTCGGTCCCATAGCAGAGATTGTACGGGGTCTCTCCTGTTGGAGTCCTCTCCGTCGTGCGGTATACCCATAGTACATTTGGGAGCGCATCCACCCATTGCCCCCCGGCTTCTTCAAGACGCGTCTTTAGCCCTTTGAGGATGGTGCGGTTGGTGACTTCTACCTGCCCATTTGTCTGTGGGTGTGCTACGGCGGTGTGGCGGAGATTGATCTTTAGGTCATCGCACATTTTGGTGAAAGATGTCCCAGTAAACTGGGTGCCATTGTCGGCGATGATTGATGCTGGGATTCCGAAGCGGCAGATGATGTTCTTCCAGACGAACGGCTTAGCATTCTCTTCCGTGATCTTCGCCAGGGGCTCAGCCTCCACCCACTTGGTGAAATAATCAATTGCCAGGATGATGAATTTTCTCTGCCCCGATGCCAGTGGTAGGGGGCCGAGGAGATCAATCCCCCACTGTGCGAAGGGCCATGCACTCTGGAGCGCGGTGAGTGCAACTGGGGGCTGGTGAGGTACGTTTGCGTGAAGCTGACAACTCCTGCACTTCTGAACGAGCTCTGCCGCGTCTTTCTTCATTGTTGGCCAATAGAAACCTTGGCGCAAGATTTTTTGGGCTAGCGCCTTTCCTCCCAGGTGCTCTCCGCAGACCCCTCCGTGTACCTCTCGCAAGGCGTAGTCTGCTTCGCCGGCTGGTAAGCACTTTAGATAGGGACCTGAGAATGCCCGTTTGTAGAGTTCCCCATCTATGATGGTGTACGATGCTGCCCACATTCGTAACCTGCGTGCTTCCAGGCGATCCTCGGGGAGGTGCCCCTGCTCGAGGTAAGCTCGTAGAGGGGTCATCCAAGAAGGTTCTTCCTCATTGATGGCTGCAATCTCCCACGGCCCTGGGATACTTGGGGCCATGATCTCTTCCACGCGGCGTCTTGCTTTAACTTCTTATCTTCATGGCCTTTCTCTGGCCTAGCGATAGAGAGAATTTGCGCGGCGAGGTTAGGAGACCCGGTTATAGT
Source organism: Dactylorhiza incarnata (assembly GCA_033032865.1). NCBI lineage: Eukaryota > Viridiplantae > Streptophyta > Magnoliopsida > Asparagales > Orchidaceae > Dactylorhiza > Dactylorhiza incarnata. Next base: position 1,410,394 of record JAWHQI010000281.1, read on the forward strand.
CTCGACTTGCCCTACCATCGGCATTCCAGCTGCTGGGCCGTGAGGTGCAGGAGGCTGATCTCTGGGCTGCCTGGGTTGCTGTGGTTGATTCGGTAGCTGGCCTTGTAGGAACCTTCCAAGGAGTCCTTGCCTGACGAGGCGTTCAATTTCCTCCTTTAACCTCGCGCATTCTTCGGTCGTGTGTCCAGCTCCTCTATGGAACTCACAATACTTTGAGTGGTCGGTTCTTTCATTCTGGTTTAGTGGCCTCGGCCTACGGAATGCCGGATTTTCTTGAATGGCGTAAAGCACGTTGGTTCGCGACGTGTTGAGGGGAGTGTAATTCAGCGGTGGTCGGGGACCCTGGTCCCTTCGGAGATCCCGACCGCGATTAGGGTTCCGACGCTCTTCTGTACGCCGCTCTTCCTGCCTTCTGGGAGCTTGCTCCGATCCTTTCTTCCTCTTCAGACTTCCTTCGAACTGCTGGCGATGCGCCTCGATGGCTTCGTCCGCTGCTATCTGTGCCTCCACTCGATGCACAAGGTCCGGGTAATTTGGAACTGTCTCCCTCATTATAGCGGAATAGAAGCCTCCCGGGCGGAGCCCTCCCAGGAAAACACCGCGCAGAAGCTCGGGGTCGACCCCTGGTATTTGCCGCGCCTCAGTGGTGAAGCGACGGAAGAATTCTTTAAGGGTCTCTCCCTCGTTCTGGCGGATCCCCGAGAGGTGAGAGGGATCTCAGACGATTCTTCGGTTGGCGACGAACTGATCTGTGAACCGTCGGGCTAGCTCGGTGAAGTTGTTGATGGATCCTTCTCGCAGGGAGTGAAACCAGGTGCGGGCTTGCCCCTTGAGTGTCGCTGGGAACACTTGACAAAGGAGCTGATCGGCATCATTGTAGATCCTCATGATGGTGGTGAAATGATTGATGTGCTCCAGCGGATCCTCCGTTCCGTCAAACGACTCGATGCTAGGAAGCTTGAAGCCGTGCGGAACCGGATGGGCCAAGAGTTGCTGCGCCAAGGGGGGCCGTGATGTAGAGGGCGGCGGGCAAAGATGCCCCGGCGTCCGACTTGTCCATACTCTTCAGCGATTACATCGCGGATCTCCTCGCGGGTGGGCCCTCTTATGGCTTGGTTGATCCCTGCCCCTTGCTGATGGTACAGGGGGTTCTTCCCTAGTTCCTCTGCCAGGACGGGCTGGATGCGCAGATCTGGCTGCATCTGAGTAGTCTTCTTCGTACATTTCTTCTTCGCGAGCGGCTTCCCCAAGGGGGGCGCGATTAGGGACCAAGGGAGGTGGGATGACCAGAGCGGCAGGTGGAGCAGGTGCTTCAAGGTTTCTGAGAAGAGCCAGCATTTCGGCTTGCTGTTCCTCTATTTGACGCATGCGTCCTTCTAGTGGGATGACAGGTGCCAAAGGGACCTCTTCGACGGGAGGTGCGTTGATGAGTGAATGGGATGGAGCGGGCTCAACGCGTCCTTCAGGAATGGAGCCATTAGTGGTGCGAGCACTTCTTCTCGCCATTGTTGGCGGTCACGAGTATTGCCGCGAGGCGAATACTGTCTTCAGAGAACTTTTGCAGAGCTTGGGGAATACGTTTCCCACAGACGGCGCCAAACTGTTGCGGCTTCTCAACGCCCTTGGTAGACCGGTTTTAATCTGGTCCGTCTTAGCCCGGGCGGTCGAGTGCGCACACAGTCAGAATGTTGCAGAGAGAAAATGCTGAAAATGGTACACACAGATCTTTAGCGTGGAAAACCCTCCAAAGGGTGAAAAACCACGTGGCCGGGACGGAGCTGGCCGAAATCCACTATGTTGTGCTGTTACAGAGCTTTCTTGGAGAATGCGAGGGCGACAGGCCGCGCCTCGTTACAGTTGTGAGAGAGAGAGAACTCCGTGGGTGACAGGCCACCACTCAGGAGTTGATTGCCTTGCTGTGCGTCTGGTGCGGCTGCGCGCTTGCTGGGTGAGCACTTCACGGAGCGCCTTGACTTTGCTGCTCTGGTTCGGGGTGCTCGTCTCGAACGGCGTAGCACTGCTTCCTCGGTAAGAGGCGCTCGCAGGAAGAACCTGGCAGTTAGTAAAAAGGGATGGCGGAGTGTAGAGAGAGAAATTCTGAGGGAAGGAGGAAATGAAGAGAGAGAGAGTCTGGGAGAGAATGAGAGATCGGATCCAAATGAAGACCCTTGAGGGTCTATTTATAGGCTTGGGAAGTGGAAGTTACGGTGGTTATCGCGGATAACCACCAAATGGAGGGCCGAGATCGTTGGCGACGATCGAAGGGTCGTGATCGCGCGAGACGATCGGAGGGCCGCGAGGGCCTTGGAGAGATCCGACGGTGGAGAGTGAAGGGCGGCGACGGCGGTGGCCGGCCATGGGTGGCTGGCCATGGCCGCCGGCCATGAAGGGGGCGGCCGGCCGGCGGCGGCCGGCGGCGGGCGGCGGCGGGCGGCGGCGGGCGGCGGCGGGCGGCGGCGGGCGGCGGCGGGCGGCGGCGGGCGGCGGCGGGCGGCGGCGGGCGGCGGCGGGCGGCGGCGGGCGGCGGAGGGCGGCGGCGGGCGGCGGCCGGCCGGCGGCGGTGGCCGGCCGGTGGTTGGCGGTGGTTGGCCGTCGGCGGTTGGCGGTGGTTGCGATCCCGCGCGGGGCGGTTTGGATCCTGCGCGAGGTGGTTTGGATTGGTGCGTGGTGGTTTGGATCCGCCGCACGGGAGTGGAATCCGGTGTGCGAAGGTGGGATTCGGTGTGCGGCGGTTTTCGGGATCCGGTGTGTGGTAATGGGATTTGACGTGTGGGAATGGGATCCGGTGTGCGGTGGTTATCATTTTTTCAATAAATAGGGGGAACCCATCACCCAGCATCAATCAAACCATCTCCAGAGTGCATATGAAACAAATGCATTTGATACAAGCATTTGAAGAAGGGTAACAAATGCACAGGAAACAATTTCTGAGAATACATTTCTCAGACTACAAGCATTTAATATCTTAAAAATCAAGAGGAAGACATTTCTGAGAATACAAGAGTTAAAAATCATTCCAGACACGAAGACATTTCTGAGACTACAAGCACGAGGAAGAGTTAAAAATCATGCACGAGGAAGAGGCGACAATACAGATCTGTAGGTGGCAATACACGAAGAAGAAGGGATAAAAATGGTTTACCTGTGAACTAAATGCAGGAGGCAGCGTCGTCCGTCGACGGGAGCAGCGTCGGATACGATGACGAAGGGTTTAGGGTGTCGTCGACGGGAGCGGTGTCGCAGCAGCGTCGTCGTTGAAGGTCGTCGGACACGAGGAAGAGGCGGCGTAAGAGGGCGAGGAAACCCTAAACCCTCGCACGATAGAGGGGAGCGGAATGCGGTTTTCGGGAATGAGGAAGGCGGAGCAGCTGTTGGGGAGTTACGGAAACTTTTAAATTGGTTTGCTAATAGATGTTTTTTAGAATGAAAAAAAAAAGACTAAAAAAGCTTGAACCCGGTTTTTTTTTGTTTGCTAATAGCGAATGTCGGTTTGCTTATAACAATGTCCTTTTCATGGCGTCCCTGACATCAGTGAACTCGTTCACTTCCTGCCTCAATTTCACCTCATTCTCCTCTATCAATGGGAAGTGAACTGAATCTATCAACTCCAACAATTGGCGGGTGCACTTCTCTATCAGATGAACCTCTTTCAACAGCCGGAAGAGAGCTACGAAAAAAGTTCCGCCACGCGGAGCTCACCTCCCATGCCGACTTCTCTGAATGTACTGAGGCAGCAATCTCGCCTGCAGTAGATGATTCGATCACCGGCGAAACGGGATTCACGCATGGGATTCACGCATGAATCGTGACCTACCCTGCGCAAACGATTACGAAAGAGGTGGAAGAGCAGAGATTTTTCCTAGTGGTTTTCAAATAGCTATTTTCGGTTTTTGTGGTTTTCTAGTAGTAATGATTTGTTGAAATTGTAAATGAGTTGGCTAGTAACAACACTCTAAAAATAACACGAAATAAAGAAAAAAATGATCTTTCTTCTACCGTGAATCTTCTTGAGATAAATAGCTGAGTTCTCCGCAATGAAGTTTGATCTTTCTTTGATCAAAATTGATCTCACCGAGAACCTCGCTGTCTTTTAATATCTCTTAGGCTAAATAGGCTCTGTTTGGCACGGAAGTGGCGGTCACGAACGCGGTGGTTATGAACTGTCGTTCATGAACTCCCGATCTCACCTAAGGAACTTCATCCATTTTTTGTGTTCAAAACTAGTTATTGTTTCTTGATGGCGGTCATAACCATTGTCATACCAAACAGACATTCTATGACGGTACGGTTTTTGTCCAAACTTATCGGAGCAAAACAAAGCTTATGACCGTTACCAAGAAAAAAACAAAACTAGTTTTGAGCATAAAATGCATGAATTGTTTTAGGCGAGGTCGGACGTTCACGAACGACGGTTCATGACCACCACGTTCATGACCACCATGTTCACGACCGCCGCCACCGCGCCAAACAAAGCCTTAATCTTTTTTCTTGGATTAAAATCAGTTTTCTCTTAAAATGGTGATTTTATATCAAACATAGAAAAACAAAATATAGGTCTGGAGGTGGGTCCCAAAACATTTCGCCAACCATACAAGTTTTAGGGTTTTCAAAATATCATCCAACATTCCAACCCCTATTATTATGTGCAAATATTCTTTTTTTAAATATTTTAGATTGTAGGGCTTGCAATAGTTAAAAAAAACAAAAATATATTAATAAATGCTACATGTTAAAAAAAACAAAAAGATATTAATAAATGCTACATGTTTTAAAAAACAAAAAGATATTAATAAATGCTACGTGTTTTAAAAAACAAAAAGATATTAATAAATGCTACGTGTTTTAAAAAAACAAAATGATATTAATAAATGCTACGTGTTTTCACAATTGTAGTCTAAGTCTCCAGATCTCGCTGTGGTGCTCGCTGAGGGCTCGTTCGTTTGAACAGAATTGGAATTTAATATTAGAATTTGATATTGGGATTTAATATTCAGAATTTGAATTAGTCTAATTCCAATTCCAGCGTTCGCCTAATAAACAATATCAGTGAATATTGTGGAATTGATCAATTCTTTTGTTCGTTTATTAAATAAAATTCAATCTAAAAATTGAAAAATATTACGAAAAAACTAATATTTTTTTACATATATAATAAAAAATGCGTCTATTAAAAAAAAAATAGCGTCCGGGCACAAAACGCGTGCCCGGAGAAAAAACACTCGCTCGGGCGCAAAAAGCGTGCCATGACAAAAAACTCGTGCACGTGCACAAAACGCACGCCCGGGCAATAATACATGCGTCCAGGCGAAAAACTCGAGGCAGGGCGAAATACGCGCGCTCGAGAGACAATATGCACGCCACGACGAAAAACGACCGCCCGGGCGAAAAATGGGAGCCCGGGCAAAACACGGGCGCCTAGGACACAAAAAGCACGCCTGGGCGACAAACAACGCGCTCGGGCGAAAAACGCGCACTCGGACGAAAAACGGGCGCTCGGGTGAAAAACTGCATGCCCGGGCGAAGAAAGTGCTCATGGGCGAAAAATGTGTGCTCGGGTGACAATACGCGCACCCGGGCTAAAAATGGGGGCTCGAACAAAATAAGCGCGCCCGAACGAAAAATTCCCGCCCGGGCCACAAAACGCGCGCTTGTGCAAAAAAACCCGCTCTCGGGCGAAAAAACGCACGCACTGGAGCAAAAACGCGCGCCCGATCGAAAAACGTGCTCCCGTGTTGAAATGGGTACCCAGGCAAAAAACGTGCGCCCATGCGAAAAACGCGCTCCCGGGCGAAAAACGCTCCCGGGCGAAAAACGCGCACCCGAGCGAAAAACAGGCGCCCGGGCGAAAAAAACGCTCCCTGGCGAAAAATGTGCGATCGGGCGACAATACGCGCACCCGGGCCAAAAACGGGGTCCCGGGTAAAATTCGCCCGCCCGGACGAAAAACGCGCTCTCGTGCGGAAAACGGGCGGTCGGGCGACAATACGCGCGCCCTGGAGAAAAACGTGCGCCCAGGCGAAAAACGCGCGCCCATGCGAAAAAACGCGCCCCGGGAGAAAAACGCACGCCCGAGGGAAAAATAAGCGTCAGGGCGAAAATATGCGCGACATTGCTGGATCATTGGAAGATCGCGAGTCGCTGCTGGAAAGTGGAGGAGGAGCCCTAATGAGTCAGAATGTCGAGGAGGAATGGGAAGCGCAGTTAAGGCGTCGTTGCTCCTCTTTTTTTTTATTGGGAGTAAATTGAGCGAGTCAGACTCTCCCAATTGCGATATGTCCAGCTAGATTTTGTTCGTAGGCTAAAATCAATTTCATGATATGCAACTCAAATTTCACTTATTAAAGCTGCCTAAGAACCGAACTGCGTAATTGGAATTCGTTGTCGAATTTCAATTTCAAGTCTTCAATTCCGTGCAAACGAATGAACCCTAAAAGATTATGGATGCAAAATCTCTAGGCTGCGTTTGTTTCGCAGATTTTCTAGAAAGGAAGTTTTGGGTTCCTCGATTTTATTCATGTGTTCGGATGGTAATCTATTGGAGGAAATTAGTTCTATCGGTTTGATTATATTAAGAATTTAGCTTAAGGTGAAAGCCCACCTTTGTCCATAGGTTTTGGAGAATCTTTCTCTCTCCGGTTAATCATGCGGCATCACTCTCTCTCTATATATATATTTATATATAGCATTATATCTATTATTTTAAAAAAATGGATATTTATATAATATTCTTTATGACATTATATATGTTAATATTTTTTTATATAATTACGATTTATTTGTATATTATATTTTATTAATCTTTAGTGTTTTAACTATTTCAAAGAAATTGATGGGTCCTCATCCATTTTGTAGAGAAATCCGGGTTGCATTTAGCCAAAAACCCAACTCCCCACTAAGATGGTGGGGGCATGGGCAAGAAAGAGGAGGAAACCGCCCGTAACCACAAAAGAAACCGCTTCAACCACCGCACGAAGCCGCGCACAGCACCACACGCGGCCACAAGGCCGCGCGGCACCACACGGCCGCGCGCCACCACCCGGCCGCGCGGCATCCCGCGGCCACGCGGCGTCGCCCGGCCGCGCGACCGCGGCACCGCGCAGCCGCGCGGCGCCGGGCGCGGCCGCCCGACACCACGCGGCCGTGCGGCACCCCCGGCCGCGCGGCATCCCGCAGGCGCGCGGCCGCACGGTGCCGCGCGCCTAACGCCGTGCGGCACCGCGTGCCCGGCGCCGCGCGGTGCCGCACACCTAACGTCGCGCGGTCCCGCGCGGCGGCACCGCACGGTGCCGCGCGCCTAATGCCGCGCGGCACCGCTCGGTTCCGCACCGCGGCACCGCTCGGTTCCGCACCGCGGCACCGCGCGGCACAGCGCGGCGACACCGCGCGCGGCACCGCGCGGTTCCGCACCGCGGCACCGCGCGGCACAGCGCGGCGAAACCGCGCGGTTCCGCGCGACGACACCATGCGCGGCACCACGTGCCCGGCACCGTGCGGTGCCGCGCGCCTAATGCCGCGCGCGGCACCGCGGCGACACCGCGCGCGGCACCTCGCGGCGACACCGCGCGCGGCACCGCGCGCGGCACCGCGCGGTACCGCGCGGCGACACCGTGCGCGGCACCGCGCGCCCGCACCTTGCGGTGCCGCGCGCCTAATGCCGCGCGGCGACACCGCGCGCGGCACCGCGCGCCCGCACCGCGCGGCGACACCGTGCGCGGCACCGCGCGCCCGCACCTTGCGGTGCCGCGCGCCTAATGCCGCGCGGCGACACCGCGCGCCCGCACCGCGCGGCGACACCGTGCGCGGCACCGCGCGTCCGCACCGCGCGGTGTTGCGCGCCTAATGCCGCGCGGCGGCATGCGCACCACGCGCCCGGCACCGCGCGGCGCCGCGCGGCGACACGCGCACCACGCGCCCGGCACCGCGCGGTGCCGCGCGCCTAATGCCGCGCGGCGACACCGCGCGCCTAGCGCCGCGCGGTACCCCGCCCGGCACCGCGCATGGCCGGGCGGTGGGCGCGGTGCCGGCCGGCCTCCCTCGCCGCCGGGCGCACTCTCCGACCCCTCTTGTCTCGTCCCCGGTCGGCCTCGCTTGACCAACGGACGCGCTTGCCCGGCCTCTCCCGCCTCATTCGGCGGAGATAACGAGGACGATCAAGGCAAATCTCGCTAAACCCGTAAAATCCTCCAACATGGGGGTGCGAATAGTAAATTCCTCTATCATGAGGTGCAAATAGTAAAATCCTCCAACATGGGGGTGCTAATAGTAAAAATCCTCCAACATGGGGGTATAAATAGTGAAAACCTTCAATACAGTCTGCGTCTAGCAAATAATATGGTTATGGTGTGCGCGTAACCATATCCGACATATTAATACATATCATCACCAAGCTATACAAATTGGTGTGCGCATAGCCATATTCATGATGAGTGAACATCCGGTCTGCGTCTAGCAAATAATATGGTTATGGTGTGCGCGTAACCATATCCGACATATTAATACATATCATCCTAAAAACTATACAAATCGGTGTGCGCATAGCCATATTCATGATAAATGTGCATATTGCACATAAATTGGTTATGGTGTGCGGATAGCCGTCCTAACCACCATAACCACCCTAACCACCCTCAAAAGCTATAAAAGGAACTTCAGGGCTTCATTTCAAAGGACTTGGAATTTTCTACACGGGAGAGAGCTCTCTGGAATTCCCTTGAAGATCTTCATCAGCATTCGAAGATCTCCTTCAGCATTCGAAGATCTCCTTCGGAACCCGAAGATCTCCTTCGGAACCTGAAGATCTCCTTCAACATTCGAAGACCTTCATCAACATTCGAAGACCTTCATCAACACTCGAAGACCTCCTTCAACCTTGAAGACCACCATCGACGCTTGAAGATCTTCTGCGGACTCTGAAGACTTCCCGGCCAAGAAAAAGACTTAGTTTTTCTGAGAGGTAGCCTGTCACCCTCAGAGACTTTCATTCAATTACAATTGTAACGGGAGCGGCCTGTCGCCCCCGATTCTCGCACCATTACTTGTAACGCTCCACCACATAGTGAAATTTGGTCGGCGCTGATCAGACCACGTGGTTTTTCACCATTTCCGGGTTTTCCACGGTAAAAACGCCCTCTTGCCACCTGTTCGTTCTCTCTGTGATTGTTTGCGCGCTCGGTTCACTCTCGGGCTAAGACGGTTCGATTCGCCCGGTCTGAAAGAACGTTGAGCGACCCGCAACAGAAATAATTATTATTTAGAGCAATCTTATAAGCACTAATAATATAGTATTCTTTCAAAGAAATAATTACATAGTATTATTTTGTGTTTTAACTATTTCAAAGAAATATTCTTTATTTATGACATGAATTATAATAATTATATTATGGTTATCATGTTAATAAAAAGTTTTTTATGTTTAGATATATGTACATATTTACCTACGTTTGAATTACATCCTATAGCCGAACAGAAAAATTGACAGTTTCAATTTTTGTCATTAAAAATCATCCTTCAAACGAACAACAAAAGTGAATTTTGGCTCAAAATCAAAACCTATGAGCTTTTGGTTTTGGAACGAAACCAATTTCTTTCAATCAAAACCTGCGAAACGAAAGCAACCTTAAAAAAGTATATATATTACTAGGAATAAAGTGATAGCCCGGTGCACAAGCATCCCAACAGAGAGAGAGTCCTTGAAAGGGTCCCACCATAAGGATGAAATGTAGGCAAACCTTGCCTTACATTTTTTGCAAGAGGCCTTAAAAATAAACTTTATAAATTTAAGTCAAATATTTAATTTAGTTTGAAATAAAATAAATAAAAATATATTTTAAAAAATAATTAATATTCACATAAATTTAAGTCAAATATTTTATTTAGTTTGAAATAAAATAAAATAATATTTTAAATAATAATTAATATTCACATGTGCTTCTTATCATCACCAACATTCCTAAAATCTTTAAGGCTCCGTTCGTTTGGTAGGTTTTGAAAGAAATGAATTGATTTTGGCCGAAAATCTATGGTGCAGAGGTTTTGCAAATGGGCAAAAAACAAATTCTTGTGTTCATTTGAAGAAAGTTGAGAGAAAATGATGATGAACCGTGTCAAAATGATGATGAACTCCGGCCAATGATGATTAACAGTGTTAAAACTATCCCAAAATCCATCAAAATAGGTGAGTTTTGGGCATAGAAAGATTTTTCAAAAAGCAAAACTCATGGGTTTTTGGCCAAAATCAATCTCCTCTTTTAAAATAAGCAAACGAACATTAGAATTGGTTTTGGTCAAACACCTTCCTCCAAAACTCAGGTTTTCTGTGAATGTCAATTCCATCTTTAAAAATGTCAAACGAACAAAAAAATTAGTTTTGATATACCCTAAACTAATTATTTCCTCTCAAAACCCGAGAAACGCAACGAATGAAAAGTTACATTTTTTAATGATTTAAATATTTTGCCGCATTTGTGCCGCATTACATATTTACATATTTCCCACCAAATTGAAATCTTATGGAGAGAGCCCCTTCCGCCGAAAACCCAGCCAAAAACATTCCTGCGCTTATAATTACACGCGGTGACCACATCTCATCCGCATAAAATCGCGCAAACCTCTTACAGGATAAAGTTCCTCCTGGCAGCGCTTTAGATGATGGAAGCTCTTCTCCTCCCATCCGCCATTCCCCCTCTCAAAACCCTACCCACTTTCCTCAGTCCAAATCCATCCGTCGACATTTTCTCTTCAATCGGCTCCGCGACATTGAGGAGGAACCGAATCCCCGGCAGGATTTCAACCATAAGGATGTCGGCGTCCTCTCAATCCGCGTCATCTCCCACAGAAACCATCGCCGCAGTCGCCGAGATTCCTTCCAAGATGAAGGCGTGGGTCTACGATGATTACGGCGATGTGAATGTCTTGAGGTTGGACGAAGCGGTTTCTGTGCCGGGAATTGAGGAGGATCAAGTGCTTGTAAGAGTCATTGCTGCGGGACTCAACCCTGTGGATTTCAAGAGGAGGCAGGGGAAGTTTAAGGCCACCGATTCCCCATTACCAGTGAGTTCTTGATATTCACTCTCTGTGCGCACACATTTTTCTCTTCCAGTTTCATGATTTTGGAATGTGGGTGTTTTGTTTCGTATGATTGCTTAGCGGAAAAACTTATTTGAGGGGATTCGATTGGAAGTTTGAAGCATTTGAGATTATTGAGTCAGAATTTGATTCTCGAATCAAGGTCTTGTTGACCGGACGAGAAGGAAATGCTCATTAGTCTCTGTTTAGACACCGACCGCCGGAAAGCCCTGCTGGAGTTCTGTCTCCGGCCGGAACGGCAGGCAGAACCCCATAATTGATCGCATGGAAACCCGCCGCTCGATCATCCTCCCATCTTCCCTGCTCGGGATCTGCATAATAACCATATATAAACAATAATTATCTACATAATATTATATTCCTATTAATATATTTATAATAAATAAATAAACGTTTTTCATATAAAAATATTACATTATATATTAGTTTTATTTTAATATTGTTAATATATAAAACATTGAATTCAATCAAGCGGTCTAGAACCAAGTAAGCGAGAGTTAAAAGCCTCAATTGAAGTTTGTTTCGATGACTTTTACTCAATGCATATGGATATGTTAATGTATAAGTATACGTAACAAATATAACAAAAATATGTCTATTATATTAATATCATTTTTTTTTACAATAGTTGATTAATTTGGAGAAATGACACCGTTAATAATAATAATAATAATACTCTTCTATGATGTTTCAACTTCTAGGAATATTTTATGATAACATCATTGTGATTGGTAAATTATTATTTTTAATATGAAATCAACATAAAAATAAACTTGTTTATTAAAAAAAATTATCAGAAACATGCTAATGAATTTATTTATAAAAAAATAAACTTTAAATAAGAACATAGTAATGTATTTGCTTATAAGAAATAAAATTTAAACAATGACATAAAAATAAGTTTGTGTATAAAAAATAAAATTTTAAATATAATCATCTCTAGAATTAGAACCCAAGACCACATAGATGAAAGACAAGCACTCCATCAGTTGAGCTACAAAGGCAACTTTGTTTGTTACATTTTTAATATTATATTCGCTGATACCATATTTATCATGACAAATAATTTATTTTTAATTATTGAGAAAAATAGTTTTTTAAAATTCAGTGTGAAAAGCTGCTCACACTCAACCCTACGTAGGCCCGCCACTGTATATACACATATATATATATTGTATATCTATTAGTTAGTGTATTCCTATATGTTTTATCTATGTTATCTCAGATGATTTCACCGCGGTTAGCCGGTTTTGGAGCAGTTCTTGAATGGGCCTGGACCCCCTACTGCCAAACCGCCTGGTCCGGTCTGATTTTAAAAGCATTGGTTTAGCTTAGAGTTGGGGGAAATTATGCCGCGGGAGAAGTTTTTAAAGAAATTTAGGGGGTTGATTTTGAGATGTATGATTTATGGTAGGGGTGCAACTTGGGTTGGTTCAGATCGGTTCCATTGAAAACCAAGAATCGATACATATAGGCTCGATTTTATCTCTTCGGAATCAGAACCAACCCATATATTCGAAGTCTAGAACCAACCCATATATTCGAAGTCTAGAACCAACCCATATATTCGAAGTATAGAACCAACCCATATATTTGAAGTATAGAACCAACCCATATATTCGAAGTATAGAACCAACCCATATATTCGAAGTATAGAACCAACCCATATATTAGAAGTATAGAACCATATCCGAACCAAAAGGTTCGGTTCTGGTCCGGTTCTCGGTTCTATCCGGAAGAATAAATATAACTCAAAATGCTTATAAAATTTATAAAATATCTTATCTTCCTACATGATTTTTCACACATCTTATTTTTCTATATGCTTTTTATGTTCAACAATAAATCTATAGAATATTGTTATAAACTTAATTTTTGTTGCATCAAATAAGATTATCTTTGACTTAATATTTATGCGATAAGTATTAGACTTTCGATTCTCAAGTCGGTTCTCGGGGACCCGACCGCAAGAATCAACCTAAAAAAGCCGGTTCTTGTTTTTATAGGACCATACTCGAACCGAGAGCCATTAAAACGTCTCGAATTGATCGGTTCTGGGACGGTTCTTCTATTCTTTTCGCACACCTCTAATTTATGGATGACTTTTGCAATAATTTGATGTGTATAGGGTAAATGGCCTCATTTGGTGACAACTACATCGGCTTAGTCATTAATTATTACTTTGACAGCAATACTATAATTTGTTGTGTACCATTTGAAGAAAATTAAAGGAAAAGAATGATGATTTGTTACAAACTCTCTTTTTATCGTCTTCTGGTCTGCATTCTAGGAGTTTTTTTTTTTTTTTTGCTCAAAAAGATATTGAGGAGCTTCCTCTCTTGTTCGAAAAGAGATTTCATCAATTGATCCAACCTGCCAACCATCACCCTTCAATAATGACAGACGATACCATGTTCAAAAAACACGACAACATCATCATGCACCTTAATGATGCCGCCACCGCAAACTACACAACGTTTTTGTTGCCACTGACGACTTCTACTGCATATCCGTCTGCCTCACCTCTGTCGTCAACACCTTGCTCTCCCCGAGGCTGCCTCGACCAAATCCGCAACCCAACAACACGCCCTCTACCGACCATCCCATTCCCTGTCCAAACTGTCAAACACCAGACGCACCGCAAGCCCGCTGTGATGCACCCATCGAAACACCTACGAAGGCACATTGAATCAATATCCTCTCGGTCTCATACTCTCCCAATGTGTCCGTCTTCTCTCCTTATGCTTTCACATCAACGTTCGCTTCCATTTCCCTCCAACTCTCGTGGATTCATTGGAGAACTCTTCTTTGAAGCACAAAAACTCTAGAGAATGACTTAAAAGAACTTCTCTCTCAGATATCCTCCCCCCCCCCTTCCAAAAAGACCTAAAACAGTGATCTGCATGTCTTCAGGCACGTGGTCGTCCGAGAAAAACCGCACAGGTGGAGTCGAAGAGAGGTGGCTCCTATAATAAAACAAATGTGTTGCCTTACGCGCCTTACCTTATGCGCTTTCTCACAAACACTGTCAATACATTCCCACTCCATCTCCAATAACACCACCATCCCACAAACAACACATGCCTCTCACCCAGCAACATCCCTCCACAACTCAAGCCACCACACTCAATCACCACTTTTCACCTGCAATAATGCAAGACTATTCCGAACGACTGCGAGCACGGCTGTTCTGAGCTAATTCAATTAAATTTTTCATGCCTAAGGATTTAGAACTTCATAGTTTGGCATGAAATTGTTTACATTCTTGCCTCCTATTGTCATAAAGTCCATAGAATTGTATATCATAGCATCATTGCTTTTATTTTTGTATTCATTGGGAGCATTGAAAGCTCGGGAAATTTTATAAAAAAAACTTGCAAAAGTGATGGTGTTTGTTTAAAAAAATAACCAATTTTTTTTGGTCATCTCATAGACTGTTCCAGGTTATGATGCGGCTGGTGTGGTTGTGAAGGTGGGCAGTAAAGTGAAAAACTTAAAGGAAGGAGATGAAGTATATGGGGATATCAGTGAAAAACCTTTAGATAATCCTAAGCAGTTTGGGTCGCTTGCAGAATACACTGCTGTTGAAGAGAAATTGCTGGCTATAAAGCCCAGCAATCTGGACTTCCCATTAGCTGCTGGGTTACCTCTGGCTATTGAGACAGCAAATGAAGGCTTGGAGAAGGCTGGATTCTCTCCCGGTAAATCTATTCTCGTGTTAGGCGGTGCCGGTGGAGTTGGATCCCTCGTCATTCAGGTTTTTTTTTCTACAAATATTCAAACGTGCATATGAACATCCTTATGGCTGCTTATATATGTTATTTGTTATTAATCAACAAAATATCTGAAAAATTGTGATCTACATACATACTATACTAAAGGGGAAAACTTACGGTGATCATGATTCTGAAATAGGACCATAAAATGAATCTGGGCCCTTGAATTTCAATCACTCTAATTTAACAAAATGGACGATTTGTATGTATGTATGATATCTATAGAGCAATGTTACATGCAAACCTGTTTTTGTTTTATGCAGGCCGTGGATGTATGCAGGCCAAAAAAAATTAGTATATATAAGCCAATTTTTTTGGGCACTGTTACAAGATTTTAAAAGCTGGATTTGTAACAGAATGGATCGACCTGAACTCTCTAACCAGTTTGAAATACTCTCTAACTTTTCGGGAGATTAACTAGATTAAACGATCTAATTAAGTAAATAATAATAATACTTTAGGTGTCTTCTTGTTCGCAGGCAAAAGAAAGATGATCCCCTGCACCGTCAGAACTCCTCCCAGAGAAAATAATGATCCTTGGCCCTAAAAATCGTCCTCGATTGATAAACCTAATAAAACTTTTGAAATCCAAACCTACTTATTTACTCTGCTGAAGACGACGAGAGCTCTGTTCAAGTTCCAACTCGGGCTCCACCTTCTCCTTCCCTTCCTCTACTCCAACTCCCAACTCAGCCATGGAATAAGTGTGGAAAGACATCTCCCTCTCCAACCTCGCACACGAACTCGCCCCGCCTCCGACGCCTCCTTATCCGGCCAAGATTACCTCGCCGGAGCTTTCAGAAAACCACCGCAACACAATCAGGACTCGCTAGAACAGCTCCAATTTCCCTCTGACCTGCTATAGGATTCGAAGGAGCAATGGAGGCAAAAGCAACGACCGGAGTCCGGAGCCGAAGCTGACTCGTTGGAAAAAATAAGAAAAAAGAGGGCGTGAGCGGCCTGCATTTATCTTGAGAAAAAATATATTTAATTGATATTTGCGGCTTGCATAAAACCAAAAACAGCCTGCATATAACATCACTCTATCTATATTAGTCCTTGCATTTTCTGTCAGAATAGTTTAGCTGCGCAAAAAGATTATTTTGAGGTTTTTATAGGCAGAGTTTTATAAAGTTGCCACTATGAAAATTATTTTCTCCAACAGGTTGCAAAGCATGTTTATGGTGCATCAAGAATTGCTGCCACTTCAAGCACAGGTAAGTTGGAGCTGTTGAAGAGTCTGGGAGCTGATTTAGCAATTGACTATACCAAGGATAATTTTGAAGAACTGCCCGAAAAATTTGATGTGGTATATGATACTGTTGGTAAGATCCTTTCATTCCTCTTACTTTCAATTCCAATAATCATCATCATTATTAAAATTATCCAAACTATTTTGTGTTGCCTCTATATAGATCCATATTCATTCAATCCAGCCGAGCAATAATATTTACCAACACGAGACTAGATAAAATTAGGAATGATTGTATCATGGATAAGACAGGAGTGACACCAATTGTAGAGAAGATGCGAGAAGCTTGATTAGGATGGTTCGGACACGTACAAAGGAGACCATTAGAGGCACATGTTAGGCGTTGTGAGAGTTTAGTAGACCAAAAAAGACTTAGAATTGAAACTATAAGGAAAGACAAAGGATCCATATAGCCGACCCCACTATGGTGGGATAAAGGCTTGAGTGTTGTTGTATTCACTCTTTCAGACAAAGGTTGTTTTCGTATAAAGATCAAGGCAATACTCATTTTTCATTCGTTCCTGTATGGAGCCGTGTCAAGTGGTAAATCTAAAAAGTGTTCGTGTCCGGTCGTTCAGACTGAATTAAGGACTTGTATTAGAGATCCATGTTCGTTGAATTTAGATTTCAATTCCAATTTCGTATCCTTAATTTTTTTCTACCGAACGGACCCTTAAGAGTCATATTCTCTTATATATTCTCATTCTTCTAAATAATCGATCCAAAATGCTTAAACTTTTAACACGTGCATAGTTTTATATTTCCTGATAAGATAGATTGATAATTATTAATATCGCCCTCGTTAAAACTACATCTCATGTGCTCGGCCTTTGTTCTTCTGCTAATTCAAAGCTCTTCATCTTCCAATCAATATCTCCGGACCAAACTCAGTTGGCATTCGTTGCTCATTTTGCATCTCTTTTGCAATCATCTTTACAACTATATTTCCGTTCTTCGTGGATTCAAAATACTTAAATCTAAGTTTAAGTGCAGGGCAAGGTGAAAGGGCGGCCAAAGCAGTGAAAGAAGGCGGCACCGTGGTGGTGCTCACCGGGGCTGTTTCGCCTCCGGGATTCAGATTTGTGGTAACCTCTGATGGAGCTTCTTTAGCAAAGCTGACTCCATTTCTCGCGAACGGAAAGATTAAGCCACTTAATGATCCAAAGGGCCCGTTCCCATTCTCAAAGCTGGTTGATGCGTTTACTCATCTTGAAACAGGAAGGGCTACTGGTAAAGTGGTCATATACCCAATCCCGTGAAGAAAATGTAGTTTTTTTTTTCTTTCTGCATCAATATGTAGCCAGAATTACGGCTTTATATAGAAGATTGGATGTATTCTGCGACATATGTAAGAGTTTTACCCATAGTATGTGATGCATTTCTTTTATTTTGCCCTTGCATTTCTGTGTCTCTATTGTTCTTTAATTTTGAAGTAGTAGCAAAATACAAGAGGATGGTTTTCACTTTGTTTTTGGAAGACTTTCGTGGCGCAGTACAGTTTGATTTGGCTATAATGGTGACTTTGGATAATGCAGTTCAGCCTACTTGATCATAAATTTCTTCCAATAAGTGGCTGGGTTGATAACATTTTGGATTTTTAATAGCATACCATCTTATTGACTTTGGCTTTGTTCGGCACTACTTTTTTATTCGGGTGAGTTTGGACAAAAAACACCACGGCCATAGGATATACGTTTGACATGACAATGGTTACGACCGTCACCAGGAAAAAATCTACTTTTGAACTAGATGGAGTTCCTTAGGTGAAGTCCGCGTTCACGAACAGCGGTTCATAACCACCGTGTTCATTACTGCCGACGCCATGCCAAACGGACCTTTCATCTTCCTCCATCAAGCAAGCACCTGTGACACCATGCTTTGTAATAGTGTGATAATCTTAATTTTTGTATTGAGAATGAGAAAATCAATGCCAGAGTCCTTCCATAATTGGCATTTTCTCATTTGATTGTAGGTGTTTGGAGTGGACTTGTTTGCAAAAAAAAAAATCATTTTAACTCTATTTAAAAAGTCACTTTAGCTAGGATAAGGGGTTGGTAATTTCCCTAAAGCACTATAGCTCATTATGATTGTAACAAATGAATCCATAGAAGAAAAAAAAAATCAAAGAGATGGCATTGTAGGTAAAACCATAAATATTAAGCTACCACATCCCAATTGTTACATTCATTCAAAGTATTATTTTAGCATGACATAGAAATGGCCCATACGGGCAAGTCCGTTCTGCCATAAGGACCTCCATATTCTGCTGAGTAAGATTTCACAATAGGCCTGGGTCAGTGATTCGAAAACTTCCTTTCCAATCACGCAGAAATTCTGATACCAATGAAATTCTACTCAAATTGACACGAGAATGGGCATCACTAATAGGATTTGTGAGTTTTTCTATAGCGTATGAGTGAGATACTATGACTAAGTCCGCCAAACCCCCTGCATGGCTTCTTCTATTTCTCGATAAAAATGAAATATGACCAACAGTACTTCGAATCTATATATTTATCGCTGGTGAATTACATTGACAGTTTCATAAACTCGGCATAGTAAATCAAAACGACTCGCAAGAGACGAGCGAAATCAATCCAAGAAAAACAATTTATTAGACTAGATAATGAAGTAACATGGCATATCATTTCCAAAGCTATCAAAGAATATAAATTAATATACACTACTAGGTGGGCACAATTATTATTATTTGATTGGGTTAAAATGTCGGTACCTTTGCAGAAAAAAACCCTATAATCAAGTATCACTTTCCTCTATTCTCCGCATCTGGTATTTTATTTGAGTATCATACAGCACACACCTGCAGCTAGAGAACAAGAAGAAAAAAAGCCCTTGAGAATTATAAGAAAAATACTAACTCATTTATTCTCCTAAAACTGGATATGTAATTTATGGTCTGTTTGGTGCAGTTTTGTTGTTGTATAAAGTGCGGCCACATGTTAATTCACTATGTATATGGTGTTTCACAGCGTATACGATATTTGAGTGTATGATGAAGCAGCGTATAATACACTTCGCAATGCATGCTAAAGCACCGTATATGATGCTTGGAAACATATTTTACAGTGTTTCATCGTTGAGCCTCGGTTTTCAACGTTTGTCCGCATTCTATACACTTAGCACGGCAAACACCGGCTACACCCGCGTAGCTAATACTTTTTCTTTGGGAAAATGTGTAAGACATTCCCAACGGTGCCGAAAATAGCGTTTGATATCCCTTTTCCCGGCAAGCTAGCTCGTATGCCTTATCGGTTATTACAATGTCAATTACTCGTGACTTATCATACGCTGATTTAGCGAATATGTCATCATGAAAGGAGTGGCAACAAGAGCTAAATAAAAAAATAAAAAAATACAGGATAAAGGGATTCATTTCCAAATGTGTACCATCTTAGGGGTTCCATGTATTCAATGTACTGGAACAATAATAAAGAATAGAAAACAGAGCTTTGCCACCTGAAAGAAGACAGAAGGGAAATTTGAGAGATTGAGAGAATGAAAATGCAATTTACTTCATAAATTTCATAATGAGTGCTTGGTTTTAATGTAACTAATGGGTAATTGAATTTACCTAGAACATGCTGTGCTTGGTTTGCAGGAGAACTGAAAAACAGCAAAATGGAAAACAAATGCAAATGGAAGATAATCAGTGTAGAAACTAGTTATCAGCTACTTATTTGGTTTTGCACGACGAGAAATTGAGGATTGTTAAAAGCACACCAAAAATAACTCTCCGCTGAGCCATTTTTTGTTACTTTGGCTCCGTTTGGAATGAAGTTCCTTAGGTGAGATCGGGCGTTCACGAACGACGGTTCATAACCACCGCATTCACAACCTCCACCGCCGCGCCGAAAGGAGTCCTTATCTTATATTACACAATCATCATTACATAGTTTTGTTGTAGGAGGCGAACAAGATAAAGCCAGATACAACATTGTATTGGATTTTCGTCTTTTCCCCTTATCAATTTATATTCGACTTCTGTTTTAGAGAATCTTAGAACCAAATTCCTTTGTAAATTTGGGTCTGCGGATAGCAAAGATCTGTCGATAGCATTTTAAATTTGCTTTTAACAATCCTCAGAAATTCCACGTATCTTGTCCTTAGGCTCCGTTTGGCGCGGTTACGAACGCGGTGGTTATGAACCGTCGTTCGTGAACGCCTGACCTCACGTAAGTATCTTCATCCACTTTTATGTTCAAAACTAGTTATCTTTTCTCGGTAGTGGTCATAACCATTGTCTTGCCAAACATGCATTTTATGACGGTGGCATTTTTGTCCAAACTCACCAGAGCAAAAAAAGTCGCGCCAAACGGAGCCTTAATCATGCAAGTAGGTGAAAACCAATTTCAATTCCACGAGTAATTTACATTTTTTTTTCATTCCAGACTACCTGATTACTGTCCACTGTAGCCATCAAATTTGATTCAGCCGACTCGACCAGATCGAATGTAAGATCATGTGAAACAGATCATACTTCTCAGGTCTTGCGTGCCAAAGAAAGTGCCTCTGAACCCTCTTAACACATTCTTGCATCTTCACATATTGCCCAAGAGGGATCCCCAACAGTATATCCTTCAGCTTCGGAATATCTTTCTCGGCCACGACAACTGAAAATGCACTCCAATCCAACACGTCTTCCAAAGGAAGCACGAAATTGTCGGCAATGATTACGGGGACACACTCGTAATAAATGGCTTCTACTATCCTAGGGCTGTTTACTTCGAATCCCATGGGACAAATGCAGAACTTGCTCGATTTCATGTGCTCGACGTAAGATATCTTTTTCGAGATTCGGCTCGGGAGAGGGCCATAGATTCGCATTTCGTCGTCTTTGTCGTTTCCCCAGTGCTCAAGAAGGATTGGTCTAACCCGGCCGTGCATGTTGCCGGCGAAGAAGGCGAGAGTCGATCGCTGAGAGACTGGTCGCCCGCCAACTTGTCGTAGTGGTCGTCTTGGCATTCGAATGGTGGTTTCGGGAAGGGATACATCCCTCCCACTTTGAAAAATGCCCTCTGAGGTATCGGCATTGCATAAGGCTTTGATGGTGTTCTTGCGCAATTCGGCGTGCATATTTGTCGTGTAGGGCCCCTAATGATAATTGAGAAATGTAGAAGTTAGAAATTGAGAGAACCGCGAAGACTAACAAAGTTGTAATGTTTACAAATGTATTCATGGGAAGAAATCATGCAAGATGTGAAGAACTGATGCAACACAAGTAGAATATTTTTTTTACTACTGTGATAAGATTGCATCTACTTTTGAAATAAAGTTATTCTTATATTTCCTCTTTCTCTATCATCCAACTCTCTCTCTCTCCTCTCTCTCTCTATATCTCAACAATTCTCTAATTGTGCATTGACATTATTAGGATTGAAAAGATACATTTTCTTCAGTGTGTTGGTATTGAAGTCATACTTCTAAACCCAGCTAAACCAACCTGCCTGGCAGGCCAAATCAGTCAAAGAGAAGAGTGGAAGACAAGACTAACTTTAAAACAATGCTTTTGAAGATAACAGCTATGTTTGGGACGGCCGTGGCGGTGGGAAAAGCTCTATTCTCATCGTCACCGCCTTTGTTAGGTTGTTTGGATGAGAAACCTTTTCAAAAGAGTTTTTTCAAGGAAGGTATTTTGGGGGCTTTTTGAGTGGCCGGTCCAACGGGGCTTTCTAAAAACCGCTTTATTTGCTTTCAGCTTTTCCTCTTTTATTCAAGGGTTTACTAAAGTTGCGCCCCGACCATTCGCGGACTGCCTTTCTTCCTTCCACTGCAAAGGTTTTCTTCTCATTCGCGATCTTTGTTTCTCACCGCTGACCTTTTGTAACCTGCTTATTTATGATTTATATAATATTTACTTATCTATGCGATAAATGATTAGCATAAAACAACTTTTTATTATTAAAAAGTCGTTCTTCCAAACAGAAAAATGTAAAACACTTTTTTGAAAAGCACTTAAATAGAGATTCTTCAAACAATTTACAGCTTTTTTTTTCAAATAGCTTTCTGGTCAACTCTAATACCGTCACTAGTTTCTCACCGCTGCTTTTTCCACCGCCACCCCAAACAGAGTCCGCATTAAACCTTTTAAGGCCATACTTTTGCCAGAATATATTCTCCAGCTTTATGACAATTTACTTCCACACAAGTATATAAATTTTTTTTACAATTCTACAGATGGCAAAAAACAATTTACTATTATTTTTCATTATCAACATATTGTGGCTTTTATACTTTATATAAATCTGAATTCCAGTGCAGTTTTCAAATTAGTTAGGGAGTTATAAGATTCCACGATGTTTTGGTGCTTGAAAGAATTTGATTGGCTACATAAATATTTGATTAGTGGGAGTGGAAGTAACATCTCTCAAGCTAAATAAGATTAGACCACGCGCGCCAGCACGACAGATGAACCCATGGCCCATCACTGATCATGCAAGTCTATTCCACGAAGGCAAGATCGGTCTGCGAAGGGAGCGGCTATTTTTGGGAGGAGACATCACTTGGTGAAATTCCTAAAATTATTATTACCTGCAGCTTTTAAAAAATTGAACTCTCTATTTAATAGCAAGATGTTGTATCCCAATGAGTTATGGGTCCCCACTATCCGTCGCCGATTAGGCTATACATTTTATTACGTGTCTTTATTCTGAGTTGTATGAGTCAAGTCTTATCGAGTCGAATCATTGTTATTGAGTTCATTACGAGTCTTTAAGATGGTTTTAAATAATTCGCGCTCATCGCCCATGCCACTTGTCAGTCTTTTGTTTTGTGGTATTTACACTCATGTCACTTGTAAGTCTTTAAATAAACACTTTAGGTCATTGTATGAATTATGAATGCTTATTCCTCTCTCTAGTGATTTTATCCTCCTCCCATTTCTAGGGTTAGGGTTGAGCACGACTCTCCTTCTTCCTCTCCCCTTGCATTCTCCGCGGATTGAGCTCGGCTCCCCTTGTATCTCCACTGCCACCTCCGACGATGTTACGGGCTAGGCCCATAACATCTTGGTATCAGAGCCCTCGCTCCTCCTTCACCTTCGACACTCACCGCCACAAAGCATTTTGTTCCCATCCAACGGCTTCCTCGACGACCAAAGCCATCATCTCCGACGCAACATCCATCCAACCCTTTGCTTCTTCGTTCTGCCTCGGCGACGTCGTGCATCAACTCGAGAGCACATTGCAAGCATTGTAGAAGTCATGACTGCAACATTGAAGCTTCACCGTCGTCTTCTTCCAGAGCCTGCGCCCGTTCTGATTCCTCCGCTTCGTCATCGTCGAGTCCGCACTCTTCCTTTCTAGCTCGACGCGCTCCTGTCTCATCCCGCAACACACTTGTCGCATGCCTGTCCTAGCCACTGCCTACCCATCACGCACGATCCAGCATGCGCCAGCCCTTCGTCTTGGTATCGACATCAATCTGCGGCTCTGCGGATCTGCGCGTGTCGCACCCCTTTATCAGAACATCAAGCCCAGTGCCAACTTCTCGTATCTCCCCACGCCAGCTGCCATAGGCCAACTTAAGTAATTAATTAATTTGTTCTTATAATTACTTGATTGCTTCATCCCTTCGGTACGTCGACGACCTCCGACGAGCAAATTGCCCTCCGTTTGATCAACATGCAATTATTGGAGATGTCGGCGTCTTATGATATCATGCTCTCGCGCCTCAACGCATCAATGCAATTATTGCAGCCGACACGTCGATGCGCTACTGGGAGTTGTTCAGACGTGTTTGCGACCCCTTGGTCGGCTTTACATGTTAATAGCTCGCTTCGCATAATTTTAAATTGAGTTTCAATTTACTATTTTAAAAAATAATCTTTGGATTTTAGTTTACATCACAGCCTTGGAGTTATTGTTCTAGGCAATTGGAGGGGATGGAAGACATGTTTGGGCTAAGGATAGGCTAGAACTGAAAAATAACTGTTCTTTTGTGTGGGTAGTTTTAGGCGGTTATGTGAGGGAAGATAGTTATTGGTAGTGGGAAGGTAGGTACCTTGAGTTCGGTACCAAAGATCCACGGAATCAGCACCGTGGGAAGATTGTGAGATCCCAGAAAATCTATCCAAATTCTATAATTCATGAAAATCAGCTCCTATCCCCATATTTATAGACTTAGACCCACTACGGATGACAACGATTGTCCGAAACATAAAACCACTAAATATGCATGACATAAAATTACATAAAATACATAAAAATATGTCGTTGTCGTCCTAAACAAGACTATCGGCCTGGATCGTCCATCCAAGGATCCTAACTCCACCTCCCATGTAAGTAGACTCAGGCGGGTTCCGATAAGGGTCAGCCCACCAGTGAAATGTGATCCTCATCAATTCCCCTAGGCTTAAGAGCATTCATCTCCGTTGAATGAAAATGATCATACTCTCCACGAATCCCAAGGGAAAGCAAGTCAAGCTCCTCTGACATCATTCAAGTATCATCAATGGTAGGTCGGTCCCTCCAATGAACCAGGGATCGTATTGTGGAGTTGTCTAGTACTGTTGAAATGTCATGACTCACAATGTTTGGTATTGTCTTGGTGGGAGGGTGTATGCTCTTGGGTGTCGAACGAGAAATAGGTACCGAAGTAGGAACTGATGAGTCTACTAGCAGCTGGGTAGTGAGCAGAGGTGAGAGCTGAGTAGGAGTGTCTGGTATAGGTGGAGGTTGAAGCTCAAGGGTAGCATCAGGGAATAGACTCAAATACTCATGGTGCTCACAATGTTTGGTATAGTCTTGGTGGGAGGGTGTATGCTCTTGGGTGTCGAACGAGAAACAGGTACCGAAGTAGGAACTGATGAGTCTACTAGCAGCTGGGTAGTGAGCTGAGGTGAGAGCTGAGTAGGAGTGTCTGGTATAGGTGGGGGCTGAAGCTCAAGGATAGCATCAGGGAATAGACGCAAATACTCGTGGTGCTCATAATATGAAGTCAAATCCTCAATGTTGAATACAAGATGAATTCTCATACTCAGGGATATTTAATTTGTAAGTATTCGACTCAATTCTTCGTGTCAATGTATAGAGACTCATTCGCCCAACATTTACTTTTCTCGATGCTCCCAGAGGGAACCTCTCAACCTGAATTATAATCATCACTTGTTTGTCTTCTCTAATGCTCTGCTCTCTCATGTGAATGTCTGTGTAAACATTATACTTTTCATTATTTATTGCAATCTTATGTCAGACAAGTTCATGCAGTTCGTGCAAAAAATGCAAAACATACAGTATATATTAATCATATACCATGGACGAGTCATGCAATATATGTAAATGATCATGTAATCAATGCGAATGATGAACAAACGATATGACTAACTCCTTACATTGAGGCTTGATGATGCTATAAGGAACTCCTATGAGTGGTACATGGTCAGGAGGCTCAGGTGGAAGGGTGTAGAAAATTTCATCGTCAGTGTGATGATCACTCAAATAATCACACGTGACTTCGATAGTTAAAAATGATAATATAGTATGTTATATGTCTTTTAGAGTGTTGGTAGTGATAAAATAGGTATTTGAGCCATCGAGAACACTCTCAGCCTCGACAAACTCACTAGTGATGCGTAGGTCTCTAATGAGTGGTGGCTTGTCAGAATGCTCTCTAGGTGGAGTGTAGAAATACTCGTTGAGTGTGCGACAAACACCCATGGTTGAGACGTCAACACTAGGATGCCACTCTATGATGTATCGAGTGCCTCCACGAAGGGAAAACACATCAAGCGGCTCATTGGGAGGGTATAATAAAATTCGCCGCAGATGCAACGAATACTGAAATAAGTTTCTGATATATCAGAAGTGTCCTCAGAAACAGGCGAGACAACCACTATAAGGTCAATACTAGGCTTATGATTCTTACTCCATGTAGAGACTCAAAAAAATAGGTACTTAATGGTGACCCTATGATTGAGTCGATAACTAGGTTTGTGCAGGAAGTAAAGTGAGGATATACCACTATAAGATCATGAGGCCGCTTGAACTCACTCTCTATTGGAGTCACACAGTCTAGGACAGACTCAAGTAGCAGACCACTCATCGGACACTGAACCTCACTAGAGAAATTTGTATCAAGTGTCCCGTCTTTTGTGTCCATGGGGACACGGATAGGCATGGTTGTGGCCTGGGACTGGGGAGGACTCCTCGTGATGGGTCATTCGGGGTGTAAGTATACTCGACTAACTTTCGCGTATCCCAAGAATTGCTCGTAATGGAGGGCGAGTTGAAATGTATGCTCAACAGACTCTTAGCAGTGATGAGTCAACTCAATATATATCTCGGATCGAAGCCCGGACCAAAATCGAGAAGCAGCCGCAATGGGCTCCTCCTGAATATCGCTCCTCATTACTAACTTATGGAATCAAGTCGTATAATCAACAACGGACATAGTTCTTTGTTGAAGGTCGTGTAACTGGTCAAGGAACTGACTCCTATGGGATACCAAAAGATATTTCACCCTTAATAATCGCTTCATGACTGCCCAACGAGATATGGGGTGAAGACCATCACGCTCAAACTTACGCTCTAAGTTAGTCCAATAAATCTTAGTCTGACCTTGAAGTTTCATCTTAGCAAATCTAACATGACACTAGTAAGGTATCTCATACCAGTCAAAACGGTCTTCCATGTCTAACCACCAACCTATAAATGCCTTTGAGTCCAACTGGCCGTCAAAGGATGGCGCATCTAGCCTAAATCTACGTGTGTTGTCATTCTCATAATAATACCATATATGAGATCCATGAACTCATCGTGGTAATCGCCTCTAGAAGAATTAAATCTGACACAGGACGGATGTAGTGAATGTCGTGCCCAAAGGGAACTCTAGTGAGGTGACGTTAGTGAGGTGTCGTGGAGGCCTAATGCGAGGCAATGCACATGTGATTGTCCAGCGTTTAATTATAATAAATTCTGAAATTATTAATAGCGTCCACAAGCATCCACACTGGAGACTAACCGTTAGAAACACAAGAAAGATTCAATTAAATCAAAGAGAAAATATTTTGATTAAATGCCCAACAAAATAAACCTTTGTAGTAGAATTTAAAATTGCACAAACTTTTACAAATTAAGATCTCAAATTATATGTTTTTCAACAAGTAATCAACACAAAGTAATAAAACTTCAAATTAGAACTAACATGGATTAATTGAGGTCCAATTGAGATGTATGTTTACCTATTTCTGGGTCTAGATAGAGGACTTGGTGTAATTCCTGCACTGATTTCTGGTTCTGAAACTGTTCTCCTGCAGCAGAGAAGAGGTGGGGTTGTGGGGAATGCAATGAAGGTGGTCAGCTGGGTAATGGAAGTGGCTGGAAGGGGGCTGATTAAGTTCTGGGTGTTTTGGAGTGATTGGAATGGTCGGTAGGAGGAGGGTAAGGCCGTAAGGGCTGTGAGGCAGGAGGCAGGGAGAGGATGCTGGACAGAGGTTCCAGAGGCTAAAATTGGCTTACATGGCCTAATTCTGGGCTGGGGCAGGGGAACAAATGGGGGGAAGCCGGCTATTTTAGATGTTCTGAAGTTATTGGGACGTGCCTTGGAGAGGTGGGGAGTGGAAGAATCCCAGAAAAGAAGCGGGGGGCTGCAGGTGGTATATTTCACAGGGGAATTAGGGTACGCGACTGTTGGGGGTTGGAATTGGAAGCCTTGGAGTTGTCATTCTAGGCAATTGGGTGTGGGGGGGTGGAAGACACGCTTGGGATGGGATAGGCTAGAACTGAAAAATAACTGTTTTTTGTGTGGGTAGTTTTAGGCAGTTATGTGTGAGAAGGTAGTTATCTTGGCTTTGGCACCAAGGACCCACGGAATCGACACCATGGGAAGATTGCGAGAGCCCGGAAAATATGTCCAAATTCTGTAATACTTGAAAATCAGCCTCTATACCCTTATTTATAGACTTAGAACTCACTACGGATGGCCATGACCGTCCGAAACATAAAATCACTAAATATCGGCTCGGATCGTCCATCTGACGATCCTAACTCCTCTCATGTAAGTAGACTCGGGTGGGTTCTGATAAAGGTGAAATATGATCTCCATCACAACCCCCCTCCCCCAAAACGATCCCTTAGTTAACAAAGTTTGCTCAGTTGCTACAGAAATCCAACATAAGAATTTAAATCCTCAATGATGCATTCTCAGTTGAGAATTCCACAATGTATTGCCATGGTAATAAAATCAAGGAAAGTAACAAATTTGTAACAGTTTATAAGAAGCATTGATCACAGTGATAAAGGAGGAAATCTAGCAAAACATGTAAAAACGCATTTTTAGGCCTTTAAAACATACCCAATCATGGCAGGCAACTAGAAAATGATCTGATCCTTTTGTTCTATTCCAGAAGGGATATTTAGATGATATCTGATTCACATAATCCCTCAGAAATCTTGACAATGGCTTCATATCATGAGAATCGGGAACATAAAGAGCAAGCTCCATTCTTCGTGCACTATAAGGAAGATAGAATAGATGTGCCTGACCAGGGTCCTTAACGACGAAATGTCTGTTCTGTTCAATTAACTTCATAAACCATCCTTCAGAAGCATAAATGCCTTTCAGTTCTGGTGTATGGAAAATTGGCTTTCGACCATCACGATATATGTAAACTTTAAGTATTTTTTCCATCAATTCGTAACTCCTGTAGATGCATTATTGAAATTCCATACGGATCAATATTGAGGGAATATAGTTATCTAGACTCTGTCATCAAAATGCATGAAAGCAAGCACATGGAGAACAAAGCATTAAACCTTTTTTGTACATCAAAGCAATGAGCACTTTTTAGCGTTCTGAGTGCTAATTATGAGTTCTAATCTCACCTTTTGATGCGGGACAGGCCCCTCTAGAATCCGCCAGAGGGCTGTTAGCTCTTTTGCCTAGCCTTCCCGCCTTTAAATCAGGATTGCAGCCCGTACACCTCAACCAGCTCTTCGCTTGAAATCCACCAAAAAACGGTAGGTTATTGAGGCCCGGGATCGAACACCCGACCTCCTAGATAAGAAGCTCTAACTAGAGCTCTCATCACCAACTGAGTGATTTTCAACTTAAGTGTTAATGTGCCGGAGCATCCCTAGGAGTGATTTTTAACTTATCGGGCAAGTGTTAAGAGGCATATTCTTGTGTAAACTTTTAAGTGTCGGTGCTTCATAGCATGTATTATAGAACAATAAGAACTTTTTTTTACAATATACACGTACATAAATATAAAGTTGTAAGTTAATAAGTCATATACTCTTAACCCGTATCTACTTGATAGTATTATATAAGTGGTTATCATTGTTTCTATATTAATATAATTTATAAATTTATTTATATATATCACTAATTTTTTGTGACATTGTTACTTTTATGATTTAATGTCCGTCTATATTTGCAGGTTGTGTGCATGTATAAGTTATTTAAATATACCAAAGTTCTTAAAGATACAAATTCAAAATATATATGTATATAATGAAAAGATAATGAAAAATTCAAATTGGTTATCAACAACCCCAATCATCAACTCTAACAACCTTTGAGCATATTAGTCCACCAAGAACCTAGACTGATCCAATCAATCACGGATGATCAGTTTATGCATGTCAGGTTAATATGTCAGCCCTCTACTCTAATTTTGAAGTTCACCTTTGTTTGTCTGGAAAAACATGAACGGAAAGAGAGAAAAATAATATATTTTTATTAATCTATACAATAATCCATTACACCAACATGTATTTGTACATTTATAGGATGGGAGAGAGGAGAAGAAATCTCAATCTAAGATGTGGGACTAAACACTAAAGAGGAAGAGGGCCTAAGATGGGCCTTGCATTGGGTCTTTACAAATCTTTCTTCTAACACTCCCCTACAAGCTGGAGCATACAAATCGTAAACACCCAGCTTGGACAAGAACTGATAATATAATGGGCGTGGTAAGGCCTTGGTGAAAGTATCAGCAACTTGTTCAGCAGCAGAAACATGCTTCAATTCCAGCTTCTTCAATTGAACTTTCTCCCGAATGAAATGACAGTCGACTTCAATGTGTTTGGTCCGTTCATGAAATACAGGATTCTTAGCAATGTGTATAGCCGTTTGACTGTCGCAAAGTAAAGTAGCCGATGAGGGAAGTTTGACTCACAAATCATCTAGGAGACTTTCTAGCCATGTAAGCTCAGACACAACAGTTGTCATTGAACGAAACTCAGCTCCAGTAGATGAGCAAGCAACCACAGATTGTTTCTTGTTGCGTCAGGTAATTAGGTGTCCTCCGAAGTAAGAACATAATCCACTTGTGGAACGTCGATAATCCAGGGAACCAGCATAATCAACATCAGAATGGGCAATCAAAGATAGAGGAGAAGAAGAAGAGGGTTTGTATACAAGCCCTTGTCCAGGAGCAGTTTTCAAATATCTGAGGATGTGCTCGACGGCCTGGAGGTGAGACATCCGTGGATAATGCATGAATCGATTGACAACTCCAACAACAAATGAGATATCCGGTCTTGTGACTGTAAGATAAATCAATTTTTCTACAAGGCGACGATAATACTCTGGGTTTGGAAGAAGTTGATCGGAGTCGAAGGCATCAGCACAGAGCTTGTGGTTGACATCCATAGGAGTATCAGCAGGCTTGCATCCAGAATAGTCAGCGTCATGAAGAAGGTCCAGACAGTACTTTCGTTGAGATAGGACAAGACCATCAGGACGTCTCGCAACCTCAAGGCCAAGAAAGTACCGAAGATTTCCCAGATCTTTAGTTTGAAATACAGAATTCAAATGCTTTTTGATCATTTGTATTCCTTTGGAATCATCTCCTGTAATTAGAATATCATCGACATAAACTAAGAGAATCATTGTGTATGTCGATCGATGACGAGTAAAGAGAGAAGTCCGACGAGCTCCAAGTGAATCCAACATCACGGATAACCTTACTGAACTTGTAAAACCACGCGCGAGGAGACTGTTTGGGACCATAAATAGATTTCTTGAGGTGGCAAACAAGTGCTCCCCCATGGTCTCAAACAAGGGAGGTTGGTGCATGTAGACAGTTTCTTGAAGGTCGTCATTGAGAAAGGCATTCTTGACATCCAATTGATGTAGGGCCACTGACGATGAACAACCAAGGAGATTAGAACACGAACAATGTTCAACTTGGCGACAGGAGAGAAGGTCTCCTCATAATCGAGGCCTTGTTGCTGAGTAAACCCGCGAGCCACAAGACGAGTTTTAGGCGTTCAACTGTCCCGTCGGGAGCATGTTTTATCGTAAAAACCCATTTACATCTGACACAGGTCTGTCCTGGAGGAAGGGAGACAAGATTCCAAGTCTGATTAGCCCATAGGGCAGTCATTTCCTCATTCATGGCCGCACGTCACCCCGAATGTTGGAGAGCCTTCTACAAAGAGTTAGGTATAAAAATGGAGGATAAAGAAGTTGCAAATTTGAGAAGAGTCGGGGAGAGGCGATGCAATGATACATAATTTTCCAGGGGATGAGCTATGGATACAGGAGCCAGATCTTCAGGCATCGAGGTACCACTTGTAGAGGGCGACTGTTGTGGGGTGTCGGAATGAGGAGGAGGGCGAGTGTATACACGAAGAAGAGGTGGTTGGGATGGTACAGAAATTGGGGTTGGAAGGAGTGGGAGAAGAGGCGATGTAACAGGGACGACAAGACGTGGTCATAACGGAGGTGCAAGAGGAGTTGGAGGACGGAGGTGCAAGAGGAGTTGGAGGAGGAGAGTAAAAAGGTTGATCTTCTATGAAAGTGGCATCGACAGACACGACAACCTTGCGATCAGGGGGGGAGTAGCACGCATAGCCTTTTTTAGTACGCGAATAACCAACGAACATATATTTGGTAGCCCGAGGAGCAAGCTTGTCATTTGAAGGACCAAGATTATGGACATAACAGGTACAGCCAAAGACCCGAGGAGTGATGAAAAATGGCGGCGTGGAGGGAAAAAGAAGACTAAATGGAGTGGCATAGTTGAGAATAGAGGAGGGTAGGTGATTGATGAGATACTGCAAAATGTCAATAAGCCTTGGGAACCTGCATTTGAAACATAAGTGAGCGAGCAACATCAAGAAGATGACGATTCTTACGCACAACCACACCATTCTGTTGGCGGGGTATAAGCACAAGAAGTATGATGAATGATCCCAAACTAAGTACAGAGATCGTCAAACGCATGACTGGTATATTCACGAGCATTGTTTGTACGAATAATTTTAATTGTTCGTGAAAATTGAGTACGAGTCTAATTAATAAAGGCCCGAAACACACGAGTTAGATCTGATCGATCATGAAGTATAACCACGTCATGCGAAAATAATCATCAATAAAAGTAATGAAGTAACGATAACCAGAAATACTAGTAATTTTATATGGTCCCCAAATATCAGAATGTACTAGATCAAAAGGAGTATCGCTCCGAGTACAATGAGAAGGAAAAGAAGAACGATGTTGTTTGTCAAAGATACATGACTCGCAGATAAAGTCAGGAAGATGTAGAGCAGGGAGAGACTTATTGAGAATTGGAAGAGGAGCATGCCCAAGATGTCGATGTCAATCCACAGAGGTGACAGAGGAGAGAATGGTGGGAGAAATGTCCAGAAGATAGAGCCCGTTGCACAGTCGTCTTTTACCAATGATATTCTGCGTCCGTCGATCCTGCACAACAAAAGAAGAAGAAGAAGTGAAGGTCACAGAACAGTCGAGGTCTTCAGTAAGGCGACTAACAGAAAGAAAATTGAAAGGAGAGCCCTGTACATAAAGAACCGAGCGAAGAGAGATAGAGGGGCTGAGAGACATATTAGCGGAGCCGGAGACAGGGGCGGTGTCACCATTGGCCACTGTGATAAACTTGGGATGCAGACAGTCCAAGTACTGAGGTGGTTTCTGCGGAGTGACATGGTGGGTGGCACCAGAGTCCACAATCCACTGTGGACTATGGGAGAGACAGAAGATACCTTCATTTGAGATAGAGGCAATTGAGCCAGGCGGACGATTGAGTAACCCTTGGAGATGCTGGAGCTGGAGGTGCATGGCATCAATATCGGCGCGTCGTAGAAGACGTGTCAATAGCAATAGAGACATGGGGCGGAGGAGGCAGACCATGCTTACGATAACAAGTTGCCTCAAGATGTCCATCCCAGCCACAGAGATTACACTTGAGTCTAGGCCGGCCGTTGCGACCTCTACCTCGGTAGTCGGTGCAACCTCCTCGGGTAGATGGAGGGGGGTGAGATATAAAGTGTTGTAAGAGAGACGGAGAGGGATGTCGGGGAGGATCTGGGGGGGGTCACCTTCAACAACATTGAGCAAACATCGGAGAGAGAGGGAATGGTGGAGGAGGAGAGTATCTAAGCCCGGACACTGTGGAGATGAGGTGGAACACGAGTCATCATCATGTCAACACCAACAACCTCTTTTTGAGCATGTTGTGCAGGAAGATCAGGAGGAGGAGGTTGAGTCGCCAGCACCTCCTGAGTCGAGAGATTGAAGGTTCGTGATGATGTCAAACAGATGTTGAAGGTTGTCCTTGCCGGAATAGAGGGAATGCAGTTCATCCCACATGGCCTTGGCCGTCTCATGATACATGGTCATACGATAAGGTTCACTATCCGTGGAGTTGAGGATCCATGTCTAGACACGACCATCATCTCGAAGCTAGTCGTCAGTGGGTGCAGAAGGGGTGCCTTAATTAGATGATGCAAAAGCCCCTTTGTCTGAAGAACACAACGGACGGAGTGCACCCACTCAACGAAATTCTTCTTCCCACTAAGAGAAATAGTGGTGATCTGAAGCTCATCACGAACTTCAGGAAGAGGTGTCATAGAACGAGCAGGAAGGGACGGAGCATCAGGCGACGCCATGGAGCTCACAGGCGGTTAGATCAGACAGAGAGACTGTGCGGCAAGAAGTTGCGGTCAGGAGCTACGCCTAAGCGGCAAGAAGTTGCGGTCAGGCTCAAACAAGTGGCGAGCAGAGAAGGTGAAAGGAACCGGTCTGGCCCCTGCGATTAAAAGAATCTGGCGTCCAGGCGGTCAGAGAAAGCAGCCACTCCTGTCACACTGCTGTGGCTAGACACACACACAGGGAGCGGCTAGACAGGAGATCAAGCGGCAAACAGCAGCGGCTAGAAGCCTATAGGGCAAGAACTAGCAAGAGACCGAGTGATCAAGCGGATGAGAGCAGGCGATCAAGCGGATAGCCGCAGCGACCAGGAGAGGAGAGCAGGCGGCCTGACGGGCAGGGGGACTTGAGGCCAGAGGATCGTGGCACTTGAACAAGACGCAGCAAGGAGCGCTGGAAGGAGGGGCTCGTTGCGAGCTAACAGCGATCAGGTGGCAAGGAGACGAGAGATCGAACGAGCAGATGGCAAGAAGCAGAGACCGCACGGGTAAGCATCAATCAGTCGTAGGGCCCAGAGAAATAGAAAGGAGTTGCTATAAAAGCAGGGGGGAGGTGGGAAGTAGAGGAGAGCGGAGACACTTGCAGGAGCGACAAGTATGCGGTTAAAAGAAAACAGACCGCCCAGATTGGCGGTCAGGTACCAAGTGGGCTGCGGTTAAAAAAAACTTCCCTCTGATACCATCTGGAAAAACATGAACGGAAACAGAGAAAAATAATATATTTTTATTAATCTCTACAATAATCCATTACACCAACATGTATTTGTACATTTATAGGATGAGAGACAGGAGAAGAAATCTCAATCTAAGATGTGAGACTAAACATTAAAGAGGAAGAGGGCCTAAGATGGACCTTGCATTGGGCCTTTACAAATCTTTCTTCTAACAGTTTGATTGACATAAAGTTCATCCTGCCATTAGTGTTCCAATCTTGATTTGCATGGCAACAAATCCCTCCTTCCAAAACGAAGATGATAACAATACATTGAAGGGCTATTGATAATTAAACCACTGACAAATTTCAACCTAAGAAAGCTAACTCCATATTTAATAACAATTTAATTCATACTAGATCTTCCTTATGTTTGCATTGAAAATATGAAAAGACTCAAAAGCTCGTGGCTCGCTCTGAAAAGCACGTCATGCACCAACACCTCAAAATAAGACCATATTGATGTGTTGCTATAAGCCAGCTCAACAATTTTTGGCTACCAATTTGCTAGCACTCTTCAATTGCCCCCATAAATATGCAAGGCTTTAGTGTGAGTCTTACAGATAGTCAAAATAATTCCTTTTGGCATGATACCGAAAATTTACACTCTAACTGAACATGTATGAACGGTTGCTTCACGATTGAAATTGCCATGAGGAGTCCGCCCATTCATGCAAAATGCGGACGCTCTAGCTTCAATGCATTATAGATGGTCAACTTAATTGCTCATGGCATTACACCAAAAATAGTATGACGCAGGACGGTCCTATGTGATGGTGAAATAATTGTGTGAACTCCAACATGCAATCATACATATCCAACGAATTGTGACTTGCAATAATAATTAGTTTTATAAATCAAAATAAACGTATGTCACAATAGTTAAAGCTCTCAAATAAGAAGACACGAGAAGTCGTATATTTGCAAGAGTGCAAGAAAATCAAATACGATTTAAATAGGAAATCACACTGACAAAAACGACTAAAATAAAACTTATAAGTTAATATCTCTACGAATAAAGAACAATCACGAGATCCAATGCTAAAAGAAATGAAAACAAACGTTGAATTTTGCAAACAATGTAGAGATGAGGGTTGGGCGCGCGTTTTGAGGTATGTCGGGGCTGTATGGTGGCTGAAAGGGGCCTGGAAAGTGGTTGTATAGGGGCTGGAATGTGGGGTTTTGCTGCCTAAAAGTTCTAACAACAATAGGAGGTTGGTAGAAGAGGGAAAAGTGAGTTATTGGGATGTGTCAGAGATGAATTTTCTGTCAGGATTTGATTATGTCCTTTTGTAAAATATAGGCCGACATGTCCGATTTTTTCCAATATATCACACGACACGACTTTTAAATATATCGCCCGCTATTTTATTTTATGTTATATTAGCAGATTAGCAACATATGTTTAAATTGTCTATGAATATTATATTATGTATGTTTAAATCAATTAGACTTATTTTTCCAAAAAAAATAACGTTTTATTCTTACAATCAATTTTGTCTGATTGTTTCACAATTTTTTAATTTCATATTATAAAAAATATGAAAATATTTAATACATTTATTACAAAAAAATATGAAAATATTTAAATCTTCTTTATTTGCAATAAACTTATTGTTATCAAAATAAAATTGTTGTATACTATTAAATATACTTTACAATGTATCTTTTTGTATTTGTTAATAATATTTTATCTTAGATACTATTCGATTTCATTTTGTAATATAAATGGCTCATTTTTTATCTATTTGTTATATTATTTTTCTATTTTTATAAGATATAATTATAGTTAGTATACATAAAAATAAAATTTTATTTATAAGGTATGGAAATCTGATATTTTAAAATATCCCTGACATGTCTCCGACTTCCGACATCCGACATTTAAAAACTCAATCCGATATGTCGCCGACATCCGATATTTAAAACATTGGCGACAGGGAATGAAGATGAGAAGTAGGGTGGCTCCACGTTAGAGAGAGGGAGGGGCCAATGAGAGTTGGCTCGGTTCAGCACAGGAATGAAGGGGATCAGTTAATTGGGAATGGGGTTGAGGCTTCACGTGGGGGGAATTAAGAGAGATATGAGGAGTGGGGAACGTGGTTGCTATATTGAGGGGATGGTGGGAGGGAGTTAAGGCTTGAAATTAGGAAGTAACTTCTTAAATTTAGGAGGTGGGGTTAGTGTGTGGTTTGAGGTGGTTATGGTGGTTATGGGTAGTGGTGGAGGTGGGTGGTGGATGGTGGTGGTGGCCGAAGGTGGTTGTCGGTGGTGGTGGTGGTCGCCGGAGACGTTTTCCGGCGATCGCCGGAAAATGCGAAATGTAGGGAAATTGAAGGGGAGGTGTAAGAGGACTACCGGAGGTGGCCGGAGACAAACTCCGGTGATCGCCGGAGATGTTTTTTATGGGGTTTAGGGGGCTGTTTTGTGGGGGAAATGATGGGGGTGGCTCCACGACAATGGGTGGTGGAAGGGGGTGGCCGGCCTCCTAGGTAGGGGCAGTGGTCTCCTTGGCCGACTGCCTGGATGGCTGGCAGCAAGCAAAAGGAGGCAGAGGGTTGTTTCCAGTGGGAGAGATGGAGGCAGAGGGCTGGCCGGCCTCCTAGGTCTGGCTGCTTCAAGGGAGGGAGCCTGCTGCAATTGGAGATGGGGGAGGAATGTTTGGTGGGGGGGGGTGCTGATATGGAGGAGGGAAAATGACTTTTGGTCGGTTGCTTCAAGGTGGAATGGCAGAGGGATGTTGCTTGTAGTGGAGGAGGAGGGGTGGTGGAGTGTTCGGCCTAGGGGAGGATGGTAGCGGCCGGCCCAGGGAAATGTGAGGGGGGGGGGGGGGGGGGGGGGGGGGGGGGGGGGGGGTAGACCCGAGCTACGCACCCGGGGTTCGGCTTTGGTAACGAGATGACCAAAGGAAGGCTTCAAAGCTTCAATCCTTCAATGCCTAAAATGAGAGCTCTCAACCTCTATATATAGATTCCTAGGGGGCAACGAACGACTATGATTGAGGGGGGTTGATGAAATGGAGGAGGGAAAATGACTGATAGCTGGCTACTTCAAGGTGGAATGGCAGAGGGTTGTTGCTTGTGGTGGAGGAGGAGGAGGAGGGGTGGTGGAGTGGAGTGGCCGGCCTAGGGGAGGATGGTAGGAGCCGGCCAAGGGATATGTGAAGGGGGAGATAGACCTGATCTTCGCACCCGGGGTTCGGCCGGCACCGAGATCACCAAAGGAAGGCTTCTAAGCTTAAATCCTTCAATGCGAGAGCCCTCACCCTCTATTTATATATTCCTAGTGGGCAACAGACGGCTATGATTGGCCGAACGTCCTGACTCAAAAATGCATAAAATTACAGCTCGAAATAAAAAATGACAAGAACAAAACTACTACGTTCGTCGATCCGCATAAAATGAACGGTTCAGATTCCCCATCATAGTACCCTCTCGATAAGCATGCATGAATCAGCTTCATGCTTCAAATTTCCATAAGTCAGCCATTCATACCAAACATGTCAATGTTCTGACTTCATGATGGACCATGATTTTCTTGAAACATGTGACATACTAATGGAACAAAGACAGTAAGTTTTTCTTTGAGACATTGTGAATGATATGCCTTCAAACCTAAAAAGTCATGCTTTGTGTCTTTAAGTCCCTTTCATCGTGCCTTTAATCCTTAGAGTCACTTGATCTATTCTATGAATCAATACTCTTTATAAATCATGCTTGACATCAAATAGGCTCCTAGGCATGTTTAAAACCTCAATTTATTAAGGATTTCTATGATGAGAGAACTAAAGATTCCTATCAAGGCATCCATGAGAGAAAAAACTCAGAAACTCTTTGATAGGGATACATAAGGAAAATCCTTGGATAACGAAATCATGAGATCTGCATAGAGTTTATTACTATCTTCGCCCTCCATTTTTCTCAAGCACGAAGGCAAAAAAGGAATCATGAAGAACCATCCTTGTAGTGAGAGAAAAGTCATGCAACTTTTAAACGTTGTCTATTTGCATGCAAGTTTGAACCGAGCACTTCCTTTATAAACAATTATCCCTCATCCATGGGAGATAATTAATCATTTGGACTTGCTCCAAAGGAAAATCTAGAGCTCAAAAATAAATACTTAGTCGCAGATTAAATCTTTGAAGTGCTAGCATTTCTAATCTGCCTTAAAATCCCATGGAAGCTTTTACGAACTTGCATCTAGTTCTCACGAGTATTCACAAAAAATGGAATTCTGAGCATTTCAAGAGCATAACAAGAACATAGTTATACTGAACGGTGTAAAGCATTTAATCAGATAAGAAAAGAGGAGTAATCTATAATATTATATAGTGGTACCCCAATCATCTCTCTAGAAGAAAAAACAAGCGATTATTA
This sequence comes from Dactylorhiza incarnata, assembly GCA_033032865.1. NCBI lineage: Eukaryota > Viridiplantae > Streptophyta > Magnoliopsida > Asparagales > Orchidaceae > Dactylorhiza > Dactylorhiza incarnata. Next base: position 1,449,510 of record JAWHQI010000281.1, read on the forward strand.
TCATTAGGTGATTAATAAAATTCACTAACACTGCATTTCTTCTTGTATTTAGTCTCCAGGTGAAATGACAAAAATATATTATCTTTTGGGAATTACCTCTTGAAAACTGAAACATTCAGAAATAAATGAGCATAGAGATCTGGATCAGCAAAGATAAGAAGAGAATCTTTGATCTCTTTCTTTGCATAAATAAGAGCTTCATCTGGAGGTAGAGATCCAACATGGCTCTGGAGATCCAAAAAATAACATAATCCAAATAAGATAATTTTGCATAAAAATCCATTCTTGATCAAGAAAACAGATGGTAACATGGAGCACGTGTTGCTAGTGAAATGCATGCATTCAATTCTTATTAAAAAATAGAAATAATTACGGTAAAGTGTAAACTACCCTGCGACTTCGCATAGTTCCAGGAATCCTCCTCTACTTCTTAATATTACCAAAACCTCCCCTCTGAATTGTGCGCTGTTGATACACATGTACAAAAAAAAAACCTTACATGTATGTTAACAATGTAAACTCAAAAGTGTGGTGTCGGTAATTTTAAAAAGTAGAGGGGGAGGTTCCTGTAATTATGCAAAGTTGGCGGAATTTACCCTCAAGTAACTCTGCAATATGCACATCTATTCAAGAAAATGAAACAACAAAATGGCCAAGGAAAGCCAAGAATAAAAAACAAGCCCATCCAATTGAGGGGTAATTTTGAGCAGTTGTTAAGATGGCTCGGGTATAATCTAGAGATCCTATATTCTGATCATGAAAATAACATGAATAAATTCATGAATTAAATTCTTTCAATATAATTAAATAACTCATAATCTTCATTCTGAATTCCAATACAAAATGCATATAACTACCTATCAATGTTGATTTACTATACATCCTGTATTTTAATAGGGAAACACACTCTCCAGAATTAGCAAGCACTATTTTTATATCATGAAGAATGAAGATCATATTCTTGTCTCAGGCAAACAGATGGTAAAACAGAAAAATCTAATTGCAAACCACCAACCTTATAACTTTTGGAAGCTGGAACTTGCCTTCCATCATCACTGGGTTTTACAGCGTCGAATTGAATCTGCACAAATTGAGAAACCAGATCCACATCAAAAATACTCATTATCATAAGCTTCAGTACACAATCTAAGTAAATCAGACCAACCTCTGACCTAGTAGAAATGTTCATTTCGCCCCTTTGATTATCAGATGTAACCTCTTCGAAGTGCATCTGCACTGCTTAAACAACATCAAAATCTTGAAGAATAGCAGATAATGCATACTAAGATCTTCTATCAATCAGGTAAAGGGGATAAAATGGGCAACACTAACCCTAGAACCTGTAGATGACGAATTCCCCCAGCCGCTAACATTGGATTTTACCCCGACATTTGGTGCCTGCAGAGAAAGAGGCATATCATCGTGCGACCCAAACGTAATTCAATCAAAAAGTAAAGCACGACACCGATCTGGGTCTCAACAGAAGCTGAGGCCTTCAGATCACCCTCACTAGATTTGATCAGCAAATATTATCAAAAAAAAACAAGGCAAGGAGAAACCACGATTCATATACGGACCTCCGAAGTTGAAAGATGCAGAAAATCAGCACGAAGATCGTTAATCTGTCTTTCCGCGTCATCGGAGTTCGCAGTTAGGAGAACGGTGCTAGGGAGAACGGAGGCTTCTGCCGAGGAATTAGATGAGTGGGGAAGTAAGGAAGAATCTCTGTTCAGAGAAAACTGAGGAATAGAACCATCAATTGCAGAATTGGCGGTGGCGACCGTGGAAGAAGGGCGGGCGGAATCAGATGAGCGAAACAGGGGGAGACTGCGGGCAAGTAGGGCGGTCATGGCTGCGGCAAAGAACACGATGACAGCGATTTTCCGCCTCCATCCGGATATGACACCGTCGCGGCGAATACGGCGCCCAGCGGCACTTAGGTCCGCCGCAGTCGACCGGAGGAGCATTGCCATCGACGGCGTTGGATTCGCAGATCAGTCAGATGACTACTCGACATGTGCGAGACCGTTCCCTATGATTCGCGTCACAGGTTATTAGCTTTTGTTGTAGATGGCAGTTTTAGGCTTCATTTGGTTTAGCGGTTGCGGTTGTAAAGGGAGCTGTTGTAATGGGAGGTTTGTAAATGGAGTTGGTGGAAATTTGAGAGATGAAAACGAAGTTCTGTTTGGGTAGTCTGTGTTTGCAGAGTTGTTCAGAACTGAGAACCGTTTGGCCAAACAACGATGGCATTTTATAAATATTTTTTATTATAATTTAATAAAAAAATTATATAAAAATAAATTTATAATACGTATATATAGTTTTATAAAATCTGTTATATATATTTATAAAATCTCTTTTATATATATATATATATTTATATTTATATTATTCTAATATTTATAAATTAATATAAAATAATTGTTTTTGTAATATGTTTTACTATTCAAACTATATAAAAAGGTTTGATTTGTAATTTTTAATTTTTTTTTGCAAAGATATCGGTGTCTCCGCCTCCCTCAGCTCCCTGCGCCTCCCTCCGCCTGCACACACGCCCCTTTTCGCGTGCGGCTCGAACGGAGGGCTTGGTACAAACTCTGGTTATATGCAAACCATGGTTATATGCAAATCATGGAATTATAAGTGCAAACTACTGTGTTATGTGCAAACCAAAATAAATAAAAAATAAAAATTTCCATCATTTTGTAAAGCCGATTGGTGTTGCCCCTTGTGGTTCTTCCCTCTGCATTTTCGCTCTTTCATTGTATATTGTTCTCAAGACGGTGTAGTTCGAAGGATCTCTTTGCTTTAAGGCAGTTAAAATTTTTCGTGGTTTCACTCCGGCTTGGTACATTTCATGCACAACATCTTGCTCATTCATATCCAATCTACACGCATTCGCATGAGCTTCTAAATGAACCATCTCATGGTTATGAACCCCACATATGGCATCCAAACTCCACTCATCTACGTGTGCATTTTTTTGACCTTTTAGAGAGAACAAGCAACCACATTTCTTCGAGGTGGACTTTCTCATATTCTTTCTAACCCAAACTTTTTTCCTTTGATTTTCACGATAAAATCCCGCTCTATCACATCCAAGAAGTACTCTTGGTTTGAGTCGATTGATGAGTTTATCAGCACTTTTTATGGTAATAACAAATCTCAACCCAATTGCAACATTTCTAACTCATGCAATCAAATGCATGAAAGAATGGAAGAACATGTGCACAAAAAAAATCCACCCAAATGCGTGAGGAAGTAAGGAGGAAAAAGCTGATACCTTCGTCTGGAAGTTGTTCCATAGAGTCTTCATGAAGATCTACGGGTGGACATTTCTTATGCTCCATTAAACCCAAAGGAGGGAGAAGTGTTGGAGAAACCCTAGATAGGAAACCAAAAACATCACTACAAATGTAGAATAGCTCCCCAAACAGGAAGAATACGGCCGAAAAAAAAAGTTGGAAAAAACCCTAATACCTGCAGGGCTTCACGAACAGGGAGAGGTCGACGTCAAGCGGGGATCTGAACTTGCAGGTAGATGCGGAGTTTGCGGCGGGGCTGGCCGGCGGTGATAGGAAAGCAGGAGGCGGGCGGGGTGATGCGGGTGGCCGTCGAACGGGAAGAGCAGGTGGCGTCGCACAAGGGAGGTCGGCGTCGAAGAAGAATGTCGCGGAAGCGGAAGGGGCGGATTTCGGGAGGTCGGGCTGCACCTAGTGGGATGGAGAAAAGAGGGGTTTTAAAATAGACCTAAATTTCTAATATTTTTATGGGTTTGCACCTAGCCAAATTTGGGTTGCACATAACACGGTTCCAGTTTTATATCCCCTTAGTAATTCCATTAATACTCCTTGCCTGGACCAATGGAATTCCAGCATATAGTGGGGCTCACGGACTATTGTTATATGCAGACCATATTGTACACCGCAAGACCACGCAAATTTTTCTGAGTAATTCTTGCACAAATGCATAACTATATGTTGGGAATCTTGCCCACATGATTCCTGATTTGAAGAAGTCACCAAGTCAAGAAAACTTCACTTTGTATTTGATTACTTCTCTAGTACAAAATCTCAGGAAGAATAGGCGAGTTCGTCGAACGCAGAATGCAGTTCGTCGAACGCAGAAAGTAGTTCGTCGAACGCAGAATGAAGTTCGTCGAACGAAAAGAAAGGACATAAGCAAATGCCAAGACTTGGCGAGTTCGTCGAACGAAGAATGAAGTTCGTCGAAAGCAGAGACGGGATAGAAGAATTAAGTTCATCGAATGCAGAATGCAGTTCGTCGAACGAAGAATAAAGCTCGTCGAACGCAGAGAAGACATGAAGATATCCAAGGAAGGAATGTCGTCGAGAAGATGTAGTATCATCGACAGCAACAGAGTAGCCTTGTCGTCGAGAAGAACAGACATTGTCGTAAAGAAGGCATGACGTCAAGAAGACTGAAGAAGGACAGCTGAAGACAAGCATAGTCTGTCGACATGATATCGCTCTTGTCGTCGAAAGAACAAAGTGATTACGACGACAGACTACAACGAAGAAGATCACGACGACACAGTCAGAGATAACATATCGTCGTATATGCTGGAACGTCAGAAGATCTCGTATCGTCGAGATATCAACGTCAGAGGCAGAAGCTAGAAAACTTGAAGATCTACCAAGGTCTAAGACATCGACAAAATCTTGTCGTCGAGATATTATCCATGTCGTCGTAACAGTGGAAATATCTTCGAGACAGATTCAAATGTTGCGGGCGCGCTGTCAGCATTTAATGTCGCCGCCTGATTATCCAATCAGCGTGTGCTCTTAAGGAATGGGGCATCTGACACATAAGGAACTTTTTCAGAAGACCGTTGGGGGCCTCGCACTCTTATAAAAGAGATAAGAGGATGCCCTAGAACAATGATCTGGGTGAGAAAAGAAAAACGAAAAAGCATCCCGTCGTTGCTTCAATACAACAGTACATTTTGTGGAGAAGAAGAAGATCAAGTAGAGAACAAGATTCAAGCGTTCTCAGAAGAATCAGTCATCTCCATCGACTGATAAAAAGTCGTTCCTCATCAGGCTAAGAGAAGAGATTGAAGAAGAACTGCGCTTCCAAAATCTGAATCAGAAACATCTTCTTCAACCTCAAGAAGTCGATCTTCATCAGGCTAAGTTGCCGATCTCCATCATGCAGAAGAAGCAGTTGTCATCACTGTAATTTCTTGTAAGGCTTGCGGGCCCGATTGTGAAGCTTGAGGGCTTGAGACCTGTGAGGCGTGCGGGCCAGGGCAGAGGCTAGACTTGCGGGTCTGAGCTAGGTAGGGCTTGAGGGTCTGATTGTCAAGCTTGAGGGCTTGAGACCTATGAGGCTTGCGGGCCAGGGCAGAGGCTAAACTTGCGGGTCTGAGCTAGGTAGGGCTTGAGGGCCTGAGTGTCGAGCTTGCAGGCTCGGGTGCAGTAGGGGCTTGCGGGCTTAGGATGTAGGACTTGCGGGTCCGTGTTGTGAGGCTTGCGGGCCGGAAGATTTGGCGGAGTTTGCCGAGCCTAGCACACTGCTAGGTAGGCGCAGAGGTAAAGAGGACTACTCAAGACACCCTGTCTTGAGGAACCTCTATAGATCACTGTGTGCTTTTCTGTGTTGTGCTTTATAATTTATAAATCTACTAATCATAATTCAAGAACATCTAAAGGGGATAAAATAACTTGAAAAACCTATTCCCCCCCCACCCCCCCCCCCCCCCCCCCTCTAGGTGATAAGTTGACACCCAATAAACAACAAGTGGTATTAGAGGGAGACTGTTCAAAGAAAAGCCTAACAGCTTGAACAGATCTGCCCTTGGGTGTTCATTCATCATAGCTATGGAATCAAAAATAGCTATTTGCTCTAAGGAGAACTTTGCCCTTTGGAAAGTTAGAGCAAGAATATACATGGAGGTCATGGACCCTAGAATGTTCCAAGTTGTTCAAGAAGGGCCTTATATCCCCAAGACTGTGTCTAAGAAAATGATTGAAGATGAGATCATCCTAGTCAACTTGGACAAAGAAGCCAGAAGCATTTTAGCTGGTGCAGTAGATCTGCCAACACACCAGAAGCTGAGTCATTGCACAACAGCAAAGGACATGTGGGACTCCCTAGGAGTCCTCATGGAAGGGTCAGAGGAAGATTTTGAAGAAGAAACCCCTTATGAAGAGGTATGCATCAGAGCACCACTGGCTACATCAAACAATGAATCAGATGATGAAGAATGCTCTGGAGCATGAGAAAGAATAAGAGCACCCTTGACTCTTACAGACTGTGATTCTGAGGATGAAGAGGTTCATGGGCTGATGACTCTATCAGATGAAGAAAATCATGATGAATCACATCATGATCAGGTATGCACTACTCACACACCTTTACTACATGCTTTATTTAAGAAGCCCAAGAGTGCATCAGGTGATTGTACATCTTCTGAAGATGATGCAGAAGGCTGCTCATCATGCAACAATAAGGACCATGTTGATCTAATAGAGCAGTTTGGTGATCTCTTGGGAGCTCTGAGAAAGAGCAAGAAGCTTGTTGAGAAGCAAGCTAGGGAGCTAGATTCACTCAGGCCCGTTAAGGCTGAGATGAACAAGGAAATGGGTATGTCCCCCAATGTGGGCACCAACTCCTGTGAGCTCAAGAAAATCATAGACAAGCTTTATGATGAAAGAAGTCAAAGGGAAGAGCTTATCAAGAAACTTGAGAATGACCTTCTTAAGGAAAGAAGCTTGGTAGCTCAATTCTCTAAACCCAAAATTGTACTGCCCATCATTGACACCTTCTCCTCCCATGGAAATAGGAGGGGATTGGGTTTCAATGAAAGGGCAATAGATGCTGGAAATGAAGAAAGAGGCAAAACTAAAGCAGAGCCTCATACCACCTTTCAGAAGGTAGTGCTTCCCTCAAATAGGTATGATCAGGACAGTGTCCATGGTCACTGGGTGAATGGAAGCTCCATTAGTCATGGAAATGCTCCTGACTATGAGAGGAGAAAGGGTATGGGGATGAGTGCATTAAAGGCTCCCCGTGAGGAAATCCAAATGGTCCATCATGGACCATTTGTGTTTGGTTCCCCAGCCCCCACTTTCAAGGATAAAGGAGGAACATCTTCCCAATCTCTTCCAGATAAGAAGCAGACTGGTAACCCCAATATAATCAATTCCCACTTGATCATATCTGATGCCATCAACACCATGTCAGCTGACCAAGCTGACATCTGTTGCTGACAAACAGATAAAGTCAAGAAGAAACAATTATACTAGAGCAGCTAGTCAGCTCTTGGCTGAGAGAGATAGGAAGAATGTTGTTTCCTTCTCTACTGAACATACTTCAAAAATTGTTCAGAAAAGAAGGTACAACATCTATGAATGTTGGTGTTGTGGCAAAGTGGGACACTTTGTCATTGACTGTTGGCACAACCCTAGTGTGCCTAGTGCAAAGGAGTGACCTCCAGGAAGGGATGAGGAGAGTGGTAGAATTTCTTACTATGCTAACAAGAACCTAGGACCCAAGTCACCTTGGGTTCCTAAGGATTATTAAATCTTTCTTGCAGGGTAGTCCATTTAGCCAATCAAAAGCAAACAAGGCTAATGGACAATAAGTGCTCCAGGCTCAACTCTGGACTAAGAAAAACTCACCACATGCCAAGGTGCACTGATCTAGGGGGAGCTAAGAGTAAAGATATATACGTGGTCATCCCAGCAAGGGGGAGCTTGGACTTTGTCTACCTAAAGGAGAGTGCAGGAAAGAAGTCAGAAAGAGGGAGAAATGACATCAATATGTTCAAGACAAGATGCTCAAGAAGACCTCAAAGATAGGGAGAGCAAAGGGGTAGGGGGAGCCACAAAAGAAGAGGCATCAAATCAAGGGGGAGCTACAAGCTTGATGTACTCAGAAGAGAAGCAAAAGATAAGTAAAATCTTAAAAGCTCGTGCCTTTCATTTAAGATTTTAACATTTATTGTTAAGTGAAAGTAGTCTTGAATTGAGATTCTGACTTATTCAAATAGGGGGGAGATTGTTGTGAATCTTGCCTACATGATTCCTGATTAAAATAAGTCACCAAGTCAAGAAAACTTCACTTTGTATTTGATTATTTCTCTAGTTCAAAATCTCAGGAAGAATAAGCGAGTTCGTCGAACGCAGAAAGTAGTTCGTCGAACGCAGAATGAAGTTCGTTGAACGAAAAGAAAGGACAGAAGCAAACGCCAAGACTTGGCGAGTTCGTTGAACGAAGAATGAAGTTCGTCGAACGCAGAGACGGGATAGAAGAATTAAGTTCGTCGAACGCAGAATGCAGTTCGTCGAACGAAGAATGAAGCTCGTCGAACGCAGAGAAGACATGAAGATATCCAAGGAAGAAATGTCGTCGAGAAGATGCAGTATCGTCGACATCAACAGAGTAGCCTTGTCGTCGAGAAGAACAAACATCGTCGTAAAAAAGGCATGACGTCGAGAAGACTGAAGAAGGATAGCTGAAGACAAGCATAGTCTGTCGACATGATATCGCTCTTGTCGTCGAAAGAACAAAGTGATTACGACGACAAACTACAAGGAAGAAGATCACGACGACACAATCAGAGATAGCATATCGTTGTATATGCAGGAATGCCGGAAGATCTCGTATCGTCGAGATATCAACGTCAGAGGCAGAAGCTAGAAGACTTGAAGATCTACCAAGGTCTAAACATCGACAAAGTCTTGTCGTCGAGATATTATCCATGTCGTCGTAACAGTGGAAATATCTTCGATACAGATTCAAATGTTGCGGACGCGCTGTCAGCATTTAATGATGCCGCCTGATTGTCCAATCAGCGTGTGCTCCTAAGGAATGGGGCATCTGACACTTAAGGAACTTTTTCAGAAGACCGTTGGGGGCCTCGCACTCTTATAAAAGAGATAAGAGGATGCCCTAGAACAATGATCTGGGTGAGAAAAGAAAAATGAAAAAGTATCCCGCCGTTGCTTCAATACAACAGTGTATTCTGCAGAGAAGAAGAAGATCAAGTAGAGAACAAGATTCAAGCGTTCTCAGAAGAATCAGTCATCCCCATCGACTGATAAGAAGTCGTTCCTCATCAGGCTAAGAGAAGAGATTGAAGAAGAATTGTGCTTTCAAGATCTGAATCAGAAACATCTTCTTCAACCTCAAGAAGTCGATCTTCATCAGGCTAAGTTGCCGATCTTCATCAGGCAGAAGAAGCAGTTGTCATCACTGTAATTTCTTGTAAGGCTTGCGGGCCCAATTGTGAAGCTTGAGGGCTTGATACATGTGAGGCTTGCGGGCCAGGGCAGAGGCTAGACTTGCGGGTCTGAGCTTGGTAGGGCTTGAGGGCCTGATTGTCAAGCTTGAGAGCTTGAGACCTATGAGGCTTGCGGGACAGGGCAGAGGCTAGACTTGTGAGTCTGAGCTAGGTAGGGCTTGAGGGCCTGAGTGTCGAGCTTGCGGGCTCGGGTGCAGTAGGGGCTTGCGGGCTTAGGATGTAGGACTTGCGGGTCCGTGTTGTAAGGCTTGCGGGCCTGAAGATTTGGCGGAGTTTGCCGAGCCTAGCACACTGCTAGGTAGGCGCAGAGGGAAAGAGGACTACTCAAGACACCCTGTCTACTCAAGACACCCTGTCTTGAGGAACCTCTATAGATCACTGTGTGCTTTTCTGTGTTGTGCTTTATAATTTATAGATCTACTAATCATAATTCAAGAACACCTAAAGGGGATAAAATAACTTGAAAAACCTATTCACCCCCCCCCCCTCTAGGTGATAAGTTGACACCCAATAAACAACACTATAATCACCCATCGATCATATGTGTGCAATAATAACCCATTATAATCTGATACTCTTCGCATTATTCATTAGAAATGAATGTATGGCATTGGGCCATTATGTTTCTTAGAGGTCACAGGTTCTTACAAGTCCACCAATATTTGGAATACGCTCACCTTTAAAAGAAAAAAAAAATTAGACAGCAGATGTAAAAAAATTGATTTCAACTTCACAGTGCGGCTTTTCCTGGTCATTTCAAGTAATTGATTCTTCAACTCTGTTTTTGTATGACTAGTATATAGGGTTTTGGGTTGAAATACCACTTCTTCCCCATGATTTGATGAGCCTTAATATAAGCGCAACATCAATCGGGGTGAATGTCAGATCTATGGACCTTACAGAGAATATGTCTCTGCTAGCAACATAGGATGTCAGCAACACATACAACAGGGGTATGTTCTGTGGGACTCTCGAAGCATCGAAAATAAATCAAACTCTAGTATCTTTCAGTATCTACTGCTCGGATTCCTCCAACAGTTTCACAATGTTGCATAATTTGCTCAAAATTTTTGAAAAATAGTATTTGGAACTCAGAAAATGGAGTCTGCTATTTTTTTTCTACATTTAGTTGTTTAAGAATGAAAATAATGCTTCTATTTTTCGCAAATTAGACCAGAAACTCCACTGCTGATCTCCATGGCATTCAAAAATGATTTGTGCGGTGGTCACTTCTGATCTCTGTGGAGTCCACTTTTGATCTCCATGGAGTCTACTACTAAGTAACTGTACAACCCCGTGTTCGCCTGAGGAGGTAAGACCCGAAGATTAGTAATTTGGGCTGGAAGAGGTCATCTCGCCACTAAAGAGTCGCGAGAGCTAGGGGATACGTGCCGGGGGGAGTTCGCAGGAGGAAATGCGAGACCTGGCCTCGGCGGTTGCCACCAGAAGGAGGGCGAGCGGGGCCTTCGCTGAGTGCTCGCCTAAGAGGGGCTTCGCGAGCCATACTCACGAGGAGACTCGCGGGAGCTCTCGCGAGTGGCGTTCTCATAGACCACTTGCCCATAGGCTAAGGAGGCGAAATTACCCCTCTACCCCTGGTGGTCTGCTGTTAGCCCCTCCAAACAGCAGAGTTTGGCTGTTAGCAGACCAAATTGGGGTGCGTTTAGTAAAACCAAAAGGCGGGACCCCGCTATTGGCAGACCAGACTTAAAAAACTATAAATAGGCATTGAAGGACACCTTTGGAGAGGATTTCACTCAGAGCATTCTGAACTTCCTTCTCCCTAGGTTTCCTTGAGTTAGCTCTCTAGCTCTCCAAGGTGCTCAGTCTCAGCTTTGGCTTGGGAGGGAAAGCGCTCAAAGATCTTTCGAGTTTGTGGTGGGACCTCCTCGATGTGACTAAGGTCTTAGTCTAGTTCCGAATCTCCAGTCCGCTCCTTCTGAGGGATCAGTAAGGGCTAGTTGCCCCTCAATTTGTTGAGGCCCCGAGCTTCACAAGAAACCAAGAAATTGGTTTCAACGGTAACAATGTCAGTGATCTCCACGGAGATCATTGCTCTCCCAGAAGCTTAAGTGTGATGTCCATGGTGATCCAAAATGATCTTCACGGGAACACACTGAGACACCTATGTTCGTCATTTGGGACTCAAATATCTAAAATATGCATATGAATTTACTCCACTAAGAGTAATAAGAAAGATGATTCAAGACGTCTCAATTCCAAATACAAGTCGGAGAATATAATCTCTATACTTTATTGATTCCGAAATTGGAGAAAATTTTAGAATGAGAAAGTTATTTAGTAATAAAAAAGTTATTTAGGTTCAAAGGTATTTTTATAGAAAAATATGTATAGAACTATAACATACATTATTCTTGGAAAAACGACTTTCAAGTTCACCCAACGAACCATGGAAACAACAGGAGCCGTTCGGATAGAGCACTCACTACCGGGGCGACCCTTGCGCCTACCCCGAAGTCGGTGAGCCGATAGGGTCCGAAGGACCTGAGACGATAGTCGAAACGAACAGGAGAAGAAGGCCGCCCTAGGCCGCTCGTCAGGTTGCCCTTGCCTCGAACTAGCGTGGTCATGATATCTGGCGACCCGAAGAGTGAGCCGATAGGCGAACAACCCTTCCGACCCTTTGGGCCTGATGAGGATTCATCATGAGCTCTTATTTAAGAGAGAACCGGATGGTGGTTACTCCCATAAACCACTCTCACCATTACTTTAGTGGGAGAGAGTGGGAGATCAAAGTCGAAACCTCCGCCAACCGCAACGTGCACGGCGACGCCGTCCCCTCCTGCCGGTGAGCGGGCCGCGCCAAACCACACTCCCCATGGGGTGCGGCCGAACCGCACTCCTAGCGGGGTGCGGCCAAGCCGCACCCCCCATGGGGTGCGGCCAAGCCGCACCCACGTGGTGCGGCCAACCCGCACCCACGTGGTGCGGCCAACCCGCACCCACGAGGTGCGGCCTCGCCGCAAGGGGTGCAGCCGGGCCGCACCCCCTTGGGGTGCGGCCGGGCCGCACCCCCCCTTGGGGTGCGGCCAAGCCGCACCCCTCTTTTGCGGGGTACGGCCAAGCCGCACCCCCCTTTTGCGGAGTGCGGCCAAGCCGCACCCCCCTTTGCGGGGTGCGACCGAGCCTCCTCCTTCTTCCACTTTCCTCACCGGGGGGCTCGCAAGGGGCCCTTTCGCATTCGCGCACTCGTCAGAACGCCTCCGCGCTCATGCGCGCTCAGAAAGCCTATAAGCACGTTCAAAGCGCTTCCATGTTCGTCGCGCGCTCAGAACGCTTCTGAGCGCGCTCGGAGCATTCTCACTTTTCCGACTCGGCTCGCTCACATTTTGTCTTTCTAGCACGCTCACATTTCCAACTCGCTCACTTTTCCGACTCGGCTCGCTCACTTTTTGTCTTTTCAGTTTCTCACTTTTCAGGAACAGTTTGTCGCCTTTCCTCGAAGGGCAGCATGGTCATTTACGAAAAATGGTGATCTGTGTGCTCTGAACCGGAAAATATGATTCGTCCTCCAAGGTGGTTACGGTGGTTACAACGACAAAATTACCGGGCTGCCCCCGGCCAAAGCTATAAAAGGACCCCCTAGGCTTCATTTGGGAGGATCCCGCCTTGGTGACTAGAGAGAGCTCCTTGAAGATTTCCACGGATTTCTCCTTCGGCGCTTGAAGATCTCCTTCGTGGACTTGAAGTTTTCCTTCGTCCCGAAGGGCGACTCGGCAGTATCACTTTCGTCTCCACGAAAGCGGACAAGGCCTTCTCACTTTCGTCTCTACGAAAGCGGACAAGACATTCTCACTTTCGTCACCACGAAAGCGGACAAGGCCTTCTCACTTTCGTCTCTACGAAAGCGGACAAGGCATTCTCACTTTCGTCTCCACGAAAGCGGACAAGGCATTCTCACTTTCGTTCTCTACCGTTCTCAGAAGAAAAAGACTTAGTTTTTTCCGAGAGGTGGTCTGTCGCCCTCGGAACGTACTCTCTCTCTCTCTCTCTGATATTGCAACGAGCAGCGGCCTGTCGCGCTCGACTTCTAAATCTCTAATTTTAACCCCCCATAAGATAGTGGAGGTTTGGTCGGCACAGCTCCAGCCACGTGGTTTTTTACCCTTTCCGGGTTTTCCACGCTAAAAAGTCCCAGTGTAATCAACGAATCTCAAATTGACTGTTTGCGAGCTTGGTTCGCTCCCGAGCTAAGGTGGTTCAAGTAAACCGGTCTACCAAGAGCCCTAAGCGACCCGCAACAGGGCCCATCGCAAATTAGACTCTTTTCACAGCTATCTCAGGTAGAAGTGTGCGAAAATGAAATGGATCTTGTTTTGTCATTACATACTATTTGGAAACTCAAGTAGTGTGTAAATATCTATGTTTATTTTCCTAGTGAACTCCCTTATGATCCTCATGATTGAGATATGAAAGAACTTTTTGATTGCTAAAATTGTGATTTTTTGTGGAACGATACAGACGGAATTAGCACAACATTGGGAAGGAACGAGTATTTGTTCGATCAATTTATAAGGGGATTTTGATTCTTCGAATAAAATTAAAATTTGGTTATTTTAGCTCAAGAATAGAGAATAAGATGTGCTTAAACCCGCCTTCACTATAATCTACAGCAGTTGTGAAACTTTTGTCATGATTTTGGGGATTAACAAATGTCATGTTTGCATACAATTCATCTGGATGCATACAATTCATCTGGATGCAGTTCTCCGTATATTGAGAGAGAAGAGATTGTAAGCTCAATTCTACAAGTGCGGACTTTGATTGTGTTTGGAAGCTTTTATATGTCGCTTTAATCTAAAATCATATAAGATTGGAGTAGTTTAAGGCTTGAGTGAATAAAAAAATCACTTATAATATCCGAAGCTTTCTAGGTTTAACATATTACTTTAAAAGGTTTATAGAGAAACTCTCTTACGGCTCGCACTAAAAAGAATAAATAATTTATTTGTATCTTCATGGGCGATTGAAGTTAAGTTCAATGTACTTAAGTTTTATCTAACTTGTGTTTTCATCTTTACTTTGTTGTTGTGCTATGATTTATTGCATCACGGGGAAGTAGTAGCTCGTGGTTCCTATCTATTTAAAAAAACATAATCAAATGTTAGAAGCTGCAACAAATGTAATCACTCTTTATCTCGGTAACATCATCTCTTTGGTTTGAAATGCGAGATTTAATATCACGAGTCTAAAATATATATTTACTCGACATGACTCGGTCGATTCTTAATTTATTATAAAACTTATCTATGAATATTGGTCTTGGGCTGAAGTCTGATTGACCATGCTGAACCTAATTGGGTGATTTTTGCCAATTGGGCTAACTCTGACCCAATCGGTACAAATCCCCAATAATAACATGATTTGGGGTGTTGACAATTTCCATAAGCTAAGCATGCTCGGATCGAAACTTTGATCAGGCCATAGAGGTAGCTCCAAATGGGTACCACTTCGTTTGATCATTGCACAAACACGTCGAGCTCGAGCGCAAATTCTTCTCCACCAGTAGGACCCACTTAAGGTATTCGCTAGAACAAAAATAATGTCGTGTTGAGTTTTTGTCAATTTGACTAACTAGAACATGTAGGCTCCCATTTTGGTTAAATTTGGTCTTAGCGGGCTTAAGCAACGCAAATTGTAATTTGATTTAATGTTTGGGATTTTCGGTAAATGATCTGATTTGCCCATTTTTAGTATATTACATGAGAGAACATGTACAACCTGTATTTAGCGAGCAGGGGAAAAGATGGTTTTAGGCGGACCCAAACGACCGGGTTCAGCCCTTAGCACAATGTGTGGTTTCAAAAGACGAACCCGACTCGCACCAGACCAGAAGCGGGTTCAACCCGCGGGTTAGAGGGCGAGGACAGGCAGCAGGGCGTAATCGTCGGCGAGTAGGCAAGGCGAGTCCTTGGCCTTTGAGATTTTCTTACAGCGAATCGCTTACCATCAGATCGGCGGTGCGAGTACAAGCAAACATTTCAGCTCTCATACTCGCCAGACCAGCAATTAGTGGCTCTTAGGTGTGGAGACTACCCACAAATCACCAGGGTCTGGGAATGGTGTTATCAAAAAGGCGGAGGCCGCTGTCCGCAAACCATCTTGGTCTGTTAATAGTATTTTTGGGAAGAC
The DNA here is from genome assembly GCA_033032865.1 of Dactylorhiza incarnata. NCBI lineage: Eukaryota > Viridiplantae > Streptophyta > Magnoliopsida > Asparagales > Orchidaceae > Dactylorhiza > Dactylorhiza incarnata. The sequence goes on from JAWHQI010000281.1 coordinate 1,464,934, forward strand.
GGAGGAAGCTACCCGCATGCCTTTGAGACTATTTTACCCGCGAGTCTTCTTGCCTATAAATACACCCCAAAGACGTAGCTTCCAAGAGCTCGCCCTTTTCAAGTTCCTTCTCCATGCCATCCGAGGTGTCGAGCTCAGTTTTGGCTTTGGAAGGGGAAGTTCTGAGTAGAATTTTTGGGTGTGTGGCGGGATCTCCTCGGTGTAGCTCTCGGGTCTGTGAGTAAGCAAACCACTCTACTAGTGAGGGTCATCTCTAGACTCGGAATATCCAAGTCTGAAGCATTTGACGGTGAGTCAAGTAACACAAGCTGCCCCATCTTAGTCCGAACTTCGTTGAACCGGTATCCGGTGTTGAAACCAATAAACTGGTCTCTGTGGAGTTCGGGCCCTCAACAATTTGGGGGTGACCTCACACTTACTTCTCCCAAGGGAGAGCTCTAGGCTAAGAGGCTAAGGAACTAGGAATGAGACCAAGGGCTTAGCGAGGAGGTCTCACCACACACCCGAAAGATCTTAGAGCGCTTCCCCTCCCAAGCCAATGTTAAGCTTGGGCACCTTTGGAGGCTCTCCTCACCCACTAGAGGAACTTGGGGACAGAGTAGACAAAAGAGAGGTCCCCTCCAAATGGTGCACCCATTGTCCTATTTATAGATTTCTGGACTTGGTCTGCCAATAGCCAGATTCTGGCCTACGAGATTACGAAAATGCCCTCAGGTTTGGCCTGCCAACAACCAAATCTTGCCATTCCGAGGCGCTAAACACAGACCCCCCCCCCCCCTCTTGGGGCTGGGCGAGAGGGGACAGGCTACCCCCTTACTGGAGCTAGGGCGAGGGTGGGGTGGGGGGGGGGGGGGGGGGCAGGCTACCCTCTCCTCTCGTCCCCCTTGCTGGAGCGGGGCAAGAGGGGGCCAACAACCTTCTCCTTTCATCTCCCTACTGGGGCGGGGGCGAGAGGGGGCCAGCGACCTCCTCCTCTCGCCCCCCTGCTGGGGCGGGGGCGAGAGGGGGCCAGCGGCCTCCTCCTCTCGCCCCCTTGCTGGGGCGGGGGCGAGAGGGGGCCAGCGGCCTCCTCCTCTCGCCCCCCTACTGGTTGGGCGAGCGGGAGGCTCCCGCCTCCACCGCTCGCCTCCTACATAAGCTGGGCGAGCGGGAGGCCTCCGCCTCCACCGCTCACCCCCCTCTCTCCCTGCCCTGGACCATGGTGGGAAATAATGTCTTAAAAGACCCCTTGGGTCCCGGGAGCCCACTCGGCGAATACAGGGTTGTACACAATCCCCGCTCTTTTCGAGCGGGGTACACGCTCGGAAAGAAAAGTTCAACCCTGCATATTCTGCGAATGGCGCTGAGTGAAATTGAGAAGACCCCACATCGTCCCGGTGAAAATTTACTCAAGCTTCCCAGAGAGGTCATCCTACCCTGCCGGCTAGTGAGAGCCCGGCTAGCGGAGCCACCTCGGGGGAAAAATCACTTAGCCTCCCCGAGAGGCCATCCTACCCTGACGGCTAGTGAGAACCCGGCTAGCGGAGCCTCTTCGGGGGAAAAATCACTTAGCCTCCCCGAGAGGCCTTCCTACCCTACCGGCTAGCGAGAGCCCGGCTAGCGGAGCCACCTCGGGGGAAAAACACTTAGCTTCCCCGAGAGGCCTTCCTACCCTGCCGGCTAGCGAGAGCCCGGCTAGCGGAGCCACCTCGGGGGAAAAACATTTAGCCTCCCCGAGAGGCCTACCGACCCTGCCGGCTAGCGAGAGCCCGGCTAGCGGATCCACCTCGGGGGAAAAACATTTAGCCTCCCCGAGAGGCCTTCCGACCCTGCCAGCTAGCGAGAGCCCGGCTAGTGGAGCCACCTCGGGGGAAAAATACTTAGCCTCCCTGAGAGGCCTTTCTACCCTGCCGGCTAGCGGAGCCACCTCGGGGGAAAAATATTTTGCCTCCCCGAGAGGTCATCCTACCCTGCCGGCTAGTGAGAGCCCGGCTAGCAGAGCCTCCTCGGGGGAAAAATCACTTAGCCTCCCCGAGAGGTCATCCTACCCTGCCGACTAGTGAGAGCCCGTCTAGCGGAGCCACCTCGGGGGAAAAATCACTTAGCCTCTATGAGAGGCCTTCCGACCCTGCCGGCTAGCAAGAGCCCGACTAGCGGAGCCACCTCGGGGGAAAAACACTTAGCCTCCCCGAGAGGCCTTCTTACCCTGCCGGCTAGCGGAGCCACCTCAGGGGAAAACACTTGGCCTCCACGAGAGGCCATCCTACCCTGCCGGCTAGTGAGAGCCCGTCTAGCGAAGCCACCTCGGGGGAAAAATCACTTAGCCTCCCTGAGAGGCCATCCTACCATGCCGGCTAGTGAGAGCCCGGCTAGCGGAGCCACCTCAGGGGAAAAATCACTTAGCCTCCCCGAGAGGCCATCCTGCCATGCCGGCTAGTGAGATCCCGGCTAGCGGAGCCACCTCGGGGGAAAAATCACTTAGCCTCCCCGAGAGGTCATCCTACCCTGCCGTCTAGTGAGAGCCCGGCTAGCGGAGCCTCCTCAGGGGGAAAAATCACATAGCCTCCCCGAGAGGCCTTCCTACCCTGCCGGTTAGTGAGAGCCCGACTAGCGGAACCATCTCGGGGGAAAAATCACTTAGCCTCCCCGAGAGGCCTTCCAACCTCGCCGGCTAGCGAGAGCCCGGCTAGCGGAGCCACCTCGGGGGAAAAACACTTAGCCTCCCCGAGAGGCCTTCCGACCCTACCAGCTAGCGAGAGCCCGGCTAGCGGAGCCACCTCGGGGGAAAAACACTTAGCCTCCCCGAGAGGCCTTCCTACCTTGCCGGCTAGCGAGAGCCCGGCTAGCAGAGCCACCTCGGGGGAAAAACACCTAGCCTCCCCGAGAGGCCATCCCACCCTGTCGGCTAGTGAGAGCCCGGCTAGAGGAGCCACCTCGAGGGAAAAATCGCTTAGAGAACTTCCGGCCACCGAGCGGTTCCGGGCCCTGCCAGCTTGATGGGAGCCTGGTAAGCGGGCCAGCATCGGGGCTAAGTACTTTCCTTCCTGCCACCGAGCGGTTCCCGGCCCTGCCAGCTAGGTGGGATCCTGGTCAGCGGTCCAGCATCGTCGGGGCTAAGTACCTTGAGAACTTCCGTCCACCGAGCGGTTCCCGGCCCTACCAGCTAGGTGGGAGTCTGGTCAGTGGGCCAGCATCGGGGCTAGGTACTTTGAGAACTTCCGGCCACCGAGCGGTTCCCGGTCTTGCCAGCTAGGTGAGAGCCTAGTCAGCGGGCCAGCATCGGGGCTAAGTACTTTGAGAAATTCCGACCACTGAGCGGTTCCCGACCCTGCCAGCTAGGTGGGAGCCTGGTCAGCGGGCCAGCATCGGGGCTAAGTACCTTGAGAATTTCCGGCCACCGAGCGGTTCCCGGCCCTGCCAGCTAGGTGGGAGCCTGGTCAGCGGGCCAGCATCGGAGCTAAGTACTTTGAGAATTTCCGGCCACCGAGCGGTTCCCGGCCCTGCCAGCTAGGTCGGAGCCTGGTCAGCGGGCCAGTATCAGGGATAAGTACTTTCCTTCCTGCCACCAAGCGGTTCCCGACCCTGCCAGCTAGGTGGGAGCTTGGTCAGCGGGCCAGCATCGGGGCTAAGTACTTTGAGAACTTCAGGCCACCGAGCAGTTCCCGGCCCCACCAGCTAGGTGGGAGCCTGGTCAGCTGGCCAGCATCGAGGCTAAGTACTTTGAGAACTTCTGGCCACCGAGCGGTTCCTGGCCCTCCCAGCTAGGTGGGATCCTGGTCAGCGGGCCTGTTGAAATTGTTGAAGTGGAGAAGAAGGGAGTCCGGCCAGTCTGAAGGCTGGAGACTGCAGAGACCGCACGGTCTGCGCTGGTGCTCTGGCGGTTTGGTTCTGCGATCTCTCCCTGCTTGTTAGTTCTGGCAATCTGCTGTGAACGGCCGGTTTGTTCCCTGGTTTGGTCGCTAGTTCTGGCGACCTGTTGCGGGCTCTCCCAGTCTTGCTACTGGGCTGTCTGTTTGGTTTGTTCTGGCGACTTGACTCAAGTCGGTCAGATGTTCGTCCTTGTCTTGGCGATCTCAGGAAGGATGATCCTGTGTCCGCGCGGCTTGTGCGCGGCTTACTGCTGACTTCGGTCTTGGACTGAATCTTGTCCAAGTGTTGTGTTCGCGCGGTCTGCCTTGTGAGACCGTTCGCGATCTGATGGGCGGTTATTGTATCCCGGTTTGTGCGGTGACGACATCCGTCTCTTCGTCTATAAATAGGGGTGCAGGGTCCGTCATTCCCAACAAGAATTGTAAGAACAAGAGCCCGGATTGTTTCTTGCGGTCTCAAGTTTGAAATCGCGCGATCTCGGAAGAGAGCTAACCGGTTGTTGTGTTTGCAGGTTTGCGGTCAGCAGGTTGCGTTCTCCTTCCTTGGTGATTTCCGGTGGCTTGAATAAACAGTTCGTCTGCGGTCTGTCAGCGAACTGGTTTATTGTGTTCTTGTGCTGTTCGCAGCGAGCTCAGCGATCAGGCGACCTTCAGCGGTTAGGCGATCAGAGTTGCGGTCTGGCGACAGCTTCAGTTCTTTGTTCAAATCAATAAGCTTCAGTTCGTGCGGTCTGGGGTTGCGGTCTGGCAGTGCAGGATATCTGTTTCTGTTCGCGCGATCTCAAGGTGCTTCTGCGGTCTGACTGTGCAAGCGGTCTGGAGGTATAACAGAGCAAGCCGGGCGATCTGAACCTTTTTGCGGTCTGTGCGGTCTCTGCTTTGGCAGACCTGCCAGTTTCAGTTTTTGGTGTGTTTTGTTCTCATCTCCGTGATTCTTATGAATCATGTCTCGCCATGTATACCTCGAAGTGTAAAACAGTTTTGTTTCAATAAAGATTTCTTGCGTTGCTATTTTGGCATTGTGGTTGTTTGTCTATAACTCTTGTTGATACAACTCATGCTTACTCCTAAACGGTCTTTCAAAAAATTTAACATGGTATCAGAGGTAGGTTTCTGGAGTGGATAAGCAGTGATCAACTAGAGTTGTCATCGTCTTTGTGAAGAAGAGACCACATAGATTGTCATGGAAGGTGGATACGCAAGAGGTCTTGGTATTGAACTCCTCACATCGACTAACTTTAAAAAATGGAAGTCATGTATGGAGAGTTACTTGCTTGGCGAGGATCTATGGGAGGTAGTTGGCGGAGAAGACACACAAGAGGTGTTTCTAGCAGGAGATAATTTGGCAGAGGTGAGACTTTGGAGGAGGACGAATGCTAAGGCAGAATTCACTCTCAAGATGGCTATCTCACCGGAGCTGTTTGATCACATCATCGGATGTAAATCTGCTGCTAAGATTTGGACGTCCTTGGACGGACTGTTCAATAAGAAGAATGTAGCGAGGCTACAATATCTTGAAAATGAGTTGGTGAAAGCCTCTCAAGGTGATCTTTCTATTTCCACCTTCTTTCTCAAAATGAAGAACCTCACGATAGAGATTTCTGCGTTGGACCCTGATGAGCCTATCTCTGAGGCAAAACTGAAGAGGCATATCATCCGCGGGTTGCGGAAGGAGTATCTTGCCTTTGTGACTTCAGTTCAGGGTTGGGCAAATCAACCGTCGTTGTTGGAGCTAGAGAACCTTCTTGCTTCGCAAGAAAGTTTAGCAAGACAGATGGCAGGGGTTTCTATCTCCGGGGGAGAAAGTGATGTGATGTTCTCTGGGAAGAAGAAGAAGAAATGGGAGAAGAAGAAGCCGGGTCATGATGGACCCTCCACTTCAGGTCAGCAAGATAGAGGCTATGCCCCTAAGTCTGATGGGAAGAATAAAGGAGAGGGACCGAGGTGCTTTAGATGCAATAAGACCGGGCACTTCAAGAAAGATTGTCGGGTGAATCTTCAGCCGGGACATGCAGTGGAGAAGGAGATGCCAAAGTCTGATGAAGTTGGATGGGAAGGAGCCTTTGTGTCTAATATAACGGCGATGCCCGTTAAGGCCTTGGCTTCCATCAACTATGATGAGGACTGGATTGTTGATTCAGGGTATGGGCATCACCTCACCGGGGATGGATCAAAGTTCTCTTCTTTGGCGCCTTACTCAGGTAACAATGCTATCATTACGGCTGATAATTCTATTCATCCAGTAGAGCACGAAGGAGTTGTCTCTCTGAGCAGTGATAAGGGTCCACTCACGTTGAGGAGTGTTTATCACGTGCCTGGTATGAAGAAGAATCTCTTCTCTGTGACCAATGCGGTCGACGCCGGTTATCACGTTCTGTTTGGCCCAACATAAGTGAAGTTTCTCAAAACTCAACCGGAGATAAAGGGAGATATTATTCATGTCGGCAAGCGGGTGAAGGACTTGTTCGTTTTATCGACAAGTACCTATGTTGATAAGATGGGGACCAATGATGGCGCTGCCATCTGGCATGAAAGGTTGGGGCATGTAGGCATGGACAAATTGAAGGCTATGGCGGTTAGGGGCCTTGTCAATGGCTTGCCTAGCTTGTCCTCCTATGGAGACGGTCATGTCTGCGAAGGATGTCAGTTTGGTAAGTCTCATCGACTTCCATTTGACAAATCGCAAACAAGGTGCAAAGTGCCGTTGGAGTGCATCCACGGTGATTTGATGGGACCGACTGCCACCCCAAGCATTGGAGGCAACAGATACATGTTGGTGTTGATTGACGATTATACCAGATATGTCTGGGTGTATTTTTTTAAGGAGAAGTCGGATGCATTTGCTAAATTTGTGGAGTTCAAGGAGCTGGTTGAAGGCCGGCCAGGCCTGCGGGTTAAAAAACTTAGAACTGACAATGGTGGGGAGTTCACCTCTGGTGAGTTCTCAAGTTTTTGCAGGAAGCATGGTATCAGGAGAGAGCTTACTTGTGCCCATACTCCACAACAGAATGGCGTTGCCGAGAGGAAGATCCGTCATCTGACGGAAATTTGCAAATGATGGCTTCATGCTAAGAGTATCCCAAAGTCCTTCTGGGCGGAGGGAATGTCTTGTGCAGCTTATGTCATCAACAGGTTGCCTTTAAGTCCTATCAACATGAAGACCCCTCACGAATTGATGTTCAAGGAGAAGCCGAGTGTTGCACACCTTCGGGTGTTCGGGTCAACCTGCTATGTGCATATTCCTGATGCTCTTCGGACAAAGCTAGATGCGAAAGCAAGGAAGCTAGTTTTTGTTGGGTATGATGAGCGGAAGAAGGGATGGAGATGCATGGATCCTGAGACACGGAGGTCAATTGTTTCTCAGGATGTGGTGTTCGATGAAGTGACTTCCTACAAGGGGAGTTCCGGAGTTGAGCTACCGGAGGGCAAGGTTGATGAAGGAGGAAAAGCTGCGGGAAGTCTTCAAGTGGAGTTGCCTGTTTCACCAGGAGCTCCAGCTGTGTCAAGCTCTGAGATGGAGGCTTCAGGTTCTGGAAGCAGGGAGAGCGATGCTCCAAGTTCGTCTGGAAGAGGAGCTTGCACAGAAGAAGCAGCTGAGGAGGTGGTTAGTCAGGTGCAACCTCTTAGGAGGTCTAAGAGGACTATTCAACCATCAGATCGATACACAGGAGGGAACATGGTGAACTTTGTTTCATGCTTCTTCGCTGGTCCCCTGGATGAGAGGGAGCCGTCGAGCTTTGAGAAGGCCAGAGGCGTGAAGGAGTGGGACATTGCTATGCAAGAAGAGATGACAGCTCTCGAGAAGAATGAGACCTGGTCTCTTGTGCCCAAGCCCAAGGGCACCACTCCTGTGACATGCAAATGGGTCTACAAGCTCAAGAAGAAAGCTGATGGCAGTGTCGAGCGGTACAAGGATCGCCTTGTAGCTTGCGGGTTCTCACAACAGTACGGAGAAGATTATGATGAGACGTTCAGTCCAGTGGCAAAGATGACTTCAGTTCGATTTGTTATTGCCTTGGCGGCTTCACGTGGTTGGGAGATTTGGCAACTCGACGTGAAGAATGCTTTCTTATACGGCGAGATTGACAAGGATATCTTCATGATCCAACCGCAAGGCTTCGTCTCGAAGGAGTATCCGGACTACGTCTGTAAGTTGAAGAAGGCCCTGTATGGGTTGAAGCAAGCGCCTCGAGCGTGGTACGGGAAGATTGCAGAGTATCTCTTATTCTGCGGATTCTTTGCTTCAGACTCTGATTCTAGCTTGTTCATCAAGAAGGAGGGGGTGCTTCAGGTGATTGTGCTGCTGTATGTGGATGACATGATTGTCACCGGGAACTCGAAGGAAGTTGTTGCAAGACTCAGGGCTGAGCTTGCTATCAGATTCGAGATGAAGGATCTGGGGGAGCTCCACCATTTCCTTGGACTCGAGGTGCAGAGGCGGGAGAGCGGAGTGCTCATTTCTCAGGCTGGCTATGCGGAGCGGATTGTTCAGCGATTCGGCATGGAGGAAGGGAAGAGCATCTCTATACCTCTGGAGCAACATCATAAGCTTCGGAAGGATGAAGGGAGAGTTTTATCTGAACCGTTGGTGTTCCGAGCTCTGGTTGGGAGTTTGATCTACTTGACGATCACAAGGCCAGATATTGCTTATTCAGTTGGCAAAGTGAGTCGGTACATGGCGGAACCACGGAAACCTCATCTTCTGGCGGCAAAAGGCATTTTGAAGTATGTGAAGTCGACCTCTGATTTGGGTCTCCTATATAGGAGAGGGTCAAGCTTGGAGTTGTATGGTTTCATGGATGCTGATTATGGGGGGAGACGTGGATGATCGGAGATCAACGTCTGGTTATGTCTTTATGACGGGTCCCACAGCTATCTCTTGGTGCAGCAAGAAGCAAGACTCGGTGTCTGTATCTACCACGGAAGCGGAGTACAAGGCTTCGGCCTTGGCAGCTCAAGAAGCCGTTTGGCTCAGGAGGTTGGTGGAGTACGTTCATCAGGGGGTTCGAGGTCCCATCTTGCTACGCGGGGACAATGAGAGTGCTCTCAAGCTGGTTAACAATCCAGTCTGTCACGCGAGGACCAAACATATAGAGATTGAGCACCATTTCATTCGTGAAAAGGTGTTGGGAGGATCTCTTATGGTCGAGCATGTTCGGAGTGCGGACAATGTCGCAGACATCTTCACAAAGCCGCTGGCGAAGGGACCGTTTACACGGTTAAGGGAGTTGCTCGGGCTAGTTTCCACTTCCCACTTCACGGGGGAGTGTTGAAATTATTGAAGTGGAGAAGAAGGGAGTCCGGCCGGTCTGAAGGCTGGAGACCGCAGAGACCGCGCGATCTGCGCTGGTGCTCTGGCGGTTTGGTTCTGCGATCTCTCCCTGCTTGTTAGTTCTGGCAATCTGCTGTGACCAGCCAGTTTGTTCCCTGGTTTGGTCGCTAGTTCTGGCGACCTGCTGCGGGCTCTCCCAGTCTTGCTACTGGGCTGTCTGTTCGGTTTGTTCTAGCGACTTGACTCAAGTCGGTCAGATGTTCGTCCTTGTCTTGGCGATCTCAGGAAGGATGATCCTGTGTCCGCGCGGCTTGTGCGCGGCTTGCTGCTGACTTCGGTCTTGGACTGAATCTTGTCCAAGTGTTGTGTTCGCGCGGTCTGCCTTGTGAGACCATTCGCGATCTGATGGGTGGTTATTGTATCCTGGTTTGTGCGGTGACGACATCCGTCTCTCCGTCTATAAATAGGGGTGCAGGGCCCGTCATTCCCAACAAGAATTGTAAGAACAAGAGCCCGGATTGTTTCTTGCGGTCTCAAGTTTGAAGTCGCGCGATCTTGGAAGAGAGCTAACTGGTTGTTGTGTTCGCAGGTTTGCGGTCAGCAGGTTGCGGTCTCCTTCCTTGGTGATTTCCGGTGGCTTGAATAAACAGTTCGTCTGCGGTCTGTCAGCGAACTGGTTTATTGTGTTCTTGTGTTGTTCGCAGCGAGCTCAGCGATCAGGCGACCTTCAGCGGTTAGGCGATCAGAGTTGCGGTATGGCGACAGCTTCAGTTCTTTGTTCAAATCAATAAGCTTCAGTTTGTGCGGTCTGGGGTTGCGGTCTGGCAGTGCAGGATATCTATTTCTGTTCGCGCGATCTCAAGGTGCTTCTGCGGTCTGACTGTGCAAGCGGTCTGGAGGTACAATAGAGCAAGCAGGGCGATCTGAACCTTTTTGCGGTCTGTGCGGTCTCTGCTTTGGCAGACCGCCAGTTTCAGTTTTTGGTGTGTTTTGTTCTCATCTCCGTGATTCTTATGAATCATGTCTCGCCATGTATACCTCGAAGTGTAAAGCAGTTTTGTTTCAATAAAGATTTCTTGTGTTGCTATTTTGGCATTGCGGTTGTTTGGCTATAACTCTTGTTGATACAACTCTTGCTTACTCCTAAACGGTCTTTCAAAAAATTTAACAGGGCCAGCATCGGGGCTAAGTACTTTCCTTCCTGCCACCGAGCGGTTCCCGACCCTATCAGCTAGGTGGGAGCCTGGTCAGCGGGCCAGCATCAGGGCTAAGTACTTTGAGAACTTCTGGCCACCGAGCGGTTCCCGGCCCTGCCAGCTAGGTGGGAGCTCGGTCAGTGGGCCAGCATCGGGGCTAAGTACTTTCCTTCTTGCGACCGAGTGGTTCCCGGCCCTGCCAGCTAGGTGGGAGTCTAGTCAGCGGGCCAGCATCGGGGCTAAGTACTTTCCTTCCTGCCACCGAGTGATTCTAGGCCCTGCCAGCTAGGTGGGAGCCTAGTCAGCGAGTCAGCATCGGGGCTAAGTACCTTGAGAACTTCCGGCCACCGAGCGGTTCTTGGCCCTGCCAGCTAGGTGGGAGCCTGGTCAGCGGGCCATCATCGGGGCTAAGTACTTTGAGAACTTCCGGCCACCGAGCGGTTCCGGGCCCTGCCAGCTAGGTGGGAGTTTGGTCAGCGGGCCAACATCGGGGCTAAGTACTTTGAAAAACTCTCATTATATTAATCATCATAATACATGCACGAAAAAACTAAGCATGGAAATGAAACATCGTAATACATGGACTTAAGGGTAGAAAAACTAAGTATGGAAACCAAAACTTGGTCTCCTACTCCCAGGCCTGGTCTTCCTCGACCTCATCCGGTTGTTGTTGTTGCTGCCTTGGACACTTTGCCTCCCTCATTTCCAAGGACGTCGCGTGACCCTCCTCATCGTGGAAGTCACAGTAGGGTAACTCAACCATATCCCATCTTCTTCCTCTTCTTTCTGCTTTCCAGGCTCTCCTCCTTCTTCCTCCGCCAATCGCCATGGTTTGCTGAGGTGGTGGGAGGGGTGCCTTCAGTCCCTGCCTCCACCCTGGGGGGTCGGGCTTCTCTCCCTGGAAGTTGCCCTCTTCTTGGTCAAACTTCCTCTTGGGAGCCTCTACCTCCCCCCCTGCTGCCTTGCCTCCGACTCACTCAGCTTGGTAAACCTTTTTGCGAGCTCCGGGTTGGCCTCCTCACTTTCGATTTCTTCTGCCGCCCTTTCCATCAATTCTTCGAAGGATAGGGGGTCTTCCGTTTTAGGCTCATCTTACAGAACCCCCTCCCGCAGCCCCACTATGAAGGCGAGCTGGAGGGTGAACTCTGGCACCTCCTGGACTTGCAAGACCTCTTCCTGTAACCTATCCACGTAACGAGCCAGCGACTCCCTTGGCTCTTGCCTAATCTTGAAAAGTGCCTCAGCATCCTTCTTCCTCTTCTTCGAGGTCGAGAAGCGCAACAGGAAACCTGGACGCAGATCCTCGAAGGCCCAGATAGACCCCACAGGGAGCTGGTGGAACCCGTCCCTTTCCTTCTCCTTCAGAGTTGTGGCAACGAGCCGACATTGGAAGACATCTGACATAGGCCTGATAGAGACTATGTCCTTGAACCATTGCAGGTGCAGGACGAGGTTATCCTTGCCAGAGTAGTGAGACATCTCCGGCCCCCTGAACCCCTCTGGAACCAGGGCCGATAGGATCAACTCACAAAAGGGACTCCCCCCTCGGCTCGTCCCCCTTTGGGGTGGGGCGAGTGGGGGCTGGATGCCTCCCCGCTCGCCCCCCTTTGGGGTTGGGCGAGTGGGGGAATGACACCTCCCCACTCGCCCCCTAGGGGATGGGTGAGTGTGGGAATGGCACCTCCCCAATCGCCCCCTCTTTGGAGGTCGGGCGAGTGGGGGCCGGATGCCTCCCCACCTACTCCCGCCGATACCTCCTTCCTGGGCTGCTGGCCTGGAGTGCTCTCGCCCATCCGCTGGGTCTGGACCTCCGGACCGCCTCCTCTCTCGCCTTCGCCTCTCGCGACAAAAGCTAGCTGCAAGGTCTGCAGGACCTCCCGCTTGAAATCTTCAAACATTTCCAACGTCACTCTAGCCATCGGGGGTTGTGAGTGGCCTGGGTCGGATCCTCCTCCACCTCCAGCCATGGAGCTCTGCTTGACATTTTCTTGTGCTGGTCACTCTCAACGCTCACCGCACCATAATGTTGAAACCAATAAATTGGTCTCTGTGGAGTTCGGGCCCTCAACAAGTTGGGGGTGACCTCACACTTACTTCTCCCAAGGGAGAGCTCTGGGCTAAGAGGCTAAGAAACTATGAATGAGACCAAGGGCTTAGCGAGGAGGTCCCACCACACACCCGAAAGATCTTAGAGCGCTTCCCCTCCCAAGCCAATGTTAAGCTTGGGCACCTTTGGAGGCTCTCCTCACCCACTAGAGGAACTTGGGAGAGAGTAGCCAAAAAAGAGGTCCCCTCCAAATGGTGCCCCTTGGTCCTATTTATAGATTTCTGGACTTGGTCTGCCAATAGCCAGATTCCGGCCTACGAGATTACGAAAATGTCCTCAGGTTTGGCCTGCCAACAGCCAAATCCCGCCATTCAAAGGCGCTAAACGCAGACCCCCCTCTTGGGGCTGGGCGAGAGGGGGCAGGCTACCCCCTTACTGGAGCTGGGGCGAGAGGGGGCAGGCCACCCTCTCCTCTCGCCCCCCTTGCTGGAACGGGGGCGAGATGGGGCCAGCGGCCTCCTCCTCTCGCCCCCCCCCCTGCTGGGGCGGGGGCGAGAGGTGCCAGTGGCCTCCTCCTTTCGCCCCCCTGCTGGGGCGGGGGCGAGAGGGGGCCAGGGGCCTCCTCCTCTCGCCCCCCTGCTGGGGCGGGGGCGAGAGGGGGCCAACAGCCTCCTCCTCTCGCCCCCTTGCTGGGGCGAGGGCGAGAGGGGGCCAGCGGCCTCCTCCTCTCGCCCCCTGCTGGTTGGGCGAGCGGGAGGCTCCCGCCTCCACCGCTCCCCTCCTACGCGAGCTGGGCGAGCGGGAGGCCTCCGCCTCCACCGCTCGCCCCCTCTCTCCCTGCCCTGGACCGTGCTGGAAAATAATGTCTTAAAAGACCTCTTGGGTCCCGGGAGCCCACTCGGCGAATACAGAGTTGTACATCCGGGTTTCAACAGAACATTTACTATAATGAGACAACATGACTCTTGGAGGCATGACATGACCAAATATTATTGATATTCACCAAAGTTAATTTGCATAGGCTAGTTTGACCTTAAAGTAACTTTAATACACCCAATTAGATTCAAATCATAAGAACTAAGTCAAGCTAGCCCAAAAATCCAAAAGAGTACTAGTGGACATGTAATACTTCGATCTAGATTAGTCATATGCCAAGGGTTTGATTGGTCGCCACAACATACAACATATTTATAGTATTAAAAAATGATAAAAGAATAACCAACATAACAACACATCAATAGTTAGAGATTACGGCTCTGTTTGGGGCGGCGGTGGTGGGGAAAAGTACTGTTGGGAAACCAGTGGCTTCATTAGAGCTGTCCAGAAAACTGTTTTAAGAAAGTTGTAAACTGTTTGGAAAATCTCCATTTAAGTGTTTTTCAAATAACTGTTCTACGTTTTTCTATTTGGAATAATAACTGTTGAAACCGATTTCTCGGTCTCTGTGGAGTTCGGGGCCCTCAGCAAGCTGAGGGGCGACCAACCCTTACTCTCCCCAAGGGAGAGCTCTAGGTTGAAGGTTGAGGAACTATGGACTGGACCAAGGGCTTAGTGGGGAGGTCCCGCCACATACCCGGAAGTCCCTTAGGAACTTCCCCTCCCAAGCCACTACAAAGCTTGGGCACCACTGGAGGCTCTCCTCCCCCCTTCTAGAGAGACATGGGGAGGGAAAGGGAGAGAGAGCTAACCTAGAATGAACCTCCCCCAAATGGTGCCCCCTTGGTCCTATTTATAGGATTTCTGAAGTTGGGCTGCAAATAGCCAAATCCGGCATGCGAGATTACCAAAATACCCCCAGGTTGGGTCTGCGAACAGCCAAATCCCGCTGCTCCGAGGCGCTATACGCAGACCGGCCCCCTCTCACCGGAACTGGGCAAGAGGGGGTTCCCCCCAAGGGGGCTGGGCGAACCCCTCTCCTGGGACTCGCCCCCCTCTACAGAGGGCCGGGGGGCGAGAGGAGCTCGCCCCCCTCTACAGTGGGCCGGGGGGGCGAGAGGAGCTCGCCCCCCCCTCTACAGGGGGCTGGGGGGGGGGGGGGGGGGGGGGCGATAGGAGCTCGCCCCCTCTACAGGGGGCCGGGGGGGGGGGGCGAGAGGAGCTCACCCCCCTCTGGGGCTCGCCCCCCTCTACAGGGGGCCTGGGGGGGGGGGGGGGGGGAGAGGAGCTCGCCCCCTCTACAGGGGGCCGGGGGGGGGGGAGCTCACCCCCCCTCTACAGGGGGCCTGTGGGGGGGGGGGGGGGCGAGAGGAGCTCGCCCCCCTCTACAGGGGGCCGGGGGGAGAGGAGCTCGCCCCCCTCTACAGGGGGCCGGGGGGGCGAGAGGAGCTCACCCCCCTCTACAGGGGGCCGGGGGGGGGGGGGGGGGGGGGGGGGCGAGAGGAGCTCGCCCCCCCTTACAGGGGGCCTGACAAGCGGGGGGCTTCCTCCTTCGCCGCTCGCCCCCTTTGCCTCTACCTCCCTTCCTGCTACCATGATGCTCCAATGAGCCTTTGGGAGTATACTCGGCGAATATCGGGGTTGTACACAATCCAGCTCTTTTCGAGCGTGGCTCACGCTCGGAAAGAAATGTCCAACCCTGCATATTCGACGAGTGTCGCTGGGAATCCGATTATTGGTGCTATCTTGGAAAAAACACAGCACCTCCCCGATAGGTCCCCCAACCTTGCCGACTAGCGAGAGCATGGCTAGCGAGACCACCTCAGAAAAAATACCTAGCCTCCCCGAGAGGTCTTCCAACCCTGCCGGCTAGTGAGAGCCCGGCTAGCGAGACCACCTCGGGGGAAATTACATAGCCTCCCCGAGAGGTCTTCCAACCCTGCCGGCTAGTGAGAGCCCGGCTAGCGAGACCACCTCGGGAGAAAAACATACAGCCACCCCGAATGGTCTTCCAACCCTGCCGGCTAGCGAGAGCCCGGCTAGCGAGACCACCTCGGGAGAAAAGAACATAGCCTCCCTAGGAGGTCTGTGAAATTTTTTTTCGGACCTTGTGAGAGCAAGCAGGAATAACAACTAGAGTTACAAGCCAAAACAACCAGAAACAATTTGGGGCAAACAATTTATCTTTATTGATTTTCTAACTTCAGTTACAGGGCAAGACATGCTTGACGAGACATGATTTCGTCAGCACAACACTCCAGAACCAATACAGAGAAGAATACTGAAAGACTTGGCAGGCCCTTGACAAGACCTTTCACCGCCATTGCTTTCAGCTTGTCCATCCCTACATGCCCCAACCTCTCATGCCATATCACGGCACCATCATTCGTCTTCATCTTGTCGATGTAGGAACTTGTCGACAAAACGAACAAGTCCTTTGCCCGTCTCCCAACATGAACGACCTCCGCCTTCACGGCCTCTACATTTCGTAGAAATTTCACTTCTGTTGGGCCGAACAGAACGTGATACCCAGCGTCAACAGCGTTGGTTACTGAGAAGAGGTTTTTCTTCATCCCGGGCACATGATAGACACTCTTCAAGGTAAGTGGCCCTCTATCACTGCCCAAAGAAACAACCCCCACCTTCTCGACTGGATGCACAGTATTATCAGCGGTGATGATAGCATTGTTACCTGTATAGGGTTGTGCTGATGAAAGCTTCGACTTATCTCCGGTGAGGTGATGA
This sequence comes from Dactylorhiza incarnata, assembly GCA_033032865.1. Taxonomy (NCBI): domain Eukaryota; kingdom Viridiplantae; phylum Streptophyta; class Magnoliopsida; order Asparagales; family Orchidaceae; genus Dactylorhiza; species Dactylorhiza incarnata. Next base: position 1,480,918 of record JAWHQI010000281.1, read on the forward strand.
CCACACCCCGAGTCCACGATCCAGTCCTCTTGATAGTTGATAGTAGCTGAGGCTTCAACCGAAGCCGAGAAGGCTCCTCCCCATCCTCCATCAATGTGCCTGGCCTCCACTTCCACCTTTCCAGCAACATGCCCCGATTGAGTAACAACTGGGCATTCCTTCTTGAAGTGCCCAACCTTCCCGCACTTGAAGCATCTCGGACCTTCCCCCTTCTTCTTCCCGTCAGCCTTGGGAGCATACCCCCTTTCCTGCTGCCCAGAAGTTGAAGGCCCATAGCCTCCCGCGATCTTTTTCTTCTTCTCCCACTTCTTCTTCTTCCCTGAGAAGAGCACCTCGCCGTCTCCCCCAGTCACTGACACTCCCGCCATCTGCCTTGCCAGACTTTCCTGCGAAGCTAGCAGATTCTCCAGCTCTAGCAGAGACGGCTGATTTGCCCATCCCTGCACTGACGTCACAAAGGCAACATATTCCTTCCGCAGGCCGCGGATGATGTGCCTCTTCAGCTTCGCCTCAGAGATAGGCTCATCAGGATCCAGTGCTGATATCTCAGCGCAGAGGTTCTTCATCTTCAGAAAGAAGTTTGAGATAGAAAGATCACCCTGAGCCGACCTTGCCAGCTCATTCTCCAAGAACTGCAGCCTCGCCACATTCTTCTTGTTAAACAGCCCATCCAGGGCTCTCCAGATTTCGGCAGCTGATCCACACCCTAAGATGTGATCAAATAGTTCCGGTGAAATGGCACGCTTCAAGGTGAACTCGGCTTTAGCATTGGTCTTTCTCCACGCCCTCACAGCCGGACCATTATCACCTGCTTCCGTTGCCTTCACCTCTTCAGTTGCATCTCCTCCAACAACCTCCCAGAGGTCCTCCCCTAGAAGATAGCTCTGCATACATGACCTCCACTTCTTAAAGTTGGTCGAAGTAAGCATATCAATCCCAAGACCTCTTGCAAATCCGCCTTCCATTGTTTTCCCTCTGGTTCCTTCTTCACAAAGGCGATGGCTACTCTAAGTTATTCACTGCTCTAACCACTCCAACCTACCTCTGATACCATGTGAAATTTTTTTTTCGGACCTTGTGAGAGCAAGCAGGAATAACAACTAGAGTTACAAGCCAAAACAACCAGAAACAATTTGGGGCAAACAATTTATCTTTATTGATTTTCTAACTTCAGTTACAGGGCAAGACATGCTTGACGAGACATGATTTCGTCAGCACAACACTCCAGAACCAATACAGAGAAGAATACTGAAAGACTTCAGACCGCACAACCCGCGCGACCTCTCTTGCACAGACCGCGCGATCTCCCTTGCGATCTCCTCCTGTTGCTAGACCGCAACACCCTGCCGACCTCAGACCACCACCAAACCGCTGCACAGACCGCTCCCTTCTTTCGACCTCCTGATCTTCCCAAACTCCAGCAACACAACTCCAAGCCGCAGACCGCCCGAACACTTTCAGAGGAAGAGGTGATCGCTGCTGCCCGCACTATCCGCAGAAGCTGCACAAGAAGAATTCGATCAGAGACCGCCCGGTCAGAAAACACAGACCGCAAGAAAGACGCGAACTCAGCTTACACTTGGTGTGTTCTATTTGCTGCTACAGTGGCCTCCTATTTATAGGCATGCGACCTGATCCAGTCACCACCCTATGAGATAGGATCACCACCCCTCAGACCGCGTGACCAAACCGGTCAACCCGCGATCAGCAGCCGAACTCCTGCTTCATTTTGGTGAACCCGCCAGCTTCACACATCAGCCATGAGAGACCGCTGCTCTCACGGCAGATCGCGACTTCAACGAAGATCGCCAGACCGCCCGAAGCTGTTCACCACCTGTGTTCGCACGAGACCGCGAACACAGTCAGTTCGCCATCAGACCGCGAACTCCTGTCCGCATGCCGATCTCCTCCTGAGACCGCGAACAGCAACCAGCTCGCAAGCCAGCCTCCTCCTGAGACCGCGAGCTGAGACCGCGCGACTAAGACCCTTAGTCCGCGAACTCTCCCAGAAGGCCCGGTCAGCTATCAGACCGCATCCTGAAGAGAACCTTGATCAAGCTGTGCGGTCACACCAGACCGCCACAGCCTTGAAGAGGACAGCCTGCCACGCGATCACGCACAGACCGCGCGGCTCCTCCTTCAGCAGACTTTGGACCAGACCAACAGTCAACCCGGGAGACCGCGACTAGGCACAGATCATGCCAAACCGCCGATCCAGACCGCCAAGTCGGCAAACTTGCCTGACCGCAGAATCAGACCGTTAGTTCGCGCGAACTCGTCAGACCGCCCGACCTCACCCAGACCTCCCAGATCCAAAAGCCTCCAAACTTCCACTTCAACAATTTCAACACTCCCCCTTGAAGTGGGAAGTTGAAACCAGCCCCAGTAAGCTCCTTAGCCGTGTGAACGGCCCCTTTGCCAGCGCCTTTGTGAAGATGTCTGCGACATTGTCCGCACTCCGCACATGCCCGACCGAAAGAGATCCCTCCAGCACCTTCTCCCGTATGAAGTGATGCTCGATCTCGATATGCTTGGTCCTCGCGTGACAAACTGGATTGGTTACCAGTTTGAGAGCACTCTCGTTGTCACCGCGTAGCAGAGTCGGCTCCCGAACCTCCTTATGGACGTCTCCCACCAACCTTCTAAGCCAGATGGCTTCTTGAGCTGCCAAAGCCGAAGCCTTGTATTCCGCTTCCGTGGTAGAGACTGACACGGAATCTTGTTTCTTGCTGCACCATGAAATAGCTGTGGGGCCCGCCATGAAGACGAATCCAGACGTCGACTTCCGATCATCCGAATCTCCCCCGTAGTCAGCATCCATGAACCCGTGCACCTTGAAGTCCGCATCCCTCCGGTACAGGAGACCCATGTCCGAGGTCGCCTTGACATACTTCAGAATGTTCTTGGCCGCTAGCAGATGAGGTACCCGTGGCTCCGCCATATATCGACTCACTCTGCCAACTGCATATGCAATATCCGGCCTCGTGATCGTCAGATAAAACAAGCTCCCAACTAGAGCTCGGAACACCAACGGATCTTGCATGATCCTCCCCTCATCCTTCCGAAGCTTCATAGCTTTATCCAGAGGTGTGGAAGTGCACTTCCCTTCCTTCATGCCGAATCGCTCCACGATTCGCTCCGCATAGCCGGCCTGGGTCACCAGCACTCCACCTTCCTTCCTCTGCACCTCGAGTCCAAGGAAATGGTGAAGTTCACCTAAGTCCTTCATCTCGAACCTGATAGACAGCTCGGCCCGAAGCTGCGCTACCTCCTCCTTCGAGTTCCCCGTCACGATCATATCGTCGACGTATAACAGCACGATGACTTGAAGCTCCCCGCTCTTCTTGACGAACAAGCTTGAGTCTGAGTCTGAAGCCCCAAATCCACAGAATAAGAGATATTCTGCGATCTTCCCATACCACGCCCTCGGCGCTTGCTTCAACCCATACAGGGCCTTCTTCAACTTGCAGACATGCTCCGGAAAATCTTCAGACACAAAGCCTGGAGGCTGGACCATGAAGATATCCTTGTCAATCTCACCGTACAAGAAGGCGTTCTTGACGTCGAGCTGCCAAATCTTCCATCCACTGAACGCCGCCAAGGCAATAATAAAACGAACTGAAGTCATTTTTGCCACCGGACTGAAAGTCTCTTCGTAATCTTCACCGTATTGCTGCGAGAACCCCCGAGCTACAAGGCGAGCCTTGTACCGCTCGATACTACCGTCAGCCTTCTTCTTCAGCTTGTAGACCCACTTGCATGTAACAGGAGTGGTGCCCTTAGGCTTGGGCACAAGAGACCAGGTCTCATTCTTCTCAAGAGCTGACATCTCTTCTTGCATTGCAACATCCCACTCCTTCACGCCTCTGGCCTTCTCAAAGCTCGACGGTTCCCTCTCATCTAAGGGACCAGCGAAGAAACATGAGACAAAGCTCACTGTGTTTCCTCCTGTATAGCGATCAGGGGCGATGATCGCTCGCTTCGATCTCCTCAGCTCCTTCCCCTGAACCGCATCATCTTCAGCTGCTTCTTCCCTAGCTCCTCTTCCAGACGTGCTAGGAGCATTGCTCCCCCTGCTCCCTGAACCAGAAGCTCCCGTCTCAGAACTAGAAGGCGATGGACCACCTGGTGACACAGGTAGCTCCACCTGAAGATTTTCCACAGCTTGCTCCGGCTCCTCCACCCTGCTCTCTGGTAACTCCACTCCAGAGGACCCCCTGTAAGATGTCACCTCATCGAACACGACGTCGCGAGATACAACAAATCTCCGCGTCTCCGGGTCCATGCACTTCCACCCTTTCTTCCTCTCATCGTATCCCACAAAGACTAGCTTCCTAGCCTTCGCTTCTAGCTTTGTCCGAAGAGCATCAGGGATGTGCACGTAACAGGTGGAACCGAACACCCGAAGGTGTGCCACGCTTGGCTTCTCCTTGAACATCATCTCATGCGGGGTCAACATGTTGATGGGGCTCAGAGGCATCCTGTTGATGACGTAAGCAGCACAAGACATTCCCTCCGCCCAGAAGGACTTTGGGATACTCTTGGCATGCAGCCAACACTTGCAGGTCTCCGTCAGATGACGGATCTTCCGCTCTGCAACACCGTTCTGCTGTGGAGTATATGCACAAGTAAGCTCCCTCCGGATGCCTGCCTTCCTGCAAAAACTGGAGAACTCAGCAGAGGTGAACTCTCCTCCGTTGTCCGTCCTCAGCTTCTTGATCCGCAGATTCAGCCGACCTTCCACGAGCTCCTTGAACTCCACAAACTTGGCAAACGCTTCCGCCTTCTCCTTCAGGAAATACACCCAGACATATCTGGTGTAATCATCGATCAGCACCAGCATATACCTGCTTCCTCCGAGGCTTGGGGTAGCAGTTGGTCCCATCAAGTCACCATGGATGCACTCCAACGGCTGACTACACCTTGTCTGTGACTTGTCAAACGGTAGTCGATGAGACTTGCCGAACTGACATCCCGCGCAAACGTGACCTTCTCCGTAGGAAGATAGACTTGGCAGGCCCTTGACAAGACCTTTCACCGCCATTGCTTTCAGCTTGTCCATCCCTACATGCCCCAACCTCTCATGCCATATCACGGCACCATCATTCGTCTTCATCTTGTCGATGTAGGAACTTGTCGACAAAACGAACAAGTCCTTTGCCCGTCTCCCAACATGAACGACCTCCGCCTTCACGGCCTCTACATTTCGTAGAAATTTCACTTCTGTTGGGCCGAACAGAACGTGATACCCAGCGTCAACAGCGTTGGTTACTGAGAAGAGGTTTTTCTTCATCCCGGGCACATGATAGACACTCTTCAAGGTAAGTGGCCCTCTATCACTGCCCAAAGAAACAACCCCCACCTTCTCGACTGGATGCACAGTATTATCAGCGGTGATGATAGCATTGTTACCTGTATAGGGTTGTGCTGATGAAAGCTTCGACTTATCTCCGGTGAGGTGATGACCACACCCCGAGTCCACGATCCAGTCCTCTTGATAGTTGATAGTAGCTGAGGCTTCAACCGAAGCCGAGAAGGCTCCTCCCCATCCTCCATCAATGTGCCTGGCCTCCACTTCCACCTTTCCAGCAACATGCCCCGATTGAGTAACAACTGGGCATTCCTTCTTGAAGTGCCCAACCTTCCCGCACTTGAAGCATCTCGGACCTTCCCCCTTCTTCTTCCCGTCAGCCTTGGGAGCATACCCCCTTTCCTGCTGCCCAGAAGTTGAAGGCCCATAGCCTCCCGCGATCTTTTTCTTCTTCTCCCACTTCTTCTTCTTCCCTGAGAAGAGCACCTCGCCGTCTCCCCCAGTCACTGACACTCCCGCCATCTGCCTTGCCAGACTTTCCTGCGAAGCTAGCAGATTCTCCAGCTCTAGCAGAGACGGCTGATTTGCCCATCCCTGCACTGACGTCACAAAGGCAACATATTCCTTCCGCAGGCCGCGGATGATGTGCCTCTTCAGCTTCGCCTCAGAGATAGGCTCATCAGGATCCAGTGCTGATATCTCAGCGCAGAGGTTCTTCATCTTCAGAAAGAAGTTTGAGATAGAAAGATCACCCTGAGCCGACCTTGCCAGCTCATTCTCCAAGAACTGCAGCCTCGCCACATTCTTCTTGTTAAACAGCCCATCCAGGGCTCTCCAGATTTCGGCAGCTGATCCACACCCTAAGATGTGATCAAATAGTTCCGGTGAAATGGCACGCTTCAAGGTGAACTCGGCTTTAGCATTGGTCTTTCTCCACGCCCTCACAGCCGGACCATTATCACCTGCTTCCGTTGCCTTCACCTCTTCAGTTGCATCTCCTCCAACAACCTCCCAGAGGTCCTCCCCTAGAAGATAGCTCTGCATACATGACCTCCACTTCTTAAAGTTGGTCGAAGTAAGCATATCAATCCCAAGACCTCTTGCAAATCCGCCTTCCATTGTTTTCCCTCTGGTTCCTTCTTCACAAAGGCGATGGCTACTCTAAGTTATTCACTGCTCTAACCACTCCAACCTACCTCTGATACCATGTGAAATTTTTTTTTCGGACCTTGTGAGAGCAAGCAGGAATAACAACTAGAGTTACAAGCCAAAACAACCAGAAACAATTTGGGGCAAACAATTTATCTTTATTGATTTTCTAACTTCAGTTACAGGGCAAGACATGCTTGACGAGACATGATTTCGTCAGCACAACACTCCAGAACCAATACAGAGAAGAATACTGAAAGACTTCAGACCGCACAACCCGCGCGACCTCTCTTGCACAGACCGCGCGATCTCCCTTGCGATCTCCTCCTGTTGCTAGACCGCAACACCCTGCCGACCTCAGACCACCACCAAACCGCTGCACAGACCGCTCCCTTCTTTCGACCTCCTGATCTTCCCAAACTCCAGCAACACAACTCCAAGCCGCAGACCGCCCGAACACTTTCAGAGGAAGAGGTGATCGCTGCTGCCCGCACTATCCGCAGAAGCTGCACAAGAAGAATTCGATCAGAGACCGCCCGGTCAGAAAACACAGACCGCAAGAAAGACGTGAACTCAGCTTACACTTGGTGTGTTCTATTTGCTGCTACAGTGGCCTCCTATTTATAGGCATGCGACCTGATCCAGTCACCACCCTATGAGATAGGATCACCACCCCTCAGACCGCGTGACCAAACCGGTCAACCCGCGATCAGCAGCCGAACTCCTGCTTCATTTTGGTGAACCCGCCAGCTTCACACATCAGCCATGAGAGACCGCTGCTCTCACGGCAGATCGCGACTTCAACGAAGATCGCCAGACCGCCCGAAGCTGTTCACCACCTGTGTTCGCACGAGACCGCGAACACAGTCAGTTCGCCATCAGACCGCGAACTCCTGTCCGCATGCCGATCTCCTCCTGAGACCGCGAACAGCAACCAGCTCGCAAGCCAGCCTCCTCCTGAGACCGCGAGCTGAGACCGCGCGACTAAGACCCTTAGTCCGCGAACTCTCCCAGAAGGCCCGGTCAGCTATCAGACCGCATCCTGAAGAGAACCTTGATCAAGCTGTGCGGTCACACCAGACCGCCACAGCCTTGAAGAGGACAGCCTGCCACGCGATCACGCACAGACCGCGCGGCTCCTCCTTCAGCAGACTTTGGACCAGACCAACAGTCAACCCGGGAGACCGCGACTAGGCACAGATCATGCCAAACCGCCGATCCAGACCGCCAAGTCGGCAAACTTGCCTGACCGCAGAATCAGACCGTTAGTTCGCGCGAACTCGCCAGACCGCCCGACCTCACCCAGACCTCCCAGATCCAAAAGCCTCCAAACTTCCACTTCAACAATTTCAACAAGGTCAACCTGCACCTGTCGGCTAGTGAGAGCCCGGTCAGCGGAACCATCCAAGGGGAACTGCAGCACCAAAGACTTATCACCTTGCCAGCCTCTCCAGAGATCAACGTGAACCCCCCGTCTAGTGAGAGCCCGGGAGCGGAATCGATCTGGGGCATTCCACCACCAAACATATACCACCTTGCCAGCCTCTCTAGAGATCAACCTGAACCCCCCGTCTAGTGAGAGTCCGGGAGCGGAATCGATCTGGGGCATTCCAGCACCAAACATATACCACCTTGCCAGCCTCTCCAGAGATCAACCTGAACCCCCCGTCTAGTGAGAGCCTGGGAGCGGAATCGATCTGGGGCATTCCAGCACCAAACATATCCAACCTTGCCAGCCTCTCCAGAGATCAACCTGAACCCCCGTCTAGATGAGAGCCCGGGAGCGGAATCGATATGGGGCATTCCAGCACCAAACATATCCAACCTTGCCAGCCTCTCCAGAGATCAACCTGAACCCCCCGTCTAGATGAGAGCCCGGGAGCGGAATCGATCTGGGGCATTCCAGCACCAAACATATACCACCTTGCCAGCCTCTCCAGAGATCAACCTGAACCCCCCGTCTAGTGAGAGCCCGGGAGCGGAATCGATCTGGGGCATTCCAACACCAAACATATCCAACCTTGCCAGCCTCTCCAGAGATCAACCCGAACCCCCCGTCTAGATGAGAGCCCGGGAGCGGAATCAATCTGGGGCATTCCAGCACCAAACATATACCACCTTGCCAGCCTCTCCAGAGATCAACCTGAACCCTCCGTCTAGATGAGAGTCCGGGAGCGGAATCGATCTGGGGCATTCCAGCACCAAACATATCCAACCTTGCCAGCCTCTCCAGAGATCAACCTGAACCCCCCGTCTAGGTGAGAGCCCGGGAGCGGAATCGATCTGGGGCATTCCAGCACCAAACATATCCAACCTTGCCAGCCTCTCCAGAGATCAACCTGAACCCCCCGTCTAGATGAGAGCCCGGGAGCGGAATCGATCTGGGGCATTCCAGCACCAACATATCCAACCTTCCGAACCCCTCTGGAACCGGGGCCGAGAGAATCAGCTCACACAATGGACTTCCTATGCTCGCCCCCTCTGGGGGCTGGGCGAGTGGGGGCATGACGTCTCCCCTCTCGCCACCTTGGGTCTCGGCGAGTGGGGGTCGAGGACCTCCCCACTCGCCCACTTGGGTCTCGGCGAGTGGGGGTCGAGGACCTCCCCGCTCGCCCACTTGGGTCTCGGCGAGTGGGGGTCGAGGACCTCCCCGCTCGCCCACTTGGGTCTCGGCGAGTGGGGGTCGAGGGCCTCCCCACTCGCCCACTTGGGTCTCGGCGAGTGGGGGTCGAGGGCCTCCCCGCTCGCCCACTTGGGTCTCGGCGAGTGGGGGTCGAGGGCCTCCCCGCTCGCCCACTTGGGTCTCGGCGAGTGGGGGTCGAGGGCCTCCCCGCTCGCCCACTTGGGTCTCGGCGAGTGGGGGTCGAGGGCCTCCCCGCTCGCCCACTTGGGTCTCGGCGAGTGGGGGTCGAGGGCCTCCCCGCTCGCCCACTTGGATCTCGGCGAGTGGGGGTCGAGGGCCTCCCCGCTCGCCCACTTGGGTCTCGGCGAGTGGGGGTCGAGTGTAACATCCCCCAAACTGCTAGACCCCTAAGTTGGTTTTGTCATGACTGGGTCATGACAAAACCATAGGAAGAACCTTTTTGAACCTAAGAGCTTAGGAAAGGAGGAAGCCACCTTGGTCTGCAAATAGCAATTCCCATCTTCCAAGCTTGGGATTGGAATTTAGGGCTTCAACTTAACCCTTGGACCCCACCATAGTGTCCCTAACCCTTTAGAGGTCCCCTTAGGGCACCTTGGGCCCATTGAAGTCAACCTAAGAGGCCAATTTGACCAAAGTCAACATAAACCCTCAAATTGGTCAAAGTAGCCCATTTAGAGCCAATCAACCCTCACCATGTCAAATTGATCACACTCCTAGGTTTATAATACCATTGTAGACCTAATGGACCCAAAAGCCCCATCATGGGACCCCCAGGGGGTGCAAATTGACCAAAATGCCCTTTTTAGGTCAAAATGACCTTTCTTCTCAAAGTACCCCAATTGACCTTCACCACATTAAATTGACCTCACCCCTAGGGCTATCATGTCATAGGGGAGCTAGTGGACCAAAAAGCCCCATGACCAAGTCAACCCTAGGGCTCAATTTGACCAAAGTCAAATTAGCCTATTTTGGTCAAATCACCTTAGATTGGGTCAACCAAGAACCATATGACCAAATTGACTCCACCATTAGTTCCTAAACTTAATTTAGAACCTATTGAACCCAAAAGCCCCATCCTAGGGTTCCCCAATTGACCAATTTGGCCAAAAGTCAAAATTGCCCAATTTAGGTCAAAATGCTCAAACCTAACCCAATCTCTTTGGGCTAGCTCAATTGGATGGTCAACCAGCCCATGTGGACCCTCATTAAACTCAGGAGAGAGGGTAGAAACCGACCATGGTGGTTAGGAGAGAGAAAATGGGGGTTTCACCATTTTTGGAAGAGAGAGAAGAGGCCATTCATGGCCATTAAGAGGTTTTACCTCTTAGCCTCCCCAATTGATGCCTCCATTCAACTCCTCAGCCGATTAGGAGGAGTTTCCATCAGTTACAAAGGGGGATTAAGGCAGGGAGAGGAAGAGGGGTCGGTCCTTGATGTAACCGAAGGGGGGCTTTAATGGCAATGATGTTTAAAGCCATCACCACCCCCAATCGAACCCCCCTTCACCTTCAGAGACCTGAGAGGAGAGAAACCCCCTAGTTACCAGAGGATTTCGTGCACTGTAGGAGGAATTGGCATGACTTCTCAACCGGCGGCAGCTCCCATGGTGTACTCAAGGTTGACTCGACGGCAAGCCCTCCAGCAGGTCCCGTTCTCCTCCCTGAACTCTAAGGGTTAGATCCAAATCGACGGCGGCTCGAATCGTGGTCAATCGGCCGTGAATCGAGTCGGCCAATCCTCCCGTTGATCGGGTTGGGTATCCTTCTACAGATCACGATTCCGGCCACCTCCGGCCGATCAAACACCGCTCATCGCCGGCCCCCACCTCAACGGAGGTGGTGGTGGCGTTGGTCGGCCGGGGCGGCGCTCAGGTGGCCGGGAAATCACTCACTAAGGCGGCCCAGGCGCGGTGAATCTCTGCCGTTGATTTCCTGGGGACGATGACCAGGCGCCTTCCGATCCGCTTTAGGATTCGTGCGCTCCCTTAAGGATTTTGCTTATTTTTATGATTAAACTGCAGCTCCTATTTAAATCTGGGAAAAATACTTAGAGGCCGAATCATGAAAAGTGGTCTACATATGAATTGTAGCCCTTTGGGTCTAGTTTCATACAAAATTAAAATCACTCAATTTGGAGTCCTGGTTAGGGCTCAGCACTCATTCTAGTGGAGGCTGTCTTTAGGGCTAATCAGAACTCATTTTTGATGCCCACCCCATTATATAACTCCAAATGACTTGATTTTTGGGGTGTAGTCTAGTCTTGGGCATACCTAGCTCATGTCCAAAGATCACAAGGATTGGTGAAGTTTTCTTCTTAATTTTTGGGAAAGACCAATAATCCTAGTTTAACCTAATTAGGTGTCCTCAACACCTCAAAACCCTTCCAAACTTGGATGGGTGGTCCTAAGGGGTATGTATAGGCCCTGGTTAAAATATCATGATTTATGGAGTTGTTTTGGTAGGGTATTCCACCAAAATAGCCTTAGGCTCCCTAGGTTTGGGCAAAACTTTGGGTGAGTGCCCCCACCTTTCCACAAGGTCTTTTGGCTCCATATTTGGGGTGCACCTCACCCTCCCCCATGCCAACCTATGGTTCAAGTTTGGTGGCCATTGGAGGAGTTTTGCCCTAGTAAATCAAAAAGGGGCAAAATTGCTATTTGCACCCCAAATAGGTACCCATTGGAATTCCACCCCTCACCAATTATTGGTAGGATCTTAGGTGGTCCTCCACTGACCTATGGTCAGTATAGTGAGTGGTATGGGTATGGGCAAGGTAGGGAGTTCCCTTGAGAATAGTTGGCTTAGAGGTGATGTTTAGGGCAAAAGTAAACATAAGAGAACTTTGGGGTGTGGAGGGGTTTCCTCCCACTGATTGATGGGGTGACCTTGGTCACTGCCTTGGGAGGCATGAGACGCCTCAAGGAGTAGCTTTGAGTGGATTTGGAGATGCCTAGACCCTAACCCTAGGATAAACCCTTAAGGGGTGCAAATAGGGGTCAATGAAGGGAGTAGGGTCAAACCCTAGTGGTTTGACCTAAAGTTTTGGTGGGTAGGTCTTAGTGACCAGAGAAGACTCCCTTGTGAGTTTGAAGAGATTTGGAGTTGTCTAACCTAGGTAATAAATCCTTGGGTAGATTTGTAAATAATTGGAATTTGGGGTTCTAGGAAGAAATAACACTTAGGGAATCATCATCTTCTGTCACCCACTTGTTTTTGAGGTTATAAATCTCTGGAGTTCCTACTAGAGCTATTGGAGAAGGTTAGACCCTAACCCTAGGCTAAACCCTAAAGGGGTGCAATTAGAGGTTAATGAAGGAAGAGGGGTCAAACCTCAGTGGCTTGACTTGAAATTTTGGGTAGATGGCCTTAGTGACCAGAGAATGCTACTGTAGGAGTTTGGAGGGATTTGGAGTTGCCAATCATAAGTAATAAACCCTAGGGTAGATTTGTAATTATTTAGGGTTTGAGGTTTTAGGGAGAAATAGTATTTATCAATTTACCATCTTCTGTCATAATCATGGTTTTTATGTCATATATCTCTGGAAGAATTGGTTAGATCATGAGTTAACCCTTGGAGGTCCAAATTGTAATATTCCTCATTGTTGGCAATTTTTGGGTTGGTTAAATTTGTGATGATAAATTACTGTAATTGCATGTAACTTTGCTGGATGTCTTTTCATAACAATATATAACCTCTGTAATTTTCTCATAATTTATGGATCTATATTTTTGGTACCTCTAGTTCATTTTGAAAGAAATTGCAAATATATCCTTGGATGGAATTACAAACATACCCTCTGAATAGCATGGTCAAACTTTGTAGGATTAAATATTTTATTAATAAGCACCACTGTGTTAATTTGCACAAGGATTGGAGTTTATATGAGGGTACCTCCTTTGGAAACTATTGGAAATGATTGTGTTTTGGAATTTCTAAAAATAATAAATCTTGCTGGTTTTCCCTAAAACTTTATATCTACTGTTTATTAGGTACCCTTGATTTATGAATAAATTGGAGTGGGCAATGGAGGTCAGAAAAACATACTTGTAGTTCAAACCTTAGTAATATGGCCATTTGGAAAATTATTTAAAATACAACTATTAATGGGAAATTATGAAACCCTAGATTTGATCTGAGGTAGGTAGTATGGGTCCCCAGTAAATCCCTTGGGTCAAGAAGTTGGATATTTAGTGTACCTCTCTTCATGAGCATCAAAACGTTAAGGGTAGTCTGCGTTTAGCAATTTGACAACTTTGGGGTTAGAGGTCAATCTGGTTGTCTAGGGTCTGAAGTGATGAAGGATGGGTGGTAGCCTTGTATTATGTATGGGTCTCTAGAGAAGTTGGGGTTTGGTAAGTCTTAGGGTGGTGGGGTGCCACCCTCGGCTAGGTCGTCCGGGAATTGACGAAAGATCGTCTTTTCTTGTTAGCATCTTTTAGCACCTGAGTTTCTAAGGCAGGAAAGTCACTCTGAGAGTGTGCTTATGGAAGTCTAGCCGGTTTAGTCCGGTGATCTTTTGTTTCTGAGATATTTATTGGTGACGGGCGGGTTAGCCCGGGGAGCTTGTAGCTTGGTATTATTGGAAGATAATTTGCATGTGCATAAGGTGGTGGGTCCTTCGTGTTGGCGGTCGTTGCACCGACGTTAACACTTGGGCTCGGCAAGTGTGGTATTTACACTTAGCCATAAAAGTCTGGCGGTCCAGTCAGTAAGAGTACGCAGACGCTCTGCGGGTTTTGTGGAGGCGTACGATAGGTCTAGGTCGGGTAGTGCATATACCAACCTAGAGGTGGGCGAGGCCCAACCCACCGCTTCCGTTTGCCACTACGGGAGTATCCTGAGGAGTCTAGCTCGCTCCAAAAAGAGGGAACTAAAGGTCTATGCGCATAGAGTCGTAGTGGGTGAGTTGCACTTGTTTGATCACCGCATAATAACATACTTGCATGACATAGCATAATCATTGCATTCAACCCCTGACACCTATCGTATAAATTGGTATGGGACTTTTTATACGATAGGCCTTGCTAAACGACCCCTTGGTCTATAGGTTTGTATGGGCATTCCTATAAATCAATGGTTTATATTATAATACTTACTTGCCTCTACTTTTGCACTTTACTGTTTTCCCTTTACTTTACCCTGCTGTTTCTATTTTGTTTCATTTATATATATATCACCTGTGTAGAGTAGATATTACCTTGTCACCTGCATTTGTTCCTACCCCTTGTTTGTCCTCCGCTTCCTCCTTTCCATCCGGTGCCTAGGAGCCCTGGGGGGAGGGGTGGGGAATTGGCTGAGTCTTTATGACTGACGGTCGGTGGACCTTATCATTTTAGGAGACCGCGGCGACGGAGCAGCACCAGAGGCCGGTGCAAATGGAGGCGGGGCAGTCTAGCTCAGGAGCTCAGATGACAGGATCCGTGAGTGTTGATTTAGTTATTTTACTTCCGCGAGTGATCCATGTAGTGAGGCTTTGATGTATTGGGCAAGGCCCTAGTTATCTTGTTTTCCGTTCTTTCAGTTATGGTTGTGGACATCTTTTGATGATTTATTTATATATGTGATGTGGACATGTTTTGCTTGCTTTATTCATGATAGCTTACTTTTCTTGTGATCGATTTGGCCGGCAGGATCGGCGTTTTGTAGTGACGACCTTCCCGAGCGAAGGTGTCACCACAAAACGGCGGTTCTGGGCCTAAGACCCGGTGGTTTTTGCAAAAAAAAAAATAGGGTCTTACATCGAGGGCCTCCCCACTCGCCCACTTGGGTCTCGGCGAGTGGGGGTCGAGGACCTCCCCACTCGCCCACTTGGGTCCCGCTGCTCCGAGGCGCTATACGCAGACCGACCCCCTCCCCCCGGAACTGGGCGAGAGGGGGTTCCCCCCAAGGGGCTGGGCGAACCCCTCTCCTGGGGCTCGCCCCCCTCTACAGGGGGTCGGGGGGGGGGGGGGGGGGGGGGGAGAGGAGCTCGCCCCCCTCTACAGGGGGCCTGGGGGGGCGAGAGGAGTTCGCCCCCTCTGGGGCTCGCCCCCCTCTACAGGGGGCCTGGGGGGACGAGAGGAGCTCGCCCCCCTCTACAGGGGGGGGGGGGGGGGGGGGCGAGAGGAGCTCACCCCCCTCTGGGCTCGCCCCCCTCTACAGGGGGCCTGAGGGGGGCGAGAGGAGCTCGCCCCCCTCTACAGGGGGCCTGAGGGGGGCGAGAGGAGCTCGCCCCCCTCTACAGGGGGCCTGGGGGGGGGGGGGGGGGCCGAGAGAAGCTCGCCCCCCTCTACAGGGGGCCGGGGGGGGGGGGGGGGGGGGGGGCGAGAGGAGCTCGCCCCCCTCTACAGGGGGCCGGGGGGGGGGGGGGGCGGGCGAGAGGAGCTCGCCCCCCTCTGCAGGGGGCCTGGCAAGCGGGGGACTTCCTCCTTCGCCGCTCGCCCCCTTTGCCTCTACCTCCCTTCCTGCTACCATGATGCTCCAATGAGCCTTCGGGAGTATACTCGGCGAATATCGGGGTTGTACAATAACTTTTTAATAATATTTGTTTAGTATTTTAATAATAAAATAATGTTTTATGCAAATCATTTATCGCATAGATAAGGAAATATTATATAAATCCTAAATAAGCAAGTTACAAATGGTCAGCGACGAGAAGGAAGAACGATAAGTCACAAATGATCGGCGTGACTTTCGTAAACCCTCGAATAAAAGCTGAAAGAGTGAGCTTTTTTTGGAAGTCATGTGGGACCGGCTGCTCAAAAAGCCCCAAAACACTTTTCTTGAAAAAGCTCCCCATTCAAACAACCTAAAAAGGGCGGTGACGATGAGAATAGAGCTTTTCCCACCACCACTGCCGCCCCAAATATAGCCTAAGTGACAAAACTAATAAATGTTCTAGAAGACAAATGATCAAAGTCAATTATAAGAATACAAATGTCCATGAATCACTATTAACAGCTCTTATACAAATTGATTACATGAATAGCAAAAACATGACGCATACAATTATATAATTTCGCATAAAATATTTGTTAGGGAAAAACGATGCCTACAGAAAACCACAAGAATCGCAGAAAAACGCAGACAAAAATACACAGATTTTTAACGTGGAAAAACCTCAAATCCGGGGGAAAAACCACGACCACCCGCGTCCAGAAAATCACTATGAAAGGATCAAAGAAGAAATTACACCACTCTTCTTCCGCCGCTCCGCCTTCAGTTTTTGCAACCAACCGTAACCCTAGGCCGAAAATAAGGCCCTTTTAAACATACATAGTTACAAGCAAAAATTCCCACCACCGCTCGACCGGCGAAATCGTGGTGAGTGTTAAGTACTCCCAACGCAGTCAGGCTCCACAATCCAACAATATTTACACAAAAATACACTTATTATTTCTTTAGCGTTTTGGGAGTGTACAACCTACATCCACAAATTCATTATAAAAAGTGAGTTGGTCGAAGTTGCGGTGCAACACTTCAACTCTCTCAAGCTCTGCCGCAATGGTCTTTTGAATGTAGTGCTCCATACACTCATCCATAATGTAGCGCAACAATATACCTAAGTACACGTATAAAGCATAACCTAGTATCATCATCTCATTCATCATCCACGAGGAACCAAACATTTTCAATATACCTAAGTTGCAAATGAAAGTTCGCAACTTAGATCCAAGCATTTTGGGAGAAACATCCAATGGGAGAGCAGAGGAGACTTATTGGAAAGCCAAAGATCCTCCCCAGAGCACGCACAATTACACTGCATGATCTAAGATTAAAAAATGAGTGACTTCATCTCCTTTCTCCAAAGTCCTCGAAAGAGAACCTCCACGAAAGAACTGGAGCTCTCCTCTCCTCCTTTCCTCTAATCTCCAAGTGAAACGAGATGAGAGGGAGATTAAACGAGTTTCTCTATCAACAAAAGTCATACGACGAACATGTCGTGTCAAATGGTGTACAAGACTCTGTGAGTGGTGTAAGATCTCTTTTCTCAAAACCCGTTCGGGTACATGAAAACTCGAACCTCTCCCGCATCGTACGGTTGAGGTGGATCTTCGCCCAGAATCGCTGCCTTGCGGTGTCACCAACACTCGGGTTGGCTAACACCGCTCAGCACCGACTCTGTCGGCTATACGATCATAAGTAAATATATGCCAAAAGTAGGTGCAGAGGTAAAGGCATGTCCACATCTCACAACATCATATAGATATATAATGAAAATAGAAATGTCCAAAAAGAGACAGTACAAGCAAAAAGGGCTTAAGCCCGATACATATCCAAAATGAGTACTCTCTCTCTCTACAACATGCGTAAACTACAAACTCTCAAAGCTGAAATCTAACTATCTAGTCATCAACCTGTGGCGTTGTGGTAGTGCGCTGCATCCGCTGCTCAGGTCCTTCCATCTCGTCCAGCTGCGCGTGGGACAACTCCGTCTCCTCGGACTCCTGTTACGGCCACATCCGACCATTAGTCATAAAGACTAAGTCGTTTTGTCATCGCCTCCCTCCACGACTCCTAGGTACCGAGCGGGAGGAAGAAGTGGAGGACAACAAGGGGTAAACAAGGAAAGAGGTGACATGACACTATTCTAGCAAGTAAAGGTAAAACGGTAAAACTAGCTAGCAGTATAGTGCAAATAAATGACAGTAAAGTAGAGTAGGAAGTAAACAGTAATAAAAAAAATGCGGTGCAGTAAGTAAAACTAATCTACCATCACAGATTCGTACCTTAACTTATATGAACGCTCATACGACATATAAGTTAAGATGTCCAGGTAACCCATCATATAAAATAGCACATACTAATTTATATGATGAGGGTATGCTAAAGAGTATGTTATGTTATGATATGTTTATGATGATTTAATGTGTTTATGCAATGTGACTCACACACACGACTCTATGCGCACAAACCTTTATAGTTAAATTAAGTAACAGGTGTTATTAAGTAACAAGTGTTATTAAGTAACAGGTTTAGGGTGCAGTTGAAGGAGCTGGTAGATACGGGTTTTGAGAAAAGAGATCTTACAAGTGGCATATCCAGCTACACAGTCTTGTTGATGACCATGTACTCCTCGAGTGCAAGACAAATGGGACATGAGCTATTGTTGTGTACACACCCCTCCTCCAAACAAGCTATACAATTGACAATACACACACGACAAAACCCACAATATAGGCCTGTCACCAGCCATGCAGTCCCTCCCCGAAGCATCAGCCTACATAAAGAAGGAAAAAGAAAAAAAAAAGATATCGAGAGCTCGTGTTGGACAATATAGACAGAGACAACCTAGTCTATTTCTACTTTCTAGTAACATGTTTTGGGTTTTATGGCACTCCTAGTTGACCAATGAGTTTCATAGAAGATGTGATCATTCATGATGTTAGACCGAGAATTTGGTTGAAGTTAATATTTTTTCTCTTGATGTTGAGTGCACTACATTTGTTTTCTTAGTTGTTGACATGTGAATGACTTCATGCTTAACTTGTATTGGTTGGTGGATGGAATTTGCCGAGCACGATGGTTATAAATCGTTGTTCGTGAACGCTCGAACTCCCGTAAGAAACTTCATCTACTTTTATGTTCAAAAATAGTTTTTCTCCCTCTTGATGATGAAAGTTTTTTGGTGCGTACGAAATTCACTCCTTTATGTGCGCCAATGTGATTTTTATGTACTAGATCAAATTTTTAGAATTCAAATTTTTTTTACAAAAAAACACAAAAAAATTAATGTTTGTATTTGTACGTTTTTTGAAATACCATATTACCCATATTCCGATTACAACTGAAAAAAGCAAGGCCGTAAAATTATGCATTATGATCTTAAAATGACATTACGATCGTATTTTCATTTTCTGATCGTAATGTCAATATACGACCGTAATGCATGATATTACGATCGTAATTTTCTTAGCTATAATCGGAATATGAGTAATATGGTACTTGATGTGCACTCGTAGATTTATAGGTTCTTCTGGGGTGCGTTTAGAGGAGGCTCCACTAAGGAGATGTGGAGTTAGTGGGGTCAAAGTCAAACTCATGATCATGAGAGTGGAGGAATCCGCCGTGCATAGTTCAAGCTCCGTTAGTGCCAGACGCAGTCAAGACCGCACCCCACTATTTGGGGTGCGGGTAGCCCACACCCCTTTAGTGGGTGTGGGTGTGTGTGGGGGGGGGGGGGGGGGCAAGCCGCACCCCCATGGGGTGCGGCCAAGCCCCCTGCCTTGCGGGGGAGGCAACGGAAGCCACACCCACTCGTCGGGTGCGACCGGAGCCCACTTTCCCCTTTGGGGCCGCGACTTCTCGTCTCCCGAGTTCGTTGCGCGCTCTGAGCGCTCCCGTGCTGGTTGCGCGTTCAGAGCACTCCCGTGTTCGTTGCGCGCTCAGACCACTTTCGCGTTCCCGACACGCGCACAGTTAACCTTTCTTAATTTCTCAGATTGCAGGTCTAGTTCGTCGCCTTCATCACCTTCAACGAAGCTGCCCAAACCACCCAATCTGCCCGAACTGCCCGAAGAGCGAAACAATCATTTATGAAAAATGACGATCCGTGTGCTCCAAATTGACCAGCGCGATTCGCCCGTCAGGTGGTTACGGTGGTTACAGCGGCGAAATTACCGGGCTACTCCGGACCAAAGTTATAAAAGGAGCTTAGAACCTTCATTTCAGGGGACCTTACCTTCTGCGCCCGAGAGAGCTCTGTTGAAGATTTCCTCTGAGTTTTCCTTCGGCGCTTGAAGATTTCCTTTGACCTTTGAAGATCTTCTTCGAGGCTTCGAAAATCTTGTTCGAGTGCTTGAAAATTTTCTTCACTTCGGATGACAATCTTCCTAAGCAATTGAGAATTCTTCGGGCCCAGAAAGGCGACTCAGTCATCTCACTTTTGTTCTTAGAAGAAGAAGTGCTCAACTTTCCGAGAGGTGGCCTGTCACCCTCATAGTTCTCTCTCTCTACCATTGTAACGAGCAGCGGCCTGTCGCACTCGACTTTTTAATTTCAATCTATAACACCCCAGAAGATAGTGGAGTTTGGTCGGCACAGCCCCGACCACGTTTTTCATCATTTCCGGGTTTTCCACATTAAAAGTCCTCTTGTCATTTACTAACTTCTTTCACTGACTGTTTGCGTGCTTGGTTCGCTTCCGAGTTAAGATGATTCAATTGGATCAGTCCACCAGAGCACCGGAGCGACCCGCAACAGTACTTAAAATGTGCTTAAAAATACGAACATTAATATTTTGTGTTTTTTTTTGATAAAATTGTTTTGTTATAAGTCAAAAAAATACGATTAAATACATAAAAATAATATTGACGCACATAAAAAATTAAATATCTAAAGCACAGAAAAATTCTTGATGACAGTTAACTCTGCCGTGCCAAACATATATTCTATAACTGTGGAGTTTTGCTAACTCACCTTAGCAAAAACGAGCCTGTTCACGGCTAGAGATTTGCGCTGAAGGGATAACAATTACGTAGTACGCCGCACAGGGTTTTGTACGATTCGTTAGAGTGACGCCTTTAATTCGCTTTTTTCTTCCTGCGAAACTCACGTTCTTCGGAGTTGAATCCCCCGGAGACCGAGAAGTAGAAAAACCCTCACCCTTGCTCTTTGCCGATCGATTTAGGTCTTCTCCTTCCCCGCCGGAGCATCACAGTAGAAGATGGTAAGTTCCGTTCCATCTCCATCGATTCCCCTTTCCAAGCGCTTCTCATTATTCGATCCGATGACCTAATAATCCCCTTCAATCTATTTTTCTTTAGAGCATAGTCTGTTTTTTTCTAAGAATTATTTTGCGGCATGCTCAGTCATACCTGGGAAGGAGAAGTGTGCCATTCGCTATCCTCTTTTCTTTTCTTAAGGTTTTTCCGGTTGGATAGCCGCTAATTTTTTTTGGATGATTTGCAGGAGGATAATTTGGACGCCAGGATAGATGCCCTATTGAATGTGGAGAAGCAGATGAGACTGGCCGGTGAAGTTACCGAGACGAAGAAGGCCGTCATAGAGATCGTGGAGCTTTGCTACAAAGCTCGAGCATGGAAGACTCTCAATGATCAGATCGTGCTCATCGCAAAGAGGAGGGGGCAGCTTAAGCAGGTAACACGTTTAGATTTACTGGAATTGGAAGGGTTTCACAGTTCTGTTTGAAATTTTTGGTTATTCAGACATACAACTCCACAAACATAATGCTTTTGTCTCCTCAAATTTTTTTTTGGATACCAAATGATTCACGTTCAAGTGTTTATGTTACATATGAGCATGCTAATCCTTTAAGTTTCATAGATGAACATAACTTTTTAATCTTGTTTAACAATGCCTCACGAGTCTTGTATGGGCAATCAATTTCTTTTAAATCCTTTAACAAAAGCTTACGATTGATGAAAATGCTATAGTGCTCCACCAGCTTCCATTGTATTTATTTTCCCACGGGAGCCCAAACTTACACTTCACAAACTGGAGCAGTATGAATCATTTTTTATTTGATAGTGCGTTGAATTTTAAAGAAAGACACAGTATCACATTTGATTTATGTGGGAAGCACACAATCCTCACCAAATTATGGGATTTGCCTCTAGATTCACAACCCTTGCGAATTAAATTAATTGATAAAATCAATACTTCATTGTGATAGTACAGAGTATCTACTTTGAGCATATCACAATGTAACACACCATAGCATTAGTACATTACACAACCCAAGACACCATGATAGTGAATGATTTATAAGATTTCATCGATTCAAATGTTTTGGTGTTAGGAGTTATTGTTCAACTTGAGTTAGTGATTTCTTTAGATATATGATCAACTATGAAGATACCATGCAATTGTACTGATATTTCTCAATTTATTTATTTTTTCGCTTGCCAACAGGCTGTTACAGCTATGGTACAACAAGCAATGCAATACATTGATGAGACACCTGATATTGATACTCGTGTAGAGTTGATCAAGACATTGAACAATGTCTCTGCTGGAAAGGTGTTACTTTTATTAAATTTATATTAATAGTACTTATGAAATTCAATAATTCTTTCTGTATCATTTCATGATTTATGTTCCTCTTTCTTTGCAGATATATGTTGAAATAGAGAGGGCACGATTGATAAAGAAACTAGCAAAGATAAAAGAGGAACAGGGCCTTATTTCTGAAGCTGCAGATTTGATGCAAGAAATAGCTGTAAGATATAGTTATTTGCTTAGAACCATCCTAATTTTGAAGTTCTTATTCCGTTTGTTTATTCTTCTCTTTCCAGTTTATGTATTGAATATTTTATTTTCAGGTGGAAACATTTGGAGCAATGGCAAAAACCGAAAAGATAGCTTTCATACTTGAGCAAGTATACTTCATGTTTGACAATGCTACATTCATGAACTATGCTCCTTTTGTGTCTGGAATAACTGTAGTAAAAACTTCAGGTACGCTTATGCATAGATCGGGAAGATTATGTGCGTGCACAAATCTTATCAAGAAAAATCAGTCCCCGGGTTTTTAATGTGGACCCTTCCAAAGAAAAGAAAAAGCCCAAGGAAGGAGATAATGTGGTTCAAGAGCCTCCTGCCGACATACCTTCACTACAGGAGTTGAAGCGTATTTACTATGAGTTAATGATTCGGTAATGCAATTCCTTCTCTGACTTGAAAATATCAATTTATGTTTAACAAAATTTTTCCTATTATTATGGTTATATTTCTTTTTGCTGCACATTCCTCTTGAATTTTTATTTTTAAACTTAAACTTTAGTACTACATATGTGGGTGCTGTTTAGCATGGAAAACATTGATAATATATTTTCGTAGTACTTCTCTGTTGATAGGTTAACATCTACTTTCTTAGACATTCAAGCCCTGCAAAAAGGCTAAGTTCTTTTTTTTCATGTTTGTTGTTTTTCTATGGATGCTTGACTTAATTGATTTACTTTTCTATAAAAATACTTCTGTTTTCTTACCTTTGCTTCCTATATTGAATTTGCTGACCTATGAGAATAATTGCTCATTTGTTCAGTATCGATGCTTATGCCAGTCAAATTTATTTTTTTCCATGCATATGAGTCTTTATGCCAGACAGGATAATAAACCATAATGCTCCTCTTTTCAAACCACTTGATGTGACTGGGCAGCAATTGGTTATTCATTCTAAATTTCTTCAAAAATGTCCTAAAAGGAAAAAAACAATTGGCACACAATAAAACAATATTGTAAGCATGCTTTAGTCCATCTTATTATGTTTTGCGTTGTTGAACAGGCATATTTGTTTCAAGGCTTAAAATTAAGATACATATAAACCTCACCTTTCCAATTTTTTGTCCTGTCATACTTTTTGCAATTATGATTGGTTTGCCTATCAACATCCCCTTTTCGTTTTTATGAGTACCGTGACTTTTGCAATTAGGAATGATTTATCTTTTTCTTTATATTATGGGAATCTAATCTATGTGTCTTAAATTTTATGATTATAGCGTTAAATCATCAGAGGATTGGTTGAGTGATGTCTATAAAAGATAAGGTAATTGAAAATATATTTGATTGGTTTGGACATTGTTATGAATTCTAGATAAGGATCTAGTTAAAGGAAAATGGTTGATTGAGGAGTAAGAAGATGAACTTGAGTTCTTGTTTTCTATATATCCTCGATGATTAGAAATAGGCTAATAGTGAAAGGATGGAGGGTTCACCTAGGATGCCTAGAGGGGTGCTTGGTGGAGAAGGATTAGTGGAGAACAAAAAAGAAAGATTGAGCGAGAGAGAGGATCGATGGCCTTGCAACAATGTAGAATTGGCAACCTGCAAGCATTAGAAGGTCGAACTATTGTTGCAATCGAGATCTATGTGCTGCAGGAGGTCGTTCGTACTTGCAGGAGTTGTGAGGTAGATGGCCATGGGAGAGAGCACACATCTCAAAAGAAACTAATTAATTCATTGCTTAGCCCTAGTCAACTGGTCCACTAGGGCTTATGTTATCAAGGTCTTAAGTCCTTAGAAAATAATCAACTTTAAACAAAAACTGGAAAAATCTCAAATAAATTAGCATTAAAATTGAAATAAAATTTTTGAATTGCTCCCATTTTCATCCCCACTTTAATTTTTGTACTAAATTTG
The DNA here is from genome assembly GCA_033032865.1 of Dactylorhiza incarnata. Taxonomy (NCBI): domain Eukaryota; kingdom Viridiplantae; phylum Streptophyta; class Magnoliopsida; order Asparagales; family Orchidaceae; genus Dactylorhiza; species Dactylorhiza incarnata. Next base: position 1,505,100 of record JAWHQI010000281.1, read on the forward strand.
GTATGCTTTGCTCCAAAGGACATCCATAACAATAATCCCCTTCTTGACATCGAGCTTGTGCTCAAGGGTGAAAAAATTGAGAACTTTCTTTAAAGCATCCATGGGTTCACTAAATTGCCTTTTCTTCCTATGGTCCTCCCTGTGAATATGAACTTTAGATTCCCCATACTGAAGTGGCAAAGAAATGGCTTTAGCGGTCGTGGAGCAAGTTGGCCATCAATGATTTGCAGTAATGTCGATGTTTGAGATGGTGCAGCTCCAATAAACTTCTTGGGGACTGAAATATGAAGACCAACAATGATCTGTGGCAATGATGGTGCTTGAGATGGTGTGATTCCAATAAACTTGACTGAAATATGGAAGACATTGAAGATCTTAGCTCATCTTGCAACTCCAACGTGTACCCCATTTTACTAGATAGGAGTGACACCAATTGCAGAGAAGATGCGAGAAGCTCAACTAAGATGGTTCGGACACGTACAAAGGAGACCATTAGAGGCACCTGTTAGGCGTTGTGAGAATTTAGTCACTAGGCATGTTAAACGGGGGAGGGGTAGACCAATAAAAACTTGGAATGAAACTATAAGGAAAGACATGATGTACTTAGGCATTAGTGAGATTATGACTAAAGATGGGGCACAATGGCGACAAAGGATCCATATAGCCGACCCCACTATAGTGGGATAAAGGCTTGAGTATTGTTGTTTGTTGTATTAATGATATTGAAAGGCCCATAACATTTGAGTGTAATTTGTGTTTCAAATGTCTCACCACTGTCATTTGTCCATGTAACCGTAATTTAGCTACACTCAATCACCTATTATAATGGAACTTCTCGATGATTAACATCATATTTTCTTTGCTTACAATCCTGAACTCGTTATGATACATGCAAACAGTTTCTAATATAAGATTGTGGGGCTAGAGAGACAAATCCGCATCTTTGTTTGAAGTGGAATTCAAAGTTTAAGACAAAATACCAGGAAGGTCTTATCCATACATCAATAAAAAAGGTGCAGTTTGAAATGCCAATGATAAGAAAATATTGTAACAAAATATTGCATGTTGTATCCATGGCTGAATCATCCTGTCCATGGTGAAGAGGGTAAACGACATCCTTTACTTGACTGAATCATCCTTTCCATGACAAGACTACTGAGCCACACCCACCTTGTTGGATTCAGTTGATATATTTTTAATATAACTGACTGATAGATATCTTTTAGGATTGGCCTCAAACAATACAACACACAATCACATAATTTTATATAATAGGCCATCTCGTTACTTAAAGATAAATAATTTGCAGCTTCGTTGATGCAATCCATGACACATTGATTTTATTTTTATTCTTATTTTATGTACCTTTATATTTATGGCATTTTGTGTAGCGCATGTCATCATGCATGCTCATATTATATGTTCGCGCACACTAATATACTTTCTATCGCACATGTCACTCATGTACACACGACTTATTTGCGTGATCAACCAATAAGATTATGAATGAAAATGTTCGTCGTTTTAAGTTAATTGATAATTATGGTAAAGCTTAAGAAAATAAAATAAAAATATTAATATAAAAAGTAATTAATTAAAATGAGGTATTTTATAATTCTAAAAATTAAAATTAAAAGATATTTATTCTAAATTTCGGAATTATTTAAGTACTGGGATATTACAGAGTGAATGGAGTTTTATTAAAATTCTTAGAATTCTTCGTCTCTTTATTGCCTCGTTAATTAACCCCGCCTATTTATATCTCCAATCCTCCACGGTTCAGACAGTTAGGGAAAACTCGAAAACAAACATACCTTTCTGTTTTTTTGAACTCCCAACCGCTCCTTTTTCACCTTTCAGTAGCTCGATAGTGCTCTGTCCTCCGCCGCCATTGGAAGCTTCATAGAGGTCCAGCGACCTCTCCTCTGTTGACCTTCTCCACTAAATGACATCGACATTGCGTTACTGCTCAGATCTGACAAAGTCGAAGTTCCCAGCCTCCTTCGACAACATTCAGATCTCCCTATAAGCCTATACACCCCTCAACTACCACGTCATCTTCTCTTTGCCTTCATTCCATGAACCTTGATGTTGATTTTGTCACTAGATATAACCAGAACATTAGGGGTGTGCATAAAAAATAGAAAATCGACTGAACCGGCCAAACCGAACTGATTTTACATTGAACTGAAACGGTTTAGTTCCGTTTCGGTCTTTAAAAAACCGAACAACACCGACTAATAATACACATAAAATATTACCAAAAATGTTCATTAAATAACGCATACAAGTTATATCATTTGAATGATTTCGATAGTATTTGGATCTAAATAAATATTGAATTAAATAACGCATACAAGCTACTACATTGATTTTTTTTTATATATTTTTATTTACGTTACTCGGTTTCGCAATAAAAACGTTCAAACATATATTGTTAATGCAATATAAGCTGTTAATTGCAGATATCATCTGCAAAGAAAGTTTAATAATATATATTTTTATTAGCATAAATGTATTTAAAATTTTCTTGAGATTTTAAATAGTAAAACAAAAAACTGAACTGAGTACAACAACAACAACAACAACAGAACCCATATAGTCCCCAATCATTGGGGGTATGGGCGGGGGAAGATTGAAAACAGACCTAACCTTTGGCACTATGCACAAACTGAACTGAGTAAATCGATAAAAATAAAAAGCGAACTGAACCGATACATATCGGTTCTGTTTTAGTTTGGGTTGAAATCGAACCGCATGCAGCCCTATGTAACATGCCCCCCAACCTTCCAAACTACCAACCGAGCCACTGTTTACCACCTCCACTCTCGAATTCAATTCTCTCCTTCAGAAACCAGTATACGAATTCCACAAACACTCCTAACCTCCCATTGGCTGATACCTAACCTCAACAAAGTATTCTCCAACCACCATATTGCCCTAATGAGTTCCCATACTGGCTTATTGCCCTTTCTTGGCCTCATTCCCATCCTCAGTCAAATCCTGAATGTAATTACACCATATTAGATTCGACATCGCACTTGTGGATTCTACATTCCACATGGAATTCAAACGAAATGCTTGCTTATCCAATGTGGTTATGGAGAAGTTGTCAATTTATGTTCCAACAAATATTTCAAACTGCAGTGATTCATTCAAATGAGGAAGTGTCGTCCACAAAGATAAGGGTGTCAATGTTGAAGCCATGTTAAGCACAATCAACTTTCGTTCACACGCGAGTAGTTTTAAATGATGATGTGAACTTTGGACTAAAGAAGTTATGTGGTGATTGTTTTGATGAAGGAAAATTCCAATCCCTTGATGTATCATATTTGACACTGAACTCCTTTTATCTTCAGGATATAAAAGGCCGATGAATTCTCCGAAGACAAGCAAACATAAAGTTTAGTATGCTTGTAAGAGGCGCAATCTCACCATTTCTTCCAATGATTTTTCAGTAGTAGTCAGTCAATCATAAGAATCTACACAATCCTATGACTAATTGTGGTTGAGCCCAATCCACCACTGTCGTGACTTTCCTCTTGTCAATCAAAATCCCATCTCCATTAGCAATATTGATGCACCATGCGGGACATCATCTTAAGTTTACTTTCCTATTCACGCATTTTCTGTTTACTGCTCACATATTTTTTTATATTCCCGTTGTACTTTTTGTGCGATGTTTTCACCTAGGTTGCATGTTATTTCCTATTATTTTTGTACGTGTACGATTGTGCGACGTCCTTGCACATGTTTTTTGGCTTATTGGTCGGACCAACCAATATTTCCTTAAATAAATTGGTTCATTAATGCAGGTATGAGAGGCACACGAGCAAGCAAGTTTTATTAAAAAACAATCAAATTATAAAATTATAAATTCTGAAATTTAAATCAGATTGGGAGTTACAAGATTAAATTTGTGAATCAATTTTTGTAAGTTTCAAGTAGTGTCTTAAGTACAATTAAAACACTCCTTGAAACCCCTCTTTTATTTAATATGCATAGGGCCTATTTAATCTCCTCCATTACCTTCGGTAAGAGAACCTGGACATCCCATCGAAAATGAGACTTCTCTCTGTTTTCGACGGGAAGTGCCAGCCCCGCCATTGAATGTCACTACCCCTACTTCGATCGACACCAGCAAGCCCTCCATCGGGTTGGATGACGACCAGAATACCGATCCCGTTCCTCTTCCGGCGAGGATGAGCCCTATTGTGCACTTTCAAGCCCTCTTGGTGACCGCCCGACCATCCCGATCGCGATACTGAGTTGACTTTGTGTGCCGCCATCCTCCCCTTCCGACGCCTGGTTCTCTTCCTCAGTCGGTAATCCATTTCTCCCCCACCCACCCCACCCCACATACAACCCTATTTCCGCGACTTCCTCCACAAAACTCCACCTCTCCCAGAACCGCCCCTTTCCGTGGCCGACATTGCCTATCAGCGAATACCTTCTTTCAGAGCCTAACAGATTCCCCGTTTCTTTGAACTCCCAGTCGTCCTGATCCCCAAAACCCTCCTTTTCCTTTAAGCCCCACACAACCAAAACTAGCCAAACTGAGTCCCTCTTTACCATCCATCCTTTCGTGGCTTTCATCCGTTTTGGACCTACTTACTGTCGTAATTACTAGGCAAATCTCATCCCTGATAAACTCTGCTTGTTTTCTATTATCATAATTTTTATGCTCGTTCTCATTGACCTTATTGTGCTACATGTGATTCCTTTAGTCGTTTTGCCGAATATTATATTCAAAATTGTCAGTGGAGGCCGAGGTTATTGCTTATGGTTTACTTGCTAATTCTCTAATTAACTCAGCAAACGCTACGATCTTTTCGATCAACCTTTGAATACTCGTTCCGGAGCCAGTCTTTGCTAGAAGCGAGTCTTATCTCTTATTTCTTTTCCCTCCGTTCAAAACATTAAAAATAGTTTACGTCAAATATGATCTTAGTACAAAACTTTGGAACTCCCAAAACAATACCTCGATTTTTGTAAGAGAAATTGATTCATAGGGATCAAATCAAACAACGGGTAGATTGTGCCGAAAATGATCGTCATAGGCCTTGTATAGCAATAGATCATCAAAGAAATCAATACAAATTTGCGTAGATAGACCTAGAGTATCTCATTTATAAGCACCTGAAAAGTATCTCATTCATAGGTCTTGTTGTCCGCATCTTGATTTGATCGTAGTCTGAACGAAGATACATTTACTAAAGAAATATGCTCCATATAACTTATCTAGAAGTTTATCCACAACCAAAATAAGAAATTTACATTTTGTTGTTTTCTACCGAGCATCCTATAAGTCCACAAATTCCAAACGACCGTCTTGTTTATTTACTAATAACACTGGTAATAAGAAAGACCACTAATTCTTTTGTACACTGCCTTGTCATATAGCATATTTTCACGTTGTCTATCAATTTCATCATTCTGAAGGAAGCAATATCTTTAAGTTCGTTCCACAATCAGAACCGTTCACGGTTGTAGAAAGATATAGTGGTCGTATAAACAAAGTGAAGGTAACCTTTCCGGTTCACAAAAATGTCTGAGTAGGCAATAAGACAATTACATAATTTGTCCACCTTCTTCGATTGCGACATAACATGCACACCTTCAAGGTTTGGGTGTTCACTGCATTTATACCTAATTTGTTATGAACCCTAGATATGAATCTAGTCAAGAAGCGATGGTTGATTGAGAAGGAAAAAGTTGAACTTAAATCTTCTTGTTTTCCTATATACTCGATGATTACCATAGGTGTAAGGAGCCTTGACCAAGGTTGCCTAAAGGGTGCTTAGATAGAAGATAAGGATTGGTGGAGAAAGGTAGAATAATTGATTGAGGTAGAGGGCGACAGCATCGCAACAATGCATAATTGATAACCTGTAGGCTTTAGAAGATTGCTGGCTGTAGCAATAGGGTTGGCGGACTGCAGAAGGTTGTTCATACTTGTAGGAATCACGAGGGAGGTGTATAGGCAAAAGAACACATTAATCTCAAAACAAACTAATTAATTCAATGCTTAACCTTTTTAATTAGTGGAGGCTACTGTTGAGTTAATTTCAATTATATTTGACCCTTTTTTATGTATTTGTCCCTTCCAAACCTGAGTTTTTTGATGCATACAAGTATTTTTTGTTAGAACGTTGATACATAATTAGTGGAATGCTTAGAGTATCCCCATTACATGATAAAAAAATCTTGTGAGTATCAGTATAACTAATTTTTCCCTTGCGTTTGTCTATTGCTGAAATCCCCGAATCGTGCGCCGTTTGACCTTCCATCCCAGTTTCAACAATGCACTTCTTGGACCGATAAAGTGGAACTGCTTGGCTTGCATATTAGAATTCATTAAAGCTCGATTTGCATCATTATGCTCGATAAAAGGAATGAGGGAGGCCCCAATAGAAAAATATTGGAAGGGAAAATGTTTCTAAGATGAATCTCTTCCCATGCAATAATAAGAAATTTTTGACGATATCGAGTTGGAACAATCTGTTGTTCTTGAATATGCCGCCAACATTCACCTGAGCCAGGATCGAACTCCCTATGAGATTCATAATTGCATTACTTATAGCTTCCTTGTTCGTAGACAAAGTTGATTCAAAATTTTCTTTCATTCCAAGACCGAAGATTTGTATCCATGCGCTTCATATTAGCCTAGAGTTCTCTCCCACCAATATAACCATCCCTACCCTATCACATAAATCCCACAAGCCTCTTATTCATTCTCGTTCGATCACGGCGGGGGAGCAAGTACAAATAGAAAAAACTCACATTGGGTTTAGGGATAATCAGGCTCGAATTGATGACTTTCTCCACGTCAAGGTGACACATTACCACTGAGTTATATCCCTTCCCGGTCCCACCGAGAAATAGAAGTAACTAATCCTAAGACAAATGGCCGATAAACTAAACACCACTATTCATGAACACTTTGGAATTGGGCCTTCTTTTCACACTATTATGTTATGTATACAACCCGTAATTCGTCGAGATCAGAAATGCCTGAGGACATCACAGAAGAGCTCGCCCACCTGAGGCGAGTACAGAAGAGCTCGCCCACCTGGGGCGAGCACAGAAGAGCTCGCCCACCCGGGGCGAGCACAGAAGAGCTCGCCCACCCGGGGCGAGCACAGAAGAGCTCGCCCACCCGGGGCGAGCACAGAAGAGCTCGCCCACCCGGGGCGAGCACAGAAGAGCTCGCCCACCCGGGGCGAGCACAGAAGAGCTCGCCCACCCGGGGCGAGCACAGAAGAGCTCGCCCACCCGGGGCGAGCACAGAAGAGCTCGCCCACCCGGGGCGAGCACAGAAGACCTCGCCCACCTGGGGCGAGTACAGAAGAGCTCGCCCACCTGGGTGAGTACAGAATACCTCGCCCACTTGGGGCGAGTACAGAAGAGCTCCCCCACCTGGGGCGAGTACAGAAGACCTCGCCCACCTGGGGCGAGTACAGAAGACCTCGCCCACCGGGGGCGAGAACAGATTGTCACCTCGCCCGAAGGGCGGCTATTTGAAGACCACCCCGTCAAAAGGCGGGAGCCGCTATCTGCAGTCCATTTCAGAAGGCGGGAGCCGCTATCTGCAGTCCATTTCAGAAGGCGGGAGCTGCTATTCGCAGTCCATTTTGGATTTGCCTATAAATAGGACCCCAATGCACAAGTAGAAGACACCTTCACCCCCTGGTGGGCGAGTACATTGTTTGCCTCTCTTGTGCCAAGCTCAGCATTGCCTTTAGGAGAGGAAGTTTCTATAGACTTCCGGGTATGTGGCGGGATCTCCTCGCTGCAGCACGAGGGTCTTATTTATAGGCAGTTCAGAATTGTTCTTTATGCTCTCTAGCTTCTTATCATCTTGTCTCACATGGGTCGATCACTAAACGAGTAGCCTTTGGTCACCCCCAAGTCTCGAAGAGTACCGGTATCCGGGTTTCAACATTATGGATAATCAAATAAGAGTAAAAATTGGGTTCCATTGTCAAATGCTTCTATTGGAAATAGGATTGACTACGAATTCAAGCCATATCACATGGTTTCCATACTATTTTCGCGATCTAAATTGAGCATGTTTTACATGAAGATTTTTTTAAGAATGCTCTATTCGAGACTGGTAGGAGAAGAATCAACTCAGTATTGTTAAAAAAAGAAAAAAAGAAGCAAAACCAAGTCAAGTGCCAAGGATCTTACAGCCATTTCCAAAAGAACTTGATTTTCTTTTCCATTTCCATTCTAGAGTTCCTATGTGTTTCCACGCCCTTTTCTTAGGAACACATAGAAGAAAAAGGATAACGGTAACCCCCATGGAAAGACATGTCCTGCCGAGAGAAAATTTATCACTTGCTATCTTCTTACCTAGCAGGCAAAGATAGACCCCCATGGAAAGACTGATTCATTCAGATCGACATGAGGGCCCAACTCCATTGCATTGCCAAAATTCATGTTGTATAGTTGAAGCAGTTGACCTCCTCGCTTCTCTTATGATACAACACTCTTCCCGCGGAGTCCCCTTTCTCCTCGGTCTACAAAGACAAAATGTGCGATTGGTGCCATTGCCAACAATTCATCACGGAAGAAAGGACTCACCGAGCCGGGATCTCACTAAGATTAAAATACTAAAACACGGACTATAAGACTAATATAACTAATCTAATTAGAAAGAATTATAATATTATAATACATAATAAAGAAGATATAATAGAAAAGAACTATCTTTTCTGTATACTTTCTCTAGTTCCGTTGCTACCGCAGTTCTTGCGCAATGGATTGGATCATATAGATATCCCTTCAACACAACATAGGTCATCGAAAGGATCTCGGACGACTCACCAAAGCACGAAAGCAAGATTTCTCAGAAAATGGATTCCTATTTGAAGAGTGCATAACCCGATCATTTTGGATCCAATTTGGGATTTTAGAGGGATCAAGAAGGAATTGGATTGTAAGAATATTGATTCATATAGAAGAAAATGTTCTCTATTGATTCAAATGCTATACCTAAGGGATAGATGAGGAGGAAATCCGAAGATTCACAAAAAAGAATCTTCTCCTCACTACCTCTCTCAGACGGATAGGTTGAGATCCCCATTATGGGTGACCCTCTCTCTCTTCCTATCTGAATCTCCGGCGAGCCCCTTATCCTTCATCATTGGGAAAACCACGGTAAGAAGTTTTCCACTCCAAATTTTGTTCCGACACTCTCTTGCGGCCGGTGGCATGCTCTCGTGGGCTTGCCACACTTCTACCATGAAAAAATAGTGAATTTGGGATCTCATCTCAACTTGAAGGTATTTGTTGATTATACAAAAACCAGTAGTTGCAAAGATTCTTGTACATGTGCAAGGCGGTAGTTGTAAAGGGAAAAAAGGAATGCTCTAGATCAAGCTAATAATGTCATTGACATAAATTGGATGCTAATTATTTTTGATACTACGAAGGCAAAACATGCTTTTCTACCTTCTTTTACGCGAAATGATAGGATGATTTCATAAAAAAATTTATTTGTTCATATACATTTGGCTTCATGGGTTAATATTGATGCACTTATACTTGTTAAAATGTTTTGCAATACTAGCCATGCAAGATAATTATTAATCTATATGGTAACAAAAGGGTTTGCCTTTTTATAGGAGTTGCTAAGAATATGTTTTGGTCTCTCCCGTGGGATCATCAAATATAATAGCATATCCTTTAGGCATTTAAATTATTTCTTTTATTTGTTCATGCTGTTTCATTTCAGAATCTTAATAATGGAAAAACATGCTGTTTTCCTGCTATAAAACTCCATCAATATTAAAAAAATAAAAATAAAGGTTGATTCAAGATTAACTCAATTAAACTACTATCTGGATATTGATGGACCACATCTTAATACGGACACACCCTCACTTCACCCGAGATCGAGCTGTGGGATAATGTAGTTTCCAATCAATTAGGATTTATGTCTTATTTGTATTAGGTTTAAGTTCTGGAAGCAGCCTCTTGCAATAATACAGGGTAAGGTTTGCCTACATTTCACCCTTGTGGTGGGACCCTTCCCTGGACCCTCGCTGCTCGGGGATGCTTTGTGCACTGGGCTACCCTTTTTTGTGTTAGGTTGAATAGATTTTGTTTATTTTTTTGTTTATTGTTTTTCTGCCTTTTTCTTGACCTTGTTCCCCAAGTTGTACCCTATCTATAAGTAGGGTTTTTAACCTCTTATAACTAAAGTAATTTGGAAATCGAATGGTAGTTTGAGTTTTCTCTCTTTTGTTCGGAACTGTTCAACATTCCTAAGGGTGTTTGTGGGCTGCCCTCCGTAAGGACACATTTGATCTATAACATCCCGCACTAGATATGAAATAGTAATATATCTTGTTCTTTTTGTCTTGTCTTTATAACTAAGTGTGTTCCTAAATTTTCTATTATGTGAATCTACGTCTAATTGTCTGAGTATACATGATAAGATGGCTTTGTGTCTTTCCTAGAGAACTTTATGCCTTGTCCTAACTAGTTTACTCGGTTTTGCCTAGAAACCTATACTAAGTAGTGATATTTGCTTACCTCCTTTTGTTTTTAAATATTTACACCTAACTTCTTGCTATAAATATTTATGTTGCCTTTGTACCACTCTAGGTAAAATGTCATATTTTGCATACTTTGTTTTTAGAATCCTTGCACAAAAAAAACTATTGGTTGAACTTTGCAAGGTGCGAGGAAACTTACTTGCGAGGTCAATTGTTCAATGATTTTTTAATTGCAAAATCAGCAGTTCAATTTCCTTTCGCTGTCATCGCCTAACAAAGTCAATTCTTGCAAGGATAGCATTTCTAAACATAGCTTATTGATAACAATATTGCTCCTGAATTTTATATAGCAAATGCATAATTTGATGGGGATCGCGACACACATCAGCCTACACGACGATCGGAGCAGTCCATTTTATGCGGATCGACGATCCGAGATTTTTAGTTATTTTTTGTATTTTTTAATTTTATTTTATGTATTAGTGAGGGCCGTCATGATCGGAGAATCATGACCGTCCATGATGACCCCGTAGTTTATAAATAGGAATAGAGAGTTCAATTGGAAGGCATTGAAAGTTGGAGTAAAGAAGAAATTACTCCTTTCGACAACCTGGTGCCGAAGCCGGAAATCCAAGTGTGAAGCTTGGAAGTTATCTCCTCCCCATCCCCTCCACCTCTCCTAGCCGGCCACCCCTCCTCCACCTTCCTTTGTCGGCCACTTTTCTCCCCACATCCACTAGCTGACAACCCACTTTCCCTCCCACCACCACCCTCCGACAGACCAAAATCTTCCCTCCAATCACCGTGGCCACCCATAATTCCCCTCCCCAAACATCACCAAAAACAGCCCCCTTTCCCCTCCAAATCCCCTCCGTTTTCTGTCTCCCGTCTCCGACGATCATGGGAAAGTCTTCCCCAACCAACCTTCGACAAACCTCCACCATCACCATTCAAGTTTCCTTCATTTTCAGTTTTATGAGGATCGCCGGAAAACACCTCCGGCCACCACCACCACCACCGTACGCCTCTCCGGCGACCACCTCTGGTCAACTCCGTCCGCCTCTGGCCACCTCCGGCCAGCCACCATCCCACTACCCCGTAACCACCTTCCCCACTTCCCCACTTCCTCCATAACTCCTCACTACCCCTCAACTCACTCACGTGGAGCCACCTCTCATATTCAACCGAACCCCACTCAAGCCCACCAGCCAGCCACATCATCTCTAGCCTCCAGTCACAAATCCAGCCACGAACCTCTTTCTTGCAGTCTTCCTATTTCTCTAGAACTTAACCCGCCTCTGAATACCTCCCGTGGTTGTTGTTTCATGCATAATTCCCCCTCAGTTATGTATTTCAGCACCCATATTTAAAACCAACAATATTTCCCCACCTTCCAGGACATCTAGAAGTCCGGGAAGGCTTATACCTACAGCTGTTACTCCTTCCATAGCCTTCCCCCCATTCCTCCAGAACTATCATCCCATCAGCCACCTTCCATCACACCATATTCCTGCCCCAGCTCCTGCAAGCCCCCAACCAGAGGTTGTTTCTTTCCCAGCATTGCCACAACCCTGCCCAACACCCTGAGTTCATCCCAGAGGTCCTGGACCGGCCCTTGGTCTCATTCCCGACCACTGGGGACTTGTTGGAAACCCGCCAAGCCCTCTATACTATAGTTGTGTAAGTCCGTAAGTTGGTTGTCTTTATTTCATGTTGAATTAATTCTTATTTTCTACTTTGCGTTATATCCCGTTGTAAACTTTGTTTCCATGCCAATTATGGCAAGTGTGGTATTCATTCATTTGTTTGTTTGTTTGAGATTAAGAGACTCTTACATTTGTACAATTTCACACGGCTCTTAAGCTTTAACTACTGTGGTTATCTTATATTTTTATTTATAAAACAAATTATTATTGCAAGTTTTAAACTCGTCGGATTCATGTATGGTTGCATGTAGGATTCATTCATTATCCCCTGTCATTTAGGACCGTCCTGTGTCAGATTAGTATCAGAGCCAGGTTCGGGCTTAACTTAGATACGCAGGACTAGAACCTATATGTTTCACTCATGTCATATTCTAGTAACAATTGCTACTCTAATCCTCTATTTGAAGAACCAGAGTCCACCTATGTTCAAGCCCATATAGTTCTCTATGATATCCTCGTCCTCGACCCGTCACTCATAGAGGTCATGTTAACCCTTCGACACGACTCGACTATCGTAAAAGTTATTACGATGAACATTGTTTTACAGAGAGTCTCGAGTATAAGTTCTGTAGAGTCGCTCCACCGTTTGATGATTTGTCAAGTCTCGAGGTTTTTAGCTATTGGCTCATGGACATGAGATTTTATCTAGATCACTTAGAGTTATTTAGTGAGCGTCGCGTCAAGTGTTAGGTCAGGCAAGACATTATTGGGATAGCATTGAGCGGGCCCTAGAGCGAGCTCTTCTTCGCCCCATCACTAGTTGGGTGGAGATGAAGATCACTAGTTATGTGGAGATGAAGCAGAGATTGTGCCACAAGTATTTGCCATGTCATATAAGAGTCGTCTCCTCGAGAAAGTATTTGCACTCCAACATGGATAAATGACTGTTGCTGAGTATAGATCTTACTTTGATGGGTTAGCAGTGAGGAGCGACATTCATGATGAGCCAGTCGCAACCGCTGCGAAATTTTGTTTTGAATTTTAGTCCGCTATCTACATATCACTAATTCATCATTGGTTAGTTTTCGTCGAGCAGACATTTCAGCTCGCTCTCCACTACGAGCAGTACTAGATGTACGCTAGAGTTACTCAGATAGGCTCGCACTATGATCGCCCCATTTTAAAGAGCCCAACCCAGCCTGAGTCCACCACTAAAGATCTTTCCCCAGCAGGCTCACAAGTGCACTTAGTTGTGACCACACTGATACAACAATGCGATCCCCGACTATCAGGTTCTCCCATTCTGATGAGGTTCAATGCGTTATCATCCATGATATAGGACATGCAGCGACCCAGTGCCTTAGGAGGAGTCCACTCCTCAGTGGTGAGCACGAGCATACTCCTGACTCAATAGTGTACGATGAGGGAGATAGTGACGTAGGATAGGCCGTGTGACTCAGGTATGCTGACACTAATGTGACTCTAAGTGCTCGTGATGCAAGGTGGACTCAAATAAAAGTGAATGAAATGCAAATGAGTTTTAAAATTTTTAAATCCGGAAATAAAATTTTGCAGTGATGTTTTTATAAGTGAGACAAATTAACCCAAGTTGATTAATAATTTTTCGGTGCACAAACAAGTCACGCTAACAGTCGCACAATGTGCTATTTACCACAGCTTCCACGATTAAACTATATAGAACAAAGACAATAATGAACAAATGCACTGAGAAATCAAAATACCCAAACAAGTATGAAATATTTTCTCATATTCAATAAAAAAATAACCACAATACAATAAGACTTACGTAGCAAAAAAGATTCGGAAACGATGACAGGCGTGGCTCCACGAGATGATAAGTTTGACTGTGTCGAAGTCAGGAAATGGGGAGGTACAACTGCTGTTGATTTCAGAATAGGGGATGTGCGGTTGTTGGCTTGAACTGTGGTTCCACGACAGAAACAGGATGCGGTTGTCGGCTTGAACTGTGGTTCCACGACAAAAACAGGTAGGAGAAGGAAGAAACACAGTGGAGGGACGAGGATGGGGTTACTGTATGCGGCTGGGGTTCGATAACTCTGGAGGAAGGGAATAGTGAAAATGGCGATTTGCGGTTACAGGAGGCTCCACGTCAACAAGGTAGAAGAACAATGTATCGACGGGGATGTGCGGTGGATCTACGACAGATGGACGAAGGTAGAAATGAGGTCGAGCGATTCTGGTTGAATCGATGGTGGAGATGCTTGAGGATTTGCGGCTATTAAGGTGGCTCCACGAAGAAAGGGCTGGCCGAAAGTTGAGCGTAGTCTAGGACGATGGAGGGGAAGATGAACAGCCTAGCAGGCGGCTTACTCCCAAACACTGGAGGTGAAGGGGATTTCGAGCGATTAATGGCGGGGAATGGCGTGCTTGAGCCTTCGATTCCTCCGTCCAGGAGAAGAAAGATAGGATCGGTCCGTTTCCCGTGAGGGAGAAGATGAACAGTGGGTGGTTACACAAATGATCGTGGGAGGAGGGGTCAGAAACAGTGGAACAAAAGGAGAATTTCCAAAATTAAGAACACTGTAAATAAAACGCGGCGTCGCACCCCGGGCCCGCGGCGTCGCACCACGAAATGATTGCCGGAATCTGGAATCACTCACCTACTCCACAATAATCATAAACTGCAGCACCCACCCCTATATTTATAACAAGAAGGGGCGGTTGGGCACTGGACGTGTACGACTATGATTGGCCGTTACGCCTGAGGCCCTAAAATACTAATAACAAGTCCAAAAAAATAAAATAAAATACATAAAAATAATAGCGTGATGAGCCAGACGCGCTCGCGGTCTCGGATCGCCGATCCGAATATCGCCTCCTGCGCGAATATACAAAAGTGGGCCCCGCCGACTGGTGACCCGTAGTCTGATGACGATCCCCATCAGATAGTGTTACGACTGTTAAGATTGTTTCTGAGAACGGAACGAGTAGAGCATTAAAGTTAGACTTGAGGATGTGTATATTATCTACACCTCTTCTTGATGGGGATGAGATTCCGATGAGTGATCCGTTTCTGAGCACAAGATTCTCGACGCCTTTTCTAGTCATATCTCTGAGTTACCCCATCTATGATGGGCCCTCTTACATTTAAGACCGCTCCCGATATTTCAGGGACCTACGCTGGTACTCATCGCATTTGCGACAAATTTCATTATACCTATCCCGGTGAGCCACCTAATGAGTTTTCACTTTATGGAGACATTCTACACATCATAGAGTGACATCCTAGTGCCAAAGTATCACACAGTCTTTTAGATGTTTATCTCACACTCGACAAGTATTTCTACACTCCACCTAGAGAGCCTCCAGATAAACCACCACTAATTATGAACGTGTCTACTATTTATGAGTTAGTCGTGAGTGCTCTCAATAGCCCAATGATCGATTCCATCATCATTAGTGTTGACACATCAGATGATTATTTAAATGATCATCGCACTAGTGTAGATTTTTTTTACACCTTACCTCCTGGACTTCCTGATCATGTGCCCCTCTGGAATGAAACTCGGACGACTGTAGAGTCTATGCATATGAGATCTGTTATGTTTGTCGACCATCATTCATTGTCATTGTGTAGCATGCATGAGTCTATCCGACGTAGGAGTACTTATAATAAAATTATTTATAAATCTTATGCTGATAACCACAGGAGATTGCAAAACTTCAAAGAAGCAGAACATATGTTGATGTGTATATGTGCTGAGAGGTTCCCCATGTGAACTGCTCGAAAATTAAATGTCAAGCGAATGAGTCCTTACACGGTTATCAAAAGAATTGGAACAAATGCTTACGAACTAGATATTTAGCAAAATATGTGAATTTCACCCGTATTAAACATAAAGTATTTACTCCATTCTTCGAGCCACACAACTACATGTACCATTCACCTCCCGCCACTTCAATTGCTCAACCCTAGCTTTTGCTACTACCTCAGTACAATCTTAGTAGTTGCCTACTACCTCACTACAACCCAATTTTTACCTGCTACCTCAGTACAACCCCAGACCTCGCCTACTACACTACAACTCCAGTATTCGACACCAATTGATCATCCAGCTTCTTCCACAACGGTACTACATTCTTCGACAGAAGCATCATCTCGGCTTCTTCCACAGGAGTACCAAACAGTCCTCAACGTCGATAATGTTGGAACCAGTATTTGGCCCAACGAGGAGTTCGGACCCCTATAAAGGGGGGCAGCTAGCACCTACTGATCCCAAAGGGGAACCTGACCGGAGACTTAGAGCTAGACCCAAACCCTTGACTACAGCGTGGAGGTCCCACCACACACCCGGAAGATCTTTAGAGCGCTTCCCCTCCCAAGCCAAAGTTGAAGCTGGGCACCCTTGGAGAGCCTGGGGAGCTAACCAAAGAACCTAGGGAGGAAGAAGCCAAGAATTGGAATTGGAATCCTCTCCAAAGGTGCCCTTCAAGGTCTATATATAACTTTTCTCTTCTGGTCTGCTAATAACGTAAATCTGCCTTTTGGTTTTACTAAACACACCCCAAAATGGTCTGCTAACAACCAAACTTCGCTGTTTCGCTGTTCTAAGAGGCTATGGGCAGACCACCAAGGGTATCCAAGTAATTTCACCTTCAGATCCTTACTGGGCGAGTGGCCTCTGAAGGCGCCACTGGCCAGTCCTTCCGCGAGCCGGGGTCGCGAGATCTCCCTATGCGAATGGCCCGTGAGGGCACCACTCGCTCGCCCCCCTGGCGATGTAAACACTAGCCTGGTTCGCCTGCGCGAGGCGGCGAGCCCTCGCTCTCCTCGCCACTGTTAAGTGCACTCCAAAAGCGCCGAGCCCATAGCTGCTTCGCTCTCGCATTACACTCGCACGGATATCAGCCTGTCCCGCCTCCCCCTCGCGGCCCGCTCGCCGCGAGGCGGCGAGCCCTTGCGCGCCTCGCCCTCGCGGCCCGCTCGCCGCGAGACGGCGAGCCCTTGCTCGCTTCTGGGGCCATGCTGAGATGGCAACCTGGGACTTTGGCGAGCCAGCACCCTGCGAGATCTTCTCTACTCGCACCAGGCGGGTGAGATCTTTTAAGCCGCCCTCGATCCTCTTTGACCTCGACGAATTACGGGTTATACAGATAACAACAACAATACCATTGTCAGTACCTTATTCAACATTGATGTCCACTACTCCGACTCTGACATCTTCAACACCATCTCCTTTAGCATCAACACCACCTTCAACGTTGTCATCAGAGCTAGAGAGATTCACCTCACCTTCAAATGAGAGCACAATCATCTTTCTTCACAGAGATGAATGCTTTCAAGGCGGGGGAATTGATGGGATCGCGACACATTGTCCTACACGGCGATCGAAGCTGTCCATTTTATGCGGATCAATGATCCGAGATTTTAGTTATTTTCTGTATTTTTTTAATTTTATTTTATGTATTAGTTGGTGCAACCATCGCCGCATCCGAGGACATGTGATATCGCCACACGTCATTTATCGTTTGTTATTTGTTATTATATTTTTTGTCCCCGCGTATCAACTTTATTTTGAGTTCCCGACTTATCGTTTTGACCACCCGGTGAGACCATGAATAAAATGTCCGGTAATTTTAAGTAGTAGGATAAAAGATGCAAGCTTAAACTAATTTAGGATGCTTAAGGCTAAAGGGGAAACTTTGTAGATTTTATTTTATCTCCGATAAAGGGGCAAAGAATTTAGGAAGTAATATAGCACAAACATATGGAAGCAAATAAAAGGGGCATCAAATTATTAAGTTTGGAAACAAATTAAAGCTCAAATCGATTCTACTTGAGCAACCAACGGAGAAATAGAAGAGACGCTGAATACACAGAGAAACAAACTTTCGTTTCTCTGTATTATCGACTATCGCCAATTGCTCAAGGTGCTTCCGCCTACTCCTTTGGTTCAGCACGCCGACGGCTCTGGAGAAACAACCAGCAACTAGCCCGCCACCGCCATTGGTCCAAATGCCATCCTCCAGTTGATTCCCGATGGGAGCCACAAACGATTCAATTCCCCCTTCACCGTTTCAGTCGTACCGCCTGTCAGCCGGCTGCCGTCGACTACGCCTCCCATTCCGGCGACTGGTCAACACTCGCTTGCCATTCTAGGGTGTCTTCGACTGCGACTCCTCCTCCGACACCCTGCCTAGGAAGCAACCAGAGCCTATGCGCAAACTCGCTTGGAGGATTCCACTCCTTGCAGCAACTTACATATTCCTAGGGGTAATTCCACTCATTCTCGGTTTGCTCCATTCATTTAGCATAGCCTTATGCAATTCAACTAATTAATGATAAGCTTGCCTCAGACGTTCGCGCTACTTTTTATTTTTGTTTATGCATAAATTGTTATTGTTATTAAAGCTTATGGAGGAAACAAATGCCGCTTCAATCGAACCATAAAATGCTTGAGGATTTCTTTCCGAATAACGAATAACTAACTTTTGAAGTTCAAATGTCGAGTGTTTTCGTGCACAAAATTCGATTTGGCCCTCTCGGCCTACATCATTAGTAAGGGCCGTCATGATCGGAGAATCATGACCGTCCATGATGGCCCTGTAGTCTATAAATAGGAATAGATGGTTCAATTGGAAGACATTAAAAGTTGGAGTAAAGAAGAAATTACTCATTTCGATCACCCGGTGCTGAAGCCCAAAATCCAAGTGCGAAGCTTGGAATTATCCATCCCCCACCTCTCCTAGTCGGTCACCCCTCCAATTTCCTTGATCGACCACCTTTCTCCCCACCTCCACTAGACGATATCCCCCTTTCCCTCCCACCACCATCACCCTCTGGCAGCCCAAAATCACCCCTCCAACCACCGTCCGGCCACCCAACATTCCCCTCCCCAAACACCTCCGAAACAGCCCCCTCTCCCCCTTCAAATTTCCTCCATTTTTGGTCTTCGGCGATCACCGGAAAACTTTCCCAACTACGTCCGGCGAACCTCCACGATCACCCTCCAAATTCCCTTCATTTTCAGTTTTCCGGCAATCGCCAGAAAACACCTCCGGCCACCACCACACTACCCCATAACCACTACGGCACTACCCCATAGGCCCATAACCACTTTCCCCCACTACCTCCATAACTCCCCACTACCCTCATTTCTCTCTCATGTGGAACCCCCATTCCTCTCATTCCTGCAGCCGCACCACGACCTCCAAAACTCACAATCTACTGTAGGGGGAATTCTTTACCCGCCCTTTTGCCATTTTCTTGCACCCAAACACCCCTAATCCACAAACAGCCACACCAATTCCTTGTTGGAGTTTCTTTCCTACCTCTGTTGAGTTGGTCTGCCAGCTTCCCTCAGCCATAACAGGTTTTGTGCTTCCCTGGGCTCCATTTACACTTGCCCATCTCTACCCTTGCCCTCCACAGCCATTACTATTTTCCGCAGTTGCAGTCAACTGGTTCCAACCATCGGGAGATTCATTTCCAGCCTTGGTTTGTGCGGTCCAGCAGCCCACCACACTATTGGGAGCCCATAATTCAACGCCTACCTTAGTCCCGACTCCGGGTAAGTTCACCAAGCCTCCTACCTTATATTTGTGTGAGTTCTAAAGTTGGTTGTTAATAATTTTTTGTTGAATTGGTGTTTATTTTCTTGCTTGCTTTATATCTTCTTTGTAACTTTGTTTTCACGTCATTTGTGGCTAGTGCCGGTATTCATTTGTTTATTTATGATTCGTGCTCTCACATTAATATGACTACACGTGCTCTAAAACTTTTGAAGTTTTTTTCTATTGTGGTTCTCTTGCGGTTGTTTTTATAAATTATAATTATTGCAATTAAATTCGTCGGAATTGAGTCTGCATTTAGTAATCATCCGTTATCCTTGTTTTGAGGACCGTCCTGCGTCATAATTTGTGTTAGTTGAACCTGATTGAGTAGACTATAAGTAACCTAGTTGGATATGGGTGAATACGTCATGCAGCCTATATTTTCAGCCTTATTCCATATGTTTAATGTCCTTTGATCTTGTTATGATACAAACATGGAGAGGCCTTAGAACATCTGATGGTGCCTGAAGACCTTGAGTAACAAAGTATGCTCAGGCTTATCTATATGAGCGAGTACTTTCAGATTCTCACATAGCACTCATCAGGGATGAACATCTCATTTATAAATCCGAGCCAATTCCAAGTACTTGGAGTAGGCTACTGTATTCTTTGATATTGAAAAAATAATTACACGCACGCACGCACGAGTGAGGCGACATTTGTCGTGGGGGCGACTTTTGTCGTCGGTGGTGCCATTTGTCGTGGGGGGCGACTTTTGTCGCTGGGGGCGACATTTTTCGTGGACGACCATTTGTCGTGGGGGGCGAAATTTGTAGTGGTAGGCGGCATTTGTCGTGGGGGCGGCATTTGTCGTGGGGTCGACTTTTGTCGTGGGGGCGACTTTTGTCGTGGGGGCGACAAAAAGTAATTAATTTCTTTAGAAGTAAATCAACTGATCCTTTAATAGCCAATTCAATTTCATTCCTATATTACTTCGGCAAAAGCATGTTGTATTAACGTGGATATCCCTTGATTTTCTCCTCCTAATTCCCTTCTGACGTGTGAATATAAGATTTTGACATTGCCTTTAGTAAGAGGAGTAAACAGTTTCATAGAAAACCATTTTTTACTCAATAGCAACAGCCTCTTGATTTCAAATAGAACCATGAGTTATCTATTTCCCTCTTCTGTTGTAAAAGTAGTAACAACAACAACAAAAGTTGTAACAAAATTAATTGACAGGTCGTCCAAAAAAAGTAATTAAAAATGCAATCAAATATAAAAATGCAAATAAAAAAAATCATAACCGTCTAATCTCATATTTACACTGCAGATATGCAAATCAAATATAGAAATGTAGGAGAAGAAATTACTTTGCTGAAACAGTGAAGAGCTGGAAGGGGAGGAAGTAGTTGCCCAAGTGGAGGAGAGAGCAGTTTCTGCAGGTCTGGTCCCGAGGAATGTGCAGTTTGAAGAAGCCAAATATTGAGAAAGATGTTTCTCAATGAAAATATTGTTTACCTTCTAACTAGGAAGCATCGGTACGGGTACGGGTACCGGGTACGATACGTATCCGGCACGGCGGTACGACAAAATTTAAAAAACAAAGATACGGGTACGGCGGGATACGTTGTATTAAATATAATAAATATATATGTATATATATTAAAAATGCAATTATAAATTCTCAAACCAATAAAACATGAAGCATAAATAATCAATTGAAGTACAAGTCCATATCTAATGCAATATAACATGATGTTCTACAGAAATTACAAAAGAAATTTTTCCATAAAAGCAGAGCTCGACAAAATCAGAGTAGAACATGAAATCTACAGAAAATGCATAAATTTGCTAAATTCTGTACAGAAAATTTTGTACAGAAAATTGAAAATTCTGTACAGAAATTAAAATTCTGTACAGAATTCTGTACAGAAATTTCTGTTACGATCTACAGAATACGATAGAATACGATGCACAATCAGGAAGAAGAAGAAGAAGAACGACGACTTACGGGAGCGAGCGAGTGTATGCGTAAGCGGCTGCGGGAGCGTAAGCGGGGCAGAGGAGCGACAAACCTAAATTAGCGATAAATATGCGTACCGTGCCGTACCATACGCGTACCCGTACCGGAAACGTACTCGGTGCGGGTACGGGCCTGTTTTCGGCGTATCCGTGCTTCGTAGCCTTCTAATCATATTGAAAACAAAGTTCCATTCTGCTTGCACATCCATGCCATTTGACACCGCTGATATAATACTTCTAAATCCTTTAACTACATTAAGTGGAAGATCAATGAACCTGATTGTCTCCATATTTTCAGGAGTTACGCCTGTCCAGCTTGAACATCATTTATATTGGCGAGGATAAAAATAATTTATGTAAAATGGTTGTAAAAGTGTTAAGACTGAACTAAAAATGTTACTCAGTTTTAGTTGATGTCATACCGTACTTCTTGACGTCGTCGAATCGATCCGATCAAAAATCTCTTTGAAAACTACGTTCTTTGTGTACACACCCTCATGACCCTCGATTGCATAGTTTTTGACAAACTCTTGTGGTCTGAGATGAAACTCCTCTTGATAAAGCAACATACAATTGTCCATGACTGAAGACGTTATTCGGAAGATAGATTCCGACATTTCCAATTGTCTGACCTTGGGACTTGTTAATTGTTAATGCGAAACTCAATCTGACAGGAAATTGTTTCCTCGTCAGTTCGAACGACATCTTGTAATCTTCTGCGCTTTTAAGTGGTATGCGTGGAATGAAAATTCTAAGACCATTGAAATGCCCTACCAATATAGTTGCTTCAATAATATTCATTCCAAATCTACGACATATTAGCCGCGTGCTGTTATCCAATCTTTGGATCTATATTTCGGAGAAGCATAATTGGACAGCCACGCTTCAATGTTAGTTTGTGTGTTGGTGCGTTTTCAGGATTAATAGAGTTTAAAAATTCCGGGAGATATAAGTTATGGTTATCATCTGAGACAGAGTCGAAAGAGTAGTAAGTTGTGCTATCCCTCGGGAACATGTCCATGCAGATTTCGTTCAACTTGTTAACGTCTTCATTTAATGGAGTTATTAGGGCCATTGTCTCCATATATTCCACATCGGTACCGCTGACATCATAAGTCTGCATATTTGGAAAAACGAAACTTATTAAATCATCGATTGATTGCTCTCCTTCCCAAGACATAATAATTGAGTCAAGAAGCCGAATCATGTCATTTTCTAGTGTTGGCTCCTCACCGTCTCCGACCCTGAGCAAGAATTCAGCAAATTCGACGTCATTGTGTGCTCTCATATTTTCCTTGAGTTTAAGCAACTTCACACCTGGCCATAAATAAGACTCAACGACGCTTGACCTAATTATTTCCAATATTGTGCCATTCACAACAACTGGTGTGACCTGTCTGAAATCACTTCCCATAATTAGAACCTTACGGTCCAGAATTTCAAAAGTTTTTCTGTTAGCCATGGGTGCCTCATCCCAAATAATTGCAGATGCCATTTCAACCAATTTGCGCATATCAGATTGTTTACTGCAACCGCAATTTTGTACGTTCTCGAGTTTAATGGTATCTTGAACTTGTAACGCCAACAAAGAGGTTGATATCATTAGAACAACAACCGAGCAATAATGGATAGAAACCAGGAGATGTAAATATATGTGAATGCAGACCAACTTATAACCCAAATCATTGATGGCATGAAGCCAAAGTTTCTTGAGTGTATCATAGACTTCATGTGCAACAAATTGGATTTTGAATCATAAATATTTCATTTTGGAGATCGATTATGATCAAAAGGAGGCGAACTGTGGCCAATTGATTGAGAAGTAAAAAATGTTGAAAACCTGAAATTTCCCTAACAATAAAATTATGTACGAATTGAACGTATTGTTCATTGACTAATATGCCCTCGCCTAGACAAATTTTAGACAAATTCAAGTTCTGGACAAATTTTAGACAAATTCTTTAAATATGTTGGATCATAAAATGGCCTAGACATGTAAATGCGGAGAAAGAGCTCTCAAGACGTTTGAAAAAATATAAAAATTTAGAACATAAAATGACCTAAGGGCCTGTAAAAAATGAATTTTAATATGCAGCGTTAAGGAGTAGGAAATTTTAATATGCTCTGTTTTCCTGAAAAATTCATTCATTCAAAACTTCTGCAGTTTTTTTAAATAGCATTTTGCAAGGAAAATTCATTATTTCTTTTGTAGCAAATGATTATACTCGTAAAGTTTAGGGTTTCTGAACATGGTGCAATGTTCATTGTTTAGGTTTTTTTTCATTATTTCTTAAGAACAAAATAGCGTAAACGTCATGTTCATTGATCATATTAGCGCATATTCATCTAAATATGGTAAGACGATGATCATGTTTAGATAAATTAAAGGATCATATTGAAGAAAAATGAGAGTGTAGCATCAAAAGTATAACATCAGAAATGGTCTAAAACCATCATGATCAAAAGTATAACATCAGAAAAATATAACCGAGCAGCTCTCATGTGCTGGTATTGAAAATGTATAAATGAAAAAAAAAACACAAAGATTGAGACACCCGAGCAGCTAAATGAAATAAGAAAATGCAATGTTAAAAAAACACAGATTGAGCACCAAAGAGGATCCAATGCTGTATTTTGTCGATCCAAAAAAGAGTAAAAGATTTCTCAACATGGTGCAATGTTAAAAAAGAAACCTCCAAATATTGTTTAAAGTATGCCGTTATGCCTAAGATGAACTCCCTGCCCCTATCCCTAAATCCTAATTCATATGGGGTGTTTGAAGTACCATTCTAAAAAAGAAAGTAATGGAAGGCAATGCATATTGAGAGTGTACCAAAAGTGAAAATTGAATCAAAATCTTTATAATTATATTTTACATGATTCTATGAAAAAATAAAGAAAGAAATTCTGATCATATTAGCGCATATTCATCTAAATATGATAAGACGATGATCATGTTTAGATAAATTAAAGGATCATATTGAAGAAAAATGAGAGTGTAACATCGAAAGTATAACATCAGAAATGGTCTAAAACCATCATGATCAAAAGTATAACATCAGAAAAGTATAACCGAGCAGCTCTCATGTGCTGGTATTGAAAATGTATAAATGAAAAAAAAACACAAAGATTGAGACAGCCGAGTAGCTAAATGAAATAAGAAAATGCAAATTTTTTAGCAAATTTGTTGCATTGTTAGTGGAGTTTTTGACATTGTTAATCAAAATAACACTGATGAAAACCACATACCTCTTGTCAAAGCCGAGAACCTCTCATTTGCTTGTAGTGAAACTGAAAAAATAGGAAGAGACTGTGTGAGAAGTAGTATTATTCAAATACCAGTCCTATATCTCATAAGAAATTCGTTAGTTAACAACCTCAAAATCAGACATAACTGCAGATGCATTGGAATTAAAATCATCTTGGGCCATCTATAAACATGTGCATGCAAATTTGTTTAAAAAACAGGTAACTTAAGGAATTCATAAGTAATTTAAGGAATGCGATGGCAAATCAAATCCAATTAATCAGTACAATTCTGTTAGTGAATCCTTGTGGGCGTTGCTGTTGATGAAAACAACCTCAGAAAAATACTGCATGGCCATTTTAAACACTGCATCTCTATGGCTATTTTAGGGTATGAACATGAGCTATTTTTGACCCATTTTAAGTTAATTGTAGAGTAGGCTAAATGATAATAGCTATAATAAACATATTTTACTGAAAATATGCGGATCACTACCCTATTCACAGTGTACTGTGTACTGCAACATGTATCGCACGCAAAACGTTGTTTTCAATTAAATCTCCGCAAATTATCACTTCTAAATCAAGCAAGCAACAATTAACTGAAACTTCGATGATCTAAAATAAATCATTGCATTCATTAAAACCATAGATTTTTAATGAAAAGCCAAAGGAGATCAATGATGGCTGCAGATGTACAAAAAAATATTCAGTAAGTTTAAACTACACTTTGCATTTACTTTAAAATGTTGTATGAAGATTCGTAAAGGAGGATAAAGGCTCGGGTTAAAAATCAATGAAAAAAATTCTAGAGAAACAGAGCCCGTGAGGCATCACCTCCTCGTGATGTTTCTGGAAGTAAAAAAATCTAAACAGAGCAAATCCAGAATCCTGAAGCCTAAGCAGAGCAAAAGAGGATGCCTAAACCCTAAACAAAGGAAAAAAATTACCTCGCTGGGTAATCTGGAACGGGCGCAAATTGTCGCTGATGGCTGCGAGCGGGAGGCGAGGAAGGTCGTTTTCCTATGTCAGGGAGAGCGATTTCTCACGGGAGGGATCTGGGAAGAAGAGTAGTGAGTTTTTTAGTTGGATGAAGAGCAGCATGAGGGAGGCGAAGAGGAGTAGCAAAACCAAAATACGCAATTTCTCACGGGAGCGATTTCCTATGTCATCGCGGGACGCATTTGGAAGAAGAGCAGTCGTCGATGGCCTCGCCCGAGATGGGCCTTAGATGGCGGAGAAGGGTGGCTGCGGTCGGCGACAGGCTTCCACAGAGGTCACTAGGAGAGTGAGCGAAGGTGGTTAGGGTTTTTGCGGAGGAGGCGGGGTGTGGATTGACAGAGGCCGCTGTTTGCGAGAGCTCGGGAGAGGAGGGTTGCGAAGAAAGAAATTAGGTTGCGAAGAAATTAGGAGGCGGGGTGTGGATTTGTAAAGCCGTGAGTGTGAGGTTTTTTATTAGAAACCGTAGATGGTATAATGGAGGGTCCTGATTTATTTTGTGGATATTTTTACGAGGAATAATTGAAAAGAGTTATCTCCGATCACCAACATTGGCATAAACTAATTTGGAATGGATAAAGAACACATAAATCGAGGGCTATATGGATCCTCAGACATATTTGAAATGGAATAAAGATGGACCAAGCTACTTATGGATGTAACCACAATTAACATCACTACGGTCGGGCTATCGAACACGGGTCAGAAGTGAATTACGAGTCGGACCAATCTGCGAATCGAGCGAGCTCCCCTTGAAATGATGTGGTGGTGAACCTCTCATTCATCTTCAGTGCTCTCCGAACCGTGCAGGAAGGTTTCCTTTCACACGGCTCACCAACTTGATCTTCCGCGCCACGGATCTTGACGTACCCGTAGGTATCCGAGGAGATTGCTATGATCGTTACTATATCCGTATCGAAGAGATGTGACAAAGTGTTGGGATCATTGCGCAATGTCCTAATCAAATGCCTAGTGGCATGATCAAAGCCGATGATTGTCAGTTATGTCCTCCATCACGAGATCGAATGAAACTATCCATGGAATTGTGCACCATGTGAAACATAGATCATCACCATTCTTAACCGAGACTCTGGTTAAGCTCCGTATCGGAACCATCATGGGGTTAGGAGTAAAGCATCCCGAGGTTGGCGCTTCTCATTGGGCGTGGAGAAGCATTGGGAACCCCAATCTCATTCTTCAGAGCAGTTTCTTTTCCCGTCCCCTCGCCCCGGCATAGCGCTTCGCTTCTGGTTCTTCGGAAGAAGCAACTGACTTCTTCCTTCATGGATTCGGGGAAAAGGAACCGTCTACCAGTTGGGAAGCTATACATCAAGGTTGTGGCTTGATGAGGCGCGTAGTGAAGCTGACATGCGGGAGTTGGCTGCAGGCACAACAGGGTGGTGCCTTACCGCACCGCAGGCGCACGCCCGGTAGTTTTTGTGGTGGTGCTTGAGGATTCCAATGTACTGCGTCCAAGATCAGAAGGAGAGTGCCGGCGGATCACTGCCGTCCCATTCTTGAGTGAGTTGGAGCACAGCCATCTTATCCACTAAAAACGCGTCTATCGCTTGATATTATGCCTTGGGTGATTGATCACATAGAACTAAATGCGCTGGAAGTTGGCTTCCTGTGATCTCCAAACAGAAATATGCTTTTGCATCTCTTGCGTTGTTAGCTATCTATTTAGTACTCAATGCATCTCATTACTGACTGCTTTTCTCTAGATTACCGTTGTTGCATTAAACAAAATTTAATCCGGTTTATTAACTATAGCACTACCGTTTGTGGTACAGATATTATTCACATAGCAATGATTATCTGGAAATTTGTCGTTGTTATAAGGCAATATATGAAATTGGGTCGGTTCAGGAGAATCAGTCGCAATGGATACCAGTAAACTCCTCTTCTCTTCTTTGACATTTTAAAATATTTTGAAGCCGTTTCTAAAGAAAATTTTCTATTTGTAGGTGCTTAGAAAAATCTGCTGGTATCTAGTATTGTCACCACATGATTCAATGCAATCTAGCCTGCTCAATGCTACTTTAGAGGATAAAAATCTTTCTGAGATTCCTCATTTCCGGTATAGTTTTGTTTTTTGAACTCTTATTCCTTTCCTTTTTCTACTTGGTATAAATTTCATTGTCATTCATGTCCTGATGTTGATTTCTCTGGCTTCTCTTCTTGGTTTCTCTCTTTAGTTTGCTTCTAAAACAAATTAAAACAATGGAGGTGATCCTATGGACTAGTCTTTGGAATATGTACAGAGAGGAGTTTGAGAGTGAAAAGAACCTGCTCGGGGGACCTTTGGTCCCAAAGGCGGCAGAGGATTTGAAGTTGAGAATTATTGAACATGTAATATATTTACTAAAAAATATTTAGTTTTTCAGCCTTTGTTCTTAAATTCATTAATTAGTATAATAAATTACCTATCATTTTTTTTCGTTGTTGCAGAATATCTTAGTTGTGTCAAAGTATTATTCAAGGATCACCTTGAAAAGGCTTTCAGATCTTTTGTGCCTCAGTTTACAGGTTTGCTCTAGTGCTGAGAGAACATCTTCAGCTTGCTGTTTTTATTGAACGCCATGTTTATGTTTGTTAGAGTTATTATATTTTAGTATTTATGTGTGTTTGAGGTTTAGTCCCACGTCGTGGGTTCAGTTTGTGTGTCTTATTGTACTCCTATAAATTACCCCCATTGTGGAAGAATAAAGTGCACCGAATATTTCTTTTCTCTATTTTAACATGGTATCAGAGGGGAAACCTTTATGAGAATTTTTCTCGTCGCCCTAATTTGTTGGCAACCTAAAGATTCTCAACCCCCTCCTCTAATTTCCGGCTTCTTCCTCCCTCTCGTTCCCGTCCTGCGCTGCTAGCGCTCCCGTCGAGCAGTTCTCCCTTCGCTCCCGTCGACGGAATTGTCGATTGATTCCGGAGACGGGAGCAGACACTTTTTTCCTTCGACGTGGACTGTTCCAGCCGACGCTAGATCCCGAAGACATCATCCCGTCACATGATTCCTCCTGCGCCCCTATTCTCGTTCGCCCACCCCGTCGCCTGCGTCGACGTCCTGCTCGTGGTATTGCTCGATGCCGATCCAGTCGTCTGCTGATGTTGCTGCTGGTGCCTTCTCCTGTCATGCATCTCGTTAACATTGTCTGGTTCTGACGAGCCTCTCGTATCTTTACCTTTCTGCTCTCGACGTTAGCTGCTTCCTCTTCCAGATCACTGTGTCTGCTCCTGGCTTCCGACATCAATGAACTGCTGCTCTCGTTCCCGTCGACAGGTACATCTGCCGCAGCCTGTCTCCGCTACGTGCTCACCTTTGACATTCTCTTCACAGTGCTCCCTTTCTGGTCGAGCTCCTCTGCCGTTATTGTTCTCCTGTAGCGGGCCTTCTTCTGGCTCAGTCCCTCTGCTCGCCTGGGCTATGGATCCGCTACTCGCTTCTCTTGTCAATGATGGTTCTGTTGGAATATTTGCTGTTTTTTAAGTTTTTGAGTGTTGCGTCTTTCTTTTGTGTTGTAAATGTCACCATGCGATTTATGTCTTCATGCACGTGTCTACGTGAGGAGTGTTTGTTACGGCGTCCAGGTGTAGTGATGTAGGGTAAGCTATGTGGGTGTACGGCTAAGATGCAATCCTAAGTGAAGTGCACAAATGGACTCTATGAACGCACTTGCATGAACCTGTGACAAAATCAAAATATAGCAATAAATAATTAAATCGCGCTTAGATAATTGAAGCAATGCAAAATTATTTCATTAAGAGAACAAATTTTGGTTTTCCTCCGCGTGGAGGGCCAAAGCGAGAGCGTGCGGTGAATGTTTCCTTCCTCCGAATCACAAGCAAATATAGAACAAATACCACGAAGCAATTTATCCCATCAAGTATGAGTCATAACACCGTATAATAATATGCTGAACAAAGATCCATACAATGAATAAGAACTCACAAAATACGGGGGCTGCCGTGGGAGGGGAGATCCGGCGTCTTATGTCGAAGTAGTGTCTGTCCGGAGAGAAATCCAGTGACTAAACTGTGGGCAGGAGTAAGGAGGCTTCTAGATCTGATTGGAAAAGGGTTTTAGGAGGGCTGTACGCTCGGGAAGAGAGGGGAAAACATGGCTGGACTGTTTCCTGGGAAGGGCATAGGGCAGGCGCTTAGATAAACTGTGAGTGGATCGCCGGATTTCGGGATTCTTCTCTCCAAAATCTGCAATACCTTCAAACAGCCCCTACACCTCTATTTATAGTAAAGAGATACTAGGGCATCCCACCATCAACGACTATGATTGGCCGGAGATGGGGTAGCCCGATTACATCAAAATAAAAGCCAAAATAACAATATAATATATGAAATCGTGTGCAAATGACGGGCTGGACGCATCCGTGAAGTCGGATCGTCGATCCGGATACTCCATATATGGTAAGTAGCCAATCGGCCCCGAACGGGCCCAAAACTCGTCCTCCGCTGCGGGCCCGCGTCTCCGTTCCGCATCATGTAGTCTATGCTTTTATGCACGTATTCCACGCGAGGGGGAGTGTTTGTGATGACGACGACTCGGATGCCTCTTTCCCGATTCCTGCCTTAGTTACACATGGCCTCCATGTGTAGTCTATGCCTTCATGCACGTATTCCATGTGAGGGGGAGTGTTCGTGATGACGGCGACTCAGATGCCTCTTTCCCGACTCTCGCCTTAGTCACACACGGCCTCCAGACATATTTCGTCTGTTGTTTGTGTTCCTCATCTTTTTCTTCGATGTTAGGTAGGGGTGGTTTGACCTTTGTTGCTTGACCTGGTTTCTGCACCGAGAGCATCCAACGTGATCATGGTCGGCTTGTGGACCAACGACGTGTGGCTTATGCCCGGTTGGATTATCCCCGGTGACACGCGGTTGGGCCTCAGTGGCTGTTGTTTTTGTCCCACGTTGCCAACCATCATTTATCTCTCCTTTTATGTTGTGTCCAAGCGGAAGGTTTCACCTCCAGCTTGAGGGGGAGTGTTAGAGTTATTATAATTTAAGTATTTATGTGTGTTTGATGTTTAGTCCCACATCGTGGGTTAAGTTTGTGTGTCTTATGGTACTCCTATAAATTACCCCCATTGTGGAAGAATAAAGTGCACCGAATATTTTCTTTACTCTATTTCTAACAATGTTAAATCATGTCATGCTCATTTTTTTGATCCTTTACTGAGATGTGAATAATATTACCTTGTTTCATATTTCAATTTAAATTTGTATGAGATTAAATTAGTTTTGATTTAAATTGGTTCAATATTGATCTGCTATGTGCAATGGATCGATTCGAATTGCTTCTACCCTAAGCTAATACCTGAACCTGATATGTTTGTTTCTATTTTTTATGGAGTCAAATTCGATCCAAGTAATTATGGAATTTAAGCCGAAATGGTTTTATAAATTTGATTCTCAGTTTCAAATTATTTGTTAAACCTTCTTTCTTTTGATCAGTGAATTGCATTTATTATACAAATGATAAAAGTATTCACATAATAACTTAATACTATGAGTGAGGATAAAGAACTTTGACTTGTTGACGACATGGTGAGATTTCATCCGCGCGGGTATACCTTCAGTTTTTAGATGTTTTTTCGTCATTGTTCGGGTTAACGAGGATATCCTTCAACTTCTTAACGGTTAATGGTGACTTTATTAGACCGAGGAGATGTTAGATACTTCACCATGTCATGCCTATGATCACGTTGGAAAGGGCACAACTTTCCTTCAGTGGCAGACGCCTAAAATATTCTTTAGATTTAATCATGCGCACAATCTTTATCGTTGAAATGCTCTGTGAAGTGTGATTTGTGAACTTGTCCTTGTAGGGCAGGACTTCTTGTCTATAGTCTTTTTGAGAAGCTGATCTCATTACATTTTAGTGAGTTTCCGAGGGATATTGATAAAATTTTCTCTGGAGCAGAGAGAAGTGTTTCCTTTCAATCCATGATTATCACACTGACATGCGACATCTTTCTTCCTTATTTTGGAGAATGAGTCTATTTAGTTGAATAACAACACTTTATCCTCAACATCAATATGTGTATTTGCCATATCCTACATTTCTCTTAGAGATTTTGGAAATTAATGTTAACTTGATAAGGAAAACCATCCCTTAACCCATGAGTGTAAGTTGATATATAGGGTCGTAGGTTGTGGATGTTCATCATCTCTTATTGAAAATGATTGATGTACACCCACAATGGTTCATTGGGCTCTTGTTTGATGTCTTGGACTGCTTTTATGTTCTTCCTTTTTTGGTGCTTGGAAATCTGAATGATGGGTCGTTTCTTAAAATTGATGAAGCTTGTGATAGACTCTACGGAAATTAGAAAGCCATTGCGGGGGTATGTCTGTTATGGGACAAGAAAATGGATGACACTTGAAATAAAAAGACATGATACAAATCAAGTGACAAGCTCCCACCAAGCTCTCAAAGACTGGGTCCTTCAAAGAACTCTCTCAAATAAGTTTCAGCCCTAAGACTCACGGGTATCCTCCTTATATAAGGTGAGACTCCACTTAGAAATGACCAAAATGCCCTTTATAATGAAAGTACATAAGTGATCCAAAATAAAACTCTGTCAATTGCTGACGACATGCGTGCGTATCAATACATTCTGCCAGAAACTCAACCTTGTCTTCAAGGTCGAGTTATAGCCCTTCGACTAATACTGGTACACCAACAGGTTGACGCCCGTTGTTGTGCCGGGGGCTTTGTTTGCTATCGTGTCCTCCATTTCGAGGGCCTCAAAATTAGCTATACCGATGTCATCCAAGTCATCGCTGATGATGGCAGAGAACTCCTTTATATGCCAATTGTGGGAAGAGTATAAGGTTGCTTGCAGCGGAATCACAGTTCCTTACTTCTTAGGTCACGAATCTCATGATGCTCCTAGTTGGATAGACAATGAGTGATGGTTGGACGGGTATTGCCTGAAGGGCTGATTTTTGGTAGAGGAAGTAGGGGTGATGGTGGTTTTAGGTTATAGCCGGAGTATGACTGGTTGGGGGGGATGCTTTGAAGTAGTGGATGTTGCAAGGAGTTCAGCTTCCACGAGTAAGGAAAGGTCTTGGGCTTGGTTGGTGGTGAGCGATTGAAGGTATGGAGGAGAGCTCTAATATAAGGTTGTTGGCCATGCGTAAAGTAGCCCAAATAATGGTTGGTTGGAACGCCCGACACATGTGACAAGTTCGATAAACTCGTCCACATAGGAGTGGATGGAGCATCCTTGAGCGGTCTGATTTCTCAAAATAATTGTGAAGGTAAGCATCCTTGACCTCTTAAAATAATTCACTACTCGAATTGAGCGGTTTGACCTCTCAAAATAATTGTAAAGGAAAGCATCCTTGACCTCTTAAAATAATTCACTACTCGAATTGAGCGGTTTGACCTCTCAAAATTATTGTAAAGGTAAGCATCCTTGAACCTCAACGATGTCATTTCATTGAAGATCTTTGAATTTGAAGTGATAAAAAGCCGTTCAACTAGGCTTACCACCTTTTGGCCTATGGCTATATGATCCAGTGGGCGAATGACACCAGATCGTGCGGTGATGATGCTGGGTTTGTAAATCTGAGACAATGTTGATGTCACCCCAACAACATGTGATGTACTTCTATCGGTGGAGGTTTGTCAATTTAGTGTGCATGCCATGCCTCTTCTTCTAGTTGAACTAAATAAAGAAAGACGGGGGTGCCATGCCTCTTCTTCTACTTGAACTAAATAAAGAAAGACGGGGGGGGGGGGGGACTTTGCATAGGAAAACTATTAATGAATCACCAACTCATTTTTTTAAAACTAAATAAAGAAAGACGGGGGGGGGGGACTTTGCATAGGAAAACTATTAATGAATCACCAACTCATTTTTTTAAATGATCTTCCTCTTAGGGAGGGGGGGGGGGACTTTGCATAGGAAAACTATTAATGAATCACCAACTCATTTTTTTAAATGATCTTCCTCTTAGGGACATTTCTAGCAACATTTCAAGTAGCGTATAAGCCGCTCCTGGCCCGCTCCCACTATGCTATTGGACCCGGACTAAGGAAGAAAGAGACAAGGAAGCATTCCCCGAGCGCCTAGCTAGCAAACCATGAAACTGGTGGTCATACAAACACTTTCAACCCTCAGGCGCGGAGCGTCGCCACGCGGAATAGACCAGGTCCTGTCACCTCTCGGTGTGCTTCTCCTTCAGGCACAGGCACACCCATTTTGACTCTTTCTCTCAAAGATCTACAGAAAGAAGCCACTCTCTTTCTCTCGCGAAGAAAATGAGATTTTTTCTCTTTCCTATGGCAAAAGTGTGGGACTTCGTCCCCTGGCGGTCCCCTGGACATAGTCCTTTCAGGCAGTGGCCGTTTAGTCCATGGTCCGTTGGATGGTCGGTGCAAGGTTCTGTTTTTGTCTTTGTTCTATTGTAATGCATGAGTAAACTCACGAATCTGACATTTCTCTTTCTAGAGGACAAATTGGTGAGATCTTCTTCATCGAGTCTTGGGTCGAGCTGGATTTGAACCATATTGATCTTATATTAACTGATCACCTCCTTCAATAGACTCCTTCAGTAGATAACTCTTATTTAGATCGAAGCACGAGTCGTCCGTTTTTATGACGATTGGTTGGTTGTTTGCAGTCTTTCAGTATTATTCCACAGGTTCAAATAGAGAATTTTGCCTAGTAGATCCTTTGGATGAGTAAGTCATTTTGTAGAGCTCTTCATATATCTGAGATGTTTACACAGGGTGCAAATGCCAAATGGAGAATTTTGATCGGGCTTGCCGTCTGCTACTCAATATAAACGTGATTTGGAATTTCATGCATATGAAAGTTGCACTGTATTTGCGCCCGTTGTTTCTTGTAAGGCGGGGTAAATGTAAAAAAAATGACGGAAGACCAAAAAAATTAAGAAGACTTCTAATTTTTTATTTTTATTTCTATAATTGGAAAGTAAACTGAGTGAGCGAGGGTTAAACATAGTTATAAGAACGATGCGGAGTTTATGGTGTTCCATGCGGGGAGTTAAAAAGGTTTTAGGGTTTAGTGTTAGTTTAGAATTTAGGTTTTAGGGGCTTAGAGTTGGGATTTATGGTTTCAGTTTTAGCAAGAATTACAGAGTTAGAAATATACCTGTGGAGTTTGAGTTACAAAGTTAGGCGCTGTTTGGGACACCACTGGCGACAGTGTGAAACTGCTATAGCAAATGCAATCGGGACGGTTTATCTGTGTTTGAACTTTCGTGACATTTAGGGCCTGTTTGGCTAAGCTGCAGTGCTGGGAGAAGCAGTGGTGCAGGAATCTGCTGTTTTACAGCGGTGGAAAAATTCATGAAACTGTTTGGAAAACTGTATTTGCAGTGCTGTGTGAAACAATGGTGCAGAATTAAACAGTAATGAAAATTAAACAGTAATGAAAATTAAACAGTAATGAAAACTAAACAGTACGCATAATTTACGAAGTCCAACTAAGAATTAAACAATTTGCTCGACACAAATATTTGCGATAAATATAATTCAATTAGACGACGTTCTCTTTTCTCCAACGCAAGTAAATATCATCTGCAAAAGAGAATTACGCTAGATTAGATAAATTTAATATAAAATAAGTAGTTTATCTGCAAAAGAGAATTACCCGTGAGCATTTTCTAATTGGTCCACAATGAATTCTCTTAAAGCAGACATCTCAGGTGCACCTGTCCCCTCATGTGTAATTGGCTCTACGCTTAGAGTTGTGACTCTGTCGGTTCGTCGACGTTGTGCCCTATGTTCGTATGCCTCTGGATGCACGAAGGTCTCATCAAGATCACATGCTCTAAACTCTGGATCAACCCTAGACGGATGCCTTATGTAATTATGGAGGGCCATTGTAGCCACCACAATTATGCATTGCTTTGAAAATGAGTATTGTAGCATCTTTCTAAGGATGCGCCATTTATTTTTCCATACGCCAAAGCTTCGTTCGATAACAGTACGCAGAGATGAGTGCGCTTGATTAAATATTTCCCGACGACCTTCAATAGGACGATCACCTCGAGCAAAGTCCGACAAGTGATTTTGGAAATTCAGTAGAAATTATGTTGGAATTTTTTTTAATACATTGAAACATGTTGTATAAACTAGACAAAAAAATTGCATACAAAAACATTGCATACAAAAACATTGCAGACAACGGTCAAGAACAGGGTAGGGCGTTGAGGATCGCCGGAGAAGATTGACAGGCTCGTCGGCGTTGAGGATCGCCGGAGAAGATGGACAGGCTAGGGCAAATCGCGAGAAATGAGATGCGCGAAACGCTGTTAAACCGCGGAGGCCAATATCTGCGTCGATGGAGGCCAATATCTGCGTCGAGGAAAGAGTTAGGAGGAGATATCGGAGAAGAGCGCCGGCGAGGGGAAGAGGTAGGAGAAATATGCGCGAAATACATACCTTTCGGAGATGCGAGAGTTATCGGAGAAGAGCGCCGGGAATGCGAGAGCTATCGGCCGGAGATGACCCAATCGCTGCAGCTAGGGCATATGCGAATAATCGCTGGAGAGAAATGGCGGAAATCCTAATGTGCCGCTGTATCATCGCGAATCGGCCTCCCACCACACTCCCACCGCAGCCCCTTTTTTTCTGTTTGGCGCTGATGTCTGTGCCGCAGCTGTGTGCAGCTGCTTTGCTGCTTTACCAAACAGGCCCTTAATTGGCCTAGATTCCACTTTATGGGATCTGGATGTTGGCGACTAGTAACGCGTGACCACGTGACCACGTCTGCATGAATATGACAGTCTTTTGACCTAAAACATCATCCAAACACTATCTGCATTTTTCTTCACCGTATTCACAACCGCCACCGCTCTATCCAAACACTATATGCATTTTTCTTCACCGTATTCACAACCGCCACCGCTCTCCCAAACAAGGCCTAGAGTAAATATAGTTTGATGTTAGTCACAAACTTTTAGAGTTATAGAATTAGTTTAGAGTTTAGAGAGTAGGGATGATAGGAAATGATCTATTTTCTTTTTCAGCAATCTGCATTCCTCTCTCAACTGAAGTTTGAATTCTTTCTCCTGATCTTATTTATCCATTTTTATTTTGGTTCCACAGGAAACCGAGAAGTATCTCTCCGAGATGGTGGTAGCCAGCTCGCTGATCGCGAAGATCGACAGGCTGATGGGAGTCGTGTGCTTCCAGACAGCCAAAGACAGCAACGAGGTTCTGAATCTATGGTCGGTAAACCTGGAGAGGCTGCTGGACCTCGTGGAGAAGAGCTGCCACCAAATTCACAAGGAAAGCATGGTTCACAAAGCTGTTCTCAGAGCTTAAACCCTGAGTTTTATCCTCAAAACTGTTCGAAAAACGAGGCTCGAGCCCGCGGTTCGTTTTCCGCACTTTTTTTTACTGCAACCCTAATTGTATTTGTTGCATTTCACACATTTAATCTTTTTTGGACAGACCACAAGAAATCATCATCAGCTGTATTGCAATTATTTTAGTTTGGGTTTATGAAATTCTCCTCCATTCTCATTCATACTTGCTTCATCTCTTATGGACTCATTCATTATTTAAAAGACTTCTCTATGCTTGTTTATGTTCATCTCTTCTTGAACTTGATCTTCTCTGCACCTCTTTTAGGGTCTGTTTGGGGTTTGTTTTCCCGCCTTGCGGCGGCAGTTGCTCCCGCACCGGCGGCCCCTCAATCTCTCGCTGTATTCATTCTAGATCAGTGACAACTAATGAGGTGCCAGCTGGACAACTAATGAGTTGCCAACACAGTAAATTCATATATCATATTTTAATGGAATGAA
Source organism: Dactylorhiza incarnata (assembly GCA_033032865.1). Classification (NCBI taxonomy): domain Eukaryota; kingdom Viridiplantae; phylum Streptophyta; class Magnoliopsida; order Asparagales; family Orchidaceae; genus Dactylorhiza; species Dactylorhiza incarnata. The sequence goes on from JAWHQI010000281.1 coordinate 1,542,868, forward strand.
GGTTTAAACTCTTTATATATATTCACCCAAATCTTCTCTGTAAGTTTACAAATGAAAATGACTCGATTCCTAGCATGTCAATTTCAAATATGCTGCTCGGCTGTAGACAAGAATTCAAACTCAGAAATTGGAATTAGCAATTTTGCTATTTGGCTGCATGTAAGAATTCAATGATAGATCTGTGATAGCTGCAATGACCGCATATATCCGATCTGCTCTAGGGATCTATGATATTATTATTGTTTGTAGTCTGTCAATTCGGATGTTGTTCAAGTCTATATACCTATTTGAAAAACACCAGAAGAGCCCCCCATTTTCTAATGAACAGATTTCAATGTTCTGTTCTCACCTTTCCCCCACATCCAGATTCAGAGAAACAATAATTCTCATTCATGTATGATTTCTCTCATTTGTGCAGTACAAAACCAAATCCACTTCTGGTTCACACTCTTTTGACTTCCTCTATTTTTTATGCGCTCCACTTTCCGTGCCATCTCTTGGTTTGTTTTCCTCTTCTCCTCATTTGTGCGTGCTCGATTTTGATTGTTCTTTCGTTCCGTTTAGGTACCCCTTCCCTCCTGGGCATGTAGATCTATCTATCTGTAAGCTCAACGATCCAATGCTCTGTTATGGGCTCACGAACGAGGTGACAACATGTGTTCGGGATGATGTGTATACTAGTTCATTATATCTTTATTTGTCGCACGTTGTTATTCTGTCTTTATTTTCACACGCGAGCTTATATAAAGCGGCGATATGAAGAATAGAGAATGCTTTTATTTCTCACTCATTGTGTAGTCCGGGTGAGGGACATAATTGGTATTTTTTGTTAAACACTTTCCTCTCACTATATATAGGTGGGGAGAGTGGGCTCGAAGGTTATGAAGATTAAACCTTAATTCTCTCTCTTGAATCTCTTCTTTTCATCCTCTTGGCTAGGGTTGAGCAAGACTCCCCTCTTCCCTTCTCTCGGTTGAGCCCGGCTCCCGTTGTATCTCCCACCATTGGGAAGGCTGGGCCGTGACAATCTTCTCTCTTTCAAGACCGCCCACCCATTTCAAATCGGAGGCTCGTATCATCTTGATATCGGAGCGTCCTCCCTCTAGACAACACACACATTCCCTGGAGGACTTTTGCACGCCTAGCAACGCCCAACAAAGACTCCCGCATGCACATTCTCAAACCGACAATTTCTCCCTCGACAATAGGCCCGCGCTTCCCGTGTAGACAGCAACCGTTGAACCCGTCGACAGAGCACTTCCAGTGTTGCTAGCAACTCTCGATCGTGTTTTGTCTACCTTCGACGACTTCTGCGCGCCTCCTCTTGCCATTTCCGCGTCGATTGCGACGCAACTGCTGGACGATTGTCCGACAATGCTGATGGAGTTGTATCTGCCGCTCCATGCGATGGTGTTCCCTATCCCAGCCCGCCGAACCACTCTCACCTACCTCTGACGAACCTCCCAACCCTCCCACGTTGTGGCCTTGTTGCTTCCTTGCCCAGCTGAGCGCCCAGTCAGATGCATCTGAGCTTCCATCCCACTGCCCTCACTTCTCCAACCTCCGGACAACCTCCATGTACCTCCTGTGACCATGGAAGAGGGTGGCCTTATCCTCGTGCACATCATAGAGAATGCAAAAGCTGATGGCTATTCAGGTGCCTCGATCACGACTTTGACTAACTTCTTAGAGGGCCTTCCCCTATTGGGGACCTCCGAGTCATGCCCCCCCTCGCAACGAGTTCTAATCAGGGCGCACCGGTCATGCCTTTCGAGTCTCACGGACCTCGAGGTAGTGTCCCGCATTATATGAAGTTGGATTTTCCCCTGGCATGACTCACGTTTTGAGCACTTTTTCGCCAACCAGCTCACACCATTGGAAGATTTGATTGGGTTAGCTTCCTTCCACCTCTTGGGCTTGACAAAACTATGGTATGGACACTGGCTCGAGAGACCCTACCTTAACTTGGTCCACCTTCAAGCACACATGCAATGTGCGTTTTGGCCCGTCTCTCCGCAACAATCCCTTGGGCGACCTCATCAATCTCAAGTAATCTGGATCCATGGATGGTCACTTGGAGAGTTTTCAGATGTTACTTACATGTGTTCTTTCTATTCATCCAAAGCACCAGGTGCCTATCTTTACTGCCAGTCTGCACGGTTGGTTGTTCCTCGATGTTGAGTTCCAAGCCCCGTAGGACTTTAACACAGTCATGAGCCTCGCTCACATTTGTGAGAAACGTCTCATCATGGATGCCCCATCTGACGGCCACTACGACGGGTACATGGATAGTCGGTGTGGGACACACACTCCTCGTTCTAGCAGTTTGTAGGGGTATGGAATCCAATGTCATCCCTGCGATTAAGCAATTATCACGAGCATAGATAGCAGAACGACATGCCCAAGGCCTTTGTTTCATCTGTGACGAACCATATTCGGCCGAACACATGTGCAACCGCCTTTTTTTACTTGAAGTGGTCGGCCCCTCAGATAATGAGGACGAGAATGTTGGTTCGGTGGCACCCCCGTACTTCAAGCTTGAGGACATGCTTGATCCAAATAAAGGGGCGATGTTATGGGCCAACTAAAGGGGTGACGACGCGTGTTCGGGATGATGTGTATCTATTAGTACATTGCATCTTTATTTGTCGCGCGCTATTATTCTCTCCTTATTTTCACACGCTGTTATTTCTCACGCATTATGTATCCCAGGTGAGGGGCATAATTGGTACTTTTTGTTAAACACTTTTCTCACTATATATATGTCAGGAGAGTGGGCTTGATTATGAAGATTAAATCCGAATTCTCTCTCTTGAATCTCCTCCTTTCATCTTCTTGGCTTGGTCTAGGGTTGAGCAAAACTCACCTCTTCCCTCCTCTCTCGGCCGAGCCCAACTCCCACTGTATCTCCCGCCATTGGAAGGTTAGGTTGAGGAAGAGTCGTGACAACTCCTTGAGATTTTTTTCCTCTCAAGACCGCACATCCGCTCCCAGTCAGAGGCTCGTATCATGTTCCATTGGCCCTGCTACTATTCAAGAGGTATCAGAGTAATCTCAACGGTTAAACAAAAGAGGACGCCATACAAATATTTGACTAGAAGAAGAAGAAGAATAAGACGCTATCGTGGAAAACGAGAGGATAAGCTGATGGCTCTGCCCGCAATAGAACGCTGATGACCGTCGCCGGTCTTGAAGCAGGACCATCAAATGAATCCGTACCCTTCGATTTATAATCTCTCTGATTTAATGAAATGCATTATTTTTTAAAATACATAAAATTTAAAATATTTATGTTTTTTTATAGATACTGCCAACTGGGCACATGGGTCCCACATGCATCGTGTGCATCAACAGTAATACTCGATCGTTGCTCGAGCGACAATGAAATAGTGTCACCATGCATTTTTTCCGAGCAAAAGGACATCCAACTAGGTTCCTCCCACATTCCGTAAAATTTTCTCACAAAATACAAAATAAAATCTTATATGCATATTTTTTAAAATAAAATAAAAACACACAAATTAGACACAATTATAAACAATTGTGATAAATTGAATAAAATATCAGCTTAAGACTCAATTGGAAAATTTTGCTGTGCCTATAACATTTTTACTTTTCTGTGCGCGGATTGTATTTTTAGCCCAACATATGGTTCTTTTTAAAATATAAATCACAGAATATTAGTTTACCTATTTTTATGATCATTTTAAGATCTCATATGTATATGTTACAATCTGAAAATACACATGTTAAAAAGTGTTTTTTTTAATACAGTTACAGTTGTAAATTACATACGTTTTTACGACTGTAAATATAACTATGAATACAGTTACAGTCGTAATTTCAACTAAAAATACTATTCTGCACCATCCCATCAAACGCTACGTGTACAGAAAATTCTCTCGCTTATGATCTGGTTGGATGGGATCGGATCCGACTCTCAGCTCAAGAACTTCAGGCCGAGCAAAAGTTGGCTTTGATTTTGATCAATTAAAAAAAATTATTGTCCTGTAATTATTTATTTCTGATTTATTGATTTAGTTAAATAATAATATTTACTCTTGCCCTATACTCAACCTCAGTGTTGGACCAAGAGGCATCTAATCAACCAATTATCACCCCAAGAGAGGGAAAATTTTTTAGGTGCTTAAAATGTGAATGAACAGTGCCGTGCGATTGAAATCAGTGCCACAGATATTTTTTTAGATGCATCAAATCACGTGCGCACTCATCTTGATGTGTATTTCGATGACTCTGGTTTCAATTGCATGACATTGTTCATTTACGTTTTACGTACCGAAAAATAGTTCTAGGACCAGGAACCTCATAATAGGGCACTGAAATGCATGCGTCGAGGTCATTAACACGCCGAGCATCAGTATATGCGCAAACGGTCACCACCTTTTTTAGGTTGTTTGAATGTAGAGCTTTTTCAAAAGAGTTTTTTGAAGAGAAGAGTTTTGGAGGCTTTTTGAGCTGCTGGTCCAATGGAGCTTTCTAAAATTGGTTTCTCTGCTTTCGTCTTTTCCTTTTTTATTTGAGGGTTTACGAAAGTCACGCCCCGATCATTCACGGTGTCTGTCTTGCTTCCTTCTCGCCGCTGCTGCAAATATTTTCTTCTCACATTTATGATTCTTCACTGTTTTAAAAAATAATTAAATGAAAAAATTTCAAACAGGTTACAGTTTTTTCAAAAGCTTTTTTTTTGGACAGCTCCCCTGGGAGTTTACATAATTACAGGTTGCACCGCTCTATCTTTCGAAATTACATTCATCTCCCCCTCTAAGTTTTCCCCTGTTTACAAAAAATGTCGATTCCATTGGAAATACGGATATTCAATTTTATCCTTTGTAACGACTCTACGTTGAAAAGTGACTTTTTACTTTGGAAATATAGGTGAAAAGTGATAAAATATACCAATTTATTCTATGATATTCAATTTTACTCTTTGTAATAACTCTACCTTAAAAAATGTGCGTTGCATTTTATCTTGGCAGTTGTTATAAGCACACCAGTTTTGGCTATTCGCACACCAATTTCTATGAGTTATTATGCGCCTTATGAAAATACGCCTTGTACATATATTTTTAGGAAAAGTGTTCAACACAAAAATTGTAGATCTCGTCGAGATCTACAACTTTCGTGTTGAACATTTTACCTAAAAATGCATGTTCAAGGCGTATTTTCAAAATTTCGCTAAAAATTCGTTAAAGTAACGATCATGACAACAATACGTCTTGTGTGCATTTTTAGGAAAAATGTTCTACAATTTTCGTGTTGAACACTTTTCCTAAAAATGCATGTACAAGACGTATTTTCAAAAAACACGTAATAACTCATAGAAATTGATGTGTGAATAGCCAAAACTGGTGTGCTTATAACAATTGCCTTTATCTTTTGTAATGAATTTATAATTATTATAAAAATATAAAATTGAAATATCAAAATAATTTGGCTGATTTTATCATTTTCATCCACATTTCTAACAAAAGGGCATTTTTGTAAACCGGAAAAATTTATAATAAAAATCTTTCATTTTTAGTGCAGGACAAATGCCCCTTGCAAATCAAGGTGGGGAAGAGAGAGGGAGGGGAGAGAGAAAGAGTGGGGCTTGTGGATGAAAGAGAGAGGGGAGACAGATAAAAAATGAAAGATCTTTATCATAGGGATTTGTTAAAGGCAAACCAAATTTGTCTATCAGCAAACCATTTGTTGACGCCAGGAAAATCCTGACCTCAAAATTCGGACCGATGCAGCCGGAGGCTACTCGCCCAGCAGTCCAACGAGATGATTTGGCTGGCGACTACGACGAAGCTAGAAGAGCAACGAACCAGACCCCAGGTGTTGCAGCAGGGAGGTCCCACCACGTACCCAGAAGCTCAAGAGAGTCTTCCCCTCCGAAACCAAAGTGGCCGAGCTGGGTACAAGGAAGGAACCGACTTGGCTAAAAGCAAGGGTGACGGGCTCGAGAGTTCGGGAATCGGGGTCCAAAAGCTCAAGTCCAGGTGCCAATCCAAGTACCCCTGGGGTCCTATTTATAGGAAAACCAAAGGGTAGGGGGGCCTTTTATAGCCTAGCCCCAAACCCGGCGACTATGGGTTACTCGGCGAGTATCATGCCATAGTCGCCCATCTGGCGAGTATTGGGTGCTGCTCGCACACGCCGTGCCAATACTCGCCCAGGGCTTCTGCTGCTTCTTGCGCGTGCCGAGCTATTCTGGTTGATACTGGCCTACCTGGCGAGTATGGCCTGCATACTCGCCAGGGTCTCTTCTGTTCCTGCCTTGGACTGCTGGTCTCTGTGTTGACCCTTTGACCTTGACTTCAGCCTACGTGGCTTTGAATGGGCCTACCCTCGGAGAATGAGGGTTGTACACAATCCCCGCTCTTTGCGAGTAACGTAGTTGCTCGGAAAGAATCATCCAACCCTTATTCGACGAGCTGTCTTTCTGGCGAGTATTTGGTCTATACTCGGCATCTCGCTGGCCGACGCTCGAGCTCTATAAATAGAGGGGCAGGGGTCTCTGATGGCACGTCTTTTCTGAACTCGCTCAAGATGATGCGCGACTATGCTGCAGAGGCTAAGGCGGCCATGGCTGGTCTTGTCGGCGTGTTCGACGGTTCTTCGCTCCCTCCGCGCCTAGGTCACGAGGTTGAGGACTTCCTCGCTTCTAAGAAGAGGAAGAGGCTCGCGAAGAAGAAGAAGAAAGGGAAGAAGAAGGTCACTGAAGAGGAGGTCGCCGCCCCTTTGGGCGACCAACACCAGCAGCTGCTGGACGAGTTGGGGCTTTCTAACGAAGGCAACTCGCCGGCCGCTGATCCTCCTGCTCCAAATGTCGCCGAGGAGTCGAGTATGCCTGGGACCTCGACCTAGAATCAACCGGAGAATCCCGGTCCTGCGCGAGGTGGGAGCTACCTACTCGCGACCTTCTTTGATTGACCTCGACTTGGTCCGAGTTACTGAATGTTTCTTCTATGCTCGCGAATTCGTCCACCATCGGTGCTCAGGAGGAGCCTCTGGCCGCGCCTCCTCTGAGATCGTCGTCTATGGTCTCGCCTAGGGGTGGCGGGCGCTCGACGCGAGTTCTCCACAGCTCCTTGCTGGAGAAGAGGCCGATGAGCGAGCAACGGGCTCCTCTGGCGGGCAGCGTGCTTCCGCCACCACAGCCTCTTGATTCTTCGGGGTTAGCGAGCAGCTCGCAGCTGCCCGTGGGTGGGCTTCCGCCACCTCCTCCTTTTCCTCCTCCCGTCACGACTCAGGGCGAGCAGCGCCCTTCGACTTCGACCGCTCCCTCTACTCACCAAGGCGAATACTCGCGCCGTGGCGGGACTGAGGGCCCTTCGGGCTTCTTTCCTCCGAGGGGGGAGGGCGACCATCCGATAGTCGTGGTCGTGGGAACGCGCCTCCTAGCCGGGATCAGACCGCTGGGTCCCATCCTGCTCGGCGAGGCGATCATCGTCACAACACGTCTCCTCAGCGAGGCAGGGGCTCTCCTCGCCGTCATTCTCGCAGTCCTCGGCCAGGTACTTGGTCGCCATTTGTGATAGTCGCCATTATCTTCACTCGGTTCCTTTAGTCGTCAAAGCTCTGATATTTTTACCCTTTTTTGCAGCTCGTGCTCGCACTCCCATAGGAGCCTTGATTGACGCCGTCGGGCTTCCTTCTCGCGAGTATCAAGAGAAGGCCACTCGCGCGATCTTGGATCTGGAGGCGAAGCTAGAGCGCTTGGCGGTCAGCGAGCCCCATCGCCGCCTGACTGACATGGAGTCGCGGGTTGAGCGCCTGGCGAGCACTAACGCTCATCGTCGCTTGACCGAGCTGGAGGTGCGAGTATCTCGGCTGGAAGAGTTCGATACTCGCCTGGCTGGTGCAGAATCTCGCCTTCACACCGTTAGCGACCTAGAGCGCCGAGTTGCGAGGCTCGAGCATCGCCAGCAGCTGCATCATGATGAGATGGTGGGGATGCGTGCGAGCATGGGCTCGGTCGGTCGGCTGGCGAGGATTGAAGACCAGCTATGGCAGGGCGAGGACGCGATGTCCGTAGCCTTCGAGCACTTCAAGCGAGCTCGCAGTTTGGGCTGGGTCGGGCGACATCCTCAGCCTGCGGATCCTCAGGCGAATATTCAGGCGCCTCCTTAGATGTTGTCCTTCTTTATTTTCTTCATTCCATGTCATGTCGCCTTTGGCGAGTATCCCTGTAATTCTTGAACACTTAAATTTTTCTGATGTAATATTATTTGGCGAGTATGGGAAACTCGCCCTCCATTACTTGCTTTGCTTTCTTCTTTCTGTGATGGATTATTTGTCTTGATTTTTTCTATCTCCTTTTATTTTGGCGAGTATTGTCTGCGTGTCGCCTATGCATGGTGAGCTTCTTTCATGTTTTCTCTTGCAGGTCTTCGCGCCTTGGAGGTCGACTCCTTGCTGACGCGTGCTGTTGAGTTGGCGACTTCAACTTAATACTCACCACCCCCTTATTCCTGATTGCGCCGTCGTGCTCGATAAGCCAAGCTGCCCGACTACTATAAATAGGGGGGGCGGGCGGGTGAGTATTTATTACGCTTTCGGCGACCTTCCTACTCATACGCGAGTATCTTCCGTCTTCCTCCCTTCTTCTTGTCTTCTTTGATACTCGCCTCTCTTCCTTTCTCTCCTCCAAGATGTCTGATGAGGCGACTGTTCGGCGTGCCAATCACGGCAAGAACTTTGCGGCGACCACCTTCAAGAAGTCTGTCACGACTGAGAAGGATTTGTAGGTCTTCAAGGCGAAGTACATCCCGCCAGGGTTTGTCGCTCGGCTTCCTCGCCAGGGCGAGCGACTAAACACTGTCTTGACCACCGAGCGGGTGTTCCCTACTCGCCACTTCGAGGTGGGCTTGTGACTACCACTGTGGACGGAGTTCTCCCAGATACTCCGTTACTTTGGGATAGTACCTGCCCAGATCAACCCCAATGGGGTGGCGATGATTGTGGGGTTCCTCTGCTATCTGCGCGACCAGGGGATCGCCTTCAACCTCTCCGTCTTCAGGCGGGTATTCCACTTTATGGCGACAAGCGAGGGCGTCGTCTTCCTGTGCAGCCACGTCTGCACGCTGGTCGGCACAGCAAATAAGAATCATCGCTGGGGAGAGCGACTAGTCGTCATCACTGGCGACTTTCAAGCCATTCCCGACAGGTCCTTCCAGCCGCCGGAGAGCGTCTTCGGGGCTTCTCTCCTAAGCGAGGGTGGCGAGAAACTGCTCGAATCCTTCAGGAATCGCCGCCTTGATGTGGTGTTCTGGAGGAGGCGAGTAGATGAACTCGCTGAGGTTTTCCCAGGCGAAGGTAACCTACCGCGCGAGTATTCGCGATACTCATTCTTCGTCTTCAATTTGGCGACTAACTGGAATTATCTCTCTTCTTGTTGCAGCAGTCCATGTTCTGCCACGCGAGCTTCTTCCCGTGGTGGTGAAGGCGACGGCTTCCACACATGGAGGTGCGGGGAATTCTGCTCGCGGGGATGGGGTCTACTCGCCCATCGACTTGTCGCTAGGAGGCGATGAGCCCTTGATCGTCGGCGAAGGATCTGGGACTTCGAAGAAGCGGAAGGAGAGGGGCGAGCCCTCCGAGCCCTCGAGGAAGAAGAAGGAGGTCGCTCACAGGGACTTTGACAAGAAGGCGGACGCTTCTGAGGCTGGCGAGCCTTACGCCCACCCAAATTTCAACCTCGGTAGGCGTGGCGAGGACATCTATGGTGGCCCCTTGGTGACCTGGACGGAGAGTGCCCATGAGGTGACTCTAAGCTCCAACCTCCCCGCCTGGTCGGAGGACTGGGAGGACAAAGGCGAGGCTTACGACGTGACCTTTGCCATCTATGGTCGCGCGGACGCCGAAGTCCTGCCGGACGCTTCTGCCGAGTATCTGGCTCACCAGACCTCGCGCTCTTTACTTCGATCTGCCGAGCTGGCCCATTCGACAGCAAGGCGATTGCTCGAGTATGAAGGGGGTGATCAAGACCCAAAGCAAGAAGATGATCGTCATGGGGCTCAAAGAGAAGGAGCATGAGGTACTCGCCTCACTTCTATACTCGCTCCTGGGATACTCGCAACTTTGCCGAATAGTTTGCTTTACCGTCTGTGTTTCCTTACTTTTTTGCAGGCCGCCGAGGTGGAGATGGCGAAGAAGACCTCCCAGCTGGAGAAGGAGCTGGAGGACACCCGGCTGGCCCTGGAGGCCGCCCAAGTTCGCATCGCTGAGCTGGAAACTCGGCCTGCCGAGCAACAGCCAGCGGTGGCGGGCCCTTCCAGGGTCGGCAAGCATATTAGGATACTCGGCGATGATATGCCTCGCATTCGTCGGGAGATCGCGCGAGCAACGGGGACTGTCATCCTGAGCCAATTGAAGGCGGACGACCTTCTGAAGCCGGCGGCGATGGAGCTGACAGTGGTGGACCTCATCCCGGCGCTGCTTGCCGAGGAGTCCACCTCTCCCTTGCGAGCATCTTCCCAGCTGTCTGGTGACTCCGAGGATGATGATTCCGAGGACGAGGATGATGACGATGGTGGCGACGAACCAGATGCTGATATTGATGGAGAGGATGACGCCTAGTCGCCCTGGGCACCCTTTTTTGCTCGCCCGGCGACCTTTTGTAAGCCCTTGGAAGATTTTTTTGTAATTTATACCAGATATATAAAGAAAAAAGGGACAAGATTTTGCTCGCCTGTTTCTTCTTCCTTACTTCCAGTCTTGAATGTCGCTTAGGCTCTTAGGTTCGAGGCGAGATTGAGTGCTCGCTAGGCTCTTAGGCTCGAGGCGAGGTTGAGTGCTCGCTAGGCTCTTAGGCTCGAGGCGAGGTTGAGTGCTCGCTAGGCTCTTAGGCTCGAGGCGAGGTTGAGTGCTCGCTAGGCTCTTAGGCTCGAGGCAGGAGTGAATGCTCGCGCCTGCATACTCGCACCTGCATGCTCGCATGTGTATACTCACACGTATATACTCGCCGGATTACGTCGAGTATTACCTTCATACTCGCCTTTTCAATGGTTCCTTCTGTTTGAGTCGAGTCGTGAGGGGCACTTGGAGGGCCCCGAGGGACACATGCTCTCAAGGCCATGCCTTGCACCTGGTGAAGAGTTTATTAGATTTATTTAATAACAATGGACTTTTAAGGGGAAAGAGATAGGGAATGGCAGTCGGGGAGGTCTGGAGGGACACCTCTTCCCGAGGCCTACATCCTACTCAGATACCGGATGTCGACGAAGAATGTCATCAAGTAAGGAATGACAGTCGGGGTGGTCCAATGGGACACACCATCCCGAGGTCTCCATCCTACTTGGATGCCGGAATGTCTCCATTCTTCGGTCGGTCGAATCGGTCTTGCCCTTTCCCAAAGTTGGAATGCCGGCTTCCAGACTTTCCCCTGGTAATCCCTTCAGTCGGACGAGAAGTGCGGTCGGTGGGAACCGCGGCCAACGTGCAAGGGGGGAGCTGATCTCGGTCGTCATTGCAGAGGCTTGGACTTAAGGGAACGCACACCCGAGGCACTGTCCCATCATCCGTTCTGAGTTTTTACGAGGGTTAGGTCGGAGGCTCGTGTTTCAACTTGCGGCGGTGAATGTTGATGCAGGACGACGTCAAGCAGGGAGTGGAAGTCGGGGAGGTCCAAGGGGACACACCATCCCGAGGCCTCCATCCTACTTGGATGCTGGACGTCTGCGATGAATGACGTCAAGTAGGGACTGACAGTTGGGGAGGTTCCAAAGGAACACACCATTCCGAGGTCTCCATCCTACTTGGAGGCTGAATGCCGACCTAACCTGTTTCCTGTTGCTCAACAATTAAACGGGGAGTTTAAGCACACTTGAGCACATTAACTCACACAATTGGAGGAAATAATCGGAAACGCATTGCTTTGTTATGGGCTTTTAACCCTCGAGGGTGCACGACACCTTTATTCAAGGGTCCCCTGAGCTAGTTAAATCGATCATCTCTTCGCCGAATCGGGAGGTCAGCGTCCAGACTTTTCTCCTGGAATCTCTTCAGTCGGACGAGAAATGCGGTCGGTGGGAACCGCGACCAACGTGCAAGGGGGGAGCTGATCTCGGCCGTCATTGCAGAGGCTTGGACTTAAGGGAACGCACACCCGAGGCACTGTCCCATCATCCGTTCTGAGTTTTTACGAGAGTTAAGTCGGAGGCACATTTCCCAACCTGGCGTGGAGATCGACTATACCGGCCTTCTTCCTTAAAAGACTTTTCTGAGATAGGAAGGACTGCCTCATCCCATATTTCAGGGAGGCGTAAATTTTTATTTATAAACGAATTTACAAAAGAAGGGGGCATGTACATTCCCCTTAGGGATAAAACCTTTTCAGGTCATCGCCGCTCCAGGTGTTCCCTAGCAGCTCGCCTTCCTGGTTCTGCAAGCAGTATCCTCCGGTCAGGAGAGCTTCCTGGATGATGAAGGGTCCTTCCCAGTTCGGGTTGAGCTTCCCGACGGCTGCTGACCTGCCTGTCGCGTCCACTTTCTTTAGGACCAGGTCACCTGCTTGGAAGTGCTTGAGGCGGACATTTTTGTCAAAATGTCTTGCCATTCGGCGCTTGATCTCTTCTTGCCTAGCTGAGGCCAGGTCTCGGAGCTCATCGATGTTGTCGAGGGACAGCTTCTGGGCTTCCTCATTTTCCAATCGCCATTCTTCGTTTCCGTCTTCCGCGGCTACCACCCTTGGGCTTCTGACTTAAAACTCTACTGGAATGAGAGCTTTCGACCCGTGAGAGAGCTTGAATGGTGTCTCCCCGGTGGCTGAGCTAGGAGTGGTCCTCAAAGCCCAAAGGACCGAGGGGAGCTGGTCCGCCCAATTACCTCTCAGGTTCTCGACTTTCTTCTTCAGCAGATTGATGATCAGCTTGTTGGCGGCCTCCACTTGACCATTGCTCCTGGGATGGTGTACGGAGGCGAATCGAAGATCGGTTCCCAGCTGCCCGCAGAAATCCTCCAATTCCAAGCTGGCAAACTGGGGACCGTTGTCGGTGACGATGGCTAGAGGGATTCCAAATCTGCAGACGATCTCTCCCCAAATGAAGTTCTTCACGACTTGAGAGGTGGTTTTGGCCAAAGCCTTGGCCTCGATCCACTTGGAGAAATAGTCGATCATGACGAGAACGAACTTCCTCTGGCCACTCGCTTGAGGGAAAGGGCCGATCAAGTCCATCCCCCAGATGGCAAACGGCCATGGGGCGGTGATTGATCGGAGCTGCTAGGCCGGCTGTAATTGAAGAGGGGCGAAGAGCTGGCACTTCTGACACTTCTTCGAGAAGGTCTCGACATCCTTCCGGATAGTAGGCCAGAAGTAACCTTGCCTTAGGATCCTTTGTTCCAAAGTGCGAGTCCCAGAATGGCTTCCACACTCTCCCGAGTGGATCTCTTCCAACACTCGAGGTACTTCGTCTTCAGAGACACATCTGGCCAGGGGGCCTGAGATGGTTTTGCGGTACAGCTCTCCGTTTTGCAGTAAATAATACGCCGCCTTGTACCAGAATCTTCTTTGATCACCTTCATCCGCCGGGAGCTGTCCGCTGACCAGGAAGGCCACAAAGGGATCCATCCACGAAGGGCGTTGCTCGATTTCCATCATCTCCCCTTCTTCAATGGATGGATGGAAGAGTTCGGTAATAGTTCCTCCAGCTCTCGACCCATACTTGGCTAAGCGATCTGCTGCCGAGTTCTCTTCTCTCGGCACATGCTCGACGAAGAAGGACTGAAAGCCTCCAATCAGCCCTTTCACCTTTACCAAGTACTTCTGCAGGATGGTGTTGCGCACCTCGAACTCGCCTCGAATCTGCGACGCGACCACCATCGAATCCGTGAAAGCCCGGACATCACGGATCCCCAATTCCTTGGCAAGGCGCAAGCCTGCCACTATGGCCTCGTACTCTGCTTGGTTATTTGTGACGGGGAAGAGTATCTCGACGGCTTGCTCGATTCTTGTTCCCTGTGGGCTGACGAGCACGATGCCCACCCCCACAGAACTTTTGCCCGAAGCTCCGTCCACAAACATCTTCCATGGGATCAGATTGAGAGCTTCTTCTCCTGGCTCCGTTTCCACTGAGAAGTCAGCCAGGAAGTCTGCTACTGCCTGGGCCTTGATCGCCACCCGGGGGGAGAAGGAAATGTCGAAACTCGCTGAGTTCTATCGACCATTTCGCTAACCTCCCAGAATGTTCCACTCCCTCTAGGACATTTCAGAGAGGATGATCAGTCACAACCCGAATGGAGTGAGCTTGAAAGTAAGGTCGGAGCTTCCGCGCCGACACCACCAGGGCGAAAGCGAGCTTCTCCAGGATCGGATATTTCAACTCCGCCTTTTTCAACACCCGACTGACATAGTAGATGGGCAGCTGCTTCCTTCCTTCCTCTCGGACCAATACGGAACTTACTGCTTCTGCCCCTACTCCCAGGTAGATGAGCAGGTCTTCGCCTTCCTTTGGGCTCTGAAGGAGAGGTATTTGAGTCAACTGCTCCTTCAGTCTTTCGAACGCCGTCTCACATCCTTCGGACCACTTGACGCTTTCAGTTTTGCGGAGTGTCTTGAAGAATGGAGAGCACTTCTCACCGACCTTTGAGAGGAAGCGGCTAAGACCCGCCAGCCTTCCTGTCAACCGTTGGACTTCCTTCATCGTCTTTGGTGACGGCATCTCCAGGATCGCCCTAACCTTGTCGGGGTTAGGCTCTACTCCCTCCGGGGTAAGGAGATGCCCCAGGAACTTTCCTCTTCCAGCTCCGAAGACGCACTTCGCTGGATTGAGTCGCATCTTGAATTTCCTCAGCGTCGCGAAGGTCTCCACCAGATCGGCCACGTGTTCCTTGGACGCTCTTGCTTTTGATTAAGAGGTCGTCCACGTACACTTCCAGGTTCCTCCCCTTTCGCCCCTTGAAGATGTGGTCCATCATCCGCTGGTAGGTGGCTCCCGCATTCTTCAAACCGAAGGGCATCATTTTGTAGCTGTAGCAGCCATCATCGGTGATGAAGGAGACATCGCGGCAATCGGGGGGATGCATCCGGATCTGGTGATATCCTGAAAACGCATCAAGGAAACTCATCACAGAAAAACCGACGGCTGAATCAACCAGCGCGTCGATTCGAGGCAGGGGATAACAATCCTTCGGGCAGCTTTTATTCATCAAGGAAAAGTCAACACACATTCTCCAGCTACCCCCCATTTTTTTCACCATTACAACATTGGAGACCCAGCCTGGGTACTGGATCTCCGATACAAAGCCTGCATCGAGCAGTTTTTTCACCTCCTCCCGGATTGGCTTGGCAAGGATGGTGGCGGTCCTCCTCTTCTTCTGGCGGACGGGTTGGACCGTGGGATCCAGGTTGAGGCGATGGCATGCAACCTCGGGATCGACTCTTGGCATCTCGGCGGCACTCCAAGCGAAGATGTCGACGTTCTTTTGCAGACACGCCTCCATCTCGATCTTCTCCTCCGTCTTTAGCGATCCGTCGATCTTCAACAACCCAGGTACTCCCTCTGCGGAGAGTACCTCGATTTCTTCAACTGCTTCGGCCACCTCCAGCCTGGCCGGGCTCTCCAGCACCCTTCCGAACTCTTCTGCGTCAGCCATCCAGCTGATGGTGCTGACGACGCTGAGATAGCACTCCCGCGCGGCTCTTGGATCGCTCCTGATCCTCACCTGGACATCTCCCTTGCAGTAGTTCAAGCACTGATGGTAGGAAGATGGGACGACCTTGAAGGCGTTGAGAAGCGGCCTCCCAAAGATAGCCCTGTAACAGCTCGGGGCGTTGACGATGACAAATCGACAGTTGATGGAGGTGCCACCGAGTGTTATAAGGAGATCTGCTCCTCCTTCCACTTCCTTCTTCTCTCCGGAGAAGCCGAAGAGGGGACCATCAGCTGCCCGAACCCTTGCTGCTCCGACTCCCAGTCCGTTAAACGTCACCTTGAAGATAACGTTTACGGAGCTACCGTTATCGATCAGGATTCGATCAACGGTGAAGTCCTCCACTGCGGCTTGAATCACGAGGACATCATGGAAGGGATTCTCGTTCCCTAGCATGTCCTCCTCAGAAAAGGTGATCTCCTCCATCGGGGGTGGTGCTTGCGAGGTCGAGGCGACACTCCTGCGGTAGATCTGATGGAGGATCCCCTTGCAGGAAGCTTCCAGCCCCGCTCCCCCATGGAATACTCCGACTCTGCCTCCCTGAACCAGGTCTCCCCGACCTCCTTGGTCGACCCGGTCCTCGTTCCTTCTTCGAACGACGGCAGCCTGCCCTGCCTGCGGCTCGGCAAGGGCCTCTATCCTCCGCTGCTCCCCTCCACCTTCTCCTACTGCTAGCCTCCTCTGGGCTTCCCAAAAGTCTGGGCAGGCAGCCATGGCATGCCCCTCCGCCTGGTGGAAATCACAGTAGAGGGGAACCTCCTCTGCTTCTGCTTCTTCCTTCCTTGACGGCGTCCACGCCCGACTACCGTCATCGCTTCGTCTCTCCTCCTCTCCTGACGCCTCTCCGGCTGGCGAAAGGGCCTTCTCTCTGGGGATCTCCCCCTTTGGTCCCGACGCTGGTGCCGTCCAGCCGGCCTCCAAGGTGGCCGGTTGACGGGGACCTGATAGCGCCTTTCCTCCTCCTGGCGCTCTGGGGAATCGACGGGTCTCCTCTCAACGCTCCTCCTGGCTTCCTTCCTCCTGGGCTCCTCCCTCTTCTTTTCTTCTCTCCTCCTTTCTTCCCGCCGCTCCGGCCTCTTCTTCTCCTCTCTCCTGTGCTCTTCTCTCTTTCTTTTCTCAGGGATCCTATCCCTCTCTCCTTCCTCGCCTCTGGTCACCTGTGCAAGCCTTGCCAAGAAGTCAGGGTTGGAAGCCTCTCCTCGGACAAACTTGTTGGCCCTCTGAATGAGGTTATCGTAGGAGTAGGGAGGATTCTCACTGAGCTCCAACTTGAAGAGGCCTTGACTTATGCCGAACGTCAAGGCCAGCAACATGATGTTGCTATCCACCTCCTGGATCTGCAGAACCTCCTCCTGAAAGCGCTCGATATAAGGTCCCAACGCCTCGTCCGGCCTTTGCACCAGATAGAACAGGGCCGTTGCCTCCTTCTTCAGCTTCCAGGCCGTGTCGAACCGGGTCGTCAGCCCACGGCACATGTCTTCAAAGCAGTAGATCGAGCCGGCGGGCAACTGGTGGAACCAGTCCCAGGCCTTTGCACGGAAGGTGATGGCAAACAGCCTGCACTTGAAGGCGTCCGACATGGTTCGGATAGAGACTATATCCTCGAACCATTGGATGTGCCGGACGGGGTCCTCCTTCCCCGAATAGTAATTCAAGGCGGGGTCCCTGAACCCTTCTGGCACTGGCGCGGCAAGGATCTCCTCGCAGAAGGGGCTCCTCCCTCCTGCCCGGCGACGATCCTCCACCTGGCGAGTATCACCGCCATACTCGCCATATGGGCGAGTATCCTGGTATCTCGCCTGCTCGCCCGGCTTGCGGAAGCGAATCCCTTGCGAGGTCGGCTGGTAGAACTGCGACCTCCTTGGTCGCTCGGTCTCATCCTCCACGTGCTCCTTTCCTGCTCGCCGAGGGGGACTCCCTCCCTCGGACGGAACCGGGCGATGCGGCGAGGTCGCCGTGACCTCGGCGCGCAGCTGAGGCGCTGCTCGCATGGCTCCCTCCATGCGCTGCGCGAAGGCTTCGAAAACTGCCAACGTAACGAACTCGCCACTCGCGGACGAGTTGCCGACTACCTCCTCATGGTCGCCAACTGCGACCATCTCGCCTTCTTACTGAACTTTCTTCCAACGACTACGGTCCACGCTCACCGCACCAAAGTGTTGACGCCAGGAAAATCCTGACCTCAAAATTCGGACCGATGCAGCCGGAGGCTACTCACCCAGCAGTCCAACGAGATGATTTGGCTGGCGACTACGACGAAGCTAGAAGAGCAACGAACCAGACCCCAGATGCTGCGACAGGGAGGTCCCACCACGTACCCAGAAGCTCAAGAGAGTCTTCCCCTCCGAAACCAAAGTGGCCGAGCTGGGTACAAGGAAGGCACCGACTTGGCTAAAAGCAAGGGTGACGGGCTCGAGAGTTCGGGAATCGGGGTCCAAAAGCTCAAGTCCAGGTGCCAATCCAAGTACCCCTGGGGTCCTATTTATAGGAAAACCAAAGGGTAGGGGAGGCCTTTTATAGCCTAGCCCCCAACCCGACGACTATGAGTTACTCGGCGAGTATCATGCCATAGTCGCCCATCTGGCGAGTATTGGGTGCTGCTCGCACACGCCGGGCCAATACTCGCCCAGGGCTTCTGCTGCTTCCTGCGCGTGCCGAGCTATTCTAGTTAATACTCGCCTACCTGGCGAGTATGACCTGCATACTCGCCAAGGTCTCTTCTGTTCCTGCCTTGGACTGCTGGTCTCTGTGTTGACCCTTTGACCTTGACTTCAGCCTACGTGGCTTTGAATGGGCCTACCCTCGGAGAATGAGGGTTGTACACCATTGTTAACAGCAAATCATATATTTTGAAAAATACTAGATGCAAATGAAAATATTAACCACAAACCAATGTTGTTAACAACAAACCAATAATACAAACTACACAAATAAAATAATTAGACAAAAAAACTAAATTCAAATGTTGTGATGGGAAAGGGGACGGGATAGGTGGTGAGAGAGGCGACGGGTGATGCGGCGGGAGAGGCGACGGGTGAGTGGTTGTAAGGAGGTGTTGTGTGGTGTATATGCGAAGTTGTGTAGCTCTTGATGTGCAAGTGTTGTGCATTGGGTGAAGTAATAAAAGTTTGTGTTTCTCTTCAAGTTGTGTTTGGGTCCACTGTGACGCTTCCAACACGGAGAAGAGCTTGGAGGTGGCTGCTCGGTTGGAAGGGAGATAGCTCGACGGAGTTGTGGAAGAGTTCGCCGGGGCCGAGGAAGGAGAGAAGCTCGAGTAAAGCTTCGGAGGAGAGTTCAGCCATGGAGGAGAAGGAAGAAGCTCTCGGTTTGAGGAAAGGGCTCGCCGGCAATGGAGAAGATGGCTGCTCGGAGGATGAGCTCGCCTACGAAGGCGTCGGGGAGGAGCGGGATCGAGGAGGAGTGAAGAGCTAGGGCTCGCCATTTTCCGCCGTCGGGCTGCAGCAGGTGAGGGCGAGAGGTTTGCGATTTTGCGCCTTTGGTTTGCGCAAAGAAAAACAGGAGAATAAATTTTGTTTTGGTTTTTAAGATTTTTGGTGTGCGATTAGTCAATTTGGGTTTGCCCTTAGCAATTCCCTTATTATAATGTAGAGAGAGAGAGTGAGAGATAATGTCGATATTTAATGAGTTGAATTTTAAGCGATTTAACGATATTTAATTTTTTTTATTAAGCTCATTTACACTTTTTTGATTAAGCTCATTTAATTTTTGATTAAAGTCATTTAAAATTATACGGTTTCAATTATGTATATAGATATACGAGCATTTTCGCACGAGTTACGCCCGTGCTCGATGCTCGCGGGCGGCCTTCAGACGCATCAATGCTGGCTTCATTGCGCTGGTTGCGAGCGGCGAGGCATTCATGACGTTCACGAAAGCCCGTGCAATCGACAGCAGTGAAGATGAGCGCATCACGGGTTTTATGAGGACAAAGCCCGCATTGATGCGGCAAAGGCCTCCCGAGAGCATCGGCCCGTGCGTAGCCCGTACGAAAATGCTCGTATGTGTTTATATATATATACACCTTAAGAACAATATACATAAACCTTCAAAACTTACATTCCAATAATAAAATAAATTATAAAAAAAGGCACGTGAAAATATAGCGCCTGAAGAACTCCAACAATCCAGCTCTTAAGAATATTTAACACATGCTCATCCAAATAATAATGAAAAATAATAATAATTATATATATATATATAATCAAACTCATCATGGGCATGTCATGCTTCTGCCGGGCCCACCATAGTAGAAATAGTTGCCCCATACCCTGTTCACCCCTCCCACAATGTCGTAGCATCCCGGGTGGTCGGCGAGCAGCCGGATTCCGGCGGCCGGAACCAGGCTGTTATCCCAGTCAACGAGCTGCAGATTTCTGAAGTAGGATGATCTTCCGAATCCTCCGTTAGCCAAATGGCCGCTGCCCATTTCGGTGGACGTGTGAAAGCCGGACGGCTGGGTGTTGACTATCTCGCCGCCGAACTGCACCATGCTGGCATGATCGGCGAGGTGGCTGAACAGGAGCGACGGCCAGTAGCCGACGAGTTCGCCGGAGCCAAACTCCAGCCACCAGTTGCCGTGATTGGGGTCCTGCGGGGTTTGCGCTGTTAAAAATAATGGAAAGCTGCCGTTTTTAATTTGAAAATTGATCATAACTCCGGCCGCCGGAATCTGTAAAGCTGGTTCTTTTACATCAAGAAGTTCAAATACCACCCTAGCTTGCGCTGTCCTTAGTATTTTTTTTCATATATATTTTTATATCAGTAAGTAAAGTATTAAACAATTATTTTGTAGAATCATATATTTCTCATGCGTGTCCAATGAATAAAACTTAATCAAAATATACACTTGAAGTAATATACGATTTATCCAAAGAACAGATTAGTATCAATAACTGGTTATGATGACTCTAAAATTCCAAGGATTTAGTTTCGATAATCGATTCCGGTTCTGTTCTCGGATACCCGAACATAGAACCGAACCGAATTACTCGGTTATAATTTGTTTTGGATTTGGAAAGATCCATGAGAACCGACCAGAGCCACCCGGTTCGGTTCGGTTTTGATCCGATTCTCGATTATTTCGTTACTTTTTCACACCCCTGGATGTCGCCTCAAGCCATGAACACGAGATTGAGGGAAGGAGTAGATCCCATGTGACATTCCAAATCCAATGAATACGGGAAGTGTTTTTGGGGTATCGAAGCATTGACTGACAACTCATAGCTAGACGAATAGTAGGCTTTTAGCTGAAAGAAGGTGCATGAATAAATTTAACTCCTAGCTCAAATATAAGATGCGTTTCTATAGATCAAGCGGTGGAGCACTATTAGAAACTGCATAGAGCATAAGAGTAGTTCAGAGATATGTGATCTACTGAGAAGTGCTCATCTGACACATCATAAAAATGATAAAATCGTGCGATTCAATCTAACATACATAAGCTTAGACAACCAAAACAAATACTATATCATATATATTATGGGTTTAGTCGTTTCACATTATAACTAGCTCTAATATCATATTAGAACTTAAGCATCCAGTCTAAAATTAATGTCCCAAGATCTACAAAATTCCTACAACAATACAAAATCCTCAATGCAAGTATGGAAAATATATACCTTCCAAACTAGAACGCTTATATCGAACTGGCCGCCATCGAATGTTGATGCTGGCTGAATCGCCGCTCCGATTGCTATCCTGCTGTTCGTCTGGATGAAACCCGAGCACAAGAGATTGTAGCATCCAGTCGTTTGGTACTCGTCGGTCTAAACAACGACGAAACATTCATCACAAACTATAGTAAATTTAAATATTTTTTTGCTCATTTCATACTAGCTTTATATTTTGTGCACATGCACTTACTGTCCAGTATGTGAAGAACCTTGGAAAATCATCACCATATAGTTCTGGACTGATCTGAGAAGAAAGTAGAGAAAATTTTGAAATAAAAAATTGGTAGTAATAGAGCTGAATTCATACATTTTATAAATAAATAATCAAAATCTTCCTGAGAGTCAGCATTATTACATGTTGCACCCCTATATTTTTTTAAATTACATATCCCTTCTCATTTTTTTAGTGGCGTTTAGTACAGACCGAATTTGACTATCTGCAAATGTCAGACCCGGGGCTCCGCTCTCCCACTGCCTTCACGGAATCCCCTCCTCACTACTTCTTGTTGCCATCGCCGCCACCAATACCGCCGCCGCCAACGCCATTGCCGTCGCCGCCAACGCCATTGCCGTCGCCGCCTACTCCAACGCCATCGTCGCCGCCGCCAACGCCATTGCCGTCGCCGCCTACTCCAACGCCATCGTCGCCTCCGACAACGCCATCGTTGCCGCCGCCAACGCCATCGCCGTCGCCACCAACGCCAACGCCATTGTCGCCTCCGCCAACGCCATCGTCGTGGCCACCAACGCCATAGTCGCCGCTGTCAACGCCATCGTCGCCGCCGCCAACGCCAATTTGGTTTGACATTAAAAGTCTCGGTCTGACATTAACATTCTCAGTCTGTCATTAACCTTGAGCTGTCATTAGCCAAAGTAGGTTTGCCCATATCACCACCCTATTTTAAATAATAAGAATTTGATTGTCTGTGTACCAAAATTCCTACAGGGGCATTACCATGCACGCAATGCAAAGGGGATGTGGTAAATTATGTTGATCACATTTCTTATTTCCCCATGACTGAACCTTCCAAATATTTTTCCTTGTTAAGATTGAGGTTCTGTTTGGCGCTCAGAACAGAGTACTTCGCTGGAGGCGGTTTAGAGAAGAGAGAAGTTGTGATCTGCACCTAAAAAATTGGTCTGCACTTAAATTTTATTGGTTTGCACATAGTTGTGATTTGCACATAGCCAAAATTGATTTGCACTCATAATTACTCTTTTTTTGGGTAGAAAGAGAGCAAAAGGTTAACCACCGAGCACTCTCGTATAATCTCATTCCACGGTCATCTCTAACTAGAATCTTACCTACCTCATATGGAAGACGATCCTCCTCCAAGCAAGAGAAATCTCCCCTGGCGATGACGAGGTTGGCGCACCCGTCAGCCGCACGGTTCACCTCCCGGTACCCAAGACTCTAAACCTAGGCTAGCACATTGAAAATCTGCGCGGCACGAGCATCCAGTCACGAAGCAGACCCGCGGAGCCATTGAATCACCGTCATGAAACCCCTTCCAGATGAAGACGCCGAGCACCCAAAATTTGAATAGCCGGCCGGCGGACTCCCTCCCACGCAACAGAGAGTTCCACGGTCAGCACACAGAGGCATCTGAGCCGAACACCACCCTCAATCCGAACAGCCCCGCGATGCTCACGTACCACGTCGTATTGTGAAATGTTAACTTGCCCGGGGATTTTTTTGTAATTTTAAGAGATAAAGAGGTGCAATATGTAATTTTACAAACTTACAAACTCATAGGGGAGATCCCGTCAAACACAGATTTTATTAAGCGATTGTTATCCACACTATAGTTTTGGCTATCCGCACTTTTTTGTACGAGTTATTACGCATCTTTAATTTTGGAAATACGCCTTGTACATGCATTTTTAGGAAAAGTGTTCAACACGAAAGTTGTCGAGATCTACAACTTTAAGGTTGAACACTTTTCCTAAAAATGCATGTACAAGGCGTATTTCCAAATATTCGCTATAGTTACGCACATGTTTCAATCAGGGCGACAATACGTCTTGTGCGTGCATTTTTAGGAAAAGTGTTCAACACGAAAGTTGGATGAGATCTACAACTTTCGTGTTGAACACTTTTCCTAAAAATGCACGCACAAGACATATTTCCAAATGACGCGTAATAACTTATACAAAAAAGTGTGGATAGCCAAAACTGTAGTGCGGATAACAATTGCCTTTTATTATTAATAGTTTGAACCTGCCATCCCGCTTCGATGGTGTTGAGATCTTCGCCGAAGGCGCCGGAGATGACCCAGATTTGCGATAAACTGAATTCGGACGAGGCAGAAACATTGGGAGCCCATACATTTAGGGTAGCTTTTGCTCCATAGTATTGATCTCCAGATACATATCCAACAGCATGCTGCGATCAATAAATATTTTTAAATCTTTTTTTTTTGTATGTTGTGGAAATGTATTTGAGTAATTAATTACTCGTTAATCTCGGATCTTTACAATATTAAAAATAAAAAAAACCCTGCATTTGATGAAACATTTAAAATTATATTGTTTTAATATGAAATTTAGCGTATGCATTTTTTTTTCTAAAATTACATTTTGAAGCTTAAATTTATATTTTTTTTTAAATAATAACAGAATATATATTATGACATTTTTACGATTATTTTAAGCACTAGTATGTATATATTTTGGAATAAAAAATCGGTAAAAATATAATGGTAAATTTTTTTTGAAATGTAATTTATATATGAAGTGTTATTTACAACTGTAATTTTAGGGAAAAAGAGTTCGTCGCATCATGCTCATGGTGCGATGAGCGTATATAAATTTTTTTCTTTCATTAGGCATGTCAGCAGTATTTTCGAGGAAGATTATCGTTAGGTATGTTAGCGGTATTTTTGAGGAGCTACCATTAAATCCAAAAACTTTATTAAAGTTGATTTGATATGAATGATAATATATGAAGATAACATAACTACTTCCACATTAATTATTTGATAGTGTGTTTATTTTAAATAATATTAATTAATTGATAGGAGTGAAGTCCGTGCCTAATGCGGTCGGAATAACTGTTGATTGTAGGGGCGAAGCCGCATTCGTGCCTCTCACCGGTGTCTATATCTACACTATTCTAAAAAAAGTATGGATAACCACAAAATTGATGGAATTAAAAAGCCATTGAGAAAATCATATCCGTCCGTTATGACATACGGACAGTCCACGATGGTCTGCGAATAGTCAATCAGTTTTGCACTGACCATTATTCGTAAACCAAATTGATCTGCGAATAGTCAATCAGTTTTGCGCTAGCCCCTATTCGCAGACCGCATTAATCTGCGAATAGTGAATCAGTTTTGCGCTAGCCGCTATTCGCAGACCATGTTGATCTGCAAATTGTCAATCAATTTTGCGGTGACCGCTATTCGCAGACCACGTTCTTGCCGCTATTTGCAGATTACCTGATTTTATAAGGATTTTTGAAAACTGACGGCGAGCACAGTTTGCAGCAGGAGTGCTCTCAGTTGGGAGCGGGAATAGCCCGCTACCAGTGGGGGCAAAGCCCGCCGCTGCACTAACAAAGGCCGGAGGACGTGCCGTTCAACTCTTGTGTATATTATTATTATTATTATTTTGAATGAGTCTGATTACGTAGTAAAAAAGATAAAGCAGGGGAATTAGAACCAACCTCATGGCCACCGCTTTCAGAATCTCTTATTAATGGGGAAACAGTCTTCGTCCCAAAACTCTGAACAAAGCTGGCTCTCAGTAAATCTTCTTTTCGTGTCCTTCGAATCGGAATAGTTTCTTCTGGGCACAATTCCCCTGCATACCTCCATGGCTGGAAGCTCTCCTCCATCGAATTCGTATCCCTGTGACCTCTGGGCCTTTCAGGCGGATCCTGCGCGCACTCATCAACCTCTCATACATCATGTTCATGCATAAAAATTCAAACTTTTTCGTCGAATAAGCTTAAATTACTCACCAATGGCTTCTGTCCTCTGAGAAGAGGGTGATCGAATGCTGGCTGTAGATGCTTTGGCACACAGTCTATGATATCGCCGTCCGGACTCTGTAAACCAAGCAAAACTCACTGTTTTGTAAGGCTCCCCATTTTAGAGCTCGGGTTCGGGAAAAAAGATCAAAAAATTTATTCTGATCTTTATTTTTTGCCGAAGCCATGGGCAATCCTCTTCCAAATGGAGCCTCAATCTCCATCAGAAAGCAGACTCGGAGAAAAAACGAAGTATAATACCAATTACCTGAATCGTTTTCACAGAAGGCTTATTGAGCCTTCTCAGATGAGCTTTAATCCTCCTATAATTCCTTAGCCGAAGTCTTGTTGTATTGGGCTGAAGAGGAGTGACGGGAGAAGCCATGGACGAGAAAAGAAGAAGAAGGAAAAGAAGACAAACACTGATAAAAACGTTAGGAGAGGATATCCAGCTGCAAGACGCCATTTTTATGAAATTTTGAGCTCATTTCTTCGCCCGTCTTCTTCTTCTTGACATAACATAGGATCTCACTTCAGTCACAGTCTGAAACTCATAAACCAAGGAATTAATAACCAAAACTCTTCTCTCTCCCCCCCCTCTCTATTTATCCTGCTTTCTCTTGTCCCCTGGTCAGCTTCCAAATTTCATGGTCATAGGCTCTGCCATACACATCAGGGACCATTCTCTCTGCCTTTTTCCTGATGAAATTATGGGTTTTATTGGTGGGAGCGGGGAAAAGAAGGATTGAAGGCCATACTGCGCAGCTTAATAGGCCTGAAACTTTATCTTTTTTCCTCTCTTCTTTCCATTTTTTTGGTGTTTAGAACATGATGTGAGCATGCCCTCGTGTTCTCCTCCTCCTACATATTCCTTTCTTTGGGCTTCAAAGGAAGAATTTTTAATTTGATTCTGTCTCTGTCGCTGTCTCACACACCTGTTCTTCTTTTCTCCTCCTCACTTTCACCACCTCCAAGAAATTCTATTTCAGTAGTACTTACTGTGTCAAAAGTAATGATTTGTTCTAAGTTTAGTCTAACTAATTTTGATATTAATACAGCATGAATTATTCTGAAGTACTTCCATTTCTCATTTTCTAATTACTATAAAATAAAAATTGTTACAAAAATTTGAACTTATAAAGGATGTTCTGAATTGTTTGTTGTTCAGTAGTGTATTTTATATGTTAAAGTAGTTTATGGTGGGATTCTAGGGTTTTTACATGCTTCAAATGAACAGTCAAATGTGTAATTAAGCTTCAAAGACGACGTTATACCAAAATCTGTTAATCATATATTTCGAATTCTAACTCAAAGACGACGTTGGATATTTTGTAAATGTAAATGGAGTTATATAAACTCCTTTTTTTACGATTAGGAGTATTCTGAAATCTAAAATCAGCTCACTTCCCTGTAACTGTCTCTGTTTTAGATCTAGTGAAAAATGGATTGCTGCTGCCCATTGACGTATCTTGGAGTGAACCATAAATCTGTGTCTTCTGTGTTTTGATTTTCTATTTGTTTTATCGTTCGACTCACATTTCTGCAACAAAACCCCCAATCGTTAATGATGGAATGATTAATGTTGTTGATATATTGTCTCATCGATAACTCATGTAGACTTTCCAAGCAACCCGTCCCCCCCTCCCCCCCCCCCCCCCCCCCCCCCCCCCCCCAACCCGGGTCATGAGGCTTTATGCGTAGGACGATCGCCCTGCGGTTAGAACGAACTATAACCTAGAATTGGAAACCCTGTTTACAGAATACTTTCAGTTAACGGTCGTCCCGCTAGGACGTTGTTCGTCACTGGAGAGAGAGAGAGAGAGAGAGAGAGAGAGAGAGAGAGAGAGAGAGAGAGAGAGAGAGAGAGAGAGAGAGAGAGAGTAACTGAAATTTGGCCCCATATTATAGTTTTACTTCTTGCTGTGAGCAAGCTAATTACCACAAGACTAATATGCTTTGGTCAATGAGAAACATAACCACCAATGGGGTATGTGGGGCCCACATTCTAAAGGCATATTGTGGTCTCAAGCAATGATTCTTCCACTGCCTCAACCATTCTGTGGAAAGAGAGAGAGAGAGAGAATGCATCTATCAACTTCTCTATGTGGGCAAGGAAAAAAAATTCGTCCGCGACTCGCACGAAAAACACGGTCCGAAAAACCAATGAGAACAGAGAAATTAGTGGGGCCCGTGGTGCACAGATTTACTGTGCACCGCAAACCCCACAAAACACAAGGCTTCTTCTGTATTTCATTGATCCGGACCGTGTTTTAGGTCTGAGCCGCGGACCGAATTCTGCTCTAAAGGCAAGAGAGTGCAAGGAGAAGAATAGATTCCAATTCCCACCAAAGAAAGTGTAAAAGAAAAATAGCTCAAGTGATTCCATTGTTCCATTCTACTTCTAGAAGTTACCAAAAGAAACCAACTAATACATTTTTTATTAATATATAAGTATATGCTAAGTAATATTTTTCATACAAAAATAAGGGCAATGATTACTATCTTGCTTTAATGATGGGATGGTCCCCTAATAACCCATGCCTGGTTGATTTAGTTTTCGCTGTGAGGTTGTTGCGTCGACTGCGTTGTATAAGCCGACGGTAAGGAGATGCTTATTATGCCGGTGATTTCAAATTTCGTGTTCTAAAAATGGTCTTGAATGCTGCCCAAATTTGTGCGTATTGATCGTCTAAATGTCAATACTATGCTTTCCGTGCAATCAGTAAGACAAACGACCAACTGTCCCGATCGATAACTCTATCCCCTGAAAACTCTCTGAAACTCAATTGAGCAATTATGTATGATGTTGCGGAAACGAGAGCAGATAGACCAATCAAATAAAAAATCAGAACACAGAAGACACAAACATGCGTGGTTCACCCCAAGATGGGCAATGTCCACGGGCAGCAGCTAGCAACCCGTTTTTCACTAGATCAAGAACATATGATGTTAATGATAGTGGACGGTTTTCAGATTTCCGAATTATCCAAATCCTAGAACGACAAGCAGTTTATAAAACACTTTGTACATTTACAAAATACCTATGGTAGCACTCGTCGTCTTTGAGTTGGGATTTCGAGGCATATAATTAACAATACTTGAGATGTAAAATAACTCAAATCAATTCACCGCTGCTTCCATTGTGTGACTAAAGCTTCGCTTGGCGCGGCTTATTTGCCTCGGGTGAGTTTGGTCAAAAACAACATTATTCATAGAATGTATGTTTGACCGCTATAAAGAAAATAAACTAGTTTTGAGCATAGAATGCATGAATTTTTTTAGGTGTGGTCGGGCGTTCACGAATGACGGCTCATGACCACCGCTTTCATGACCGCCACCACCGCGCCAAACGAAGCCTAAACCTTTGAAAAAAATTATCTTTTCAAGTGAGGGAACAAAGTTAAGATGAAGTTGAAGTTCAAATCATTTTACACTTGTATATATGCATTTGGGTAAATGATATTTAATGCCTTCAAAATTTGTGTGATGGATGAATTATCCTCATATCCTTTGAGATTCGAGTCGTGCGCAAAAAATTCTCATTATTAAGCGCATTTTGATCCTCCGATCAATCAAACGGTATAGAATCTTTGACGACGATCTTGAGATTGATGGAGAAATTGATTTGATTCCCAAATGTTAGGGGGTTTATGTGAATCTTAACCCTTCCAACGGCCTAAAATTAGAAGAACCATCGTCTCGTTTGATCGTTATTGCGTAGGATAAATAGGGTTTAGGATAAACACGAACCTTAACAACCATCTAAATTGTAGATAGGCTCTGTTTGGAAGAGCGGGGGCGGATGTGAACGCGGCGGCGAAAGATGAAAATTGAAAGTCGCATTTAAGTAGTTACGATCAAGAATGCTATTTCCCAAAATAAATCTAAAATGTCAAACTGCAGGCGCTGTTTTTACCGGTAAATTTTCGCATTGTCATCGCTCGAGCGTCACAGCTGTCCCAGAGAGAACCTTTGAGAGCGAATGCGATGGCTAGAATGGTTGTTATCCTGCCGCTATCAAGAAGCCAATGCTTCCTGATCTTGCTCTTCTTTGAGCTTCAGGAATCCATTATTTAATTTATTAAAAAAAAGGAAAATGTGTGCATATGGGACTGAGATATAGATATATACAGTTGGTTAGGGCTAGATCAGATTAAATACTCAAAAATAATAATAATAATAATAATAATATATTATGCTTCAATTATACATTCATGACTCACAGGTCAACATGCATCCCCCTACTTGAAAATTATCTATTTGATGTGTGTGTATATATATATATATATATTTACCATATGTATAAAGAAATACCAAATTCATGAATTTTAAAATCGTTGAAATGATTACGGCCGTCGAACCTGACATGATATTTCATCAGTCGTCGGATCAAATCGCTCCCTCTCTCTCCACTTTTTCATAGATCTCCTAAACATACTAGGGGTGACCTAAAACTATGAAGATGTAGAGTACCCTACACCATGAAATTGCAATTTTACTCCTAAATTTATTAAAAAATGAGGGTCATATGATCCTTTTTTTAATCTCACAAAATTGTCAATGGTGAGTATTGGACTCAGGTTTCTACTATATCAAGCAAATATAACAACCATGACACCATATGATTTTTGTTGAACAAAATTGAATTAAGTTTTCTATATACGTATATAAATATAGATCGCCCATGCTGAAAGTCGCCGCCCCTGCCGAATGTCGCCCCCGCCGAATGTCACCGCCCCTGCCGAATGTCGCCCCCGCTGAATGTCGCCGTCCCTGCTGAATGTCGACCCCATTGAATGTCGCCGCCACCGCAAAATATCGTCGCCCGCATGGGGGGCCCCGTACCCTGTCACTTATATATATACACACACACACACACACACACAAATGTATGGAAGCCTCTTTTGGTGTAACATTGAAATGAAAACTTCAGGGGAGGTTTTTGTAAAGAAATGAAAACTTATGGGGAGGTTTTTGTAAAGAAATGAAAACTTATGGGGAGGTTTTTGTAATTTCGAAACTAAGAGGGGTGCTCTCAATAATTTAGCAAAGTTAGAGGGGAGGTCCCGGTAAATGGGCATGAGGTGAAAAATAAGATGTTAATCGTCGTAATCCTCGATCCGTTAATGTGGGAATAAAGTTGTGTGCGCGCGCGCACGTGCATATGATATGCACGCAAACAATGTTATTGGACCACACACGTACATATTAACGGTTAGAAAATGATCAAAAGCTAGACTTATGCTTCGTTTGGCGCGGCTTATTTGCTCCGGTGAGTTTGGTCAAAAACGTCATTATCATAGAATGTATGTTTGGCAAGACAAACGTTATGACCACTACCAAGAAAATAAACTAGTTTTGAGCATAAAATGCATGAATTGTTTTAGGCGAGTTCGGGCGTTCACGAACGAAGATTCATGACCACCATGTTCACGAGCACCACCACCGCGTTCATGAGCACCACCACTGCGCCAAAGGCAGTGGCGGATCCAGGAAATTATAAATGAGGGCGCACAAAAAATTTCTAAACACAAATGCTAGCGGGGTGAGTAGGGGGGTCGTGGGTCACATGTTGGAAATTAATTTTGGGGGTGCACATAGCTGAACTTGGCCTGCGAATAGCCAAATTTGGTCTGCGAATAGCCAACTTTGGTCCGCGAATAGCCAATATTTGTCCCAAAACAAACTAGTTATGTGACGTGAGAACGTTTCCATCTTATCGGAGTTGTTTCTCCCTCATCTGGCTACCGTTTTGACATATAAGTAGTCAAAATTCATTGCTTCGACGAGAGGAATTCAAATCCACTGACAATTTTGAAAAATAATGGGGATGTTAGTGTCCCTCGGGCCCCCCTCTGAATCCGCCCCTGGCCAAAGGAATCCTTACTTCGAAACACTAGATCTAATGATTTCTGAACCCGAAGTGTGCCCGCATATGTTTTATTGATTCTCATTTTACTTCTCTCAACAAAAGTGTAGTGGAGAAGAAGTTATATCCTAAAAAACATGTGGAAATAATGAGAGACTAAAGCTCATTATGACCGTCATTTTTCTTTTTGGTATGGAGCGCAATTTTTGTGTACGGGTCCCCGAATGTCAGCCGGCGTCCGGGACCAATAGCAATGCACCAACAAATTTGAAACAACAAATCTTTTTTTTTTTGTAAAAGTTGTCTTTGGTGAAACATTCAAAATTGTAAATTATGCCCTTATTTTTATATTTTAATGATTTGACACATATTATAATTTATTTCAAAAAAATTTAAATACAATCTACATTCAAGTAATTACACTATCCAAAAAATAAAAGTAACGATGAAAATTCATAAAATCCAAAAAATTTTAGTAGAGCTCCTACACATATTATGATAGACTTTCATTAGGCATATTTTTGAGGAGTTGTTATTAATCCAATCAACTTTATTAAGGTTATTAATTAATATTGTATTTTTTTAAGTTGCATTAAATAGTTGATAGGGGCGGAGCCCCCAAACTTATCGCAATCAAGGTACTGTCACGATTGGCCGTAGGGGTGGAGCCCCGTGTCTGTCACTCGTTTAAATGAAAAGGTAATAAACGAAGAGCATCAATTATGTAGAAAAACTTTGGGAAAGAAAAAGAAATGAAAATAATATGAGAGTGAGAATTGGTCACTATTGTTAGGGATTCCACCCCAATACAGTACACCTGCAACAAGAAAACATAAATCGCACCTAGAAAGCAGACACAAATTTTACGTGAAAACCCTCAAAATCAGGATCAAAATCACGGGATGATAGAAGTCAAACACGAAAAGTCTCTACAAATGCACATAGACGACTTTCCCTACAATCCACATGTGGATACCTAGCTTACACAAATGTAATGACAAATGAGGAGTGCATAGATATCCATAAAGACAACAAAGTCGGAGTCAAGCGACTCACTCTCAACTGGTTCTCTGAACACCATGCAAATCTCTGAAATTCTTTGAACTCCATGTACGCGTAGCTACGCTGCTTAGGTTGACATGGGACGTACCGACCTACTCCGATCTCTTTGCAATCCATCAGTAGGTCTCCCGTGTTCGAGGCAAAGTTGTCTAGCACCCTTAGTCGCAGAAGCGACTCATCACTGCTCCCTCGAGCCCAAACCAACGGCTACTTCGATGTCATCCATTGCAAATAACGCGCTCTGCCCACACACCCTTTGCAGCTAACGCAGCTCAATGCTCTCTCTTGAGCCAAACCGCCGCTCTAGTGACCTTTGCGACACCTACAACACTGCGCTACTACAGTCCACACTACCACCACCTTGGTAATTTTGAAACCTCAGTCTCCGCTAACGCAACCTTTGGCACCACTACTCAAAAACCTCAACTCTCCCACAGCCTTCGGCAACACTGTCCTGTTAGTAAAATATAGTGTCGCTACGCCTATGGCTAATTGTGTTATCGAAAATTTAGGACAACACAAAACACTGAATGCAGCGACTATTAAAATGCAGGATCGTCTTATTCAAAATCTATTAATCTCTAATAGAGTAATTAAATGCAAGATTAACATTTTCTAATTAAGTGGTGAAATTAAGAACACACAAATAAAATGAAACTTGAGTGAACGATAAATTTACTGAAGTGCGGAAATAAAGTTTATACCATTCCTGAACTCAAGTTCATGTTATATCGTGGTCGCGATTCCAAGAACCTTGATGTATGCTCTCTTATAAGATTTGAAGATATCGACGCATCCACTGATGTATATATAAATGTATCTAAAGGGTTGTACTCTACAACAATCAAGATGATTAGCACAATCGTGTATGTAAAT
Source organism: Dactylorhiza incarnata (assembly GCA_033032865.1). NCBI lineage: Eukaryota > Viridiplantae > Streptophyta > Magnoliopsida > Asparagales > Orchidaceae > Dactylorhiza > Dactylorhiza incarnata. The sequence goes on from JAWHQI010000281.1 coordinate 1,576,001, forward strand.
CAAACACGCAAACTCAAATGCGATCAATTGTGATTATTATGATAAATCAAGCTATCAGATATATTTGATCCGGATAGATCTACTCATATATTCCATTCAGTGAGTAATTAGGAATGACCATGTATACATAATATAAATAATTATGTTGAATCACTTAATAAAATTAATGACCATGTATATAAATTTCCATATACCTGAGAATGAGTTGTTTGCTTGACCATGTGAATGAAGGTCGGGCTACTGTTCCACCTTGAGAGTATAGAGATTTTTGATTGAATATTGCCAACCATTTGACTATGGTCAACCGGGAGCCAAATAACCTTCTTTGACTTTTCCAGTACGTTGTAGTCGGCATCTTTTACTGAATCTGAAAGGAGTAGCCGCCTGGATTCAATAGAGTACCGGATCTCACTTTCTACAGGTCGCCGTGAGGAACTTCGACCCATGGATCTTCGATCTGAAGCAAGGATCGCCGGGGATGAAGAGGTCGGCGAGATTGGACTGCTTCACGCCTCTAAAATGATGGTCCTCGATCTGCTGCCCTTTCTTCTTGATCTATAGTGGAGTAGATCGGTCCCTAATGCAGATCTACGGTGTTTCTTCTTCTACAGGTCGCCGTGATGAACTTCGACCCATGGATCTTCGATCTGAAGCAAGGATCGCCGGGGATGAAGAGGTCGGCGAGATTGGACTGCTTCACGCCTCTAAAATGATGGTCCTCGATCTGCTGCCCTTTCTTCTTGATCTATAGTGGAGTAGATCGGTCCCTAATGCAGATCTACGGTGTTTCTTCTTCTACAGGTCGCCGTGATGAACTTCGACCCATGGATCTTCGATCTGAAGCAAGGATCGCCGGGGATGAAGAGGTCGGCGAGATTGGACTGCTTCACGCCTCTAAAATGATGGTCCTCGATCTGCTGCCCTTTCTTCTTGATCTATAGTGGAGTAGATCGGTCCCTAATGCAGATCTACGGTGTTTCTTCTTCTACAGGTCGCCGTGATGAACTTCGACCCATGGATCTTCGATCTGAAGCAAGGATCGCCGGGGATGAAGAGGTCGGCGAGATTGGACTGCTTCACGCCTCTAAAATGATGGTCCTCGATCTGCTGCCCTTTCTTCTTGATCTATAGTGGAGTAGATCGGTCCCTAATGCAGATCTACGGTGTTTCTTCTTCTACAGGTCGCCGTGATGAACTTCGACCCATGGATCTTCGATCTGAAGCAAGGATCGCCGGGGATGAAGAGGTCGGCGAGATTGGACTGCTTCACGCCTCTAAAATGATGGTCCTCGATCTGCTGCCCTTTCTTCTTGATCTATAGTGGAGTAGATCGGTCCCTAATGCAGATCTACGGTGTTTCTTCTTCTACAGGTCGCCGTGATGAACTTCGACCCATGGATCTTCGATCTGAAGCAAGGATCGCCGGGGATGAAGAGGTCGGCGAGATTGGACTGCTTCACGCCTCTAAAATGATGGTCCTCGATCTGCTGCCCTTTCTTCTTGATCTATAGTGGAGTAGATCGGTCCCTAATGCAGATCTACGGTGTTTCTTCTTCTACAGGTCGCCGTGATGAACTTCGACCCATGGATCTTCGATCTGAAGCAAGGATCGCCGGGGATGAAGAGGTCGGCGAGATTGGACTGCTTCACGCCTCTAAAATGATGGTCCTCGATCTGCTGCCCTTTCTTCTTGATCTATAGTGGAGTAGATCGGTCCCTAATGCAGATCTACGGTGTTTCTTCTTCTACAGGTCGCCGTGATGAACTTCGACCCATGGATCTTCGATCTGAAGCAAGGATCGTCGGGGATGAAGAGGTCGGCGAGATTGGACTGCTTCACGCCTCTAAAATGATGGTCCTCGATCTGCTGCCCTTTCTTCTTGATCTATAGTGGAGTAGATCGGTCCCTAATGCAGATCTACGGTGTTTCTTCTTCTACAGGTCGCCGTGATGAACTTCGACCCATGGATCTTCGATCTGAAGCAAGGATTGCCGGGGATGAAGAGGTCGGCGAGATTGGACTGCTTCACGCCTCTAAAATGATGGTCCTCGATCTGCTGCCCTTTCTTCTTGATCTATAGTGGAGTAGATCGGTCCCTAATGCAGATCTACAGTGTTTCTTCTCCAAAGAACTGAGGTGGAGAAGCAGTGAAGCAGTTACGCAAGAATGAAGAGGAAGAGAGAAGTGAACCCACGATTCAGCCCTTGTTCATCCATACAAGGCATGGAAGTTTTCTAGGCTTTAATAGGAGAGTCTATAAGAGTTACTAAATAATGGGGCTAATAAATCACCATTAACTCCAAAATAAAACCACAAAATAGAATTAAATCCTACAAATTAATTAGGATTTATTTATCATGCCTATTCATATGTCAAGGGTGAGACCGGGTTCGCGACTGAAGTTACGAGACGATCTGGCCCACCTATCACAGGCTTCGACCGTTCGTGCGACTAAATTAACGCGCGCTCGTAGGAGTCCGAATAGACTATAATTTTCGCGTACGACTTTATCGGTGCGTCTCGATGAATCGAGTCCACCTAACGGAAAATTTCTAACATGTCCCAGTTAAACTATCGCCTACGGCTCCGCATGCGGCAATAACGCCGCCCTACTGGCCACTACCAAGCTCAACCCCCCACGATCGAACAAATGAGGCAAACGCCTACGGCCCCGTATATGACACATCGTCGTCATGTACACCGCCACTACATGCTCTCCTCTGACCACGACATTGTCTCATTGTTACTATTTTCATTTTGTTTGCTTAATTAATAACAAATTAAATAAATATTTATGGTACGCTCGAACAATATAGATTTTAGGTACTTTATTATTATATATATTTATATATATATACGAGTGACAGTGCACGGGGGCCCCCCATGCCAAGCGCGACAGTACTCGCCCGCCCCACGGCGGGCTTCGCCCGCCCATCGTTTCTTAACTTAAAAAAACAGATTAAAAATTAAATCTGCTTTTTTAAATTCAATTTATTTAATTTATTTCTTTCCATTTTTTAATTTATTTATTTATTTAAAATAAATCTATTTGTTTTTCAAATTAACTATTATTAATATAAAAGAAGGTACAAAGATTGAACATAAAGTCATCTTGGCATAGTGGATAGTAGTTATTAAAGTTCTGTGGTTGGTTCGGGTTCGAAACCTGACCAACGCATTTTCCTCGGATTTATTTTGGCCCGACCCACCCGGCCCGAGTTGCCCGCCCGCCCGGCCCGCCTGGCCGACCCGCTCCGCCCACCGGCCCGGCCCGAATTGCCCGCCCGCCCGAACCACTCCGCCCACCGGCCCGGCCCGCCCGGTTTGCTTTGTAGGGTAGGGTACCCTACAAAATTTATAGGTTTAGGACATCATGGTAGGTTTAGGAGACCTAGGAATAAAATATGAACGGTCCTGATTCGTCATGCGATCGAACGGCCGAGATCTTATGATCTGATCAAATCGAACGGTTTAGATTGATATAATGGTATGCCACCATTACACGAAAATTAAAAAATTAAAAAAATCTTTAAAAATTATACTTCTTTATATATATAGTATAGATATATATAAGTGACAGTGCACGGGATACTCTCGTTCCCGCGCAACAGTACCCCAACTATGACATTGCCTCTGCGCAACGGTGCTCCCGCCTCTCGCAAACCCCAATATGCATAAAATATACAATTGAATTCGAGAATTATTCTCATTTAAGTCTCCTATCAGAAAAAAAAATTTAGCTATAAATATTATTTCATTATGTAAAGCAATTTAAAAAAAAAGTACGAGAGACTTATCAGAATCATATTTTAAATTACTTAAATGTACATATTTTTAAATTTTTTTAAAATATTATACTGGGCCAAATGAGTCCGAATGAATAAACATAATGTTTTACGAAAAGGGGATCTCTTTTAATATAATATAGATATATATTAAAATTCAAGTAATAAATTGAAAAAAAAAGTATAAAAACTTAGGAGTTTATTATAGGCAATTGTTAACCGCACTACGAATATGGGTATCCGCACTCACTTTTAAGTATTTTTTAGGGCTTCTCAGAAAATCTAACCGCACTCTTTCTTTGCGAGTACGTTTTCGCGAGTCCTTCGTTTCCGCCTCCTTCCTCTCGCAGTCCGGCAGACGGAAGAACACCATGAGGAAGAACATCAGTGATCAGTCGGCCTGGAGGGTACGCCTACGATCTTCGCACGCCACGACCTTCGCACGTCGCAGCCTTCGACTCTGCAACTTCGTGATCATTCAGGATCCCTCCCCCTCCCGCACGCCTACTACTCCAGGCTTGGGTGAAACCAGAAAACAGCTTCTGGGTTCTGGAGTTTCATTCCAGAACCCAGAACCTAGCAGCTCAATAGCCCGCCTATCTATTTCAGGCACAGGAAATCTGTCAAGCAGCCCTACTTCCATTCAAGCAGCATTACTTCTTGTCCAACAACCCTATTTCATGAAGTGCAATTTTCCAATTCCGGAAGCGGAGCAAGATATTAGTTACCTGCACACAAGTTGTTCGTCAAAATACCCGAGAGAGTATTAACATTTCTCAGAACATCGAAACAACAAAAGCTAGGCCAGAAGTTTTGGATTTGGAAGAAGTTAACACTAATTGAGAGTATTCCTTTTGTAAGAAGCTAGCTCACATATTAGTTTTCAAAGATATTTAATATTTCATCGTTGCATAGCTATTCTATTGTGATTGTTGATTAGATTGTAATGCAAAAATTAAGAGTATTCCACCATTTATTTGTAGGTCTTGAAATTGTGCAATTGAGAGTATTCCACTTCTCAAAATTTTGTTTGAGGATAACAAATTTGTTTGCGGATAGTCATTTTTGAAATTAATGATTTGCGGTTATCAAATAGTTGTGGATGACCAAAAGTGCGGTGCTAATAACAATTACCTATATAGTCTAAAAAAGGGGACACTCTTTAAAGCAAAAGGCTGCAAAAGTGAAAGAAGTTTAAAGGCTCTAAAAGATAAATTAGTGTGTCCAAGTTTCACTTAAATATATATATCTTTATTATATAAGTCAATACACATATCTTGAAAGGCACACCACAGTTTTAATATCAGCCGTTGGATTCTCAACATATTAATGTTCAGCAGTTCGATCTCATCCTCTCCAATGTATCACTCCTTCCCCGCTTTCCCCGCTTTCACCGCTCTTCTTCTCCATGGGCGCCGCTTCCGCTTCCTTTTTGGCAGTGATATATCGCATTCCCACCTCAACTCTACAGTCGTTTCACCGCTCCTCTTCTCCAACGACGCTGCCTCCGCTGCTTTTCTCGACCCATCCTTTCTCGCTGGAAGAGGTGATGCTTCGCTCCTACGGCATGGATTCTCACCGCCGTCGACCCTAAAGAAAAATTCCCAAACCCGCGACTCTGCCATCGCCGCCATCATCAGTAAGAAATTTTTCGCTTCTCCTTCTACCATCACTCTACCTGCCAACATCTTAGGTCTGAACAGAGGTATTGCTTTCTTCTTCTCAGCTGAAGGGAAATAGCCACATAAAAAGGAGCCTCCTAGGTCAACGACCGCCGCCATCATCGGTAAGAAACTTCTCGCTTCTCCTTCAATTGCAACTTCCTGGCTTTCTTCTTTTGTTGTGTGCTTGCTTCATTCGATTCCGATCTCTTCTTCTTCGCCTTTGATGTGTCCTCGCGTGCCTTTGCTTTTCCTTCAATTGACTTCGATTTGGCTTTGTTTTCTTTGGCCGCCTCTTTCTGAATTGTGTCATCTGCCAGTGACTTCTTCCCATTTTTTTTATTTGGTTTTTGTTCGTCGCCTGCGTCCTCGGTGTTATCCTCTATTTTCTTCGGCTATTTCCTGCTGCTACCCTTTGCCTTCTTACCTCTCTTAGGCTGAGGTCTTTTTATTTCTTCCTCTTTCTCCTCAACTCCATCTCCCTCATCCTCCACTTCATAATCATCAGCTTTTGCAAAGAGCGAGTCCACCCACACACCTTATATATGTTTGCAAATTCATCGCATTATTTATTGCTGTTCATACACGCATAATTGATAGAAAAGATATTGAGTAGAAAACCTTGAGAAAGAGAGAGCCGACAATCTTTATTGAAATTGGAAATATGATGTGTGAATTGCTCTGAGGATGAACAATATAAAGAGGTTGAGCGTCCATCATGTAAGCTGGGTCAAAGTACAATGAGCTTGGAAGAAATTTTTTTGCTCCCTGAGAAGAAATTTTGAAAATAAATTCAGATGCCAAGTATAAAGGATTCACGAAATCTGAAGGGTTCTTCAAAGGTTTGCTTCCAAAAAGATTTTTTTCCCATGATCATCATTTTTTTTATTTTATCAGATCAGAATATGGGGATTCAATTATTTTGATGAATTCATTATCTAGGTGAGCAGATGATTAGCAGAGGATTCAGAGACAACATCTACAGGAGGAACCAAGAGGATCACAGGTACTAATCGACACCTTATTCACCTCCTTCCAATGACGCGCATCTCCCCTACTCCAGCCCACTACACTCCATAGGTAAGCCATTCCAGAGAGCACTGCTCTTCAGCTCCTTCTGTTTACAATTCCTACTCAACTTCTCTGCAAAAATTTCTGCGTTTGATTTACAAATCCATTTCCTCCTGCGTTCAATTCCTATTGAGCTTCCCTGTTCTCAATTTCTTGCAGTTGGATGTTCTCCTGGAGACAACAATATTGCTTTATCATGCTTTTATGAAAGCAAATTGATGTCCCTTACTGTCTTAAGGAAATATATATCACATGGTATTTATATTAACCTCCTTAAAGTGCTAAATGTAGGCATTCAGTTTTTTGAAGACTTCTTGGTTCAAGCCTTCAAGGAATCAAAGAATTTTTTTTCCATTTATGATAAGAGCAAAATCTGAATCCGAATAGAACAAAATGTTCTCTGCAGTGCATGTATAGATCGTAATATGGTTTTTGTTTTGTGAAGAATTTATGGTTCATTTTTTTCCTCTTCAGAACCGGGCCCCTTCACATACAAGTAGCATAAATACTTTTGGTGGATCCCTGCTCATCCAGGTATTCTTTTGGGCCAGTTAAAGAAAAATTCTTTGCTTTTCATCATCTATAATAATTTAATACGGTCTTAAACTTAATTTTTAATTTATATTTTGTTTAGCTTTGATTTCAAACTATAATTTCAACTTCTGCTCAGTTCTCTATGCTCAAATGTGTCTTTTTTCCCTACATAGCAACATTCACACCCCAGACATAATAACTGATTTACCATACATTTTTTCATGTTCTGTTTTAAATTAATATGGTGTGCAATGACTAATTATTCAAAAGCATTCATTAGTTTAATATTTTTTTCTTTTATTATCCACTCCAGATGCTCTACTAGGACTACCAGAGTTGTCTCTTGGAGTTGTTCCTGGATTTGGGGATACGAAATTGAACCAAACTGGAGAAGCTTTTAGTTAGTCGATATTTATATTTACCTGCTATTGCTTTTTTAAGCAATTTGTACAAAATGCAGGGTCAGATTTGAAATATATATGTTCGACAGTGTAAGATTTTGGATGAATTTAATTTCGGTCTATATGTTCATCTATGAATAACAAATAGCAGAGAATTTATTATCCATGTAGGGATGATTATGAGTTGCATTGAAATTTATGATATCATCTTATAAAATTTAGATTAATTATCCATCTTATTCGTTCATCTGAATCTTTTCCAGGGCATTCTGACTATGGTATCAAGTCTCAATATGTAAGGTCGGGAACTGAAGATGACTTCAATATTACTTCTGATGCTGAGTTCTTCATGGATCCCACCATCAAAGGTTATTATAAATCTCCTGTGCTGCTCATTCTCATTTTTAATTTATGACACTTCATTTCTCAATTTGCTCATCATCAATGGTCATCATATTTGTATTTACCATCATCATCAGTATATTTGTATATCTTCATATTGTATATCTTGATATTGTATATCAGTATATTTGTACACTTCAACACCTTCTTGTTGAAACCGATTTCTCGGTCTCGGGTGGAGCTCGGGGCCCTCACCGAAATGAGGGGCAGCTAGCCCTTACCGGTCCCTCGGGAGAGGTAAGGTTGATGACTCGAGCCAAGAACGAAGACCCTAGTCTCAGCGAGGAGGTCCCTCCACTAACCCGGAAGATCGTTGAGCGCTTCCCCTCCCAAGCCAAAGCTAAGACTCGGGCACCTTGGAGAGCTAGAGAGCTCAAACCAAAGCGACCTAGGAAGAGAAGAGCTCAAAAATAATGAACCGGTCTTCTTCCAAGGTGCCCTTTGAGGTCTATTTATAGATTTTAGTTTTGTGGTCTGTCAATAACCAAATCCCGCTGTCCATTCTCACTATCCGCACACCGGATTGGTCTGCTAACAGCCAGACTCCGCTGTTCGGAGAGGCTAAACGCAGACCACCGGGGGCCTCTTGGTAAAAAATCCCTTCCGGGACTCTTACGGGGCGAGCCAGCCCGCTTCGCGACCTCCCTCGCGAGTGGAGCTCGCGAGCCTCTGGGTCGACAAACCCCAGAGGTATTATCGGCACATTACATGGCTCGCTCGCCTGTACTACCTCGGCGAGTCCCAGGATGACTATCCGCTCTCCCCCTAGGCGGGCTCGCCTAGCGAACTCCTTCCTCAACTGGTTGGGCTCGCCAATTGCGACCCGGCCAAGCCCCAAAATGGCTATCCGCACCCCAAAATGGCTAACTGCACCCCAAAATGGCTAACTGCACCCCAAAATGGCTAACTGTACCCCAGGTGGGTCTGCTAACAACCAAGCTCCGCTGCTTGAGAACGTTACGATCGGAGCTCTCGCCTGCCTTCTCGCGGATCCTGTCCGCGACCCCTCCTCGCGGGGGTAGCGTTGCGAGAACCCCGCTGAAGGAGCTCTCGCGAGCTCTCTCGCGAGTACCGCCAGCGGCATCCCCTTTGGAGGGTTGCCTTGCGAGGACCGCGCCAGCCCATTGTGGTGGTCTGCTGAGGTCTCGTCGGCTGGGGGTTGATCTTAGCGAGGTCTGGATCTCGACACTCCCGTCTTGCTTGATTTCTTTATCCGGCGAATATCGGGGTTGTACACTTCTCAAGCTCTCCATCAGTACGCCTCTTCAGTGCCCCGTTCGAACACTAGCCTAGCCTTATTGGTAGACGTTCTTAACAGACAAATAACCCACGCACCTGGGGACGCCTAAATTGATTGACATTTGAAATCTCTTCCAATTTTATGGTTTGTGAGCTTATATGACTGTCTGTGATGTCATGTTGTAAGATGCGAGTAGTTTTTGATTTTTTTTGTTTTATGAAAATTACCCACATGGCTGTTATGCGACGTTTTGGATTATTTTTCAATATGAAATGTTTATGCGAGGTGGTTCTGGGTAGTCTTCAATAATATACTTTGATAGTCCATCAACCACTTAATTTCAATGATTTTGAAATGTTTGGATTTTGAAATGAGATCAGTATCAGTTATAAAACACCATTATATCATGAATTGAGGTTTTACAGGGGTTGTTAGTTTGTCAAGCCTTCGACTCTCCACATTATGGTTCTTGGGCAATTATTCAAGCTTTATTTACTCAATATCTCTATAGAACCTGTCAACTATGTTAGTCGTACGAACAATGTTCTCCTATGCAGAAAATTTCTTAATCAATTTACGCATATTGACTGAGATAGGATGATTCTGGGTTGGAAAAAATCCAACTGTGAGCCTCTTCCCAATTTCAAAATCATACTAAATAATGAATTCTTTTCATTCACTGAATAATTTGAGAGTAATTTATACTCAGGTTATAATATAGATATTCCAATCCCCTTCCCGTGGAGTCAAAAAATTCTTCAGCTGCTCCTCCATCACCTGCTTTAGGTCCAACAATGTTTGATCTGGAGGCAACGAAGAAGCCAGGGAATGACACACATTGCATTGCAGTGCAAAATTGCACTTTGCACTGCAACAAAATTGCAGTTTGCTGCACAGTTTTGTACTGCAGCAAAACTGCATGCAGTTTGCACTCCATCAAGTCCAGCCGTGATTTCAATTTGGATTGCAGTTTGCACTCCACTCACTGTGTCGAAATGTATGATCAAGTTTTTCCTTCTTTTCGCTTACAATTTCTTCTTTGATCAATCTATTGCAGAGTAATGTCGTAATGTTTCTATTCCTTTGTGTTCCGTCGCTGCTGGGGCACTCTCGCATCGCGAACGGGCGAAATAAATAAATTTAGAAAACCCTAAAATACTTCAATTTTTTTTAAATTTTACATAACTGTCGGGGGGGCGGGCGAAGCCCGCCTAAATGCGGCCAAAGGCCGCAGCGCCACATCGAGAACGGGCGAAGCCCGCTTGAATGCCAAGCGGGCGAAGCCCGCTTGGTTACGGGCGAAGCCCGTAGCGACGCATCGAGAACGGGCGTAGCCCGTTCGAAGATGCTAGTTTTTAAAGAAATGTAAATTATTGTCATAAGCTTGCCGATATCTTCCATTTTTTTGTCACAAAAATCATTGTTTTGTCACAAAAAAAAATTTATTATCAAATGACTGTTTATCGAATACCTACAAATAAAAAAAGGTGTTTATATTGGCAGCCTGCAAATGGTTATTGACAGCCCCAATAAATTATAAAAACACAAAATATAATTTGACTTTTCTGTAATAGCACCTCATTTAAAGACTCTTTATTTCCGCCTGTATTCCCCGTTCTTATCGAAATCCCCCGAAAACTTCTGATTTCTCTCCGCCGGTCTCCCACAACCGCTGGAGAAGAACCCTTCGACACCGTCGAACACTTCTGAATATTTTTTGGCGACGCCGACGAACCCTTCAAAAATCTCATATATTTTCTCTTATTTTTTCCCCACTTTCAATTTTTTGTATCTCATAAATAATATTTTTCATTTACTTTACTATTTAGTGAGAAAATAAATGAATTTTTTCACTAAATATGATTCGTATGACTTAAATTTTATTTTTATTTTGGGCTGCCAATATCCATCGGTTGCCAATATTACTTTGTTGGGTTGCTATTATCATTGGGCTGTTAATACATTCACAGTCTGCCAATAAAAAAACACCTATAAAAATAATCTTTAAAAAAATGCATCCATAGATATTTAATTTGAACAAATGAAGTCAAAAAATACAACAAAGTTCTTTAATAGAGCACTCTCCCTACTTTTGAAATCAAGTATAAAATAAGACGATTGTTAACCGCAACCCAATTTTAGCTCTCCGCACCCCATTGTTAACCGCAACCCAAAAATTTAACCGCAACCCAATTTTGGGCTTGCCGCACCCCTTTGTTAACCGCACCCAAAATTTTTAAAAAATTTACCCGCACCCCGAATTCACTATCAATTCACATTTATTGTGCTTAAAAACAAGTTGCGATGATGGATCATATAGGTCTCAAACAGTAAAAATGATCAAACAAAACAATTGTGATAAATAATACAAATGAGTAAAAATAACAACAAAACACATGGACGACGACCATTCTAGAGTCATTACTCCATCTCTCACATCCTCCAGTCATTAGAGCCCTTTGTTACTGTGTGGAATGAGCCTACATAAAGTAACAGCTATTAGTACCCAGCAAGAATATAAAGTAGCATAATGAATTAAACCTTGCCATCTCTCACTTCTACAACCCAATGACCATACCAAAAATCCTGCTATTCGAGCATACAACTGACGGCCTTGATATCGATATTGGCAAAAATCTCTCAATATATTGCATTAAACTGTCAAAAATAAGTCTATATCATTAAAATGTCACAATTTACAAAATTTAGTCAATATGAATTAAATTTGTCGTACCTTTGGAAGAAGAGTCCTCCAAATGTATGAATGCAGTTGAACGTACAATATTGCTCTCCTTCATTACCATCCTTGATGCAAATATAGTTTCCCATGTATGTGATATTTCTCCACAATACTTTTGTCATAGAGGTTAAATCAACGGTAACGAACATCCATCACGCATGTGAAGTTCAACGAAATGATTACCATCGATAAATCCAATGAAAACAATTTTTGGTTCTTCCGATGGAGGTGAATGTAACGGAAGAAATGTGAATGATTGCACTTTAGATAATTGGACTAACACAATATTGTAGCATGAAGCGATAATGAGTCCCATATCCGGCATCGACATCCATTTGTCCAAAGTTGCTGGAGTTGTATTGCATTCAAGAGACCATATTAATTCTTCCATTCTTGTTTTGCCAAACGTGTTTTCATACATTGACAATTGAGTTTCAAGTTCTTCATGTAGATCGAACCGGACTTGTGACCAACCACCCGCAATATTTAATGTTTGGCTAATCAAATAATTTGTAAAGTAATCAACCACAAGCTTGTTTAAGGACATACTAAAATCATTTTCGGTTTGAGCATCTACAACTTTTTGCCATGAACCCCATAAAGCTTTCAAAGGTCTTTCCCTCACTGAAGAACTTCTTGCAATTTGCTAAAATATTTCTATTAATATGCACTTGACATAAAATATTTTTTGATTGTGGGAAAACAACTTTTATAGCATTCATCAAAACTTGCTCTCTATCTGTCACAAACACATTTGGTTTGGAATTCGGCCGTAGAATGGAGTTGAAACAATCAAGGGCCCACTTATAACTTGATTCGGTTTCATTTGACATGAAAGTGAAACATGAAAAAAAGGTCTGATTTGTTGATGTGACTCCAACAATGCATAGTAATGGCATACGATAACGATTTGTCTTGTATGTGCAGTCTAACTGAAAAACTGTTTGGAACATATTACTTAGCTTTATAGAAATCGGATGTGCAAAAAATAACCTTTCAAATTGGTTATTGGTACCGGAAATTTGGCTAAAAGAAACATAACCTGCATCGTTCATAGCCTTATATAAATATTGTATAGGCATTCCACCATCCAATTCCTTCTTATGTAACTTCACCCGTTCATTGTAAATTGTCCTAATAACCGTTTTATTTTCATTATTTTCCTTCTTCGTCGCGGCTAGTATTTTGCGTGGCTTGACCCCTGAATTATACATCTGTTCAACCAATTTGACCTCTTCCTTATCTAATCTTCATGCATAAGCATGTCCTTCCAGATGGACTCTTTCATGATTGTGTGTCCCACATATTACGTAAACTTTTCATTTTCCAGTGATTAACTCTCGTTGCCCTTTGAGTGAGAATGAACAACCACAACGCTTTGACGATGATCTACGCATTCCTTTATTCACCCAACTTTTCTTGTTCTGATTATCTCGGTATTTACCCCCCTATCACAACCAAGAAATACACGGGGCTTTGGTCGCTCATTCAACTTATCAGACGATTTTATGGTTACTACATAACCCAAACTCATAGCAACACCACGAGCCCATTCTACTAATTCCTCTTTAGAATCGAACAATATGTCTATGTCAAAGTGACTACCAACATCCACTTCTACCTTTTCAAAGGTTTCATCATTTTCATTGTTGACATCTAGAGAAATATAAAAAATAAGTATGAGATTCCTATAAAAACATGTAATACTGAAAGTAATTAGTAGACGCATTTCTCTTATTGATCATAGGTAAAGAACAAATGGCACCATAATCCAACATTTTGTTGATATCACTTGAAAATTCCTCCATGTAAGGGTGATGTGCACCCATAAAAATGATACGGGATGCGATCCCGCAAGCGTATCCGAACGGGTACCGCCGCGCACGCAAGCGCCACGCGTGGCGTGAAAATCTAAAGATGTCACGCGATAACCATCACATATCAATTGTCGCGCTAATAGGCGAGCCAATTACAACGCCAAGACGGCGCGACATTCACCGCACAAAAGAAGCGCGACCTTCGCCGCGCGAAAGAGGAGCGGCCTTCGCCGCGCAAAAGAGGCGCGGCCTTCGTCGCGCGAAAGAGGGGCGGCCTTCGCCGCGCGAAAGAGGCGCGGCCTTCGCCACGCTAAAGCGGCGCGGCAGCTACCGCACCGAAAGGGTGCGGCGCTTGCCGCACCAAAAAGGTGCGGCAATGTCGCACCAAATTGGTGCGGCAATGCCGCACCAAAATAGTGCCTGGGGGGTGCGACAATGCCGCACCCCCCAGCGCCCAATTAATGGGCGCTGACCAAGTCATCGCCCATTTTTGACGCTGACTTGGTCAGCGCCTAGGTGGCGCTCCCCAATTGGGGAGTGCCCCAGTGCCCCACTCCCCAATTGGGGAGTCACGTAACTCTCTTGGGGAGTTACGTGTACAGTAACTCCCTTGGGGAGTTACGTGAACAGTAACTCCCCAAGGGGGAGTTACATAAATAGTAACTCCCCAAGGGGGAGTTACGTGAATATTATTCACGTAACTCCCCAACTGGGGAGTGCTTCCGACCACCTCGGCCTCGAGGTCTTCTCACGGTCGTGCACCAATCGCCTTCGCGTTCACCGTGCTCAGAACGTTGACCAAACTCCATGCCGAAACCTTATTCTTGCATAAATATTATTCCCCCGTGAATATTATTCGCCGCGCTCAGAACGCCTCCGCGCTCACCGCGCGCTCAGAACGCTCTCATGTTCGTTGCGCGCTCAGAATGCTTCTTTGCGCGCTCAGAACGCCTCCCCGTTCGTCGCGCGCTCAGAACGCTTCTGAGCGCGCTTATCTCACTTTTTGTCTTTTCTGACTTCTCACTTTTTGTCTTTCCCACTCGCTCACATTTCCGACTCGCTCACTTTTCCGACTCGGCTCGCTCACTTTTTGTCTTTTCTGACATGTCACATTTTGTCTTTCCGACTCGCTCACATTTCCGACTCACTCACTTTTCCGACTCGGCTCGCTCACTTTTTGTCTTTTCTGACTTCTCACATTTTGTCTTTCCGACTCGCTCACATTTCCGACTCGCTCACTTTTTCGACTCGGCTCGCTCACTTTTTGTTTTTTCAGTTTCTCACTTTTCAGGAACAGCTTGTCACCTTTCCTCGAAGGGCAGGATGGTCATTTACGAAAAATGGTGATCCGTGGGCTCTGAACCGGAAAATATGATTCGTCCTCCCAGGTGGTTACGGTGGTTACAACGGCAAAATTACTGGGCTACCCCCGGCCAAAGCTATAAAAGGAGCCCCAGGGCTTCATTTCAAAGGATCCCGCCTTGATGACCAGAGAGAGCTCCTTGAAGATTTCCACGGATTTCTCCTTCGGCGCTTGAAGATCTCTTTCGTGGACTTGAAGTTTTCCTTCGTCCCGAAAGACGACTCGACAGTCTCACTTTCGTTCTCACGAAAGCGGACAAGGTATTCTCACTTTCGTTCTCAGGAAAGCGGACAAGGCATTCTCACTTTCGTTCTCACGAAAGTGGACAAGGCATTCTCACTTTCGTTCTCAGGAAAGCGGACAAAGCATTCTCATTTTCGTTCTCACGAAAGTGGACAAGGCATTCTCACTTTCGTTCCCTACCGCTCTCAGAAGGAAAAGACTTAGTTTTTTCGAGAGGTGGCCTGTCACCCTCGGAACGTTCTCTCTCTCTCCCTCTCTCTAATATTGTAACGAGCGGCGGCCTGTCGCGCTCGAATTCTAAACACCGGATTCTAACCTCTCAGAAGATAGTGAAGTTTGGTCGGCACAACCCCGACCGCGTGGTTTTTTTACCCTTTCCGGGTTTTTCCACGTTAAAAAGTCTCAGTGTAATCAGCAAATCTCAAATTGACTGTTTGCGCGCTTGGTTCGCTCCCGAGCTAAGGTGATCCAAGTAAACCGGTCTACCAAGATCCCTAAGCGACCCGCAACAGTTTGGCGCCGTCTGTGGGAAACTATTCCCAAAACTCTTTAAAGGCCAACTGTAATGGCAAGGAAGAGTGCTCGCACTACTGAAGGATCAATACCGGAAGGACGCATCGACCCAGCTCCCTCCCACTCGCTCATCAACGCGCCTCCCACAGAAGAGGCAGTGTCTGCGCCCGCAACTAGGCTGGAAGGACGCATGCAGCAGATTGAAGAGCAGCAAGCTGAGATGTTGGCTCTTGTAAGAAATCTCGGGGCTCCTCAAGTTCCAGTTCAGCCGTCGGCATTGAACGTGCCGCCGCCCCCAGCTCCGAGTCATGCCCCGAACGAAGAGGCCATTCGGGAGGAAGAAGCTTCAGAAGGATCCTCCAACGCAGCAGGCTCCGCTCACCCTGCCCCGCCAGCTAGAAACCAAGAAGCTGACCACCGTCACCATCACCCAGGAAGAGCGGCCCCTGATCGAGCAATCGAAAGAACCACGCGACAAGAAATACGCAATATGATAGAAGAAGAGTACGTCCAAGCAGGACGACGCGCAGCTCTCGCCCACCGCCCCGCACACCACGGCTCCCCACTGTCGCCTCAAGTTTTGGCCCATCCAATTCCGAATGGTTTCAAGCTTCCCAACATCGAGACATTCGACGGGACGGACGATCCGTGGGAACATGTCAATCACTTCACCACCGTCATGAGGATTTACAACGCCCCTGATCAGCTCCTCTGTCAGGTGTTCTCGGCAACCTTGAAAGGGCAAGCGCGCACTTGGTTCCACTCCCTGCGGAATGGGGCTATCAACAACTTCACAGAAATGGCGCAGCAGTTCGTGGACCAATTCATCGCCAATCACAGGATCGCCCGAGATCCCTCCCATCTCTCAGGGATCCGCCAAAATGATGGAGAGACACTCAAAGATTTTTCCGACGCTTCACTACGGAGGCTCGACAGATCCCAGGAGTCGATCCCGAGCTCTTGCGGGGAGTCCTCCTTGGAGGACTCCGCCCAAGTGGCTTTTACTCAGCTCTCATGAGAGAAACCGTACCAAGTTACCCCAACCTCGTTCATCGAGTTGAAGCTCAGATAGACGCCGACGAGGCCATCGAAGCACACCGCCGGCAGTTCGAGGGGAGCTCAAAGAGGAAGAAAGAGGAGTCGTCGCTGCAGACAGTTCCCAACAAGAACAACAAGCATCACGACAACCCCAACAGAGACCGAAGATCTCGCCAGCATCAAGACTACACTCCCCTGAACACAACCAGGACTAACGTTCTCCTTGCCATCCGCGATCATCCCTCTCTCCAGAGGAATAGGGCTCTTGCACCAAATTCCGGAGACCAATCCAAATACTGCGACTTCCATCGAGGTCGCAAGCACAAAACAGAAGATTGTTCGCGACTAAGCGCAGAAATCGAACGATTCGTACGTCGGGGACTCCTTGAAAATTTTCTCCAAACCAAGGATCCTGAATCAACAAGTCAAGAATGATCCAGCAGAGGAGCAATCCCCAGAGCGACAGTCCCGAAGAATAGCCTGTTCTACGCCTGACGTGTTTACTTGTATCTCGTGTTTTCAGCATCAATGTAATAAACAAATATCATTCTATTTATTGCTCTTCATCATGCACCCAAACCTCAAGAGTCATTTTCAATTGTATTGTTTCTCCCAGAACAGAGTGTTCAGATTGTCCGACAACGGACTCTGCCCTCTTCCAGAACAGAGTGTTCAGATTGTCCGACAACGGACTCTGCCCTCTCCCAGAACAGAGTGTTCAGATTGTCCGACAATGGACTCTGCCCTCTCCCAGAACAGAGTGTTCAGATTGTCCGGCACCGGACTCTGCCCTCTCCCAGAACAGAGTGTTCAGATTGTCCGACAACGGACTCTGCCCTCTCCCAGAACAGAGTGTTCAGATTGTCCGACAACGGACTCTGCCCTCTCCCAGAACAGAGTGTTCAGATTGTCCGGCACCGGACTCTGCCCTCTCCCAGAACAGAGTGTTCAGATTATCCGACAACGAACTCTGCCCTCTCCCAGAACATAGTGTTCAGATTGTCCGACAACGGACTATGCTCTCTCCCAGAACAGAGTGTTCAGATTATCCGACAACGGACTCTGCCCACTCCTAGAACAGAGTGTTCAGATTGTCCGACAAAGGACTCTGCCCTCTCCCAGAACAGAGTGTTCAGATTGTCCGACAAAGGACTCTGCCCTCTCCCAGAACAGAGTGTTCAAATTGTCCGACAAAGGACTCTGCCCTCTCCCAGAACAGAGTGTTCAGATTGTCCGACAACGGACTCTGCCCTCTCCCAGAACAGAGTGTTCAGATTGTCCGACAACGGACTCTGCCCTCTCCCAGAATAGAGTGTTCAGATTGTCCGACAAAGGACTCTGCCCTCTCCCAGAACAGAGTGTTCAGGTTGTCCGACAACGGACTCTGCCCTCTCCCGGAACAGAGTGTACAGATCATCTGACAGCGGATTTTGACCTCTCCCAGAATAGAATGTTCAGATCGTCCGACAAGAGACTTTGATCACTCCCATTACAAGTGCTTGTATATGTCATACAAAAACATCGAGCTCTTCCGAACAGAACGACCGGGTGTCCCAAAGTAGGGGCTCTGATATTTTTCAAAGGACCCAACGTCCACCAGACGCGAGAGCTCGCTATCCTCCCCCAGTGACCTCATTACTACAACACGAAGCACCAGCCCTTCGCAGAAATTTTGGGGTCCTAATATTGGTCATATTCAAGTCCACGAACTTCGGTACTAACACCCAGCAACACACCTTGCGCACCTCGCCTCAGCGCTGCTTGGGAACCTCGCATCAGCACACCTTGCGCACCTCGCCTCAGCGCTGCTTCGTCGCATCGCCCCCAAGCTACTCAGGCTTCGACGCTGAGACGACAAGCTCGCAACCAAACAAGGCGAGATAAAAGTTTCTCCCACAACTAGAGCCGAACATCGACTTCCGGAACGTCGCACGAAGACGACGATGATTCAAATTGCCACAAAGGAAAATCAAAACCTCCGAACTCCTCCACGCAGTAATTCAGACTCCAAAGGTTTAGGGGGCTTATGATGTGCACCCGTAAAAATGATACGAGATGCGATCCCGAAAGCGTATCCGAACGGGTACCGCCGCGCACGCAAGCGCCACGCGTGGCGTGAAAATCTAAAGATGTCACACGGTAACCATCACATATCAATTGTCGCGCTAATAGGCGTGCCAATTACAACGCCAAGACGGCGCGACATTCACCGCACAAAAGAAGCGCAACCTTCGCCGCGCGAAAGAGGGGCGGCCTTCGCCGCGCAAAAGAGGCGCGGCCTTCGTCGCGCGAAAGAGGGGTGGCCTTCGCCGCGCGAAAGAGGCGCAGCCTTCGCCACGCCAAAGCGGCGCAGCAGCTACCGCACCGAAAGGGTGCGGCGCTTGCCGCACCAAAAAGGTGCGGCAATGCCGCACCAAAATAGTGCATGGGGGGTGCGGCAATGCCGCACCCCCCAGCGCCCAATTAATGGGCGCTGACCAAGTCAGCGCCCATTTTTGGCGCTGACTTGGTCAGCGCCTAGGTGGCGCTCCCCAATTGGGGAGTGCCCCACTCCCCAATTGGGGAGTGCCCCACTCCCCAATTGGGGAGTTACATGTACAGTAACTCCCTTGGGGAGTTACGTGAACAGTAACTCCCCAAGGGGGAGTTACATAAATAGTACTTACGTGAATATTATTCATGTAACTCCCCAACTGGGGAGTGCTTCCGACCACCTCGGCCTCGAGGTCTTCTCACGGTCGTGCACCAATCGCCTTCGCGTTCACCGTGCTCAGAACGTTGACCAAACTCCACGCCGAAACCTTATTCTTGCATAAATATTATTCCCCCGTGAATATTATTCGCCGCGCTCAGAACGCCTCCGCGCTCAGAACGCTCTCATGTTCGTTGCGCGCTCAGAACGCTTCTTTGCGCGCTCAGAACGCTTCTTTGCGCGCTCAGAATGCCTCCTCGTTCGTCGCGCGCTCAGAACGCTTCTGAGCGCGCTTATCTCACTTTTTGTCTTTTCTGACTTCTCACATTTGTCTTTCCAACTCGCTCACATTTCCGACTCGCTCACTTTTCCGACTCGCTCACATTTCTGACTCGCTCACTTTTCCGACTCGGCTCGCTCACTTTTTGTCTTTTCTGACTTCTCACATTTTGTCTTTCCGACTCGTTCACATTTCCGACTCGCTCACTTTTCCGACTCGGCTCGCTCACTTTTTGTCTTTTCTGAATTCTCACATTTTGTCTTTCCGACTCGCTCACATTTCCGACTCGCTCACTTTTCCGACTCGGCTCGCTCACTTTTCCGACTCGGCTCGCTCACTTTTTGTCTTTTCAGTTTCTCACTTTTCAGGAACAGCTTGTCGCCTTTCCTCGAAGGGCAGGATGGTCATTTACGAAAAATGGTGATCCGTGGGCTCTGAACCGGAAAATATGATTCGTCCTCCCAGGTGGTTACGGTGGTTACAACGACAAAATTACCGGGCTACCCCCGGCCAAAGCTATAAAAGGAGCCTCATGGCTTCATTTCAAAGGATCCCGCCTTGATGACCAGAGAGAGCTCCTTGAAGATTTCCACGGATTTCTCCTTCGGCGCTTGAAGATCTCCTTCGTGGACTTGAAGTTTTCCTTCGTCCCGAAAGGCAACTCGACAGTCTCACTTTCGTTCTCACGAAAGCGGACAAGGCATTCTCACTTTCGTTCTCAGGAAAGCGGACAAGGCATTCTCACTTTCGTTCTCACGAAAGTGGACAAGGCATTCTCACTTTCGTTCTCAGGAAAGCGGACAAAGCATTCTCACTTTCGTGAAGACATTCTCACTTTCATTCTCTACCGCTCTCAGAAGGAAAATGTTTAGTTTTTTCGAGAGGTGGTCTGTCACCCTCGGAACGTTCTCTCTCTCTCTCTCCCTCTCTCTAATATTGTAACGAGCGGCGGCTTGTCGCGCTCGAATTCTAAACACCGGATTGTAACCTCTCAGAAGATAGTGAAGTTTGGTCGGCACAGCCCCGGCCGCGTGGTTTTTTTACCCTTTCCGGGTTTTTCCACGTTAAAAAGTCTCAGTGTAATCAGCAAATCTCAAATTGACTGTTTGCGCGCTTGGTTCGCTCCCGAGCTAAGGCGGTCCAAGTAAACCGGTCTACCAAGAGCCCTAAGCGACCCGCAACAAAGGGTAACCTACAAATAGATATTTCTAGTTACTAACAACAGAGGCATACAACAATCACCTAATTTTATCCAGAAATTTTCTAAGCTTAAATGCAAAATATAAAGCCATAAACTCTAACCTAAAATTCTTTTGTTGCAAAAATCAGGAGAAGGAATTACCTGAGCAGAGGAAGGAACCTATCAATAATTACAGCTCTGGATCCGTCGAAGAAGTGCAGCAGCGGCTAACATGACAGTCGGAATCGTTCTGAAGCTTTGGAAGGAGGAAGACGACCCCGGCGGTTGTTGAAGGAGAAAGACGATCCCGTCGGTCGTTGAAGGAGGATGACGACCCCGACCGGTCGCTCTGCTTCAGGAGAGGGGAAGGAGGCATGGGGATGACGACCCCGGCGGTTGTTGAAGGAGGAAGACGATCCCGCCGGTCGTTGAAGGAGGACGACGACCCCGACCGGTCTTCTGCTTCAGGAGAGGGGAAGGAGGCGCGGGTTCAGCGGAGAGGAAGGAGGTGCGGCTGCGACGGGGAGAACACACGGGAGCGACAGAATGGGGGGTTTGGGTTTAGGGTTGCGAGTAAATTAAAAACGAGAAGGCTTTTTTAAAAAAATGGGGTGCGGATAGCTAAACTAGGGTTGCAGTTAACAATCTCCTAAAATAATATTTTGGGAAAACAAATATAGTTCAAAATAGAGGCCTCAATATTATATCAAATACGAGATTTAATACAATAGAAAACAAAATAACAAGTGGTAAAAATAAGAAGCCTCAACATTATATCAAATACGATATATTTTGTCGTTTCAATTTAAAACAATAATAGACAAAATGTATTTTTTTATATGCGCAAAAATCATAAAGTTTTTTTCAGGGAAAAAAATCATAAAGTTTGGTATAGCAAATTAGCAAGTGTTAATATTATCAATTTCATGTAATATATCATGGGTGTTTATATTGGCAGCTCATAAATTGCTATTGACAGCCCAATGATAATAGCAGTCCAACAAAGCGATATTGTCAGTCCAATGAATATTGACAACACAAAATGAAAATAAAATTTAAGCCAAACAAACCATATTTAGTGAAAAAAATCATTTATTTTCTCACTAAATGGTAAAGTAAGTGAAAAATATTATTTAGGAGGTACAAAATGTAGAAAAATGAGGGGTGCCGAGAAGAGAGATTCGAACGAAAAACAAAGAGAAAATCACAGAGAACACACAAATTTAAGAGGTTCACCCAAAACCGGGCTACGTCCCCTATCCCGCCTCCGCTTCACCTTCTTGTATTCACCAATAGAGATTACAAAACACACAAGGTTACAAGGATCAAAACCGATCCTACCTCGCACCCTTCTCTTTGGACAAGAAACGGAGGAACCACAGCCGGAAAACGCCTCTCCACGGAATCTCCTCGTAGACGCCTCCAAACTCCTCAGCAGGAAACCGTCGGGGGCTCGCCGCCCCCGGACCCCCGCGCTCGCTGGTACTTCAATCATCGAAGAGAGTCACGCTCCGACGTCTCTAAGCTCACGTGGGCTAACCCGGTGTGAGAAACAAGAGAGCCGGAAGTGTTCCCCAACTCCAACACAAAATATCAAAAGTATGAGAAAAATAGGAAAAAATGTATCCGATTTTGGAAGTGTTTGTTGGTGTCGCCAAAAAATATTCACAGGGGTTCGACGGTATCGATGGGTTCTTCTCCGGCGGTTGTGGGCGACCGGCGGCGAGAAATAAAAAATTTTCGGGGGATTTTGATTAATCGGAGAAAAACGGACGGAAATGAACAGTCTTTAAGTGGGGCTGCTATTAGAGAAGAGTCAAATTAAATTTTGTGTTTTTTTAGATTATTAGAACTGCCAATAGTCATTTACGGGCTGCCAATATAAATACTCTATATCATTTTAATTATCAAGCATGCCAACCATTTGCATGCCTTAGCTTTTATGATGTTGGGAGTCAAATGAGCCCAAAAAGTATAAGCAATAATACTGTCTAGCTACATAAAAATTAATTTCATTGTGCCTTATAAGGTAAGGCAAAAATGAATACTCTTCCATTATTATTCGGCACGTGCTCATGATATTAATTACATTGCAATAATACCAAGGGGGCGGTCTAATCATTTCATTTCCTTAATTTTGATTTATTTTAGGCGATTGTTATCCGAACAACAGTTTTGGCTATCCGCACATTTTTTGAATGAGTTATTACACGCATTTTGAAAATACGCCTTATACATGTATTTTTAGAAAAAGTGTACAACACGAAAGTTGTAGATCTCGTCGAGAACTACAACTTTCGTGTTAAACACTTTTCCTAAAAATGCATGTACAAGACGTATTTCCAAAAATTCACTATAGTTACGCACATATTTCAATCACGGCGGCAATACGTCTTGTGCGTGCATTTTTAAGAAAAGTGTTCAACACGAAAGTTATAGATCTCGATGAGATCTACAACTTTTGTGTTCATCACTTTTCCTAAAAATGCATGTACAAGATGTATTTCCAAAAGGTGCATAATAACTCATACAAAAAAAGTGCGGATAGTCAAAACTGTAGTGCGGATAACAATCACCTTTTTTTTATTTCAATGCGAATTGACATTTTAGAGTAAGTTATAAAGTTTTTTATGGTGATTACTGATGATTATAAAACATTTAAGGCTCCGTTAGGTGCCGCATTTTTGCTCCGGCGAGAGTTTAGACAGAGCATTATCGTCATCAAATACATGTTTGGCAAGATAATAGTTATGACCGTTGCGGAGAGAAGAAAACTAGTTTTGAACATAAAAGCGGATGAAGTTTTATAGGTGAGGTTAGGCGAACGCAAACAATGCAAAACAGAGCATAAATCTAGATTACACATTACTAGAAATTTGACTTTTAGTGACGAAAATTTTCGTCACTAAAGCTTAGATCTTGATCACTAAAGACTGATGAGTTTATCAATATGAGCCACGTCTAAAGATTTGAAGATGGGATCATCCTAATTTAGACATATGGTACCAGCAAATATAAATACCGCGCTTTTTGCTGGGAAAAAATCCCGCTTAAGGTTTCCCAACGAGAAAAACCACCTAGTTAGTTGTTGAGAAATCTGGTTTGCGTTCTCTATTGTTGAACGTCAAGGGGACTTATGTGGCGTCTAGTTTTGTCGTAGATTTATATTTTTATTTTCTGGACATTATTTACGACGGAGACTTTATTTATGTTGTTTTATGTGTTTTAAATGTGAACTTCTATTTTAATCATGAAATTTTAATTTTGTTTAAATTTAATGCTATAAATTTAAAATTTCAATTCCAACAATTAATTTCTGACATACAGCCGAACAACAGAATTACCAATTCCAATTCTGATGACAGAATTCCTGCTGTTATTCGAACAGCAAAATTGAAATTGACTTCAATTTCAATTCCTGCGAGGAATCACAATTCGGTTAATTTCAATTCCTACATCTCAATTATTGTCAAACGAACGGAGCCTAAGTGTTTTACATTCCTCACCCCCAATGCACCCTAAGGCATCGGGTGGAAGGAAAGAAAGTTGAGCTGCAGAAAAAGATGATTGTACAAAGGGAAAGTGACAGTGTGTGTGTGTGTGTCTATATATATATGCAAGCATATGACATGCTAGCAATGTATCAACAATTGAAAATAACCTAATAAATATGAGTCCTCATACAAACTTTAACTTATCATATGGATCCTTAGAGAAAAGACAAAAAATAACTTATCATATGAGAGCTCTCATATAATCTTATATGATAAAGATCTATAGATGTAATGCAATGTTATGAATATTATGTTTATACAGTGTACAACCCGTATTCAACTTGTAGGCCCATTATTGACCTGACTCACCCAGGGTAAGGTGAGGCCAATACGGCCTGGCATCAGGCGGACCCGCCTCAGGCGAACTCGCCTCAGGGAAACTCGCCTCCGGCGGGTTGGAGACGAGGCCGATCGCCTCAGCCGTACTCGCCCAAGAAGGGAGCGAGGCGAATCCGGATCAACCCGACTCATCATTCCTTCCTCACTATCCGCAAATCAATAGGGTTGCGGTTAGTATTTTGAAAAAGGTGTGAAGAGCTATTCGCAGACCACTTGGCTCTACGTATAGTAATTTGGTTAAGGCGAAGGGAGCTGTCCGCAGGCCAATATGACTATTTTGCCCTCAGAAGAATTTGCCTATAAATATGATCCATTATTTCTCAGATCAGCACAGATTCCCCCTCCCCCCCCCCCCCCCCCCCCCCCCTCGCCCACCCAAGAGAGCCCGAGCTTTCCTTTGTTTCCTTCCGTGTTATCTGAGATATAGACTTAGTTACTGGTTTTGGGAGGGGAAGTCGAGTAAGATTTCCGGGTTAGTGGCGGACCTCCTCGTTGCAGCCAATGGGTCTGTCCTTAGGCAATTATCCACCAATTAGTGAAGGCCAGTTCCTAGCTCGAAATACTTATACCTAGGGACCTGTTGAAGAGAGAAGTAACTCAAGCTACTCCCCAAGTCTCGAATATAGTTGAACCAGTATCTGGGTTTCAAAATTTTTGGTGCAGTGAGCATGAACTGTAACTTGAGTAGAAAATCTCATCCAACGATCACATGGATAAACATAGCGAGTAGGGGCCGGCCAGGGGAACTCGATGCATACAGGCGAGTTCGTAACAAAGAGCGATTTCGCAGAGTTTTGGAGGTCGATGGAGGACACCATCAGGGGGTTTCTAGCACCTTGCGCCGAGGTGGGAAAGCCCTCCACAGCAGTGATCGCCTTGCCCGGCGAGGCAGGGCAGAGTCAGCGCCCTGGCAAGGAAGGCTTCCCAGAAGATGGTGACCAGTCGCTTCGCGTGCGAGTACTCTTTGTGAGTCCGACCGATACCCGCCACTACGAGGGAGAGTATGACCGAATTCGCCCGACTCAACAGCTCGCGCCGCCCAACCCCTTCTGCGAGTTAGTGTTGACCGCTCCCATTCCCGAGGGTATGATGTAACCTGCGATGAGTTACTATTCTGGAAAGGATGACCCTGTCTAGCATCTGCAGTGGTTGAGGACATAGTTTCCATTAGGCAAATGACTGACGCATTCAAGTGTCGACTATTTGCCATATCATTCAAGGGAAAGGCTCTGGGCTGGTTCCACCAGATGCCGGCAGGCATTATCTACAGCTTTGAGGACATGCACAGAGGTTTTCTGCTCCATTTCTCCACCTCGAAGAAAAGGAAGAAAGGTTCAGAGGCTCTTTTTATTATCAAGCAGGGACCGCAGGAGATGCTAAGGGCATATGTTGACGGCTTCCAGGAAAAATTCTCTTGGTTCAGGAAGTCCCAGGACATTCTCTGATGTTGTTTTTCAAGCTCGGACTGCAACCATAATTCTTTAAGATGGAAATCACCTGAAACCCTCCGCTATCATTTGAGGAACTGATCGACCGGGTCGTGAGGCAAATCGAGGGTGAGGCGACAAGTTTGGAGTTCGTGGCCAAGCTGGCTTGGTTGGAGGAAGGAGGTGAGAAGGAAGCAGCCAACGTCAGTAGACAAGAGGTCAAGAAGAAGGAAGACCCGAGGAGGCGAGAAGGAAAAGGGTTCCGAGAGGGTAGAGATCAGCGAGACCAGGAGAGGAGGTTCCAGTTCCCGCCAAGCAGGCCGTCCTGGAGGACCGCAGGGGCAGGCTACCCAGAAGGCAGGGAAGAAGGCTCTCACCCGAGCGTCGGACCGCTGTTAGTCCCCCCGAGCGGAGGCAAGGGCAATGGAGGCAGAACCAGGCACTACCCCAGGAAGCAAACGTGATCAGACTAGGATGAGGGTGTGGTCGGGGAGCAAGACCACGGTGTAACATCACAACTTTAAAAGGGGGCCTAGCCAAGTTCAATTGAACCCTTGGAGGAGCTTAAACTGGGTCATCGAAAACCACGACACGACCTCCACCTCATAAAGGTGGTCATTTAAAGAAAATAATTGTTTTGGGTAGCATTGTGCTTCGCCGCAACGCCAAAGTAGCTTAATGAGAAAATAAACTCAAAATCGACTTCCATCAGTTGAAATAGACTTGTTTAGTCGATACGAGTGCAACAGAACTCGTTTTGTTCCAATCCGAGGTCATTTGGTGAAAATGACTATTTTTGTATCGTAGTGCGTCACGGCGATGTCAATTTAGTATATTGAACATATGTGCTCCGAATTGACTTTCGTCAGTTGAATTAGACTCGTATAGTAGATACGAGTGCAAAAAAAACTCGTTTCGTTCCAATCTGAGGTCATTTGGTGAATTGGTCATTTTGAGCGCGTCACGATGACGTCGTTTTAGTATATTAAACATACGTGCTCTGAATCGACTTCTGTCAATTGCATTAGACTCCTATAGTCGATACGAGTGCAACGAAACTCGTTTCATTCCTATCCGAGGTCATTTGGTGAAAGTGACCATTTTGAGTATTATAACGCGTCACGACGACACCGATTTAGTATATTGAGCATACATACTTCGAATTAACTTTCCACAGTTGCATTAGACTCGTATAGTCAATATGTGTACAACGAAATTCGTTTCATTTTGATCTGAGGTCATTCGGATAAAATGACCATTTTGAGTAACGTCGAGCGTCGCAACGACGCCAAAATAACTTAGTGAGCAAATGGGCTCCAAATTAAATTCTGCCAGTTGCACTCGTATAGCCGATACGAGTGCAACAGAATTCGTCTCGCTCAATTTCGACCTCTTTTAGTTAAGTAAATAAAAATAAAGCTCGTAACATTACACGGCACCTCGAGATACATGAACGCTTGATTTCAACCCCATCACATCAATGATGACCCGACACTCGACGACATGTACCCATATTGACCTTAACACTCATGGGAGATCCACTTAGGGATGAATTTGGTCAACCCTCTTATAAGAGGTAATTTTGATCCTTACTCCCCCACTCATCCCCCCACTCAACAAGAACCACAATTCCCATGCTCATCCATGATTGGTGGATCACCAACCTTGCATTAATCCCAAGGCCAAAAGCTTAAGCCAGATGACAACCCAAACCTAAGGGCGGAGGAGATATTTTTAGGATTGGATCCAAGCCTAACCCAACCCTGCTTAGCGGAACCTAACCCCAACTACTTTAACCAGCAAGTACAACCAGCCACCCAGCACTTGCCAGCTGCCCCCTTGACCCAACCATGGTTGATGAAACCTTTCTTGGCCGAGAAGAAAGTAAGGGAGAGGGGAACTCTCCCCTCAACTCTCTATATATAGACCTCCCATAACCTCATATGAGGGCAGAGCTCCTTCCTAGTCTTCTCGAAACCAACTCGCCACCGTGCCCACTACCAGCGTCGGAGAAGACGCTCCAAGCTCCACCGCTACCTCTGTCACACTCCTTCGCTTACCATGCATGGAGAGCTTCCCAAGACCTCTTGGCTCTGTGGAGAGTCACATCTCGTGGGAGAGGTAGCTGTTGACCCCGCTTCGGGAGGGTTTCAGGTGGCAACACCGTCTGAGAGCTCAGGCTCTATTATAATTTCTCCCGGTGGCCGGAAGCGGAGCCAGGCTGCCAGACCACCGCTGGGAGAAGTGCCTGCCTCTAGCGAGCCGGACGGAGGCGGTGAAGCGGCC
This sequence comes from Dactylorhiza incarnata, assembly GCA_033032865.1. Taxonomy (NCBI): domain Eukaryota; kingdom Viridiplantae; phylum Streptophyta; class Magnoliopsida; order Asparagales; family Orchidaceae; genus Dactylorhiza; species Dactylorhiza incarnata. Next base: position 1,604,568 of record JAWHQI010000281.1, read on the forward strand.
TATAGGTTGCCAACCTGCGGTGGAGGAGGCCCTTGAGCCTCTGTCCACCGCCAGTGTACATGAGATGTTGGATCTCGTTCCAGAGATCCAACGGCTTAGATCACCTTAAAAGGTGTTAAGAAATGATTGAACCCACAGCGGATCGGCGTTGGATCCGCTATGGAGCCGCTGTAAGTTTGATTTTTTTGGGCTCAATCTCAGCCGACGGATCTGCACTGGATCAGTGCAGATTGGTTTACATTTAGCAATACTCAGTTTGGCTTTCTGAGGCCTATAAAATGCTCAAAATAAAAAAGTTTGAATATCAAAAAGTTTACATTTAGCCCACATTGATATCTATTCTCAGGAAACATCTGGTATTTTTCAAAGTAGTTTTAATATTTTAAATAAAAATATGTTTCCTATTTTGAATTAAAAGACGGCATTAACATGGAGGAAAAATTCCCAAATAATTCATGAAGATCTCTAATACTGCTATACACCCACTGTAATTATTGGGTGATTTTTGAAGTAGATTTGCTATGTTTAGATAATTAAATCATCTGTTTTAATTATTACAAAATTAACCACTCAGCCAAAACTCTTTCGTAACTTTTTAAATTATTCCTGTTATATTTGAGAATTTATTTAGCGGCTACGAGAGCCTAAATAAATTAGCAAAGACTATCTAAGATCTCAAGAGGTCCTGAAAAATTTATTGTAGCACTTTAAGGGTATGATAAGCTCATGATAAGAGTTTGATAATTTTCTGAGTTGATTACTATTTTATCTGATTTAAAATAGGGCAAACCCCGTAAAATAAAATAGAGGGGACCGTTTATATGACAGGGAGATAATGTGAGCAACCCTAAACTCTAGTTGCTCGGATCTTTTAGAGTTGACCTGAAGATGGGACATTCCTTCAGGGTCAACCGTAAATTGTACCGAACTGGCCGCCGCTTTTCGAGTAGAGCGGACAAATCGAGGTTTTTGACTTTTATTTCAAATTTGTTTAATAAATTAGAGTTGACCTGGAGATGAGGTGTTCCTTCGAGGTTAACCCTAAATAGTGTTGAACTGGCCGTCACTCTCGAGTAGAGCGAACAGATCAAGGTTTTTGGCTTTTATTTCAGATTTGCCAATTAATTTAGCGTTGACCTGGAGATGAGGTGTTCCTTCGAGATCAACCCTGAATAGTGTCAAACTGGTCGCCACTCTCGAGTAGAGCGAATAAATCGATCATTCAAGGATAAAGAGAGTTGAATGCAACCCTCGAGAGAAGATGACATAAATCTCCCGGATTGGAGTTAAATCCAATAGAGGGGTTCACCACGATAAAATGAGTTTTAGGGCTTTGGATTATAGATCCAGAGTTCGGTTGATCAACATAAACTCAGTTGAACGTATCCTCGAAAGAGGCGCGTTTAGAATTCGGGAATCTCCACGGTCGAAACGTTTTCTTTAAGAGAATTTGAATCTTATTTATTCTTGTTATTTTCATTCTGAGGTGATTCAAAAATCGAGTGTTAATCTTCTAAAGTATTATTTTAATCATCGTTTTTAATTTATCAAGTTTTCTTACAAAAACCAACCCAAAGTTATATTTGATAGAATAATAGAGATTTTCTTGAAATAACAGTATTCAACTCGCCCGGATTTTATACGACATTGATATTTCAATATCCTATAATATATTCGATAATGTAAGCTGCCTTTATCAATATAGGATTGGAGAATAACATCATATTTCACTTTTGATTTTTATAAATCAAATATATTTCTCTAATTTTTTCCATCAAGTTTTTGGCTCCGTTGCCGGGGAATTGAGTTGATATTTTGAAAAAAGAATATCTTTCCAGACGAACCTCTGGGATGCCAAAGCGGCAGACGATATTTTTCCAGACGAAGCTCTTAGCATTTTCCTCGGTTATCTTGGCAAGGGGCTCAGCTTTTACCCATTTAGTGAAGTAGTCGATGACCATGATAATGAATTTTCTTTGCCCCGAGGCTACTGGAAGAGGTCCTAAGAGATCAATTCCTCATTGTGCGAACGACCAAGGGATCTGAAGGGCAGTAAGCGCGACGGACGATTTATGGGGCGTATTAGCGTGAAGTTGACAACTTTGACATTTTTGAACGAAATCTGTCGCATCCTTCTTCATGGTTGGCAAGTAGAATCCATGACGGAGGATTTTTCGTGCTATGGCCTTTCTGCCCAAATGCTCGCCGCAGACTCTCTCATGCACCTCGCGCAAGGTGCACTCCGCTTCGATTCCAGGTAAGCACTTTAGATACGGCTCGGAGAAGGATCGTTTGTAGAGCTCTCCATCGATGATGGCAAATGTTGCTGCCCGAATCCGAAGTCGTTGCGCTTCTATAGGTAATCTTCAGGAAGTTGCCCCTGCTCGAGGTAGGCTCGGAGGGGAGCCATCCAAGGGGATTCTTCGTTGATGATTGCTACAATCTCCCACAGACCTTGAATGCTTGGGACCATGATGTCTTCGACTCTTCGTCTTCTGGACTGGTAGGCGGTAGGTGAGGTGGCGAGTTTAGAGAGCATGTCGGCTCTGGTATTTTGCTATTGGGGAATGTGGAGAATTTGATATGATAGAATTTTCTGCAGTAAGGTCTTAGCAAGCCCGAGATATCGCGCCAGCTGATCGCTTCTTGCCTCATAATCTCCCTCGATTTGTGAGACCACCAACTGGGAATCAGTATAGATTGTCAGGGATTCTACCTTGCAGTCGGTAGCGAGCAGGAGGCCAGCGATTAAGGCCTCGTATTATGCAATTTTGTTGGTGGTTGGGAACTTTAGCTGGAGGCCGTATTCCATAGTGATTTCTTCTAGACTTATCAGGATTAGTCCTGCCCCGACGCTTTCTGCTCCTGAAGCGCCGTCGACATACAAGGTCCAACGCGTGATCGATAAGTCTTCTGAGGGAGCCAGATTCAGAGGGATAGTGTTCTCGACGACGAAGTCGGCGAGGACTTGGGATTTTATGTCCGGCCGCGGGAGGAATTGAATGTCGAATTCTCCGAGCTCGACTGCCCATTTAACTAGCCTTCCTGATACTTCGGGCTTTTGGAGTATGGCCCGCAACGGTAATTGTGTTGTATGCGCTTGGGATGAGGCCGTTTTGTCTGCTACCGAGTATTTGGTTTTGGTGTCAGTGATGATTTTGCTGAGATAATAGACTGATTGCTGAACTCCTCCTTCGTCCTTCACGAGCACAACACTAAGGGTTGTGGGGGATATTGCCAAGTATAGGAACAAGACTTCTCCGGGAATGGGCTTTGATAGGAGAGGGGGTGCGGCCAGGTATTGCTTGAGGTGCTGGAAGGCTTCCTGACATTCATCCGTCCACTGGAAGCCTGAGTTACGGGCCTCCCGTAGGACCTTGAAGAAGGGGAGGAACTTGTCTCCTGCTCGAGCCAGGAAACGCGAGAGTGCGACAATTCTGTCGTTCAAACATTGCACTTCTTTGATAGAACACGGGGGCGCCATGTCCTCTAGAGCTTTTATTTTTTTCGGGATTTGTTTCGATTCCTCGGTGAGTTACTAGGAAACCAATGGATTTTTTTTGTCGTAACACCGAACCCACACTTGCTAGGATTGAGCCGCATTTTGTACTGGCGGAGAAGTTGGAAGCATTGCTCTAAGTCCTCTAAGTGGTCGCTTCATTAGATGCTCTTCACAAGCATGTCGTCGACATAAACCTCCATCGTTTTCCCGATAAGGTTCTTGAATACTTTGTTCATCAATCTTTGGTAAGTTGCCCCGACGTTTTTGAGGCCAAAGGCATCACCTTGTAGCAATAGACTCCTTTATCTATTCAAAAGGTCGCGTGCTCTTCATCGATCAGATTCATCCGAATCTGATTATACCCGGAGTAGGCATCCATGAAGCTAAGGAGTTCATGTTCGGTTGTAGCGTCTACGAGTTGGTCGCTCCTTGGAAGCGAGAAGTTGTCCTTCGGGCACGCTTGGTTGAGGTTGATGTTGTAGATGCACATCCTCCATTTCTCTGATGTCTTCTTTACCATGACTATGTTTGCTAGCCTTGTTGGGTATTCGGCTTCACGGATGAACTTTGCCTAAAGAAGTTTGGCCACTTCCTCTTCGATGGCCTGCAGTCGTTCGGGGGCGTAATTTCTTTTCTTCTAGATGATTGGCCGGCATGAAGGATTGATATTTAGGGAGTGAAAAATCACTTCAGGGTCCAATCCTGGCATGTCCTCTGGATTCCAAGCTAAGATGTCTCTGTTTGCGCGCAGTAAAGCCATGTACTGCTCTACATCTTCTGGGAAAGGAGAGATCCGACCCGAACCGTTCGGGAAGGGTCTTGAGGAGAGAGGGTTATATCCACCAGTCCTTCAATGGGGGCTCCTCGTTGCAATGTGATTTCATGTCGCAGATTGAAGTTGTCGATGTTGAGAGTGGTGACCCGCCCTGGCTGAATTTATTCATGGTGGTATGTCCTTCTTTTCTCTTGACAACCCCGAGCAACTCCTGTCCCGCTAGCAGTTGGGAATTTCAGAGCCAAGTGCGAAATGGACGAGATTGCTCCGATGGTTGATTGGAGTGACCTCCCAAACACGACATTATAAGCTGAATTGGAATCTATGACCAAAAACTGAACTTGATGCGTGGCTTGCCTTGGGAGCTCGCCCAACGTTACCTGGAGAGAGATCAATCCCAAGACCGGTATGGGGTGATTATTCACGCTGTAGACTGGTCCTCTACAGGAATGAGATGCTCCTTGGTGAGCTTCCGCTATCTACCAGGATCCTTTTATCGAGGTAGCATGGATCACCGATCCTGGCACTTATTATCAACGGGTCTTGATATGGAGTTTGCACTCCTTGCAAGTCTTCTAGCCCAAAGGTGATTGTTGTGTCTTGCCTGAACCTTTTGTTGTTGTGCATTCCTTCGGGTTCACCAATGGTCCCCACTTTCCCTGCCATGGACTCTAGTCACGAGTATCACTGTGCAGAGGATACTGATTTCCGAATCTTTAGAGCTTTGGGGAACTCTTTCCCAAAGAGGACGTCAAACTGTTGCGGTCTACTCGAGGCTCTTAAAATCGGTTCATAATGAACCGTCTTAGCCCGGGAGCTGTCGAGCACGCAATCAGCTACTAAGAGACGAGACGGATGACAAAGAGTCTTTTTAGCGTGGAAAATCCCGGAAAGGGGATGAAAAACCATGTGGTTGGGACGGTGCCGACCGAACTTCACTATTTTCTGCTTCTTTACAGGGCTTGATTGAAAGACCGAGGGCGACATGTCACTCCTCGTTACAACTTGGGGGGAGAGAGAAGCGTTCGGAGGGTGACATGCCACCACTCTCGAAGCTCAGTCTTCTTTTTTGCTGCGGTGGGGAGCACCGTGCTCTGGAACTTGGGCTTGCTCTAGAACTTGGGCGCGCTCTGGAGCTTGGCGTGCTCTGGAGCTTGGCGTCCTCTGGAAATTGGGCACGCTCTAGAACTTGGGCGCGCTCTGGAACTTGGGCGCGCTCTGGAACTTGGGCGCGCTCTGGAACTTGGTGTGCTCTGGAACTTGGGCGCGCTCTGGTGCTCGGTGCGCTCTGGAAGTTGGCGTGCTCTGGAACTTGAGAGCGCTCTGGAACTTGGGCGCGCTCTCGAACTTGGGCGCGCTCTCGAACTTGGCGTGCTCCAGAACTTGGGCGCGCTCTGGAACTTAGGCGCGCTCTTGAACATGGTGTGCTCCGAAACTTGGGCGCGCTCTGGAACTTGGGCGCGCTCTTGAACTTGGGCGCACTCTGGAACTTGGGCGCGCTCTGGAACTTGGGCGCGCTCTAGAACTTGGCGTGCAAGTTGCTAGACGGCCTTCAGAATGCTCGAAGGAGGACGAAGATCTTCGTCCGTCTTCAAAGTGCTTGAATATTCCTTCAAGGGTGACTTCGAAGAGGGGGGGATCTTCAAGAGAGCTCTCTCTCACTCTTGAACTTAGGAGCAATGAGAAAGAGAATAAGATGGAATGAAAGGAGAGCCTTGGGGTCTTATTTATAAGCCTCGGAGGTGGTTACGATGGTTATGCGGTTATTCGTAGATCGTAACCACAGTAATTGTTATGCGCAGGCCGGGTTTATATCGTTTAAGACACATATTATTCCGGTAATATTCTATGCGCAACCCGATATGATTTTGGATAATCGCACCCACCCACAATGGGTGGCTATGAGAGCGGTTACGCGGGTGGTTACCCGCTAATCGAACGGTGGATTCTCAGCGGAAAGATTGGACGGCTACGTCAGGGAGCCCGGCCGTCGAGGAGATCGGACGACGAGGAGAGACGGTCGACCGGCGAGGGGGGAAAGTCGGGCGGAAGGGCGACCGACCCCGAGCGGTCGGCCGCATGACCGCAAGGCCCTTGCGACCGGACGCATGACCGCAAGGCCCTTGCGGCCACGCGGCCAAAACCGGTTGATCACCCGGTCGGCCGAGAAGCGGGGCGGTCGGCGGCCGCACGCCATGGGCACGTGGCCAAGGACGGCCGGGAGGCCGGCTTACGCCCTTGGCCGACCGGTTGTCCGGCCAAGGCCACTTGCATTTATTAATTAACTGTATCCCACTAAGAAGACATTTAAGGGTTAAGCAAGGTCAAACAATGCATCTCACATGCACATTAGCACTTCACCTCTATTAGTTCCATAATGAGTTTTCATCTATCAATATGCATGTGGAAACATATATTTAGGCTTCGTTTGGTACGGTCTGTGACGGTCATGATTCATGTACGGTCTGTGACGGTCATGATTCATGAACGTGGTGGTTATAAACTATCATTCGTAAACACCCAACCTCACCTAAGGAACTTCACCCACTTGTATATTCAAACCTACTTTTCTTTTCTTGGTGGTGGTCATAACCATTGTCTTGTCGAACATGCATTCTATGATGGTGACCTTTTTGTCCAAACTCACCGGAGGGAAAAAGCCATGCCAAACGTCGTCTTAGGCTTCGTTTGGCGCGGTGGTGGCGGTCATGAACGCAGTGGTAATGAACCGTCGTTCGTGAACGCCCGACCTCACCTAAAAAAATTCATGCATTTATGCTCAAAACTATTTTATTTTCTTGGTAGAGGTCATAACTTTTGTCTTGCCAAACATACAATCTATGATAATGGCGTTTTTACCCAACTCACCGGAGCAAATAAGTCATGCCAAACGAAGCCTGATAATGGCGTTTTTACCCAACTCACCGGAGCAAATAAGCCATGCCAAACGAAGCCTTAGGCTTCGTTTGGGGGGGGGGGGGGGGGGGGGGGGGACTTATTTTCACCGGTCAAGCGGTTACGACCGCATGAACCGGACCTTAATTAAGGTCCGGTTCATACGGTCGTAACCGCTTGACCGGTGAAAATAAGTCCCCCCAAACGGAGCCTTAATCTTCATCATCGCATATTGAATTCCATATCTATATGTTACTCATACATAAATCATGTCATGGTACTCTAAAAGTTATCATGAGAGTGCATAGGAAAAGGTTTAATGTAAAGTTGGGAAATTAAAATAAGTGTAGTCCAAAAATTTAGATAGAAAATTTATGATTTTGACACAACTTAAGTTTATATGTGTGTGTGTGTGTGATATTAGCTCAGCTAAGGAAAGGGCTGGAGAGCCGGGGGCTTTCCACAGGATTAAGCCAATTGTCTCGATCGTGGGATATCATCGAGAAATAGGAATCCGTGTTATCAAAGGATTTCCTGCGATTCTTTCTAGAAATTCTGACTCGTGAAGGGCTGTAGGAAGGGGCAAGAAAAAACCATTTGAACAAAGATGACTCTTTGGCCTTTAGACTCGCTTCCGCGACTTCGCCCTTGAAGTCATAAACCCATTATAAACAAAAGTATATAACCCATTATAAACAAAAGTATATAATGCATAACTAGGACTTTGCAATTTCAAATATATTGAATGTGAGCATTATGAAGAGCATTTCATATTTTACATGTTATAAGAACTAAGGCTGCAAGCATTTGAAGAAAGAAAAGATTCTATTCATCTAAGAAAGATGGTTACAAACTTGAATTGTAACCCTTGGCTTCATTTCCTTGGGATCTCCATAGTAAATCACCCTCAATCCCATAGGCAGATCCAAGTGCAGATACTCAAGCACGCGCTCGAGTTAAACAACAATAACACTCGAGCCTTTATCCCACCATAATGAGGGCGGTTATATGGATCCTTTGTCGCCATTGTGCCCTATCTTTAGTCATAATCTCACTAAATGCCTAAGTACATCATGTCTTTCCTTATAGACATGCAAATATACTGGAAATGAAAGCATAATTTAAGTAGCATTTATATAATTACAAGATAGCATTTACATCATTGAACCCTGCACTTACACAAAATGCATGGATTCTGGAGATTCAACCATTATGAAAAAACCTCAACTACTACTTGCAGTAACTCCAGCATTTCTTGAGAATGAGTAAAACTTCTGTATATAGACTAATACAGGTTCTTGAAGTATACAGCTCAAATGATCAAATTTATAGTGTTACAAAAGCACAAATTTAAATATTAAAGAGACTGAAGTTTTGAGGACCAGGCAACTGAGAGATTGCGGGATTTTTTTTATAGAATAGACAGAAAAATTACATTCGCAGAAGGAAAAAAAAAGCCCAAACCTACAACAAACACAATCAAGCAAACATTGATAGCATGCAAAATTTGCAAAAAATACTTATCCTGGATTGCGGTGGGAACCAGAAAAGGAAACTTAATATATGCGAAATTTTAAATGCACCTAGAAGGAGCTCCAGTGATCAGCGCTCTTCTTCAAGGCGTGGTTCTCTGATGTTCTGAAGGGCCCGGATCCAAAGGGGTCAGAGTCATCAAAAGAGAAACCATGATTATAATCAGCCGAGCTTTTGATGGAGTCGAACCTCGCTAGAGTTTCGCGCGGTTCTGCGGTGCTGCGCATGGAGTCGAATCTGGCTAGGGGTTCACGGGGTTCAGCAGTGCTGCGTATTGAGTCAAACCTAGAAAACTCTCTCTGGGTATCGGCCGTGCTGCTGAAGGAATCAAACCTGGAGAAGGCATCCCGTGGTTGATAGGTTGTGCTGCTCATCGAGTCGAATCTTGTTAGGGCACCGCTCGAAGGGAAAATGTTGTCATTCAAGCTGAAAGAATCGAATCGACTGAAGCTATCAAAAGAGCGGTCCTCTGGTCCTTGACTGAACTTGGGCGAGAAACCGGAGTTGAAGGCAGGAGTACTTGGAACTGAATCGAAGAATGGGCTCCTCTCCTTCCCAAAAACACTAGCTGCACTGGGCGAATAATCTGTACCAAATGAATTCAGACCAAAATCTCCAGGACCAGAGAAAGAGTCCAGCCTCTTCACATCGCGAACTGCCTCCTGCAAGTTGAATAAAATTTTATTTTCAGTCCATTAAAACTTGAAAAGGTCTTTTCCATGCCCATACATTATCAAGTTTATAGATAAAACATTATTTTATCTATATTCGGAAATAGGGCCATTTACCCGGACCTCCCCTCTAACTTTGCTAAATTACTGAGAGCACCCCTCTTAGTTTCGAAATTACAATAACCTCCCCTTAAGTTTTCATTTCATTACAAAAACCTCCCCTGAAGTTTTCATTTCATAACATCCATGCACAAAAATACCCCCTTCGGTGAACAGTGTCCAGGGGGGTATTTTTGTTCATGGATGTAATGCAATGAAAACTTAAGGGGAGGTTTTTGTAATTTCAAAACTAAGAGGGGTGCACTCAGTAATTATGCTAACTTACAGGGGAGGTTTGGGTAAAATATGCAAGCGTGTGTTCAGCACTCAAAAAGAGTACACCAACTATGAAAATTTTGATCTCCTTACATGCTCAAAGGAAAGCACAAGAGTAAAGTATATATGTAACCTTACGACACATGTTAAAAATGCTACTTGGAACTACTTTAGTGGATGTATGTCTTCTGGAGTAAAGACTTTATTCTCCTTCCCCTCACTTAACCCTAGATTTGGCTCTTAGTAGCTAATTGATTATGTCTAACGCTATTAAAAATTATTAGGGATGAATTTTTGGTACAATTGTGGAAAACTCCGCAAGGCATGAAGCATCAAAAAATAATAATCCATGCACAAGTAATATGATACTGAAGAATAATGGTTTTCGAAATAAGTTAACAGTTTTTTTCCAAATAAAAAATTGCAGTATACTCAATAGAAGAGAATGGACAAGGAATAATTGAACAATTATAGGCTATGGCTAATGATGAAGATTATGAATGAAAGGGTAATGTAAGTTATACAACTTTTAAATATGCTTCATCAAACCGATGATATCAAAATTCAGAAAAGCTTTGGATCCATTCTAGAATCAACATAAGGAAAATGTTTGAATTACATATCAAGAGCTAAACTGAGATAAATTGAAAAGACAAGTGAGAGGAATGCTAGAATCTATGCATCCAACCTATTGTAGGTGGAGGAGCCCGTTTTTCAACATGGGACTAAATTCTTAACAGGTCTTATTCTCTTGCCCCTCCACCTATAACGGTTGGGTTTTAGGGTGTTTGCTTAGGCTTTAACGTTGGTATCAAAATAAGACTTGGTCCAAAACCAACTCCCTCAACCCCCATGCGGCAAGGCCAACCTGTTCTTAGGGCTTGTTGGCTAGATCCCACATTGAGAAACTCATGTCTTGTGCGCTTCACCGTACATAACTTGGTCTCCTTCACATTAAGAAACTTATAGCCAATTAGGTTCTAACATGGAATAATAGTTGATATGGACACCTTAAATAAATAGGAGAAATTGGGTTGTGAATAGCCAAATCTCCATCATAATGGGGGTGCGCATAGCCGAATCTCCATCATAATGTGGGTGTGAATAGCCGCACTTCCTCCATTATGAATAGTGCCATTAGTGGGGAAGGAGGAAACTGCCCCCAAACCACCCACTACCATGGCACCGAGGCCGCTCGCGCTCCGACCGCACCAGCCGCACGGCTGCCGCCGCGCAACCACTCTGGTCGTGTGGCCTCCGCTCCGTCCATGCGGCCGCCGTCGCACGACACCTCCAGGCGTGCGTCCGCCGCAGCGCGGCCTCCCCGGGAGTGCGTCTGCTGCTGCTCGGCCTCCCCGGGCTTGCGGCGGCCGCAGCACGGACGCCCTGGGCGTGCGCCAGCCACAATACGATCGCCCCAGCCGTGCGACCGCCACAGCACGGCCACTCTGACTATGTGGTCGGCGCCGCGCGGCCAATACCGGTCGTGCGACCACTGTCGCATGGAAGTACTCACACGGCCCGCGCGGAAATCTCCCTCGCGCGCGCCCCGCGAGAGGAGCTCCCCCGCGCGCGCCAGCTGCGCGGCCACTGCCGCGCCGGCCCCACGTCCGGACTCGCACGAGGATCTCTCCCGCGCGCAGGGAGCCCTCGCGCGCACAGCCCGCGCGCGCCGCCCGTGCGGTTACAACTACGGAGGAGGTACGGCCATCGCCACACGCCCGGACTCACGCAGCTCGTGCGGGTACCTCTCCCGCGCGCAGCCCAGGAGCGGGAAGCTCTCCCCGCGCACGCGCTAGCCGCGGGTCCACCGTCGCGCCGGTGGTGCGGCCACTACCGCACGACCGGACACTAGTGGCCCACGCGGGAATCTCTCCCGTGCGCAAGGAGCCCTCCCGCACACGCCAGCTGCAGGGCCATCACCGCGCGGCCACACTTGCGCGGCCCACGCACGGGGACCATTCCCGCGCGCGCGCAAGGGGTTCCTCCTGCTCGCGTGGGGGCGCGAGGCTCTCGCGCGCACCTCCTTTTTTACTTAATTGTTGCGATCTCACAACGCCGCCGCCACCGGTCCCTGCCCAAACTACCCGGAGGGCAAATCCATCACATCCGCAAAAGTGGTGATCCAAGTACTCCAGATCGAGGATTTCTATTTGCCCGTTCGTTAGTTATGGTGGTTACAACGACGTAATTACCAAGGTGCCCCCCTCAAAAGCTATAAAAGGGACCTTGAGCCTTCATTCGAAGGGACCTTGTCTTCCAGCACCAGAGATAGCTCCCTCGAAGATCCTTCAGAGTTCTCCCTTGGTGTTCGAAGATTCCGATGAAGATCTCTTTTGGCCCTTGAAGATCTCCTCCCCCCTCGAAGATCTCCTTCAAAGGCGACTCGAAGATCTCACTTCAAGCTCCAAGTCCGGAACTCAAGTTGCTATAGCGTCAAAGCGAGCTTCTCTATGCCCCGCCCCAAGACAGCTTCGGCACTCTGAAAACTCATTGTAACGATTGGTGTCCTGCCAACCTCGAGAAATTCACGACTTGTAACACTCAGAAGCATAGTGCATATTAGTCGGCTCCGTTCCGGCCCCGTGTTTTTTCCCTTTTCAGGGTTTTTTCCACGTAAAAAGTCTCTCTGTCATATGTTGGCTCAATCTGTGACTGTTTGCGCACTCGACTCACTCTCAAGCTGAGAGGTTCAATTCGAGCGGTTCATAAGAGCGTCGAGCGGCCTGCGACAATTTGGCGTCATCTGTGGGAAAGGAGTTCCCAAACTCTGCAAAAACTCTCTGAAGACAGTATTGGCTTCACGACAATACTCGTGACCAACAGCAATGGCAAGGAAGGTTACTTGTAATACTGAGGGGTCAAATCCTGGGGGGCACGCTGATCCAGCTCCCTCTCATTCACTCATCAACGCACCTCTCGCGGAAGACGTCATGATCACGCTCGTTGCTGCACTTGAAAGGCGCATGCGCCAAATGGAAGAGTGTCAGGCCGAGATGCTCTTCCTCTTGAGAAACATAGGAGCTCCTCGAGTTCCCAATCCAACCCTCGAAGCAGGCAACCTACATCCGCCAGCCCAAAACCGTGCTCCGACTAAGCACGAAGCTCACAAGCATCATGCCATTGAAGAAGAGTTCTCTGACACAGCCATCTCAACGCATCCATTCCATCTAGCCAGAGAACTCGAGGCCAATCGCCATCATTACCACCCAGGAGCAACAAGATTCGGGCATGTTATTAGAAGGCTCGCTCGCGACGAAATTCGCGACCTGATCCCAGAAGAATATTGTCAAGTCGGATGACGGGCCGCTTTTGCCTCCCGCCCTATACACCACGACTCTTTATTGACGCCCCAGGTTCTGGCACATCCAATCCCGCATGGCTTCAAGCTTCCAAACATCGAGATGTTCGACGGGACAAACGATCCACTGTAGCATGTCAATCACTTCACCACCAATATGAGGATCTACAACGCTCTAGATCAGCTATTATGCCAAGTGTTTCCAACAACACTGAAGGCGCAAGCACGCACCTGGTTCCATTCTCTGAGAGAATGAGCTATCATCAGTTTTGCAAAACTGAATCAACAGTTCACGGACCAGTTCAACGCCAACCACAAAATCGTCTGAGACCCCTCTCACCTTTAAGGGATCCACCAAAACGAGGGAAAGACCCTCAAGGACTTTTTCCGACGCTTCACTGCTGAGGACTTTTTCCCAAGGGTCGATCCCGAGCTTCTGAGCGGCGTTTTCCTAGGAGGGCTTCGCTCAAGCTGCTTTTATTCGGCACTGATGAGGGAAACAATGCCCAGCTATCCCGACCTTTTGCATCGGATCGAGACCCAGATAGCGGCCGATGAAGCCATCGAGGCGCACCGACAACAGTTCGAAGGAATCCATAAGAGAAAGAGGGGGCAGGAACAGGACCCCAGAAGGCAGAAGGAGCGTCGTAATAACGAGCGTCGCAGGGACCCCGGAGAGATCAGGATCCCCGAGCGCCTCGAGTTTACACTCTTATAAACACATCCCGAACCAATGTGCTCTCCGCCATTCAAGACAATCCGGCGTTCAAAAGACCAAGAGCACTCCCCCCGAACAACAGAGGCAACTAGTCGAAGTATTGTGTTTCCACCGAGGAACTGGGCATAACACTGAAGAATGTTCCAAATGAAGACGTCTTCTCTTGGGGCCCAGAAGACATGCCCGGGGTAGACCCGCAAATCATCATTCATTCTTTAAATATTAATCCTGTCTGCAGGTCGGTGATGCAGAAGAAGCGAAACTTCTCCCCCAAATGGCTCCGGGCAATCGAAGAGGTGACAAAGCTCCTGGAGGCGCAATTCATCCACGAAGCAGACTACCCTACATGACTCGCCAACATGGTCATGGTAAAGAAGGCCTCCGGGAAGTGGCGAATGTGTGTTAACTACAACAACCTCAACCAGACGTGTTCGAAGGACAGCTTCCCCCTTCCGAGGATCGATCAGCTCGTCGACGCGACGACCGGTCACGAGCGTCTTAGCTTCATGGATGCGTACTCGGGATAAAACTAGATCAGGATGAATCATGCAGACGAAGAGCGCACTGCCATCCGAACTGACAAGAGAGTCTACAGCTACAAAGTGATGCCTTTTGGCCTCAAAAATGTCGGAGCTACCTATCAAAGATTGATGAACAAGATGTTTACAGACCTCATTGGGCAGACAATGAAGGTATACATGGACGACATGCTGGTGAATAGCGTCCACCGTAGCGACCACCTGAAAGACCATGAAAAGTGCTTTCAGCTCCTTCGTCGCTTCCAGATGTAGCTCAATCCAAGCAAATGCACGTTTGGTGTGACGGCAGAGAAGTTTCTGGGTTTCATGGTGACCCATCGGGGGATTGAGGTAAACCCTGAAAAGATCAAGGCGCTGGAGGACATGTCACCACCTCGCTCTATCAAGGAGGTGCAATGTCTGAACGGGAGGATAGTCGCGCTCTCTAGCTTCCTAGCACAGACAGGAGATAAATACCTCCCCTTCTTCAAGATCCTTCGGGGGCACACAACTCTGGGTTCCAATGGACGGGCGAGTGTCAGACGGCTTTTGAGCTCCTCAAACAGTACCTGGCCTCGCCCCCGCTCCTCTCAAAGCCTGTCCCCAGGGAAGTTATGTACCTGTATCTGGCAGTGTCTCCGACCGCCCTCAACTCGGTACTTGTCAAAGATGAAGGAGTTCAACGACCAATCTACTACCTCAGCAAGGCCCTCACTAACATGGATACCAGATATCCCGCAGCGAATAAGACGGCCCTGGCTCTCGTCTTCTCAGCAAGAAAACTTTGGCCCTACTTCCAGGCTCATATAGTAATAGTACTGACGCAACTACCATTGTGATACTCCAGAAGCCAGAAGTATCCGGAAGGCTAGTGAAATGGGCAGTGGAGCTCGGTGAATTCGACATACATTTGTCCAGGCTCGACATCAAGTCTCAAGTACTCGACGATTTCGTCATGGAGTACACCATCCCTCCAGAGGTGGCTCCTACTGATGACGCTACTACCGCCCGCTATTAGTCCAGGACTATTTATGTCGTTGGCGCCTCAGGAGCCGAAGGAGCGGGAGCAGGGTTGCTGCTTGTGAGCCCCGAAGAAGTCATCATGGAGTACGATCTCAGGCTAAAGTTCCCGGCCACCAACAACATCGCTGAGTACGAGGCCCTGATTGCCGGCATACGGCTAGCCATCGACTGCAAGGTGGAGAACCTAACGATCCATACCGACTCCCAGCTTGTGATCTCACTGATCGAAGGAGACTACGAAGCAAAGAACGACCAATTGGCAAAGTATCTTCTTCTCGTGAGATCCCTCCTCCAGAAGATTCTGTCGCATCAGATCCTGCATATCCCCAGGGAACAAAATTCCAGAGCCGATGCACTATCCAAACTTGCAACCTCTCCCACCAGCTACCAGTTCAGACGACGTCGGGTCGAAGAAATCATGATCCCTAGCATCCATAGACCGTGGGAGATCGCTAATCAATGAAAAAGGAACGTCCTGGATGACCACCCTCCGGGCATACCTTGAGCACGGGCATCTTCCCGAGGATCGCGTTGAGGCACGGCGGCTACGAGTGCGAGCTGCCGCATTCACCATCATCGAAGGGGAACTCTACAAATGCGCTTTCTCTAGGCCTTATCTGAAGTGTCTGCCCGCAACCGAGGCAGAGGACAACCTGAGGGAGGTCCAAGAAGGAATATGCGGAGGGCATCTCGGCGGCAGGGTCGTAGCCCTTAAGATCTTGCGTCAAGGCTTCTACTGGTCTACCATGAAGAAGGATGCGGTCGAGTTCGTCCAAAGAGGCAAAAGTTGCCAACTTCACGCCAACATCCCCACCAGCCACCCGTCGGCCTCACAGCGCTTCAGAGCGCCTGACCATTCGTGCAGTGGGGAATCAATCTCCTTGGTCCCTTCCATCAGACCTCCGGGCAAAGAAAGTTCATCATCCTGACAATCGACTACTTCACCAAGTGAGTAGAAGCTGAACCCCTAGCCAAAATTACTGAAGAGAACGTCAAACAATTCGTCTGGAAGATCGTCTGCCGCTTCGGCATCCCGACAGTAATCATTGTCGACAATGGCACTCGGTTCACTGGGAAGGCGTTCACAAGAAAGTGTGAAGACCTGAAGATCAATCTCCGCCACAAGGCTGTGGTGCATCTGCAGACAAATGGCCAGGTGGAAGTGATAAATCGCACCATCCTCAAGGGGCTGAAGACACGCCTACAGGAGGCAGAAGGACAATAGGTGGGTGCGCTCCCAAACGTACTATGGGCATACCGCACCACGGAGCAGACTCTGACCGGAGAGACGTCGTACAATCTCTGCTACGGCACTGAGACCGTCATCCCCATCGACATCGGCGTCCCAAGAACACGCGTGCTCACCTTCGACCTCGAAAAGAACGACAAGATGCTCTGGGAGAACCTAGACCTGGTCTCAGAGGTCAGAGACAGAGCCACTTAGCGCATCACCATCTACCAAAGACGCGTAGCACGGCTCTACGACAGACAGGAAAACCCAGGCCGATCAACGTCGGAGACATCCTCTGAAGCATCAAAGAAGCCAGAAAGGGACCTCAGAAGAACAAGCTCTCGCCGGCAAGGGAGGGGACTTACATTGTCAACGCGGTCGTGAAGCCCGGAATGTTCAAGCTTAGATCGGCGGAAGGAAAAACTCTCCCCCATACCTGGAACGCGCAGAACATGCGTCGCTTTTATTAATGATTTCATGTATTTTACTATGTAACAAACCGCGAACTATAATTCACGCAACTATCATTCAATGATTGTCACCGTATTTTGGTTCTAACAATCTTATCTCAGAAAATAAATCACTAACGGGTAAGGCCGCGCTATTGGTTCAACAGGGGAGAGACCCTTCACCAACACAGTAAGCCGACGCCCTGCCATCGCCAGGGTCTATCCCCCTCGCGGTCGGTGCCAAGTAAATCCTTAAACAGGTAAGGCCGCGTTATTGGTTTGACAGGGGAGAGACCCTTCACCAGCCCAGCAAGCCTACACCCTGCCATCGCTTGCCCCCTCGCGGTCGGCGCCAAACAAATCCTTAAACGGGTAAGGCCGCACTAGGTTCGACATGGGAGAGACCCTTCACCAGCACATCAAGTCTACGCCTTACCATCGTCGGGGCCTGCCCCCCTCGCGGTCGGCGCCAAACAAATCCTTAAACTGGTAAGGACGCGCTATTGGTTCGACGGGGGAGAGACCCTTCACCAGCACAGCAAGCCTACCCCCTGCCATCGTTGGGGTCTGCCCCTCTCGCGGTCGGTGCCAACAAGTCATTAACAGGTAAGTTCGCGCTCTCGGTGCGACAGGCGAAAGATCCCTCATCGGCACAACAAGCCTACGCCTCACCGTCTCCAGGGGCTACCCCTCCTCGCAATTGGTACCGACACCAATTGCATTCCGCATCAGCCGATAAGCTCGTGTCTCATGAACACACCAAGCTATACGAAAACAACAACCAACCATCTAGCAAGTAGTACAAAGGAACAATGAAATCCACTAAGGCAATGCTGAAAGCAAAGATACATATTTGGGGAGATCAACCCTCGATATCTACATTCGAGCAATCATCCTTGAAGAGGTCTCCTGCACCGAGAACAGTAGTGTTACATCCAAACTTTATCTCCATGCAGAGGGTTTACTCGATGCCCCTCTGAAAGACAATCTAACACTCATCCTCCAATAATGGCTCCACCTCCGTAGTCATGATCTCAATAGCAACCTCTTCTCCACGCAACTGGCAATGCAGAACAGTGCCTTCGCCAATCCGCTTCGGTCTGAAAAGCTAAGGATGAGCGAGAAATCGCTCTCCCGTCCAACCTGACGGTGGCAACGACCAGGAAGCATCCTCCACAACTTAGGCAACTCCCAGTGATTCCTAACATATCCGTAGAGGGTATTCCCTTGACGGTAGTCGGTCTTCTCCTCAAAACGGAACCATCTCTTGTTGTTACGGACCTCGATGCTGTCACCTGGCTCTGTAAAAACCTCGCAATACTCATTGAAGAACTCCAGCGAAAGTCGCGAGTCGTGCTCACGAAAGAAGACGATGAGCCCCATAATTCCCATCATCCCGGCAGGAGTAAACTGGGATATCGGTACTCCGCAAAATCGAAAAATCACAGTAGCCTCCTGTGAGGGGGGGAAGGCAAAACCCCGCTTTCAGGTTGCCCTCACAAAGGGTAATGAAACCGGTTGGAGGATTCTGGGCACGCTCGTCCGGACGCGGAATTTTCACCTCGATGCCCGCAGGTAAACCAAATCGCTTATGTCATGTGTCGACCCTCTCACTATTAAGAGTGGAGCGCATTCTCTTCGGCCTCCCTTAAGCACCTCGTCTCAGTACCTGAAAAATCAGTAGACTAGGGATTAGAGAAATTAAGTCAAAAATATTCCAAGTAAAAATAAAAAAAATCTCCCGCAATCTCGCAGTTACGAAACGACCGCGCGATTTTGCCCGGACGTACAAGGACGCACAACGACAGAGACAAGCAAGAGTGTGCGGTCGCGTAGGACCGCACGGCCACACGGCACGCCAAGGCACACAGTCGCAATGCCACGCAGCCACGCGGCCATGCAGCCACGCGACCGCCCGGCCGCACAGCACGCCAAGGCATGCGGTCGTACAACCACGCGGCCATCCGGCCGCACAACCATGCAGACCTCTCCTGCAACCAGATCGGTCATCCTCCACCACGCGTGTCCGCTAATCACGTCGACTTGCACACTGGCCTCAAGTTTCTCACATCCGGCATATTGACACCAATGAGTTTCTCGCCTCCACTGCGAGGGGGGCAACGAAAAGAGGCGGGGGAAAAACTCCTCAAAATCCTTTTGCATAGACCGTGGACTCCGAGGATTTGGAGGGTAAATAGGAGAAATCGGGATGCGAATAGTTGATTCTCCATCATAATGGGGTGCGAATAGCCGCACTTCCCCATTATGAGTAGTGCCATTAGTGGGGAAGGAGGAAGCCGCCCCAAACCACCCATTATCGTGGCACCGAGGCCGCGCACACTCCCCGACCGCACCCGGCGCATGGCCGCCGCTGTGCAACCGCTCTGGTCGTGCGGTTGCCGCTCCTCTCGTGTGGTCGTCGCCGCACGGCCACTCTGACCGCACGACCGCCTCAGCACGGCCGCCCCGACCGTGCGGCCACCGCCGCGTGGACAACTCTGGCCCACCCAGCAATCTCTCCTACGCGCAGGGAGGGGAGCCCTCCCGCGCACGCCGGCCGCGCAACCACCACCGCGCGGCCTACGTGGGCGCACGCAAGGAGTTCCTCGCACTCGTGTGGGCGCACAAGGCTTTCGCGCTCGCCTCCTTTTTTACTTGACTACTGCAGGATCTCACAACGCCGTCGCCGGTCCTGCCCAAACTGCCCAAACTACCCGAAGGGCAAATCCGCCACACATCCATAAAAGTGGTGATCCAAGTGCTCCAGATCAAGGATTCTTATTCGCCCGTCCGGTAGTTATGGTGGTTACAACAACGTAATTACCAAGGCGCCCCCCTCAAAAGCTATAAAATGGACCTCGAGCCTTCATTCGAAATGACCTTGCCTTCCAGCATCAGAGAGAGCTCCCTCAAAGATCCTTCAGAGTTCTCCTTCGGTGCTCGAAGATTCCCTCAAAGATCTCTTTCGGCCCCTGAAGATCTCCTTCCCCCTTGAAAATCTCCTTCAAAGGCGATTCGAAGATCTCACTTCAAGCTCCAAGTCCGGAACTCAACTTGTTATAGCTTCAAAGCGAGCTTCTCTAAGGTCCGCCCCCAGAAATATTCGACATTCTCTGAAAACTCATTGTAACGAGTGGTGTCCGGTCACCCTCGAGAAATTCACTACTTGTAACACTCAGAACAATAGTGCATATTGGTCGGCTCCGATCCGATCCCGTGGTTTTTTCCCCTTTTCAGGGCTTTCCACGTAACAAGTCTCATTGTCACATGATGGCTCAATCTGTGACTGTTTAAGCGCTCGTCTCTCTCTCGAGCTGAGACAGTTCAATTCTACCGGTCCATAAGAGCGTCGAGCAACCTACAACAATAGTATTTATACATGGTTGGCAATAGCCTAAATATATTCTATAACAAGTAGACAAAAGAACTGGCCTACATTTGTGCCTAGAACAAAGCCATTTATATTTTTCCAGGGCAGGTAAGTCACCAATTGCCCACATAAATCAAACGTAAGACACATGCTAATTCAAAAGTGTAGAAACATAGTAGCGATTCACAATCTTAAATAATAATAATAATGTATTGGAGCCCTTTAGCCGCAAGGAATCATTAGTTGCCTTTAAGTTAGAAAACATATCTTCGAACTCTATGAACTAGATTCATTATTTAGTGGGGTGAATTGACTTTATGCTCCACAACTCCCCTCAAAACCCCTCAAAAATTTAATAATTTCATTTTTCAGACGTGAAATGCATGCAAACCAAATCATCATTTTCTAAAATATTTCTTCTAAGGTCCCCAAAAACAATCTCTCACAACTTAAAGCATGCAAAAGATATAATAGAAAACAATGAACAGTGTACCTTTGTCTTGATTGGACTGAAACCCCAAATAGAATCAGTGTCATCGCTGTCAAAAGTTGCACCCCATGATACCTCATCAGTAAACTTATCCCTCAATACACCGGATTCAGGACCATCATGTTCACTGCTTTTGTGAAACATAAAATTCAAAAAGTCATTAAAAAAAATTAAGTTGCATTACAAATAAAATAATTAGACATAGAACAATTCATCCATGCACTCCATGTCTCTTCGGAGACATCTGATGAACGATACAGAGAAGATTAGCATGGCCCCTACGCAAGGATGGAACGCATAAATCGTCCATGCACTCCATAAGATGCTGAGATCATCAAAGTACAGGCTTAGAAACATAAGAGGAAAGCATCCATAGTAAACGTATAGAAGAGAGTCGAGATTATGATAGAAGACTGGTACTGTGTTTAAAGCAAGTTCCAACAAGGTCGCCATAAGAAAATGTAACAGCAGAAAAGGAAAAATAAAAAAGGTAAACGAGTGGCATAATTAAAAAATAAATTTGGCTAAACTATCATTAATACCAAATGGAGCTCTTACATGAGTGGCCAAAAGAGTATTCAGAACTTTTATCTCTGCAGAGAAACTCGACACATGGATCGAACTATATTATTGTCAGGAATGGTCAGTTTGGGGGAGTGTTACCAAACGGAGCTCTGTCCTGGTGTAATATTCACTTGAAAAAGGTGACGAACACAAGCTACCTGGGAACACTTTAAAAGACTAGTATGTTGTTTTATCTCATGGGGAACATATAGGACAAGAGGATGAGATGATGTGCAGAAAATCAGAAAGCATCCAACTCAAAACCTATAAAGCGAAGGAGGCAACCCAGGATTCAAGATGTCGGACTAATATTGTCAACCAACCATCAGGATAAGCTCAACAATAAGCAAGCCACGTAAAGGCGGACCCCACCGAGATGAAGTCCAACGATACGGGGTCCACGCTGACAGGTCATGTTGAGAGGAACACCAACACGCTCCCACACGTATAGCCGTGTGGGTCATGATAATCTCACTATGATGCAATGTAGAAAACCAAGGAGCATCCAACCCAAACCAGTCGGTCAGAGTGGAGAGGCCCCCAAAACTTATAAAACCAAGGAGGCAGCCCAAGATTCAAGATATGGGGACTAATGTTGTCAATCAACCAGCAGAATAAGCTCAACTGCGGGCCACATAATGGCGGGCCCCACCAAAACGCTCAAGTGGCATAGAGTCAACGCCAATGGGTTAAGTTGGGAGGAACCCCGACAATATGATCTAAAACAACACAAAGGACGGTCTATGAATGAGTATACCATGGAGTTCCAGAGACAAGAAGCTTCAGTTATTCATCGATGCATACCAAACGAGCTCCGCCTATTTCCTTTCATAGATCTTAGTAGAACCAGCTACGGAAATACTTATGGAATGTTAAAACAAAGGTAGGAGAGATAGGGCGCCTAAACTCTAAAAGCAGAGACCACTTTCTCCAAAAACAAGAAGAAAAAAAAAACTCAGACCAGGTACCTGCTATTCCTGGCTATCCCTAGGGAAAATTCTATGGGCAATGTTGAGTTCCAGGACACATAAAAGAAAAAGGAAATGATGAAACTCCACCCAGAACTCTTCCCTGAGGCGTGGATGAATGAGAGGACCATTGAGATTGTTGATATGGATAACACTCCCCCTAATCCAGTAAATAAAGTCTAGCTGTCCCTCTCTTCAATGGAAACGTCAAAGGAGATAGGGTTGGAGCCACTAACTACGATGGATAGGATCCACGGCCATCTTCGATAAGGGCAGTCACAAGGATCTCATATCTGCCAACCTACTGTGAAACTTGAGGTTAGTGGCACAACAACATCTAGCACATATGTACTTGGGTGGATTAAAAAAGGGCCGAAGATGAGAATTGACAAAGGATGTTGCCTCCGGTTCTCCATCATGAGGGACTACATCGACGAGCTTCTTGTGAGGTAATACCACGTGGCATTGATCAACTAATATTTGGCAACAACTATCTATGTTATATTTCCTCCATTATGCACCGATAACCGTATTATTGTAAACTGAGCAAAGAAAAGTCTTACACTTTGAAGGACTATGGAATACCACCAACTGAGTTGGTGATTACAAGACAGACTTAAAAGACCATCACCAATAGCCAAAGGTATTTTTTGCTAGTCACCTGTCAGATGCATGAAGAAACATCAAACTTTGCTCTCATTACAGTATGCAAAGGGGGAGATGAGAAAATATCAAAGCAAGATAAGATTTCACTCTTGTAAAAAGGAAGATTACTAAGGCAATTGTGCTACCCTTGCCAAATATACAAAAGTATTTCAAGTTGGAGGTTGATGCTAGTGAACATGACAAAGGAGTTGATATGATGCAGTAAGAAAGAATGGTGGCACACCATTCAAAGAAGTTTAGTATTCATCTGCAAGTCGAATATTTGGAAAGACATTATTGGAGAGGAAGAAATCAATTATTCTTCAAACATATTTGAATCCATTTTAAATTACCTAGGTCCATTGTGTCTGATAGAGTTAGCATAATTCTATATCATTTATGAGAGATCTTATAGGATATTATGAATGCTAGATTAAGAGGAGCACCACCTTTCACCCCCATATAAATGGGAGAAAATAGCTGATCAATAGAACTAATGCACAAATGTCGTCCAATACTTGGGATAACAATCTCCCATACTTGTAGTTTGCCTTCAAACCATCCATCAACTCGCTGCTAGAGACGCCATTCATGTTTTGTCTAGGATACCTTACAAAAAGTCCATTCGACCAAAACTTTCCATCAACCCCACCACTGATGGTGGGATTGAGGCTGTGTAGGGCAAGGCACATAATGTTTTGGAGGGTATCATGAAGATCAATTGCAAATCGAACAACAGATGCAAAGGACCCAACAAAAGTGTCATCGTGGGTCATGTATGATATATGAAAGAATTAAATCCAAGTTCACTTTATCTCTCCATGTTCTTCTCGTTCTCTCTCTAGTTCTTTCTCTTCCCATTTCTAGGGTTAGGATTGAGCACGGCTCCCCGTTTTCCTCTCCCCACGCATTCTCCGCGGGATGAGCTCGGCTTCCCTTATACCTCCAGCTCCACCGCCACCTACGATGAATTGACAGGCTAGGCCCATAACATCTTGGTATTTGAGTCATTTGGTCCTCCTCACTTTCGCTTCTAGCCCAATGAGTCCCGTCTACAACATCAGTCGGAGTCATGCCATGTCGTTCTGCATCGGGAACCGCATGGGCACTATCCTTCTTAACACCCTCGTCGTTCTAACATAGGAGCCGCAAGGGCATGATACCCTGATTTTGTCGTCGACCCACTCTGTGCCCTCGAACATCCCAACCGTCGAACCCACGCAATGTCTGTTTCCTCCTCCCAACAATCGGCGCCTACTTGTGTCCTTCCAATCGAACACCGTATTGACCTTTCAAGTTGATGCCTACTCGCATCCTTCTAGTCAACCTCGTATCGACCTTCCAAGCTAACTCCTACTCACATCGATCTCCTGCAAGCCGACGTTTCATCGCAACAGCCTCGCCTCCTACCAGAAATCAGCGTCGACGTCTGATCACTTAGTGCCCATCCTACAATACCTGCCAACAGCAATATATCGAGCCATCTTCCCTCTCCTTCAAGTCCCACGCCAACAGTCCACCCTTTCCATGCCTCGAGCCCACCAAACAACATCATTATCTCGGGGTCCCGTCCACTCATCCAATTGATTGATTAATTAATTAATTATTCACTGGATTAATTGATTCAATTAATAATGTTGGTATGATGACGAGTTCTGATGATCAAGTCATCCTCTATTTGATGCTCCAGATATTACTGGAAATGTCGGTGTTCTATGACATCGTGCTTGCGCCACTTAACCCCAAACATTAACCGACGCTTCATCGGTCTGATTCCACTGGAGCCACCACAGATCCAACCATAAACATACTCGATGCCACATTAACTCACAAAAGTTCTACAACTCTCCGCAATTCTTGTTGCTCTATCGTCGCCTCTGGTTGTTTCCACCGCGCAGTTAACACAACTAGCATCGTCGTCTCCCATCCCAATGTTGGTGCCACCACAATTTGTGTCGCTACCGGCCGTTCCCGCACTCTCCATCCAGCAGTCTTAGCTCTGGCCACCTGCTCCGCCGACCCCTCTGGAGATCTTCCTATCGACGCCCACCAAGCTGGTACCGCCGCTTTTGATCACCGCTGCTCACGTTCAGTATGATCCTTCGTCGCCCTCGACTGTCCGCATTCACCGGGCACACTCGCTCAGACTCCAGAGCATTTGTTTGACGGTCTCTTGTGCCAACACCTAGCATTTATCCTCACATAAACCTAAATATCTGTTCATTCAAGCATTTATAACATGCACTGTAACAGAAAATTCACTTGAATAAATCAATTGAATTTGAATAATTCATAATTCTTCTGTTCTCACATTCAATTGAAATAAGAAGAATATTCTTAAGCTCTTCTTTCCTATCTCAAGTGTGTTAAATAACACTGGGTGGGACAAATCATTAATGTGATTCATAGACCTCTATGCTCAAATAGATTGAAAGAGAAACATTGGTATTGATGTACAATAGGCACAAAAAATTGGGAAAATGTAACTTGGCTTAGCAAAAGTGTCATGAGCAAAGACATACAAAACCAGACATTCATACCTGTGATGTTCTTTTGCATGCGCATGGGGTGAAGATGTGGATTGGAATTCTCTAGATGGACTTCCTGTAGCACTTCTTCCAGGACTACCTGGGGGAGTACTTTGCAAGCCATCTTCATTATGAACAATAGGCAATTCAGCTTCAGCTAAAGCAGCTTCAGTTAAAGCAGTTCCAGTACTCAATGACTTATCAGTACTGCCTTCTACTTTAGATGCAGGCTCCTCTTTAGTGGCATTATCACCTGCTTTAGATGGTGTTTCAAGTACTCCATTTGCAGTTACTTCGACAGTTGTATCTGAGGTGACTTTCAGTTTTTCAAGGGGAACAACATTTTCAACTTCAAGAGTAAGCTCCTTGATGGTTGTAAACCCTACGAGGTGGTGCCAGAAACTCTATTATAAGGTCACAAAAAACTCATGAGATGCACACATAAGGAGAATATGAGATTACGTGAAAGCCAAAAAGAGTTGGAGTTAGCATTTCCAAATCACATTTATCAAGCTGCGCATATTGAAATTTAGAGTTGTCATCAAGCTGCACATATACAAAACAATTGATACTTCATACATTCTCAAAGAATGACTCTCACAAGTGATATTTCATACTTCATAGTTTGAGACAGTTTTGTTTGACACATAGGCCGCGTTGAAGCAAATACAAAACAAGTTTAGCGGCAAAGTGCAAATTTTCTCTCGTCCTCGAGGGAACATAGGAGGGTGAGATCTTTTGTATCCGAAACTGCAAACCAAAAATATCCATCCACAGATTTTTGTATTCCGGAAACCAAAAAATTAAAAAAATCCATAGATAAAATTGTTATGATCTGACCAACAAAAATATGTAGATATAGATCATACAAGAATTATAAAGAACACAAAATTCATAAAATTTCAGCCGTCAATATCGGAAAAATATGATCAAAATCTCTCTCACACACATCAAACAAATAGCAGCCTGGGAAGAAGCAGTTCAAAGTGTTGCCATGAAACATCAATGACAGAATTAGAAGCCTCCATGAAAACAGCTCAGTGACCTTCAACTTCTTTGTGATATAGGGTAGGGTCTAGAAGACTATAGGATGACTACGGGAATGCCTATGAGATATGAAAATTGAAAGCGACTATGCTTGCAATAGTAAGAAATTAATAAATCAATTCACATGCATCACAAGAGGATAGAGTTTCAAAGAGAGGGAACTGAAAAATAAGGGAATGAACGTTAGAGAGTACGCAATTATAAATGCTTTAGAATAATTAAGCCCTGCAAATAAGGTAATTTGGCACAAGGAAAATATCCATAAAAATTCCAGCGGGTAGAAGGCTTTGGGAAGGAGAAAAGCTTGGAGAACGTAGCTTTGGGTGATCGTAACCTTCGACAAACAACGCCGTTGGTGCAAGACGGGTGTTCGGAAAGAGCTGATGGTACCTTAAATCGCTCCTAATTATATTTCATAATATTTTCCACTAAAATGCAATATTTAAAATACAATTAACGACTAAAATTAATCGTAAAGGTGAAGGTGCCTCGATTCATCGTTAACGCAGATCACAATCATTCACGATCAGACTCTGCAAATTAAAATTATAAGGCGCATAAGACTTTTGAATGTTACAAAATCTTCCTTCCTAATAAAATTTGTCCTCGAAAATTAAATTTATACCTGGATCAAAAAGGAGGAAGACATTCATTACTTCGATTAGTGCATCCCATGTATACTCTGGTCAACCACAATTCATCCAAAAGACATTCACAAAACGGATCCTAATTCTCAGCTTGTGAGTCCTCGAGTTCACAATCCTGACTGATTTAACATGGATACTAAGATTTGATTCGATTAGTGCATCCACAATATAAATCGCCTGACTAGGATCTATGACTGCACTCCTCAAATAGGAGAAGTAAAACACGTCATGTAGGCCACTTATCTCCTCAGGTAAGTTTAACATGTATGCAACCTTACCAATGCGTTCAAACACTTTGAACGGACCAACGAATTCAGGACTCAATTTCTTCATCCGCTTTAGTCTAGAGACACCCTAAATTTATCTGACTTTAAGATAAACAAAATCCTCAATGTTGAATTCTGTTGTTTTGTGTCGCGATCCTAAGCTTTTCTATCTTGGGTTATCCTCAGACGCTCCTGAATAAGCTTGACTCGAGCTTTAGTCTTATCAATCCATGTTTCTTTAATTGAAGTTCGCTCTTCACTATCAGTCAAACAAAATGTGTTCTACAACGTTTGTAAATTATTATTGCCAATCCATGTTTCTTTAAAGAGCCTCGAAAGGTGGCATACTAATACTTGCTTGAAAATTATTATTATAGGAGAATTCTACTAAAGTGACATACTTCTCACACTTACCTCCAAAATCCAGAATACATATCGGCAGCATATCTTTCATGGTATTTTATTTATGTGCTCTGTTAGTCCATCAGTCTGAGGGTGAAAAATTATGCTAAACTTCAACTTAGTACTCAAGCACTCCTGAACATACTTCCAATCTTTAGAGGTAAATCTATCATCCCTGTAATAGATTTCGGAACATCGTGCAATCGAATTATCTCATCCACATATAACTGAGCTAATTTTGGACCATGATCAGTCCTTTTATTAGGAACGAAATGAGCAATTTTGGTAAGATGGTGGACAATAACCCATAGAGAATCATTCCCATGTTGAGACCTTGGAAAATCATGCACAAAATTCATCGAGATGTCTTTGAAATTCTAATCTGGGATAGGAAGTGGATGAAGTTTGCCCCCTGGTCTCTGACATTCTGCTTTGACTAACTTGCAAGTCTCACACTTCCCCACATACTCTGCAACGTCGTCCTTCATTCTTGGCCACCAAACAGACTTTTTTAAATGTACATACATTTTAGCACTACCAGGATGTATAGCGAACTTGGAATTATGAGCTTCAACGAGAATGTCCTCACGAATGTGACTTATATCTAAAACTCAAACTCTTTCTTATATCAGTAAGTCCTCCTGAATTACAAAGTCCTTTTTCTATCCTATTGGAGTCGATTCACGAATTTCTGCCATTTTCAAATCTAAAGGTATAGCCTGCTTGATTCTATCATTTATATCGCACGTGATTTCTATCCAGCTTAAGTTTGTGAAACTCCTACTGGAACGCAGTATCACACTGATCTCAAGTCCCTTCGGGGCTCGCACCAAACCCTCCCAATAATGAGGAAATAACTTGAACTTCTACTAAGAGCATATACTACCACATTTTCTTTTCTAGGGTGGTACTGAATATCCACATCATAACGCTATTTCATATTGAGTTCCCGCTGCTCAAAGATATACTTAAGACTTTTATGATATGTAAAGACTTCACAACGCGCTCCATAGAGGTAGTGTCTCCAAATCTTCAGGGCATGTATGATGGTTGCTAGCTCCAAGTCGTGTACAGGATAATTCTTCTCGCGATCTTTCAATTGTCTGGATGTGAAGCCTATGACTTTCCTACGTTGCATAAGCACACGACCTAGGCCTTTACCTGAAGCATCGCTATAGTATTGAAAGCCTTTTACACTCGAAGGTAAACATAGTATTGGTGCAGTCATTAGCTTGGTTTTCAGCTCCTCAAATGCAAACTCAAAGGTGGAGTTATCCTATCCAGTTGAAGACTCTCCTTCCTGGTAAGTGACATCAAAGGTGGAGTTATCCTCAAAAAATCATTAATAAACCTCTTGCAACAACCTTCTAAGCTAAGGAAACTGCGGAAATTAGTAACTGCCTTCGGCCTTAATCAATCTCTGATCACATCTGCTTTCTTCAAATCAACTGAGATTCCTCCCTGACTAACATGTCTCTTAAAGGCAACCTCTGAAAGCCAAAAACTCACACTTAGAAAATTTTGCATACATATGGTTCTCCCTGAGTGTACCCAAAACTATCATGAGATGTGCGGCATGCTCTCCTTCACTCTTTAAATACACCAAAATGTCTCCTATGAAGACAATAACAAAGCGATCTAGAAATTCTCGAAATACTCTATTCATTAGATCCATGAAGGCGGACGGGGTATTAGTCAACCCGAACAACATGACAACAAATTCATAGTGTTCGTACCTCGTGAAGGTTTTCTTCTGAATATCCCATCCCGGATTCTCAACTGATGATATCCCAATCTCAAATCTAACTTGCAGAATGTGTAGGACCCCTCAAGCTGATCAATAAATCATCTATCCTCGGAATAAAATACTTATTCTTAATGGTGAGCTTGTTCATCCAATGGTAATCTATGCATAGTCACAAATTGTCGTCTTTTTTCTTAACAAAGAGAATAGGTGCACGTAAAAAAAGACATGTTGGTTTGATGAATCACAAATCAAATAACTCCTGCAATTGGATCTTCAATTCAACTAATTCTCTTGGATTCATGCGGTAAGAGGCATTGGCCACTTGGGTGGATCCAGAAATAAGATCATTTTGAAAGTCAACCTCCTAGCAGGAGGGGCACCAGGTAGTTCATCTGGGAAGATATCAGGGAATTCTCGCACTACCGGTACTTCCTGCAAACTGCTCTTAGCTTCTGCATGCATCAACATTAAAAAGGAAAGACAACCTTTATTGATGTTCCTGACCGCTTTGACCGATGAAATAATCGACTTGGAGACGTCTTTTATGCCTCGAAAGATGATGATGGATTGGTCGGACCCTTCCAACTAGATTCCCTTGCTCCTGCAGTCTATCTTAGATTTACATTTGATAGTCAGTTCATACCCAGAAATAAATCGAACTCGGCAATAGGAAAGAGGGGCACTTCTACGATAACTTCAAATTGATCGAACAACACAGGAATCATACACTTACGGCGAGTTTGCATAACTGAACTGTTAGGCATCATGATCTCTAGTGGTGTTGTGTCTGAAAGTATCTCTAAGCTCAGCCTATGCGCAAAAGGTTCTGCTATGAATGAATGTGAAGCAACGTATCAAAGAGAACCTTGAAGGATACATGTTGAATCATAAGAATACATACATGCATGAATGCAACATGGGTAATGAAGTGCTACTGGGATGGAAAAGATAATTATTTTAACATATCCTTACATCTGACCACATCCTCCTGCTCGTTGGCCTCCTGCTGGCCAAGTCTATAGGCTTTGCATTAGCGTCCATCACCGCTTTTCCTTTATCAATCTTCCTCGGACCACCAACCTCAACCTTTGACTACAGGATATGTCACAATAATATGTATTATACCATGAAGGAAAGAATTAAATCCATTGCGAAGCATGAACCTTAAGATTAACTTACTTGATTGCTCATAGGTCCTGGGAAAAAAACGAGCAACATATCCTGCCTGCTGACACTTGTTTTGTGTATTGCATCAAAAAAACTTACTTGACTGTTATTATGCAATAAATGGGTATGTGTAATTCAACCGTATATGCCTTCCGTAATAGTTTAGGGTTTAGGGTAATATGCAATAAAATCTACGGTGATTTGGTTTCACGGGCGTTCTATATAATTTATTTCACCGATAATAATGTGATGAAATATTACTAGTAAATTCACATGCGTTCTTACGCGAGCTAGGCAATAAACCTAAAGTAGGTGATATGTTTGAAAGGAATTTCATACTTTGGTGATGCGGCGTTAGTACACACGGTGCGGCGGCATGATTCCCTTTAGGTTATTTTGAAATTCAAGCAGCATAACTCTTCCTCGCTTTTAGGGTTTGTTTGAAATGCAAAGGGGAAAACGCATCTTAAGGTAAATGAGCACAGTTGATCTAAAGAGTTACCCACTGATTTCTGTGAAAAGAAATTCTAAAAAGTAAATCGAAAACAAAAGGGAACTAAGAAGTAGAATAGCCACCCTCAAACTCCGGAGCCAACATGTTGTAATTGCAAGAAATTAAAACTTACTAAGAAAGCAAAGTAGGCGAGGTCTGAATCCAAAGCTACAAAGGAGATGCAGAAATCCTCAACTACTTTCAGGCGCACGAAAAGGAGTATAGGATGAGGGCAAGTAAATGTCGACCGAAGGACTAGAGGAACAACTAAAGGCTAACAAGGGACTCATTTGGAGGGATCGTGCGGTCTTTGTGTGCTTCTCAAGCAACGGGGCAGAGGGTCGAAATCCCTAATTGAGCGGCTTCTTCTTCTCCAAAGTCGGATGTCTTCGTCTCGAGGGCCGAACAGTGGTAGAGCAAAAGGAACGAGACTCGATCCTAAACCTAGCGTGAACCGACTTTGTGTAAAGAGGGGAAACCGCAACCACATTTTCTTAAGGGGGGTTCGGTTATGGCTGATGGTTTCCCATAATTACAATTGTGCCACTGCGCATTAATTCTTTTTTTTTTCAACAATGAGCACTCTCGCAAAACCCTAAATAGCGCATTTTAAAATTTCAAAAGCATTATTTAAAACAAAATTAACACATATAATTAATCGTAAGGGTGAAGGTACCTCGTTTCGTCGTTGTCGCCAATCACAACCATTCACGATCGGACTCGCAAATTAAATTATAAGGCTCTTAAGATTTTTGGATGTTACACTCAGCAACCACAGAGTTCAAAAAATAGGACAGCAATGACTATGACCTACAGTTCAGATCCCACAACTACATCTCCTTTTTCTCATGTGTACTGGGCCACAGTTCAGCTTACCAAGCCCCCGATACAACTGACCAGTCCCTGATCACCACGTGGCAATCCTAACAGCGGTTCCGACCGATGTTGTCTCATCCTTTACAGATTACCTCGGCCTCTTGCTTCTCAAGTCACAACATCAATTTTGTCTCGCAATGACTCTGCAGTTCTTTTCAAACCTGAAACACCTCAAAATTCCATCAAAGTCACCAAGCTATTTCAAAATATGTTGTGATCAAATGATGGCATTGTTTAAAAAATATGAGAAGCCACTAAGGTCGCAAGAGCACAATATTCGACATAAACCCGATTTGGAAGTAGAGTGACATCGACAATGGAATTCACACTTCCCTTGCGCACAAAGTTGTGACCGCCAAAAAATGACAGCATCGAGGACTGTGTCACTACCTGTCATACGACTTGTCGATCACATTTCAGCGCAAGTGACGAGCACCCCGCATCATTGCCACCTTTCACTCCCCCAGTGACCATGAGTTAGGCTCACTTAGTGACGACATCTTGGCTTTGTATTCTCGTTACAACAAGTTTTTTTGGCAGAAAATTAAAAAGTCAGATCACTCAATAGTTAGAGCCCCCTTCTGAATTCAAGAGCAAACACGAATTGAAGGGTAGAATGTTACGTTGTCTTTAATTATGACAATTATTTATGTTATAATTAACAAACAAGCAGGTTTATGCGTTATTACGGATTGAATATGAGTTTTTATTATATTGCATTTTTCCTGAGTTTGGGTAATTTTGTAATTACTCAATTATTGGGAGCTTATGTGCAAAATGTCGTTTGCAAGCCCATTTAAAGAGGCTAAGCCCATGGAATGAAAGGAAGCATGAATAATATTTTCTAATTAGGGTTTGACGCTTCCCCTTGAGCTCCCACACGGAATGTCGTGATAAGGTTTTGCTCTCCTTTCGTCCACCTCTGGACACCCAGTAGAGAGAATGGACACTGGTGCAACCTACATCGCATGTGTCTTATTTTATTTCGCGCATTTTTATTTGAGTATTTGTAGCGCGTGTAGTAGCGCATGTAGTTGCGCACGTGTATTTTATTTCATGTACTCATTTAGTATGTAACGCGCACATCGTTCGCACCTGTTGTTATGGCTTATTGGGGTGATCGTCCAATAAGTCCCTAAATAAAAGATCCGTCAAATTAGGTATATTGGTAATTAGGGCAAGCACTCGAATCAATATAGTAAAATTAAGCATATTTTAAATATTAAAACTCTAATTGAAGAAGTCCTTGAAAATATATTTTGATAAATTCATGTATTGTTACTTAAAAGAAAATCCTAATCTATTTTTTTCCTCATATTCGAATTAAATAGTCTTCCTATTTTAAGCAGCCGCCAGCCACCATTATTTCCTATTTAATAATAAAAGCCTAAAAGAGATCAACCTCCATTTATCAATTCTTTATTCCTTTTATGATTTCACACCATTATTAAAAGGACCCATCTCCTCCTTCCCCAGACAGCTTGGACAGAAATCGGAACAGGGAGAAATCGTCCCTGTAATCCGATAAGTCCAGCCCATCTCCCTGCGCCGCCCGCCTCCTCCTTCCATCCACCCCAACGAGTTCGTCGGAACCCTAGTCAACGGCCAACGTCTTGTTCCCGTCGTCCTCCCCTAGTCTGTTGGGTCGACATCACATCGTCGTTCCCACCTCCACCGCAGACTGTCTCCGTGGACGCCGGCGTCCTCTCCTCCATACCCGGCTCGACTCCGGCGAACCTTCCTCACCCACCGTCTAAGGGATTCGGCTCTGCTTCGTCGGATCTCCCAGCGCCAGCCAACGCCAAGTGCTTCCCCGGCCAGTTCTGCCCCACCGTCGTCAACTACCTCGCCGCCAGCCTCCGTGGGCTCCGGCGAACCGTCCTCTCACCTCCTCCGCCCACTCCGGCCACTCCCAGGCTGACTTGAGCCTCAACAGTTGGCCCTTGCTGACGCCGATCAACCCTCTGGTTGAGCCCCTCCACCTTTCACCTTGTCCGTCCATTTGCCCTCCGAATTCAGTTAACTCCAACGCTTCACTCTTGTTCTTAAGGTATATCTCCGTCCCTCTCCCACTCGTGATAAGGTAGAATAATATTATGCTTAATTTATTTGATTATTAAGATTTCAAAGCATGCTTGCCTTCGTTATTTGATTACTTGTTTGTCGTTAATTTCCATGTGCTCGCAATTTTCTTCTCTTTGTGTACTTGTGGGAGAATTACATCATGTTGCTAAATATGCCTGATTGTTAGGCTCATAAGAACGTTTATGAACTGAGATCGATTGTCGCTTACCATCTGCTCGAGAAAATCGCGCTGGCGCAACCAATTTAAAAATAAATTCCAATTTATTTATTTAAAAATAGTCTCGAGGAATCCAGTTTACATCAGTTTGATATCAGAGCGGGTCGATTCACTCCTATCGTGAACCGGTCGATCCAGTATTAAAAAAAATGATTTAAATTTTTTTTTTTTAAATCATCAACATTTATTATTATTATAATTATCTTAAAATGAAAAAAAGGGTTCCCTTTGTTTTAAAAGGAATTAAAACAATTAATATAATTTTTGGCGATTAAGAACAAAGTATTTCAAATGGAGAAGGTGACCGATCATTTAGAAACTAATATAAGGTTGAAAAATAATATGGAAAATTTAAATCTTCGAATTAAAATCTGAAATGGTAGAGTCGCTCCCTAACATAAATCACTTATTGCAAGAAGAGAACACTCATCCTAAAGAATTTGAGCACACACACCCGAGTGATTTTGACGGACGTTTAGGGCCCGAAGATTGTTTAGATTGGTGTCATACTATGGAATGCTCTATGAGAACTAATCAAATATCTTTGAGCGCGCAAATCGAGTATGTGACCCGTAAACTTAAGGGACCCACGCTAGATTGATGGAAGCAACTCGAACGCATGAGAGATAAGTTATGGTTTCCTCCAATCACTACTTGGGTTGACTTTAAAATAGAGTTGCGCAAACACTTTGTCTCTCCCGACTACCTCCGAACTTTATATCATAAATTTCAAAATCTACAACAAAGAGGTTTGTCGGTCGATGAGTACACTAGTGAATTTATAGTCCTTCAATCTAGACTAGATATTCAGGAGGGTGATGAGATGACCGTATCCCGTTACCTGCACGGGTTACACTACTCCATTAGGAATCAACTAGAGCTGCACCGTTATCGCAATTTAGAAGAAGTTTCTAGTATGGCTCATAGGGTGGAATTTGAGTCTTCAGATAGACCCCGCTCTAGTCTCGTCATTGCCCCTACTTTTAAAGACATAGATTTCCCTAGTATTACCACTCCCCTGAGCACACTATCCCAATTTAGCTCCACGGTAGAAATCCCTCCAGTCGAGGAGACTCTTCCTGAGCCCCAGCTCCAGAAAGAAGAGATTCTTCCTCCTATTTATGACATACCGATTGAAGTAGCGACTCCACTTGCACCCACTGAATTACCAACTGCATCCATTGAGTGTCTTCCCGAGCCCCTGCTCCAGGAAGAAGAACGTATTAGCAATGTGACACTCACCTTGGTTGACACAGTTTCACTCTCGACTCTCCCGAAGACAGAATTGGCTAGTGATGAGCCCCACACCTTAAGTGACATAGACTCGAGTTGTGTATGTCCTGATTCTCCTAGGCCACTACACTCTCCAACACTTGAGCATATTGACATTATGTTCGATGCTCACCCACCCATAGCACTAGTGTCACCATCATATACTGATTTTATATTTGGGAAACAACACTTTATGTCATTACATTATTCCATAATTATAAATACGTCTGGAAAACTTTATTATCAAATTATCGATTTATTTAAGAGAACTCGTGTTCTAAGGATAATAAGAACCCCAAAAATTTTCACACCAAACAAAGATACTCGATTTAAAGGATTTCTCTGGAAATTTTTAAATACTAAATTTGGGGTTAATTTTAATTTTTGTAACGTTAGTCAGATTCGATCGGGTGATATGTTTGAGATAGTTGATTTTGGTCTAGTAGACGCAAATATGTGTCTGACAGGAGAGTGTATGATGCGACATGATTTAATGATTCCACGGGTCGAGCCTTCTTGCTTCCTACCTTGTTTCTTTGATCTCCACTCTCTCCCACTTTATGATACTTGTCTCTTTGGTGCTCTGAATTTTTCTGATCATTTAAATATAATGCATAAAATTATGACTAAATGTTTGCGAGTATATTCGAAAATCAATAATTCCATGGTTGTTTCTATCACCGGGAATTATATTTTTTCGAATGAGATTGGTTCCTGCACTTTTCAGGAAAGGGAGTTTACCAATAGGTCATGAGCTGTCGCGAAGGCCTTCTTTTGCCACACTACGAACCACCATCCAAAGCATGACAGTAGTGGAGAAGGTCCAGATCGACAGTTGGATTTTCTTGTCGCAGGCTACATTACACTCTTGACAAGGTCGAGGTTTTTCAACCCCGGGAGAATTGGTGCAACCTACGTCGCATGTGTCTTATTTTATTTCGCGCATTTTTATTTGAGTATTTGTAGCGCATGTAGTAGCGCACGTGTATTTTATTTCATGTACTCGTTTAGTATGTAACGCGCACATCGTCCGCGCCTGTTGTTTTGGCTTATTGGGGTGATCGTCCAATAAGTCCCTAAATAAAAGATCCGTCAAATTAGGTATATTGGTAATTAGGGCAAACACTCTAATCAATGTAGTAAAATTAAGCATATTTTAAATATTAAAACTCTAATTGAAGAAGTCCTTGAAAATATATTTTGATAAATTCATGTATTGTTATTTTAAAAAAATCCTAATCTATTTTTTTCCTCATAATCGAATTAAATAGTCTTCCTATTTTAAGCAGCCGACGGCCACCATTATTTCTTATTTAATAATAAAAGCCTAAAAGAGATCAACCTCCTTTTATCAATTCTTTATTCCTTTTATGATTTCACGCCATTATTAAAAGGACCCATCTCCTCCTTCCTCAGGCAGCTTGGACAGAAATCGGAACAGGGAGAAATCTTCCCTGTCACCCGATAGGTCCAGCCCGTCTCCCTGCGCCGCCTTCCTCCTCCATCCCTCCACCCCAACGAGTTCGTCGGAACCCTAGTCAACAGCCAACGTCTTCTTGGTTCCTGTCATCCTCCCCTAGTTCGTTGGGTCGACGTCACATCGTCGTTCCCACCTCCACCGCCGACTGTCTCCGTGGACGTCGGCGACCTCTCCTCCACCCCGGCTCGACTCCGGCGAACCTTCCTCACCCACCGTCTGAGGGATTCGGCTCTGCTTCGTCGAATCTCCCAGTGCCAGCCAAGTGCTTCCCCGTCCAGTTCTGCCCCACCGCCGTCAACTACCTCGCCGCCAGCCTCTATGGGCTCTGGCGAACCGTCCTCTCACCTCCCCTGCCCACTCCGGCCACTCCCAGGCTGACTTGAGCCTCAACAGTTCGCCCTTGCTGACCCCGATCAACCCTCTGGTTGAGCCCCTCCACCTTTAACCTTGTTCGTCCATTTGCCCTCCGAATCCAGCTGACTCCAACATTTCACTCTTGTTCTTAAGGTATATCTTCGTCCCTCTCCCACTCGTGATAAGGTAGAATAATATTATGTTTAATTTATTTGAATATTAAGATTTCAGAGCATGCTTGCCTTAGTTATTTGATTACTTGTTTGTCGTTAATTTCCATGTGCTCGCAATTTTCTTCTCTGTGTACTTGTGGGAGAATTACATCATGTTGCTAAATATGCCTTATTGTTAGGCTCATAGGAACGTTTATGAACTGAGATCGATTGTCGCTTACCGTCTGCTCGAGAAAATCGCGCTAGCGCAACATATTTAAAAATAAATTCCAATTTATTTATTTAAAAATCGTCTCGAGGAATCCGGTTTACATCAGACACTCGCCTCTAGGACTGAGATCCTAAATTTCTCTGACTCATACATACAGTTATGTGGGAGGCAGCTAATGTAATATGCTGCTCAAATCTTCTATAAAATAAAGGGAAATAAATAACTTAATGAAGGATTCATTTGTGTAGTGTTTTAATTAATAATTAACAAATAATTAAGTTATTAAATAACCTTAAGTGATATTGTGTGCAACAGAGGGACCGAGAAACTGATGAATATGTTGTTGAGAGAGAACTAAGGAGGTAAAGAGAAAGAAGGGATTGCGATTACACAGATGAACGCTCTAAGGAGGGTAGTACGAAGTAGCATGGTAAAAGCAAGCACACAAAAGTCTAGGGTTGAAAGATGATGAGGATTTGCGAAAAAGAAGAAAGACAAGGAAAAAGCCATATATTGAACAATCATTAAGGTTATGATACTCAACCATATTAAAATTGATAATTATCTACAGAGATAAGTACTTATTCAAACTAAAAAAATACAAGCTAATAATTATCCCATGTAGATAATAAATATAAAACAAAAAAAACGACTCAAATTCAAATTAAGTGAAATATTAGAGATATTTTTTAATTAAAACACGGAGTTTTAAGATAGTAGAACAAGATAATGTTCATGATAATATCAAAAGATAAGAGGTTCCTAAGCACAATAGGTCAAGTACCCATCCTCTTTTTCTATCTCTAATATTTAACATGCAAATCTGAATTTACCGCATCTTTCGTTCTAAAGCAATAGATACTCTATTCATTAGGCCAAGGAAACAACCAGGTGCCTCAAATGCACAAATACACTAGGACTCAATAATGCCCAACTGGATGGACTAATTGGTAGGGGTGGAGAGGATCCACTACTCGGCATATTAGTGATTTATCAACCAAGTTTTAACCCAAGTTCATAATTTGATACTCATCACATCAGTCATCACCATACTATCATTGTTATCTCCTTGTCCATTAACCACTATATATATACTCCCCTTGCATCTGTTTTTGAGATCAACCATCATTCAGTAATCCACCCTATCCACTTTTTTCTGTTTATACTTGTCATTTTGTGGGTAAATTTGTGGTTATGCATGTGAACATATCCGATGCTCCAACCTAAATTTTGAATAAATTCATATATGAAAAATGGTATTATAAACATACTGCATAATGTGTCCATGCTTCTACATAAAGAAAACCATCTGAATCAGTAAAACATGGATACTATTACAAATTTGTAATGTTACAAAGTTTGAGGACCGGTAACATTAAAGTGCTAGAAAGAAGCTCTGGCACAGGAAATGAAAAGCCTTTGATTTTTTGCACTATAGACAGATGGTCCTAGTTCCAAAGAATACGTCATATCAAAAAAGAATAAAAACTAAGCATACCATCATCTTTGTCAAACATGTCCCACGTTTCATCCCAATCAGCAGCTCCGACTTGTATTCCAGGTTGCCAGCCTTCAAAAGGGGAACAAATCAGGAAAAAAATGACAACTAAAAAATAAACTAAAAGAAGTAAATTAACTAAAAGAAGTAAAAGAAGTAAATTAAAAGAAGTAAATTAACTCATCCCATGACTGACATAATGCATTAAAAGTCAAGTAGATAGAAGAAAAAAATAAGTAATAAATCAATTTCAAGGTTCTTTGAGTGTTGCATGTGAACATATCTACAGCTAAGCTATATCCATATAAAATATATTTATCATCTTAGAAATACTATAATTTTTTATGCCTCGTCATTTTACATTTTAAAATTCCCCCAGATGAAGGTAAATGAGTTAAATTTGAAGTATTTAATGATAGCAATTGTAAATAATCTCGATATTGATGCATCTCAAAGCAGAGAAACTTGTTTACCTCTGCTCCTCCTGCTTCCACATCGAAAAGGACCCTTCCAATCTCCCTTCAGCCTTCAAAAACATCCCCTACGTTTCTTTCCAAGGACAAAAGCCTCCCTTGTGCAGTCTTCCAGCTTCGGCTACATCACCAACTATGTAGCTAGAGTTCCCTTACTACTTCCTCTTTCCGTGGCCTATGGTAGGTTCATGCAGGTTACTTTTAGATCAATTAAATTGGTCCAGTCTCATTTTGGTTCTTTTGCTTAAGGGTGCCAACTCCTAGAGGTCGAAGGATCAAAAATCAAAGTGCGCATTTTGCGTGGAGTTGGAGTTGACACCTCCAGTTCCAGCATTGAGTGTCTACCTCGTAAAATCCATTTGTTATCGCTTGATCCCTCAAGAATGGAGAGACAGTCTCTTATCTGAGGAGGGTGGGCGTGGCCTTATCTCTGCAGTGGAGAACATAGTATCTTCCTCTTCCTTCCATTTTTTTAGTTTATGGTTTGGGTTTGAAATGATAGTTATTTGATTCTATGATGGTATATGTTTAACTATGGTGCCATGTGATATTATCTTGAGGTTTACATAATTCGTTGAAGATTTCGAGATGTTTTGGACTTCTATTACTTTTTGTTATGCTTCTTATATCATAGAAAACTCCTGGACATATTTCTATAAAGAATGGTGCGCTATTTCTAATTTCAATACTTATTTTGAGATAATTGTGCTTCTTCGAGTTCCTCCATGTAAGCTGATTCTGGGTGAAATAAAATTTCAGATTTTAAGTTTAAATTTTGAGATAAGAATAGTGTTTATTGTGTAGATATTAAGGCATATTGTCATATTTGAGA
The DNA here is from genome assembly GCA_033032865.1 of Dactylorhiza incarnata. NCBI lineage: Eukaryota > Viridiplantae > Streptophyta > Magnoliopsida > Asparagales > Orchidaceae > Dactylorhiza > Dactylorhiza incarnata. The sequence goes on from JAWHQI010000281.1 coordinate 1,645,364, forward strand.
TTTTGGAAAGATTTAAGAATTTGGTCTTAGTTTACCCTAAAATGCATCCTCTTAACCAACCGTAAATCCATCATTTAGTATCGGTTCAGAAGGATAGATTTGTTTGTTGGGTTAAGAGAGCTTAAGGAGTTGTGAATCGAGGTGTTCCAGTTTAAGTTGGATCAACAACAAGTTGGTATAAGGACTCCCGGGTTCAAGGGTAGGTCTTCATCGATTGAGTTTTTAGAGTGCTTCAATGCATTGAGAAGAGCATTGATTACATGGATTATTTTGATGGAAGAGAAAATCAATAAGACAACCTCTAAGTTGACAGAGCAAGATAGCATATGGTGTAAGAAATTGAAGTCTCAAAGAAATCATGAGAAAGAGAGAAGTAAAGAGAAAGAGGAAGTTGAAGCATCTTATGACAAGAAGTTTTCCACGAGGCGGCTATGGGCAAGGCATGCACTAGAGCCCTTTATTGCACGGGACTCTAGATGTTAATGCTTTTGGGTAAAACCATTGTTGCACACTTGTTGGAGAGACTAGAAAGTGAAGAGATATTGTAGTTGCAGAGGCAAAGCTTGTTGATTTTGTTGTGAGTAAAGGTAAGAGTACTGAACTCATTATGAAAGGTGATTCAGTGGTAGAAAATATTGAGGTAGTTGAGGATGCTCTTTCAGCAACTATTGTGCATGTGGGTTCAATGATGCAGGATCTTGAGCTTATTGTGATTGAGGCTTATACAGTTGAGCGTGTTGTTGAGGACACTAACATGCTCCGTAGTGTTATTGTCCCTCCTATGATGACATATCTCGAGGAGGATTATACTGACAATATTGATGGTAGAGATGCTAAGACAATAAAGTAAGTTGATGATGTGGTGACTTCACCAGTGTTGGGATTTATGCCCACTGAGGTGATCGATGTTGAATTTATTCTGATACTTTCAGATCTTACTATGTCTTGCAATGAATTAGAGTTTGATTGATATGGTTGTTCTTGATAGGTCAATTGTTGTTGGAGTAACTTCATATGTTTTGGATTATGCTAAATGTGATGAAAACTTAGTTTGTGAATTCACTTCTATCCATGTTGACAGGTTTGTGCTTGGCTTCAAGTGGGGCACAACTGCACGAGGAAAATTCTTGATTCAATTTCTAATGACTAGATGGTTAGCACTTTGGCCATCAGTTGTTCTTTGTGCTGCTTATATGACCTCGTATTCGGAACTATTGGTGGGTTTTTCCATGCTTATAGGTGGAATCCTTGGAAAGTGATGTGTTCAATTCAGTTTGATATTGGTTGGTCCAACCTATTCTCCTTAGTTACTCATGTTTCACATCGTGCAGTCAAGTGGAATCTTAGAAATTTTAGGATACAAGGCAGGTATTATTTGAGAGTGGTCGCTCTCGGGAGGGATCATGGTATCATGTGCTGGTCAGACTTGTTGAGATCAGTGGCTATAATAGCTGAACAAAGGATAGCGTGAGAATCTTTTCTTGTCGACAAGCGTTGACTCACAGTCATTGGTGTTATGAGTGGTTTGAGACCCTTGGCGGTCTAGTTGTTTGATGGTGATCCCAGTTTTGTATTCGAATTAGCTGGTGGTATGCAGTTGAGTGACTTGAGTCCAATGATCATAGTTAGTGGTGCATCTGAGTACTTATTCAGGTAAGCCCATGAGGGTGGGGCTTATTGTGGTTTGAAGAACAACAGGATTTGAGGACAAATTCTTTTCAAGTGTGGGAGATTGATGAATCTCAAAGCGCAGGAATACATTTTTCACTCGGCTCCTTTTGCTTGCTCGTCGAAAAGGACTCTATTCAATCACCTTTCGGAAGCCTCATTTCCGTTATTTCCTTGGACAAAAGCCTCCTTCATGTGGTCTTCTAGCCCCAGCGAAATCGTCGACTATGCAGATGGAGTTCTTCTGTTCTTTATTCTTTATGTGGCTTACGGTTATGATGTAGGGTAGGCTATGGGGGTGCACTTCCTAGACTCTAAATGCGACACAACCGTCAATCGCGCCAACAATTAATTGAGCAATGAAAATTTAACACCACAACAGATAATTACAATGAGAGAATAATTTTAATATTGAACGATTTTAGTTGGCTTTCCTCCACTCGGAGGGCCGAAGCAAAGCGCGTAGCGAATAGATCCTCCTGCAAGTTAGTACTCGATCGACACAAAACACCACAAGTAAGATCCAAGCATAATACTAGATTATCCAATAATAATATCAAGAAATATTACAACCAAATCACGATGAAATAACTCACGACTAGGGGCTGGTTTGGAGCAATGGAAACAGCGGGTTTGGAGGAGTAGATCCGGGCCGGGGATGTGGTTGGTGGCTGTCCACGGTGGAAAACGGGATGGGAGGGCTGAAAACGGATAGATCCGGACAAATACGGATGGATCCGGGCACGAGAGTGGTAGATCCGACGTTAGGGATCGGATCCGGGCAACGACGGGGTAAACGGTGGGGAAATAACGGATCGGGGAGGGGAAATTTCAGATCTGAGTGGATCTGAAATTTTGGGGAGTTTGGGAAGGTGGATCCACGAAATAGGAGGGTAGGGTTGTTGTGGGGAGAGGGGAGAATGAGAGGAGTTGGTGGTTTGGAGGGAGGGAAGGAGGCAAGTGGTCGGCCGGCCACAAGGAGGCCGGCGGGCTGCAGGAATGGAGAGGGCAGCCTGTAGCAGGCCGGCGGGTGGCTGCTGGACTGAAAGAGGGTGGAGGAGCTGGGCGGCTGGGCTAGGGCTGGGCAGGAGGGGTTCGGCTGGACTGCTGGAAGGGCAGCAGCTGTAGTAGAGGGGCTGGCGGCAGCTAGGGGGATTTGGGAGGGGGAGAAGATGGGGAAAGGTTAGGGTTACCTTGGGGATGAGTTTCCACCACTAGGAGTCAACACCTAGGGCTCCACGGCTTCGGCACCGAGGCTTGATCACCGGATTCCGGGAATAGCATTCTCCAAAATCAGCAATGACTCAAAACCAGCCCTCTAGTCCTATTTATAAGAAAAACTAGCATTAGGGCATCCCCATCAACGGCTATGATTGGCCGGTGGGTTTAGCCCTTAAATAAATAAATACATGTCCGAAACAAATACATAAATATATGATTTTGACTCGCGGCGACGTGCCGGACGCAACCGCGGAGTCGGATCGGCGATCCGATCAAGTCTTCCGGTGGGAATAAATGAACGTGGGTCCCGCTCCTTCGTGTGCACGATCCGATGGAATCCCATCAGGTTAGTTCATATGGGTTATTTCTAGATCGGTTAGGCCGGTTCATCCTTCCATTTTTTAGTTTGGGGTTTGGATTTGATCGTGCGATTGTTTGAGACTAGGATAGTGTATGTGGAACTATGATGCCATATGATGTTATCTTGAAGCTTCCATGAACTTTGTTGAAGATTTGGAAATGTTTTGGACTTCTCCAACATGGTGTTGTATTTCCGCGGTCAAAGAAAATTCCTAGGCAGATTTCTCTAAAGATTGGTATGTTATTTTTTTGCTTGTTTTGTGATAATTGGGCTTGTCTATTGAGTTCCGATTTGCAAGATGAATATGGGTAGAGTAAAATTTCAGATTTTATATCTAATTTTTGAGATAAGCCCTGTGTTTATTGCATGAATATTAAGCCTTATTGTGAGATTTTTGGACAGATTTAAGAACTCAGTTTTTAGTTTACCCTAAAATTCATCCTCTAAACTGAACCGAATCCACTAGTTATCAATCTCCATAAGAAATGTCTTAGATTTACACTGTTTTATATTAAAATTGCATTTATTTTATTAATCCTTTGTTTCAATTATTAGGTTTCATTTAAATCAAATTACTAAGATGTTCATTGTTTGGGGTAATCATGCTTTAAACTTAAAAATAGAACAGTATTAAATTTGGAAATGAAAATAGATTTTGAAAAGAAGTTATAGTTTTTATATTACCCTCATAAATATAGTAAGGTTGTTGTGATGACTGATAATTATGCATTGAAAGGTGAAAATCCTCCTAAATAAGTTGCTTTCTATCAATGATTTTTCCTCTGGGTCTCGCTCTCTTTCCTTATTCTTCTTCCTAAATTTTACATAATTTTGGTATTTCTCAGGTCGCTCTACAACAATTTCTCACGTCATTAATTTGGGTTCCTCACCACAACCTTGTAACTCAAGCATTCACTGAAATTAATTAGCAGTACCCTAATCTCGCTGCCAACAACCATCTCAACCCCATTCATCATGCTAGTCCACATTGCAAATTTCTCTGAATCACCACCGTCAACCTCAATCACAAAACTTCATCAGATCTATCGCCCATCTAAAAAAGCAATAATGCATTCTAAACACTACAAGCGCATAAACTGCATCACCAAATAAGCATCTATCTTGAATTATGTTTCATCATCTGCAAGCAAGCAGCTAAATCTCTCCCTCTCCATTGTGATGCGGAACAGAGGCGAGGACGAGTTTTGGGTCCATTCGGGGCTGATTTGGCAACTTTCCATAATATGGCGTGCCCGGATCGACGATCGGACTCAGCAGATGTGTTCGGATTCGCGTTGCGAATCAATTTGATATATTAGTTTATTATTTTTGCATTTATTTTGATGTATTTGGGTGGCCCCACCTCCGGTCAATCATAGTCGTCGATTGTGAGATGCCCTAGCTTTTGTTTTATTATAAATAGACATGTAGTGGCTGGTTTTGAGGCATTGCAGGTTTTGGAGAAAGAAAATTCCGGAACTCCGCGATCACCCCACGGTGTCGACGTCGTGGAACCCTAGGTGACGACTCCTAGGCGCCCAAACTCCTCCCCAAGGTACTACCCATCCATTGCCTCCTTCCCCCTCCGGAACCCTCATCCGCAGCCCCACAATCCGCAAAACACTGTTCATCAGTAAAACACTATTCACCCGTAAAACACTGTTCATCCGCCGGCCCTCTACCAATCCCATAGCCACCTCCTCCAGATCCGCCACCCCAAGCTGGCGCCTCTCTCCCCACCGTGGATCCACTTCCAAATAGCCTACAAACCCTAGATCAATCCCGATCTAGAGTTTCCAACCCCCGATCCGTTATTTCCACCGTCATACATCCTTCCGTAGCCCGGATCCGCTCTCAAACATCGAATCTGCCCACCCCTTACCCGGATCTATTTCCTAGTGGCCGGATCTATCCATTTCCGGCCCGATCTCCCCACTTTCCACCGAGGACAGCCACCGCCACCATTTCCACGCCGTCGGATCCACTTTCGATCACCGATCTACACACCCGGCTCCGGAATCACCAGTGCCTCGGTCAGCCCACTACTTTGTGAGTCTTATTTGTATTGGGATATTTTATTCAGCATTTTATATTGGATTGGACTCTTGTACTTGTTTGAATATCTTGCATGGTAGTTGTTTGTTAGATTATTATTGTGATTTGCAGGGTTTATTCGTCGCACGCTCTTGCTTTGGCCCTTCATGCGGAGGAAAGCCTAAGCTTGTTTCACCCAAATTAATTATTGTGTCTTGTTGTGAATTAGCTGCGTGGGATATCATTATTTATTATTCAATTGTGATTTAACCCGTCGGGCTTTGCATAGCATGTAGGGTTAGGTCACGGATTTTCCGCCGCCTATAGATTCGTCCTGCGTCACATTGCTTGCAAGCTAATTCCACGTTCTCTTTTTCGATATAGGCCCAAGGCTGCGGATCCAAGATTAACATGTGAACAATAAATAGAATACTATGCAAAAACTCGAGTCCAACATCTAAGTACCTACAACATTTGCAGCTACATTAAATAATCATTCTACAATATCTTTATACAACATAAAGTACTAATTCAACCGTATTTCTACAACACCAAGTTAACTCTATCACGTGTAGCCTCGCCTATTTGAAGAGAGATTTGATTTTGTTTTGCGGTAAAGTTTGATCATTGATAAACTCACACATTTTAATACTACAAGGCCTTACATATGATTAACATGTGGAAGCTCTCTGAAACGCTCGGAACTTTTTATTTTAATTGTAAATTAAAAAAAATCGATACTTTTGTATACTCTCAGACACTTCCTAATATGCCCGAGTATGCTTGAAAATAATCAAAAATTGTGTATATTGCGATGATGATATGGAGAAAGAAATGTGAAAGAGAAAGTATTAGTGAAGGGGATCGTCCACATGTTCGTGATCGGAGGAGATCGGGTCACCACTCCAAGGACCCGTTTTTGCGGATTTGTCAGAGATGCGTTGATCGGATCGGCGATCCGAGACTGCGAGCGCGTTCGGGCGTCGTTTTACATTTTATATGTATTTTTTTTTTTCTTGTATTTAGTGTTTTAGGACATCGGGCGTAACGGACGATCATAGTCGTTCACGTCGGGTGTCCAACCACCCCTCTCGTTATAAATAGTGGTTAGCGTGTCGGCACCGCCATTTTCACATAGGCCCGCCCTGCGTCAGTTAGATAATAAGTGGTAGGATTCAAGTGATTACAAACTTCTATTCCTACCTTCTACATATGATATGATACGATTTTGTGACATAGATAAATAGTCTTTATCTAATATATGTTATATGAGATATAATGATTAAAAAATGAAGATGACGTGAATGTCACACAAGTTTTCATATCAATTTGTATTTAAATTTAAATAATTATAAAATTCACAAACGTTTCTCGTATCCTATTCTTTTAAATCTTGTATCTGTATCGTATCTAGTATCTCGTCCTCGTCCCCATGCAACATAGAACTCAGCAGAATATGCTAGTAACACATTTATGTCATTAAGAGAGGCATATATAGTGAATATTATAATTACAAAAAAGCCCTCGCTACTTAGATCTAACTATATAACAAATATGCTCATCTTTTCTATAAATGCATAGACCTAAATTATTTCGAGTAAATCTTAAATCTCCAATTGTTCTACAAAATTTGGAGCAAGTTAAGAAATTAAGTAATCAAAAAATTGTATATAGTGAATTGAAGTTAGTGCCTAGCTTCAATTGTGACAGATTTATCATCAATATTGTTGGATTATGTACAATATACTTAGTGTATTATTTAGCTTTTGATTTTATACACTCGTAGAACCTCTCTATGATCTTAGGGATTCTCCCTAATTTATATATAGAGGTGTGTGTGTGTGTGTGTGTGTTTCCTATAATATACAACACACATTATTGTTGGGATGAAGGCGACTCAGATGATCTTTCCCGACTTTTCGCCTTCGTTCCACACGGCCTCTAGGCTTATGTCGTGTGTTGTATGTGTCTCCCCATTTGTCTTTCGATTGGTCATGTGTTGGGGAGCGATTATGTTGGTGTTCTTGTCTCATCGAGTTGTGTCGCGTGGGACCGTGTCGTGTGGGACTGTGACGTGTGGGACCGCTCTTGTGCGGATGTATCCCAGACAGATTATCCCCGACGGATTATCCCCGGTTGCTCGGGTGATGATTTGCACCTCATTTTTCGTTCCTTTTTTGCATGTTGTGTGTGTAGTTGATGTTGGTTGACCGGTTTCCAGTGAGTCTGCGTCGTGTGTGGGTCCTGCGTCGTGTGTGGGTCAATGTCGTGTGTGGCTATGTCCCCGACTTGATTCCCCGGTTTGGAATTTCCCCCGGTGGCTCGTCTGATGTTTTGTCCCGCATCATCTACCTCCATTGTCGTTATTTGTTGTGTCCAAGCTGAAGGGTCCCCCCTTCAGCTTGAGGGGGAGTGTTGGAATTATCGAGTCAATGTCGGTCTTGTAGTGTCTTTATGTATTTGAGGTTTAGTCTCACACCGCCTATCGGTGTTTTATGTCATGTTGTAACTCCTATGTAATGCCCTATGTGGATGAATAATAGATCAAGCGTTTTCTATTTTACTTTCCAACAATTATTGCTTCTTACAGCATGGTATCGAAGGAGCTCCTGCCCTAGTCTCAGGTCACCCCATTTGTTGACTTCTACTCATTAGGGGAAATCTGCTAGGCGTGACCTGAATTTGTCAACGCTCCCACTGCCGTCGATGGATGTGTCGCATTCTTTCTAGTCCTTTGTCAGCTTCGCTTGAAATCAATAGATCTCTTCATGCTTGTTCATCCTGATCGATCTATTATAGGTCTAATCCTATACCATTAGTTATGTTTACTCATGAATTTTATAATCTCTGGTATATAAATCCAAAACAACAAAGTATACTTTTGTTATTCCAATTTCAATAAACGTACTCCATCCCTCTGACATTATAGTTCTTTATTTGCACTTCTTACTTTTTCATTCACTATCTTGATAGTATCATTTCTTCTGCTTACTTTATCAATAAATGATTGCTTTAATGTTCAAGCCAATATGCAAGTTCTAGAAATAAGAAGTTCTTAGAAAGTTAAGTGATGGGCATAAAATGCCAAAATAATAATGGGTGAACAAGTTTAGAAGTCTATATAAAGGAAAAAATGAATGAAGCCTATTTATAAGAAACCACACTTCAAGAAAATTTATTTCTTTCATACACCACACTAGCGAAGTAACAATTTAGCATAAACACATTTCCGAGTTCCCAAACTCAGACGGTAATATTTAGTTTAAATCTAAACTTCAACATACCAAAAGGAATTTCGACTAGTGAAGTGGGCTTTGCACGTAATCCGTAATCCTTACACCGATCATTTAATGCTTTGACCAATTCATCCAGGTCAGCTTGTACTTTATCTGCATGTTCCTGGAAATAATATAAGAAAATATGACTAGGTTAAGCAAGCAAGAGAAAAAGGATTGTAAATAAAACATTTAATTTGCTTGCCTGAAGCACACCGTCGGATATTTCACCTTTGTCCATTATCGCAATTAAATTATACAACTCCACCTTCCTATCCTAAACAAAGAGCAAGTGAATTAAAACCAATGCAGAAAAAGCAAACAAACTTCACCGAGGAAAACACCGCATAATATAACCTTGTGAAGCTATTATATATGTACCTGAATATCCCGAAAATTAGTCTGGTCCGCAGTCAATTTAGAAGTCAAATCTCCCATCTGCTTACACTTCTCCTCATACTTCCTTGCCAACAGCTCAACCTGTTACAACAACTAGTCATTATTCCTTAATAGTAATCCTAAAAGGGTGGTTATTAGCATTCATATTAGATGATTTAACAAACAAGAGATGATCTAGTAAATAAGAATCGGGAAATAAGGATTTAGAAAGAGAGATGCCAGAAATAGGTGAGATATTATGTTATGCTGCCGCATCCGCTACAGTTTCAAGGGCAGACGTACTCTCGGCGACCGAAAGAACGGGGCTGAACCATCCGGTTCAGCCCCCATCCAATGAAAGGAACCAAGGGGGAGTGAACCAACCCGGTTCAGTCCCCAAATGGGGGGGCCGGCCGGCCCCCTTGAGCCCCAGGTATTAATAGACCCGGGGCTCCCTCATGATGGCTATGCACTATTATTCTCAAGGTATCTTCTCCTTCCTTCTCCTTAACCCTAATCCTTCTTCCCCTCTCTCTAATCTCCCCTAGATCTCTCTTCTTCTTCTTTGCAAAGCCCTAACATATTATATCTCCTTGTGCAGAATAATAGTTAAAATAGGATTTCAGCACGACTATCTTGATCTTCCTTGTACTATATCTCCCATCTTGAGTTAAGAGAGGAGGGAAGGAGTCCCAAAATTTCAAATGCTAAAGAATTTTGAGAACATAAAATCGGTTAAATTCATCAAAAAATGTGTTTAAATAAAGTAGAATATCCAAACAATAAGAAAATAAACCCTTAATATAAGAAATAATAATACTTATCCCATCAAGGAATATGTATTCCTAACAAAGAGGTGGAAAATTTATAATAAGTAATATTGAGAGAGGGAGAGCATGCGTGTACGTAGCTGTCATGAAATGACTGTTGAAATTATATACCCTTATCCTTTGTTTTATATGTTATATTGTTATTTGACTTGTTTTTGTGTTTTCAGGACAAAGGAGCAAGAATATGAGAAAGTGACAGAAGGAAGACTCGGGAGCTGAAAAGGAACAATCCAGGAAAAGATGTTGATGCACACGGCCTAGATATACAGAAGTGTAGAGCTTTTTACAGAGAGATACATGGCCAATTGACATGGCCATGTCATATTTTTTGATATTCTACTATTGGGGTTATTGCCCTGTATATATACACATGAATAGATGTCATAAAAAACTAACTTGTTATACATGTCGTTGATTCTGGGGTTCAGTGGTTAGGCATAATAACTGCAAATTGATCGTTTGAGTTCACAAAGGCTGTGTGGATCTTCTTGGACTAAACCTTTTGTCTAACAAAATGGCACTCTATATCATTGTGTTTGATTCTTTCATGGAGCATGGAAAGTGATACAATGTGCATCGCAGCCTAATTATCGCACAAAAGCTTCATGGATTCATTATGTGGGAATCTTAACTTAGTCAGCAACTGTTTTAACCATAAAACCTCATGTGGCTTCTATCATAGCACGAAATCCAATTTCTGCACTCGACCTTGCCACTCCTGAATATTTCCTATTTTTCCATGAAATTAAGTTCCCTCCAAGCAAGATGCATATCCTAGTGTGGAACATCTGTCTCATGAAAATCATACGCAATCTGCATTAGTATATCCAACAATTTGGTGATGACCTCGGTTCTTAAAAAAAATCTCGACATGGTACTCCTTTCAAATACCGAAAGAATACGGATCACTGCTTCTCAATGCTCCTCGCAAGGTGCGTTGAGAAACTGGCTGACCATACTAACCGCGAACAAGATATTTTGTCATGTGATGGTGAGATAGTTTTGTTCACAACTAGTCATTGATATCATCCTGGATCTCCATAAGGCTTTCCCTGACCAAGTACAAGTTGTGGGTTGGATCCGTTGGTGCATCTAGTGGCTTCGACCTGAGCATGCCTGCTTTTTCCAGAACGTCCTAAACATATTTCATCCGAGATATAATGGCATACATTTGTGTCTTGGTTACCTAAATCCCAAAAAGTATCTCTGATTCTTAAATCCTTAGTTTGAAACTGCTTATGAAGATGAGTTTTGAAACAAAAGATACCTTCATTATCATCTCCAATTATGATAAGATCATTCACATATACAATAAGTAGAATCTTCTTTCCCGACTCAAAAGTGATATGAAAGATATACTGGTCTAAACCGCTCCTCAACATACCAAATTGTAGAAGAGTCGAGTTGAACCTACTGAACCAAGTTGGTGGTGACTATTTCAAAGCCTAAAGAAATTTTTGATGTGACAAGCACACAAGACTCCCTCTCTGAGCAACAAAACAAGTGGTCGCTCCATGTATACCTCTTCGTCCAAGTCACCATGTAAAAATGCGTTCTTGATATCCAGTTGATAAAGCATTCAGTTATGAACTATAACGAGACTTAAGAAGATACAGATTGAGGCAATTTTAGTAGCCGGTGAAGAAAGATCCATATAGTCAACCTCAAACATCTGAGTGTGCCCCTTTGCGACTAAGCGAGCCTTTAATCTACCCACAGTGCCATCAAGAGAGCATTTGATAACAAACCTACTGGTGCCCGACTGCAGACTTCCTTGCAGGAATATGGACAAGATCCCAAGTGTCGTTCGAGGTCAAAGCTTTTATTTCCTCAATCATGGCTTCTCTCCATCCATGGTGAGACAGAGACGCAGATAATGTTGTCATTATACAAATTGAAGATAAGAAACTGACAAATGTTTGGTATCCGGGAGACAAATTATCATAGGAAACAAAATGTGATATAAGGTGATATGTTACCCAAGTGTGAATAGGATTACGAATCGCAATGTGGGACAATTTTCAATAAGTGGTAATGGATCCGAGCACAAAGGAGTTGTCAACCAAAGATGCTGGTACAAGTGAGATATCCAGAGGCGTTGTTACAACTTCGCCATGATGGTGTTTGGATAGAAGAAAGGATCATCGGCTATAAACCTGGAGTTGAACCTACGTAACCACTTTTGGGGAGACAACCAAATTAGGTGGCGAGAGAAAGAAAACTTATCACGTGCTCGACGCTTGCTCGATCCAGCGGTCCCGATCGCGGCTCGCCGCACCTGATCATGCCTCGTCGCTTGCTCTAGTGACCACGGCGCCCCCCGTGACCTCTAGCCAGGGCATCTTTGAATCGCGTCTTCTTGAGTGCACCTCCCAACTTCGTCGACTCCCTTCCTCGCCAACAAGCCGCTTCCCGTCCCGTCCAGGCCATTTCTCACCAACCCCTAGCTTCTTCCAGCCGGCAGCAGTTCTTTTTTTCCTCTACCGCATCTCTCCAGCCTGGTCTCCTCCGACAACAACTCCCTCTGGCTTCTCTCTGCCCGCCCAACGGGCGTACGTTGGTCTCGAACCATTTTGTCCCCCATGACAGCCACCAGAGACAGCATGGTTACATCTTATGGTGTCCTCTCCGGTGGATCGACCTAAGGGAGGCTCGTAAGATGTGATGTTTCTTCATACTATCCATTTTTTATTCATTATTTCTAGTGTGTGCCCTTTTCTCACCCATGGATTATTTCTAGTGGGTGCCCTTTTCTTGCCCATGGGAGATTCGTCTGATATCTCGGATTGTTCCTACAAGTGACCCCCCTCGGAGCCACGACCAAACAGGATCATTGAAGATCACTACAGTGGCTTTGGATGGCACGAATTACCTTGAATGGTCCAGGGTTCCTCTGCATGTTATCCGTAGTCATCAGCTGAATTGGCGTATTGATGGAATTGTTGTTGAAACGCCACGATCTGATCCCTCATGGAGGAAATGGGATGCGGATAATTCTTTGGTGGCCTCATGGTTACTCCACTTCATGTCCCCTGGTGTACCGTAGTTACATGCTCATGAGCTATGCTCATGAGATTTGGACTCGAGACTGTGAGACCTACTCGCAGGTTGGTAGCTCGACACAAATCTATGAGCTCACTCGTCGTGCGTTGGAGCTGAAACAAGGAGTCTTGTCTAAATCTGTCAACTACTCAGAATTTGAACATCTCTATCAAGAACTGGATTACTTCAATACCTTCATTCCGGTATGCACTGTGGATGTCGTCAGTCTTGTCTAAATCGTCATCTCTTCCTTATAGGCCTCAACATGGACTTCGATATTGTCTGCTTACATGTTCTTCATTGTGAGCATCTTCCCTCTCTTCGGAAAGCATTCAGCATGATCCTAAGTGTGAGAATCGTCGCCGCTCTCTTGCTCCTACCGCTCAGACCAATCACTCCGCTCTTGAGGGGATGGGTTGTGGTCCTCCCACTCACACTCCTATGTGTGGCCACTGCGGGAGGAAAGGCCATAATATGGAGACCTGTTATCGCTTGCATCCTCATCTTGCCCACTAGTCGGGGGATGGGTGGCCGTGGTCGAAACAGTAACCGTGGTAGTGGCCTCTAGTATGGTGCACGCTCACAGTACTCTGCCCATACTTGTGAAGTTTATGAGGATGATCTTCCCCCATGGGGTCTTTCTGCTGAGGAGTTGGAAGCATTTCGCAGCATGTTGCGTTCATAGTCCCATTCTGCAACCACTGATTGTCGCCTCCATTGCCAATTCAAGTATCCCGGGTGCACATGTTGCATCTTCATCTCGATCACATCAGAGTAAATCATTGGCTCGGGGGCTACCGATCATATGATCGAATCTTCATCAGGTTTTACCTCATACACTCCTCTCTCAGGTCGTGATAAAGTTATTGCGGCTAATGGTTCTCTTCCTCTATTGCTGGCAGAGGAACAATTCCTTGTTCTCCTGCTCTTTCCCTCTCTTTTGTATTGCATGTACCAAAAATTCCTCGCAATCTTCTGACCATTAGTCATTTAACTAATTCGTTAAATTGTTCGGTGACTTTCTTTCCTAGTGTTTGTGTTATTCAGGTTCAACAACAGGCCTCGATCACAGATTTGAGTACCCGCTTAGATGGCTTGCCCCTGTCAGGAACCTCCCAGTGATCACCCCACCCCACGACGAGCTCTAATCAGGGCGGACCGTCATTTGTCGTGCCCTCCGAGTCCCACGCACCTCAGGCTACAAGAGGCAATGTTGCACATTATGTGAAGTTGGATTTTCCCCTATTTGACGGTAAGAGCGATCACCTGGCATGGCTCACACGCTGTGAACACTTCTTCGCCAACCAGCTCACGTCATTGGAAGATTGGATCGGGTTGGATTCCTTCCACCTCTTGGGCTAGGCACATCTATGGTATGGCCAACTAACTCGGGAGACCCCTACTTTAACTTGGGCCACCTTCAAGCAATCCTGAAATCTTCGTTTTGGACTGCCTCTCCGCAGCAATCCCTTGGGCGACCTCATCAATCTCAAATAATCCGGACTCGTGGATGATCACTTGGAGAGCTTCCAGATGTTACTTGCACGTGTTCTTTTTATCTTGCCAGAGCATCAGGTGCCTATCTTCACTGTCAGCATGCACGATTGGCTGCGTCTCCATGTTGAGTTCCAAGCCCCGCAGGGCCTTAGCACAGTTATGAGTCTCGCCCGCATTTGTGAGAAACGTCTCCTCATGGACACCCCGTCTGGCAGCCACCACGGGGGTACGGGGGCAGTTAGCGTGAGGACACACTCCCCATTCTAGCAATCTATCTGCCCCACTTAAGGGTAGGGAATCCAACACCACCCCAGCCATCAATAGACTATCACGAGCAGAGATAGAAGAACGTCGTGCACAAGGCCTTTTGTCTCAACTGTGACAAACCATATTCGGTCGGGCACAGGTGTAAGTACCTTTTTTAGCTCAAAGTGAACGATCACTGAGATAACTAGGATGAAAATACCAGCTCGATGGGACCCCATACTTCAAGTTTGAGGACAAGCTTTATCTGAACCGGGGAGATGTTATGGCCTCACACAGGGGGTAACGAAGTGTGTCTGGCATGACGTGTATCTGCTATTACATTGTATCTTTATTTTTGCGCAAATTTATTTCTCTCTTTATTTCCGCACACTTTTATTTCTCACACATTATGTAGCCCGGATGAGGGACATATTTGATAAAAAAATTTAAACCCTTCCCTCTCACTATATATTGGTGGGGAGGGTGGGCTTGATGGTTATGATGATAAAAAACACCAATTATCTTTCTCTTGAATCTTCTTCTTCTCCTCTCATCTCCTTGGCTAGGGCTGAGGTTAAGCAAGGCTCCCCTCATCCCACCTCTCTCACTCAAACCCGGCTCTCGTTGTATCTTCCTCCATTGGAAAGGCTTGGTCAAATAAGGGTCGAGAAGATCCTCTCCGAGAGTTCTCCCTCTCAATATTGCACGTCCGCTCTCAATCGAAGGCTCATAACAGTCTAGCCGAGGGATCTTCATATCCTAGAGAAAGTATGTCCATGACCTTCTGGAGGAAACGAGTATGCTTGGATGTGCTTCTGTGGATACCCCTATTGAGGTCAATCACAAAATTGATGACGACACAAAAAGGAGATAAAGTTGACTCATCTAGCTACAAGAGATTGGTTGATTGACTCGTATACTTATCTCACACCCGTCCTAATATTGCGTATGTTGTTGGCATTCTAAGTAGATTCATGCATACTCACAAGATCCTCCATCAGGAGGCCGCTTAACGGGTCTTGAGGACCTCAAGAAGTCTCCAGGACATGGCATTCTGTTATCAGCAAACCAACTCTTGAAAATTGAAATTTTTACAGATGATGATTGGGTCGGTTGCCAAGATGACTGAAAATCCACTATAGAATGTTGTTCCTTTGTCGGTGGAAATCTTATATCTTGGAGGAGCAAATAAATTGTTGTAACACGATCTAGTGTTGAGCAGAATATAGGGTCATCGCACAAGGTGTGTGTGAGGAATTGTGGTTGAAATAAATTATTCAGGATTTGGGCCTCTTAGAGAACAAGCTTATTACTCTCTATTGCGACAACAAAGCAGTCATTGGCATTGTTCACAATCCAGTTCAACATGATCGGACAAACATGTAGAAGTGGATAGACATTTCATTGAAGATCACCTCAACAAGCGCAATATATGTACACCCTTTGTGAACTACCAAGATCAACACATTCAAGTTGGGAATGATTGATATATCTCAACTTGAGGCGGAAAGTTGAATGTGTAATATTTTTTACATTTCATTCACGTGTCTTGTGTTGCTTTTTGACAGCTTATAAAGTCTTAGGTCACTTGTATGGATTTCTGATTTTAACCTAATCATTTTGTTTCCTCTCAACTGCCCTTATCTTCCCTTCTTCATAAAACCCTTATCAATCAGGTCTGCAAACTAGTGACCCCAACTCATCTCCACGGATCTGTTTGGCCACAGCCGCTAATTCCAATGGTGGGTTGTTTAGGCCGAGGCTTGTACCCCAGACCTCCTAGATAAGAGAGCTCTCAACTGGTCATCATCACCAATTAAGTTGCACTTTTTATATAACGCCCCGGTCTACTATGGGTGCGCTATAGGTCTGCAAATCAAGGACCCCAATTCATCTCCACGGATCTGTTTGGCCGTAGCCGCTAATTCCAATGGCGGGTTGTTGAGGCTGAGGCTGGAACCTCAGACCTCCTAGATAAGGGAGCTCTAAACTGGTCCTCATCACCAATTGAGTTGCACTTTTTATGTAATGCCCCGATCTACTGTGGGTGCGTTATAGGACTGCAGACCAGTGACCCCAACCCATCTCCACAGATCTGTTTGGACGCAGCGGCTAATTCCAATGATGGGTTGTTGAGGCTGAGGCTGAGGCTTGAACCACATACCTCCTAGATAAGAGAGCCTCAACAACCCGCCATGTAGCTCCTAGATAAGGGAGACCTCCTAGATAAAGGAGCAGCTAATTCCAATGCAGCTCAATTGGTGATGAGGACCAATTTAGAGCTCCCTTATCTAGGAGGTCTAGGGTTCAAGACTCAGCCTCAACAACCCGCGATTGGAATTAGCGTCTGCAACCAAACAGATCCGTAGAGATGGGTTGAGGTCACTGGCCTGCAGACCTGTAGCGCACTCACAGTAGACCGGGGCGTTACAATGTCTGCATAGCGTTAAGATTCCCAAAAATTTATATTCAACAGGAGAAACCTACTGAATTTAAAACAATATAGTAACCTTCCACGTCTAGGATTTGGCCTGAAAAAATATGATCTTTCACAACCAAACAAGAAAAGAAAAAGCACCTCATGTAAATTTTAAACAAATAATATTTTGACAAAGCCAATGTATTAAAATGCATAAGCAAATGGAAAACATCTATAACAAAAACAAACAGGACAAAATCCAAGGTATATTTTTCTTCTAAATTAAGTATACTATACTAGAGCATCTAAAGGTAAAAATTCTATATCATTTTGTGATATTTAATTTCAACATTAAATGCCCCGTGACTTGAAAATTTGTGTTTAGTGATAGAGTAGGGAAAGACCCAGACATTATTTACTCTACCAGGAGAACTATAATACAATTTTGACAATAAGTAGTTGTAAAATATTATTATTTTTCCATGTTACTCTATCATTTATAGAGAATTGAAATTATGCAGAATAAATTAGAAGCTAAAAATAAAATAAATTCTAATTAAAGGGAAAGGCAAGTCAATGAACATACCTGCACATGCACTAAGCCTATATAAAGATATATATATATAGTAAAATTACAAACTATGATGCACTACCTCTCGTTTGTCAGCAGCAGTCCTTTCTATGGTCTCATTTAGTCTGCTGTCACACCTGCTTTTGTAGAGAACCTAATAAAATTGAAAGAAAGCTACATTGATATTTGATGTTACGAATTAAAAAAACAAATGAATACATGTATGTCATTATGTTTAAAATACATGAAGATCCTAGGTAAAAATGAGTACTTTTGTATGTTAACTAAATGCATGATTGGACCTTTATAATGTGTGCGTCTTCATCAGAAAGACAATAAATTGGCTATATAATGGAATTATTCCCAAGCTAGCATCCAAAAAATGAATCAATGATGAATAAATTAGACCAGCATTTTAATGATAAGATCCATAATAAAACAGTACACTCATCATGATAAAGTCAATATAGTTGAAATATTGAGAAGTCGAGGTTATTAATTCGGCTTATTAAATAGTGGAATTTTTATGTAATATTTCAAGTTCCCTTATGACCTATCACATGTATATGTATGTGTAAGACCTTATGGTAATGATCCGTGATTTTATTATCTCAACATGGTATCAAGGCTAGGGCTCTACATGATCCCTCTCACCCTGCTCCCACTCATATTCCTCTTTCGCTCAAGATCCCGCCTCCGCTCACGATCCCGCCTCCGCTCACGATCTACTTCAGTCGATCATATTTACGTCCCCGATCACGCTCGCGATCCAACTGTCGACGCGCTCATGAGGCATCCGTATTACTCTCCTCCGGCGCCTGTCGATTCCAGGGTTATGCTCCAGAGGCGTTTCCATTATTAGGTTTCAGCGTCATTTCCAGCAGCGACAGGTGTTTCAAGTGTCATCGTTTCCACCAGCGACAGGTTTCAGCAGAGATTAGGTTCCAGTGGCATTTCCCGCTCCACTCTCCATTGTGCAGGCTCCAGCAGCGTTTCCTACGTCATTTTCAATGACGTTTCCAATAGCGACAGGTGTTTTCAACGTCGTCGTTTCCAGCAGTGATAGGTTCTAGTAGCATTCCCTGCTCCACTCTCCGTCACGAGGTCCCATTCGGCAGCCGTTTTTCTGCTTTGGGATTCTTCAGCGACCGGCTTCTCGACGGAGGGTTTCTCCGCTGCGATCCTAATTCTCGTTGAATCTACAACCTGATTCCACATCTGATTCCACTATTGATTCTCACATAATCTGCACATGCATTCCCTGACCTAGATTATAGCTTCTCCACCTGTTTACTCTACCTTGATGACTGCCAATGTCGTAAGATAACATCTTGAACGTGCTTCCCCATCTAATAATGAAGATTTAGGGCAGTAAAAGATGTTGAGGTGACTGTTTAACCATATTAGTTTCTCTTGTTCTCGTCTGGGCCGTGTTTTCTATAGGGGATTCCTCAATTTCTCCATCCAGTGTTTAGGTGTCGCAAATGAGTGACCCACAGAGGACTCATGGCCACTCTGGCTCGTTGAAGATCACTACCATGCCTCTGGATGGGATCAACAATAGTGAATGGTCTCGTGCCACTCAACATGCTATTTGGAGCCATCAGTTATATGGCTACATTGATGAGACAGTGGTTGAGCTACTCAAGAGTGATCCTTATTGGATGAAGTGGGATTCTGATAACTCTCTTATTGTCTTATGGCTCCTTCACACTAGGTCACCGAAGGTTTTATGTGATATGCTTATGGATTCAGTATATAAGATATGGACTCGTGCTCGTGAGACATACTCCCATATTGGCAGCTCTACTCAGGTGTATGAACTTATTCATCGAATTCTTGAACTTCGACAGGGGTCGATGAATGTGTCCTCTTATTTCTTCAAGTTAGAAAGGTTATATCAAGAAGTGGATTACTTCGAGCATTTCACTCACGCATGCATTGTCGATGTTATCCAACTGCAGAATAAAGAAGAGTGCTTCAGAGTGCATGTATTCTTGATGGGTCTGAACTAGGAGCTTGATAATATGCGTACCCACATCCTCCATCGCTCTACGCTACCTTCTCTCAGAGAGGCATTCAGCATGGCACAAGTGATGAAGATCGCAAGAGATCCCTAACTTCCAGCATGACACCTGATCATTCTACCCTAGCTACTTTTGGTCGTGGAACACTAGGCACTTTCGTTCCTTTGTGTGATTAATGTGGTAAGAGAGAACGTGTTCGTGATTTTTGTTTTTTCCTTCATCCTCACCTTGCACCTCCGGGTCGGGGAACCCGTGGACGTGGCCCTGGGCTAGGAAGGGGGATTCAAGGCAGCTAGGCTCATGATTTGGTGATGATGCTTATACTACTAAGTTTCAAGAGGAGTCTCATATCCCTGTGTCTCTATCAGGGCTTTTACCAGCACCTGCCTTTAGTACCTTCACTGTTGATGAGCTTGATACCCTCAGACGTTTGTTTCAATCCCAGAATGATTCATCTTCAGGTGCCTCCGCCACCACTTTTGCTACTTTAGGTATATCCAGTGCTCATGATGCTTTCACTACCTCCTCTGGCTGGATCATTGACTCTGGTGCTACAGATCATATGATCGGCTCTTCATTAGGTTGTCTCTTATACTACTTTATTTGGTCGGAACCAAGTCATCTCAACCAACGACACCATGTCCCCTATTGTTGGGAAGGGCAACATCTTGTGTTCCCCTACTATCCCGCATACTTCCGTTCTGCACGTTCTCTCTTTTCCTCGAAACTTACTTTCTATCATTAATATTACTAAATCATTATATTATTTTGTAACCTTCTTTTTTAACTCGTGTGTTTTTCAAGATCTCGGTATGAGGCAGAACATTGGCAGTGGTAGGAACCGTAGGGGCATGTACTTCTTGGACCATCAGCTCCCTGCCCAAGCTCTCTCATCCACTACTGACCACGGGCCTACTATTGAGGATGTTCGCCAATGGCATCAGTGCCTTGGAAATCCATCATAAATTGTTTGTCTATTATTAAACATTTGTCTTGTGATATCTGTGAACTTTCTAAGCATGCTTGATATAATATTTTTAATGTTTCTTCTCCTAGTTTGATTCCATTTGATATAATACATTCTGATGTTTGGGGTCCTTCCCCGTTCCATCTCGTAATGTGTTTTTGATGCGGAGCAGTGAAGGACTAGTTTTGGGCCCACTCGGGCTGATTTGGCGACTTACCATATTTGGCGTATCCGGATCGACGATCCGACTCCGTGGTTGCGTCCGGCTCGTCGTTCTGATGGATTTTCATATATAGCATGTTGTATTTTGAATAATATTTAGTAGTGTTTTGGCGCCGAGATTGACGGCCAATCATAGCCGTCCATCTTGGGTGCCCTAATCTTATTTCATTATAAATATGAACCTAGGGCTGCAGGAATTATTATTGCTGAAGTTTGGAGAGATCTTCTTCCTTGCTTCCGGTGATCCTTCCGCGGTGCCGACTCCGTGGAACCCCTTGGTGACGACTCCTTGGGTAAGTGACTTTTGTATCCTTGTGTTTTCCTTGCTCCCCTTCCCTAGCCCCCCCCCCCCCCCTACAGCAACCCTTCCCCAACCCTTGCCGCCAGCCTTTGCTGAATCCCTTCCGCCAGCCTTTGCTGAATCCCTTCCACCACCCTTGCTGAATCCTTGCCGCCAGCCCCCCTCCAAGAGACTGTTCAAAAATTAAATTTCCTGTTCAACAATATACTTTCCTCTGCCGCCCCTCCTAGCCATCCCCCCCTGCCTTCCGCCTACTTCCCGTCCAAGCTCCAGCAGCCACCCTCTCTGTCCCCAACCACCCCACGCCGCCAGCCCTTAAATACCCGCCAACAGCCACCCCCAAACAGCAGCCCTCCTGCCGCCCCTAGTCCAGCCCTCGTCCTGTTCACCGACCGGCCAGATCTGTCCAGATCTGGACAGATCTGTCCAGAACCAACCCCGGACCCCGATCCAGCCCGTTATCGCTCCTATATCCGCACCCAACCCCTATCCTTCCGTGGATCCACCTTCCCCTTGCCCGGTCTAGTCTACCACCACCCGGAGACCTCCGTTTCACCTCCATACTTTCAGTTTCGCTTGGTTTATTGCAGCCCTAGTTTATTTCAGATTTCGTATTGTGTTTTGTATTGGATTTCGGTTGTAAACATTGTTAACGTTTGGAATATTATATGCTTGCTTGGATGTTCATGTTATTATAATTATTTGTGCCTAGATTAATCTCTAACTGCAGGATTGGAATTATTCGCCGAGCGCTCTTGCTTTGGCCCTCCACGCGGAGGGAAGCCTAAGCTTGTTTCGCCCTAATTAATTATTGTATCTTGTTGTGAATTTATCTGCATGAGATGTTTTAAATTATTATCTAACTGTGGCTTAACCGTCGGATTTGCATAGCATGTAGGGTTAGGTCACGGCTTATCCGCCGCCTATAGATTCGTCCTGCGTCAATTGGTATCAGAGGCAGGTTGTGCGCACTTTCCGATACGCAGTCGTAGAGTCTATAGGATTTTTTTTCATTATGTCTAGGTGTCAAAATTATGCCTCCCCTCACTTTAGAGGTCCCGAGTCCACTTGCACCCGCCCTCATAGATCCCCTTCAGGGAGACCCTCACGATACTACGATGATTATTCGCGAGCGCAGTACACCACTTTCAGAGATCGTGTTGACCCACCGACACGACCCAGCTATGCTAGAGAAGATCAATATGATGATTGTCGTCGTTCGTATTCGTACACGCGAGCGGATCGTGTCGATCCTTCGACACGACTCGGTTACCTTAGGAGTGATTATTATGAGGATCGTCGTTCCGAGAGAGATCTTGAGAGTCAGTTTCGTACTGCTGCCCCTTCCTTTGACGGCTCATCGAGTCCCGAGTCTTTCAGTTATTGGCTCGTGGATATGGAATATTATCTTGATCATTTTGAGTTATTCGGTGAGCGTCGCGCCAAGTTTGCGAAACTTAGACTTTTAGATCAGGCGAGGGCATATTGGGATAGCATTGAGAGGACACGTGAGCGAGACCGTCTATATCGCGTCACTAGTTGGGTGGACATGAAGCGTACATTGTGTCAGAGGTACCTGTCTTCATCGTATCGGAGTCGCTTGCTCGACCAATTATTTTCCCTTCAGCAAGGATCCATGTCCGTCGCTGAATACAGAGATCGCTTTGATGAGTTAGTTGTGAGGAGCGATATCCGAGAGGACCCAGTCATGACCTCTTGCAGATTTCGGTCTGGCCTTCGATCAGACATTCGTACTGAGGTGGTTTATCATAGCTCGAGGTCCCTCGAGCAGACGTATCAGCTTGCCCTTCGTTACGAACAGTCATTGAGATCCGCAAGAGCTGGTCGGTTGGATCCTCACTTTGACCACCGCAGTACGAGCTCCTCCCACACCGAGGACACCACTCTGCCTACCATTGTTCCGTCAGACATGGCAGAAGTGATACCTGATACGGATTGCTCTCACCCCAGTGAGGTGCTTAGTCCTGCGATTGACCTATCTCTTGTGCCTGACCCGTCTCTTGTGTCCCCAGCTGAGGGCGAACCTGAGCGGCCTATTGAGTCTGTAGCGTTGTGTCCTTCACCCACACCTCCACCTTTGGCATGTCATGGGTTGATTAATACCCCTACCCTTGACTCACATCTTGACACCGCACCCGCGGACCCATTCTTGCGTCTAGGTCTATGTCGCTCTCCCCTTATCATGTCCCTGGGTCACATCGCGACCGAGAGCCCAGAGCCAAGTATTGATCTTGTAGTGACCATGTCATCCATTCACGGGGACACTACCCCTTTTGTTGGTACTCATCTGGAGGGCCTTGAACCTAGTGACGAGTTCCATGACGAGACCCCAGTTGATCCTCCTGATGATCCACCACATCCGGGTGAACATGAGATTCAAGTGAGGCGCGTGTTTACGAGCTTCGAGTTATTGACGTCCCCTCCCCTATCATCTCTGGTCTTGCCCCAGAGGATGGATCGTGAGTGGAGTAAGACGTATGTAGGGCCTACCTTGAGCACACTAGAGCCTACTCATATTTTAAGGACTTACTTTATGACACATCACACTCGTGATGAGTTTTGGGACACACCACCCGCTGACCCACCCGATGAGTTCTTAGTTGTCGTGGCCACTCACTACATTATTGAGCCACGTCTTCTGGTCGATGCGCATGATTTTCACTTAGGCGGTCGTCGCATTCGAGATGACTTTTCTTACACACCTCCTGGTGAGCCCCCTGATGTGTCACGTTCCCTGAGAGACACTTGGATCTTTACAAGCGCGTCTTTGAGTATAGTTGTCTCTCTCGATCGTCTGAGCACTCGTCTCACACGGGATGAGTTTTTCTACATTCCCCCCGAGAGAGCCTCCTGATAGGCCACCTCCTATAGTAGGTTTTCATGTCACTATTAGATTTTCCCATAGAGCGCATGTTGTGTCAATCATGTTTCATTTACATCATTTGTATGCGTCTGTTGAGTCATTTTGTCATCAATTGCATGAGTCTGTCGCGTTGTTTTGTCATCATCAGCATAAGTTTGTTGTGTTGTCGATTCATCGTTTGCATATGTGTCATGAGTCGGTCCGACGAAGAATCCATAATGATAATAAATTTTGTAAATCACATGCGGATGTTCATTGGCAAGTGCAGGTACTTCATGAAGGCGAGCAGGTGATGGTGAGAATCTGCGTTGTGAGGCTCCGTGCGAGGCTTGCTAAAAGCTTGAGCGTTAGGTGAATGGGTCCCTACTCAGTCCCGAGATGCATCGGCACAAATGCTTATGAATTGGACATCCTCGCGAGCATGAGTACACATACTGTGTTCAATGTCGAGGACCTGACGCCATACTTTGCACTTCACGAGTATTCAGGCCCACATCTTGGCGGCCCTCCCGAGCCTTTACCACTGTTGTTACCACCCACCATTCAGTCTACCCCCGAGCCCTTGCCACCACATTCATTGCCCCGCTCTCATCCCACGTCTAACCCTTATTTACCCGGGATCTTGTCCCCAACGGTTTCACCATTGGCACCTCAGATTCCACCGGATCCTTCTACTTGTGTGTTGAGAGATGAGCTTGATCGATTCTCCCCCGGACTTCGACTTCAGCACGTCCGTCTCCACTCATCGGGGATGGAAATTTTTCAGTCCGGAGGAGTTGATTGGCGAGGCCACTTTTCTGCGTCGACACTTGGACGACCTCTGGCGGACCTCTTCGAATTTTATCTGGCATGCGGCGATAGAATTCTGACCCCTATTCATCGGGAGATGAATTCTTTCAAACCGGGGAGAATGATGCGGAGCAGTGAAGGACTAGTTTTGGGCCCACTCGGGCTGATTTGGCGACTTACCATATTTGGCGTACCCGGATCGACGATCCGACTCCGTGGTTGCGTCCGGCTCGTCGTTCTGATGGATTTTCATATATAGCATGTTGTATTTTGAATAATATTTAGTAGTGTTTTGGCGCCGAGATTGACGGCCAATCATAGCCGTCCATCTTGGGTGCCCTAATCTTATTTCATTATAAATATGAACCTAGGGCTACAGGAATTATTTATTGCTGAAGTTTGGAGAGATCTTCTTCCTTGCTTCCGGTGATCCTTCCGCGGTGCCGACTCCGTGGAACCCCTTGGTGACGACTCCTTGGGTAAGTGACTTTTGTATCCTTGTGTTTTCCTTGCTCCCCTTCCCTAGCCGCCCCCCCCCCCCCCCCTACAGCAACCCTTCCCCAACCCTTGCCGCCAGCCTTTGCTGAATCCCTTCCGCCAGCCTTTGCTGAATCCCTTCCACCACCCTTGCTGAATCCTTGCCGCCAGCCCCCCTCCAAGAGACTGTTCAAAAATTAAATTTCCTGTTCAACAATATACTTTCCTCTGCCGCCCCTCCTAGCCATCCCCCCTGCCTTCCGCCTACTTCCCGTCCAAGCTCCAGCAGCCACCCTCTCTGTCCCCAACCACCCCACGCCGCCAGCCCTTAAATACCCGCCAACAGCCACCCCCAAACAGCAGCCCTCCTGCCGCCCCTAGTCCAGCCCTCGTCCTGTTCACCGACCGGCCAGATCTGTCCAGATCTGGACAGATCTGTCCAGAACCAACCCCGGACCCCGATCCAGCCCGTTATCGCTCCTATATCCGCACCCAACCCCTATCCTTCCGTGGATCCACCTTCCCCTTGCCCGGTCTAGTCTACCACCACCCGGAGACCTCCGTTTCACCTCCATACTTTCAGTTTCGCTTGGTTTATTGCAGCCCTAGTTTATTTCAGATTTCGTATTGTGTTTTGTATTGGATTTCGGTTGTAAACATTGTTAACGTTTGGAATATTATATGCTTGCTTGGATGTTCATGTTATTATAATTATTTGTGCCTAGATTAATCTCTAACTGCAGGATTGGAATTATTCGCCGAGCGCTCTTGCTTTGGCCCTCCACGCGGAGGGAAGCCTAAGCTTGTTTCGCCCTAATTAATTATTGTATCTTGTTGTGAATTTATCTGCATGAGATGTTTTAAATTATTATCTAACTGTGGCTTAACCGTCGGATTTGCATAGCATGTAGGGTTAGGTCACGGCTTATCCGCCGCCTATAGATTCGTCCTGCGTCAGTTTTTTTATTGTCACTTTAATTAATTGCTTTTCTCGCACCACACGTGTCGATCTTCTAAAAATAAAGCGTGACGTTTTTTAGTGTTTCACAAGATGGTTGTGAACCAATTCAACGGCACCATTCGTGTTCTCTGTAGTGATATGGGGAGTATGATGATCGTAGGGTGTTCAAGTCCTCAATCATCATGGTATCATTCATCAGGGTAAATATGTGCACATCTCCACAGAAAATGGCATTGCTGAACGGAAAAACAAACATCTCCTTGAGGTTGCTCGGTGTTTTTGACCACCATACACCTCCTAAAGCTTTACTAGGATGATGCCGTGTTGATTGTTGTGCACCTTATCAATTGCCTTCCATCTAGAGTCCTTGGCTATGCTACTCTAATAAATCGCTTTCCACCCAATACATAGTTCATACATCACATCTTCCTCCACATATATTTGGGTGTTTGTTTTGTCCACATCCATCAACAACAGAGGGACAAACATGATTCTCGGGCTCAAGGATGTCTTTATTGGATACTCCGCAACAAAGGGATACCGGTGTTATCATCCCTTGACGCATCGTATTTTTTGTACCATGGATGTCACCTTCCGCAAATGGGAGTCCTACATTCCTGGTCCTTCTCATACTATTCGTCAGGAGGAGACTAATGATATATGTGAGCTTAGCAAGGTGTGAGAAGAAATTTATGTGAGTTACATTCCTCTACTTATTACTCATTTCAATTTGTTGTATCATATACTCATACGCAAACTCAAGTTACTCCTCCTAGGTCACTGATCTCTCTTCATCCCATAGGTTATAATCGCATGCATGCGAGAGAACGGGTTCATACGGCTCCACCCCTACAAATCCATGTCTCGGACTCAGACTCTAGACATGAACTTCATCTTCATATTGCATTTTTACAAGAAAAATGTCTTATACGAAGCATCATATTTCAAACCATGTTTCTTACCACAATCTTACTCATGAACATCTAGCTTTTATTACCTCCTTATCCTTGATTGTTATACCTAAGACTTGGCAGGATGCATTGGGGATCTCTGAATGGAAGAAAGTTATGGAGGAGGAAATGTTCGCATTTGATAAAAACCATACATAGATATTTTCCAACTTGCTCCGGGAAAGAGTGTAGTTGGGTCAAAGTGGGTATTTTTAGTAAATTAAAATCAAGATCGTATGGTAGAGCGGTACAAAGCATGGTTGGTAACTCAAAGCTACACTCAAATCCAATGAGACGACTATCAAGAGATATTTACTCTTGTGGCAAAAATGGACTCCATCCCAGTCTTATTATCATGTGTTGCTTGTCTGAGTTGGGAGCTCCACCAACTTGACGAGAAGAACGACTTCCTCCATATGAAATTGGAGGAAGAGGTGTATATGAAATTCCATCCTGGGTTTACAAAAAAGGGTCAAGAAGGGATAGTGTGCAATTAAGAAAGCCATTATACGGATTGAAACAGTCTCTGAGGGCCTAGTAAGGAAGATTTCACAAGGCGGTGATGAGGTTTTCCGATCATATTATGTGTGTAAAGAGACGTGGTCAAAATATTTATGTTCTCATTGTTTACAAAGACAACATTGACACTGATGAGATTGTGACTCTCAAAGTTCGGTTGTCAAAGAATTCGAAGGCAAAAACCTAGAGAAGCTCAAGTATTTCCTTGGGATTGAAGTTGCTAGATCCAATAAGGGCATCTTCATTTCTCAGAGAAAATATTTTCTTGATCTTCTGACGAAAACTAGGATTCTAGGTTGCGCTCCTGTGGACATTCTCATTGAAGAAAATCACAAGATTAGTGATGATAGAGATGGTGATAGGATTGACGTGTCTAGTTATCGAAGACTGCCGAGAGACTTATATAATTGTCACACAGTCGTCCAAATATCACATACGTTATAGAAATTTTGAGCAGACACATACATGCTCCAAGAGCACGTCACTAAGAAGCGACAAACGGGGTTTTGAGATATCTTACTAAGTCCCGTCGAGGACTATTATTTTCTAGAAACAACCACTTGAGGGTCGAAGTCTTAACTGATGTTAATTAGGCCGAAAATCAGGATAAGAGGAAATCCACCATCGGCTATTGTACATTTGTAGGAGGTAACCCAGTGACATGACGAAGAACAAGAAAAATGTAGTGGTCAAATCCACTGCAGAGGCTAAATATCGGGCTATGTCGCAAGGCCTCTGTGAAGGATTGCGATTGACATCTATAATACAGACTCTGCGGATCCTTGAACTCAAGTCTTTCTCATTGTATTGCGATAATAAGGATGTCATCAGCATAGCTCACAACCCTGTTCAATATGATATGACCAAGCATGTGGAAGTGGACAGACAACTTATCAAAAGATCATCTTGACAAAGGGAACGTAGTCACTCATTTGTTCATTCAAAAGATTGTTGGGTTTTCTACTTCATTCATAAAGAACAGCATATCAAATATGCGCAGCGGAAATAACAAACAAGGACAACTCAAAAGAGTTTAAGGATCTTACGATTTCACGAATCAAGAAATAAGAAAGTTAACAACAACGATGTACCTCGAGGGGATTGAGTCAACACTCAACCAAGATGCTCCAAGAAAAAATCTCGAAGACGTACTCTGAGTCCCAAGCGCAGAAATAGATCGGCGCCTCTATAGAGATCCACACGAGTGAAGAAGAACTCTAGCTTCTTGTCAAACAAGAAATAGGTCGGAGAAGGAATGCCCTCTTCCTCTCCCACAGACTGCTAGATCCGACGACAGGGAGAGGCGGCGGCGGCGATCTTGCGGAATGCGAACGGAATGATCGAGACTTAGACGAAACCCTTCCGCTTTGGCTCTCTCAAACTCGCGAAAAGAGAAGACTTGTTGTTGGAAACCTAATCGCTTCCTTTTATACTCAAGGCATAAAACACGCTATCCGCAGACCCGAGACTTTATTGGAGTTAACACGGATTTTCGTCGAGTAGACCAAATTCGTCGAGACAATTCGACGAATTCGTCGAGTAGAATATAATTCGTCGATACATTTCGACGATTCGACGTGACGAATCAATGCGTGTTCCGTCGAGACAATCTCGACGATTCGTCGAGTATATCTAATTTGTCGAGACATTTCGACGAATTTCGACAAGACGAATTAACACATATTTCGTCGAGACAATTCGACGATTCGTCAAGTACAACTCAATTCGTTGAGACATTTCTCGTCGATTCGTCGTGTACTTCCCTTCCCATCGAGACGTTTTCGACGCAACTCCAATCAGTCATAGGATTAGTCTTCCACTCATATCCAATATTAGTAAGATCAACACAATCCTTCATCTAATTTCTCCAACACTGTTATGTGCGACCCTATAGGCTCAAATTGCGTTGGCAGTAAGACTAACTGTTTGATTGTTTTGAGATCACTTTGGAAACACCAACAAAGATCAGTTGGCAGAT
Organism: Dactylorhiza incarnata; assembly: GCA_033032865.1. Classification (NCBI taxonomy): domain Eukaryota; kingdom Viridiplantae; phylum Streptophyta; class Magnoliopsida; order Asparagales; family Orchidaceae; genus Dactylorhiza; species Dactylorhiza incarnata. The sequence continues at coordinate 1,674,981 of JAWHQI010000281.1, forward strand.
GTCTTCACCAAAGGTCTAGGTTGCTACTTGTTTACCAATGATATACTTAAATTAGAAATGATATATTTTTCATTCAACTTGAGGGAAGAGGTGAAATATTGAGCAAGTCGAGGTTATTAGTTCAACTTATTAAACAGTGGCATTTTATGTAATATTTCAAGTTCTCCCATCTCAGGTATATGTATAGGCATGGATGGCCTGGGTCCGGTTGAGGAGGTCTTCTAGGTGCAGAACTATCAAGCTTGGGTTAGGTCGCCTCAGACATGAGGTACATAAATACGTTTGTATTCTAATGTGAGTTGAAAGATCTGCTCTGCGGACTCCAGGTGATGGGGAATGAGCTCCCTACGAATGCCTGCTCCTATTCCGGCTCGAAAGTAGGAAGTGGTGACAATGTGCTCTTCAGTGATATCGCTGTTAACGACAAGCTTATCAAAACGAGTCATATACTCGGCTACAAAAAGGGTTCCTTATCATAGAAACTGGAGTTGATCAATGAGTTGACTACGGTACGAAGCGGGGAGGTATTTTTCTTTAAGTTTTTTTCTTCATATCGTCTCATCAGGTGATGGGAATGGGATAATAACCATCTCTATCTAATGACCGCTCTAAACTAGTCCAGTAAATCTTAGCTTACCCAAGTAATTTCATCTTGACAAACGGCACTCTTAGCTCGTCAAACATTTCGTACCAATAAAAGTAATTGTCCATGTCCAACAATCAATCACTAAAAACCTTAGGATCCAATTGTTCGTCGTAGGATGGGGCATCGATCCGAATACGACGTGTGATATCCTCCTCTCCTACATGACCTCTTCGGGGCTCATGATAGTCCATATAGTCATCTCTACCTTGGTCGAACCGTGCGTGGTGAACGGGGCAATCTCTATGCAACGGATATCAGAGTTATGGTCGCTCTTCCTGTGGATATTGGCATCGACCAACGGTGGGATCTCTACGATGCTCATAAGCTAACTCTGGGCCCTCAGGGAAGGGTGGAGGAGCCAGAGTTAGTGGGTTAATGAGCATACGCTCAGGAAGTCCCTCAACATCTCGATGACCCTCGTGCTTAATTATTAAAGGCTCTCAAGGCGCACCAAGCCACAAAGGGGTCTTGGAGCATAGGCTCAAGGTGCAGGCGCGCACCTGACGAGGGCAAGGCTCAACCACATCCATTTTAAATAATCAACATCAAACATCAGTTCATTCTCTTGATCAGATTCTTCATCTATTCTACTCATTAATCATTCATTACTATCATTTATATCTCCTAGTATATAAATTTCAGCGCTCGATTATGTTTCACAAACACTTAATCATCAAAAAAAAATTAAGTTTTTTATATTATTTCTTTCTTTATTTTGAAAAAAAAATTACCATAGAAATTTCACCCCAGGAAAGTCGTTTTATGCCACAAAGGCGCAAAAAAAGCGTACGAAGGCGCAAACCTCTGAATCTGGTGAGCCTTGAGCCTTAGACACGCATTTAACAACATAGCCCTCGTGGTGTATAACCTGTGGCTTGATAGGTTCTAATGGACGTGGATTCCTAATGGGATCTAGACCATCTACCCTAATGGTAAGTACTCTGAATTGCTACCTAAGATCATGGAACTATGCATTTATCTGATCGAATCGATTTGCCAAAAAAAATGGAAATTGGACATTGACAAGTCGGTGTTAGAACAAGTGGTGGCTTGGTTATCTAAAGGAAGAGACCCTTCAATGATATGCCTAAATACCATACCACTACGAAACATGCAGCTGGGCCTAATCTGGGCTTTGATACCACACTGACGCAGGGTAAGGTCCTGTAGGGGCTAAGGGTATTTTCTATATGCAAACGCACTTTCCGGCAATATATCTTACTTGCAATATTTTTTTTGTTTAGAAATCAAAATGTTAAATGACTCACAATGGATGAAGCAAAAAAATAAAGAAACACAATACGTCGTATATATGAAAGAGTACTCAAAATCAAATGGCTAAGTAAATGAAAACTCGCAAAGAAACAAAAGTTTGAAACAACGATTACAAATGAAATACTCCTTGAATAGGAAATAAACATTTAATTCAGCATTAAGAATTAACTTAGGAGTGGAGAGGATCTCACGGTGTCGGGACAAGTAATGGCACTGGAATTCGAACTCCTGGTGGATCTTTGGGTTGCTAGACAGCAAGTGACGGGGTTGTAATTGGAGTTCCCGGGGGCTGGAATAGGGGGTTGTTGTTGTTTATGGTTGGGGTGGACAGAGAGGGAAGGAGGGGGTTGGAGGCCATTGGAGTGGAAGGAAGGGGGGTGTCGGCTTTAGGATAATAAATGGGGGTTGGTTGCAGGTGGTTCCACGAGAGGGGTTGGCGTCATAGCTTAGGAGGTCGGCTGGGCAAGGAGGGGAGTGCTCGGTTGGAGTAGGGGAAGAGGTGGTTCCACATGAGTTGGAGGGGAGGGAAGTGGGCTCGGTTTGTGGGAGAGGTGTGGTGTGGTGTTAGGAGGTCGGTTGTTGTGAGGAGAGGGGCTCGGTTGTGGGTTGCCAGGTGGTTCCAGGTGAAGGGTAGTGGAGGTAGTGGAGAATGGATGATTGGGAGTAATTTTAGGGTAGTGGGGAGTTATGGAGGTAGTGGGGTAATGGAGGAGGTAGTTAAGGTAGTTATGGGGTAGTGGGGTGGTAGCTGGTCGGAGCTAGTCTCCGTAGAGGTGGTTGATGGTGATGGTGGTGACCGGAGGTGTTTTCCGGCGATCGCCGGAAGACTGAAAAAGGAAGGAAACTTGGTGGGTGATGGTGGAGGTTCGCCGGAGGTGGCTGGGGAATGTTTTCCAATGATCATCAGAGACCGAAAATGGAGGGAATTTGGAGAGGGGAAGGAGGTTGTTTTGAAGGTATTTGGAGAGGGGAACGTTGGGTGGTCGGGCGGTGGTTGGAGAGGTGATTTTGGGCTGCCGGTTGGTGGGGGAGAAGGTTGTCGGTGGTAAGGCTGGATTGGAGTCCGATTGGAGGTGGAGTGTGTGTGTGTGCGGGGCGGTGTGGGGGAGGAAGGGAGGGGGGCTCAGTTTGGAGGTCAAGGAGGGAATGTTGGCCGACGGCAAAGTAGGTGTGGGGGAGGTTCAAGTTTCGCACCTAAGGGTTCCGACTTCAACACCAGTTGATCAAAAGCAAAGCTTCTTTGCTTCAACTTTCAATACCTCTCTTTATATCCCTCTACCTCTATATATTGACTAGAGAGGTGCAACGAACGGTCATGATTTTCCGTTTGTTGCCTCCCTCAAAATAAACAAAATTACAATGTAAAATTAAAAAAACTGTAGGAAAAGCTGAATCTTGTATATATTACTTATGTACCCAAATACAAGGAGAGAATACATATTTATAGGAGAGAAGAGAGGAGAGAAAATCCTATACACAATGTGGGACTAAAGGAGAGAGAGAGAAATAAATACATAATAAATACAATAATGGGCCTAACTATGGGCCTTTGATATGGGCGTTTCTAACACTCCCCCGCAAGCTGGAGCGTACAAATCGTAGGCGCCAAGCTTGGATAAGCACTGATGATAGAGAGTACTGGACAGTGCCTTTGTGAGGACATCCGCAACCTGTTCAGTACCCGGAACATGCTTCAATACAATCTTCTTCATCTGGACTTTCTCTCGAATGAAGTGGCAGTCTACCTCAATATGTTTCGTTCTCTCATGAAAGACAGGATTCTTGGCTATGTGTATTGCAGCTTGACTGTCACAGAGAAGGAGAGCAGGTGAGGGAAGCTTCACACCAAGATCCGTGAGAAGGCTTTCAAGCCACGTTAGTTCTGATACTACCGATGCCATTGCCCAATATTCTGCTTCAGCTGAAGATCTTGCAACCACTGCTTGTTTCTTGCTCCGCCAGGTGATCAAGTGTCCTCCAAAGTAAGTGCAAAAACCACTTGTTGATCGCCGATCATCTATGAAACCAGCATAGTCAGCATCTGAATATGCGACTAGGTTTGGAGTTGAAGATGAGGTTTTGTACACAAGGCCTTGACCAGGAGCTGTCTTAAGGTATCGGAGAATTCGTTCAACAGCCTGTAAGTGAGAACTCCGAGGAGCATGCATGTATCGGCTGACAATACCTACAGCAAATGATATATCTGGTCTTGTTACGGTGAGGTAGACTAATTTTCCGACCAGACGGCGATAATACTCCGGATTTTGCAGCAGATGATCAGTGTCAGATGCCTGAGCAGATATCCTGTGATTGACATCCATTGGAGTGTTGACTGGCTTGCATCCAGAGTAACCCGCATCGTGGAGAAGGTCGAGGCAATATTTTCGCTGAGAGAGGACGAGACCATCAGATCGTCTGGCGACTTCTAAACCCAGGAAGTAGTTGAGATTTCCTAGATCTTTTGTTTGAAAGGTCGTGCTGAGATGTTGTTTGACCTTCTGTATCCCGTTGACGTCATCTCCAGAAATGACGATGTCATCCACATAGACTAGCAGAATGACTGTTCCAGTTGGCTGATGGCGAATGAACAGAGAGGAATCTGCCGAGCTCTGTTTGAAACCAAGTACCCGAAGTTCCTTACTGAACTTGTTGAACCAGTTTCGCGGGGATTGTTTGAGACCATACAGTGATTGCAACAGTCGGCAGACCAATGACTCCCCCGTGGTCTCAAACCCGGGAGGTTGTTCCATGTACACCGTCTCCTGTAAATCGCCATTGAGGAACGCATTTTTGATGTCCAATTGATAGAGTGGTCATCGTCGATGTACAGCAACCGAGATGAGCACGCGAACGGTGTTCAGTTTCGCCACTGGAGAGAAGGTTTCCTCATAGTCAATGCCATGCTGTTGAGTATATCCACGAGCGACTAAGCGAGCTTTCAGCCGATCAATAGTGCCATTGGGAGCATGTTTGATAACAAAGACCCATTTACAGCCAACTGGTTTCTGACCCGGGGGGCGGGGTACCAGAGTCCAGGTTTTGTTTGCCCAGAGAGCTGTCATTTCTTCTTCCATGGCAGCGCGCCAGCCAGGGTGTTGGAGAGCTTCCTGCACTGAGTTAGGAATAGCCACAATAGACAAAGAAGTAGCAAGAGTTTGAAGTGGAGGAGAGAGACGATGCAGGGATACGTAGCTCGCCATTGGATGAGCGGTGGACTCTGTTACCGGATCAGCAGGACGTGGAACACCAGAGGATGAGGACAACTGCGCAGGGGCAACGGGGCGGGAGTTGCGACGGGAATAGACCTGGATAAGAGGTGGCCGACAAGGAGGCGGAGTAGGGAGTGGTTGTGGTAGAGGTATTGGAGGAGGCGTGTTAACCGGGAGGATGGGTCGCATGACAGGTTGTGGGAGAGTAGGTGATGGAGAATGTGTTGCTGGAGCTGGAAAGAATGGCAGGTCTTCCCGGAAGGTTACGTCAGCGGACACCGAAATTATCCGAGTAAGAGGAGAATAACAGACGTAGCCTTTCTGTGTATGGGAGTAGCCAACAAATATTTGCTTAGTTGCTCTGGGATCTAGTTTATCGGTAGATGGTCCCATGGAGTGGACGTAACACGTGCACCCGAAGATGCGAGGTGTGAGAGGGAATGCAGGAGTAGAGGGGAAAAGAAGACTGAACGGACTGGCATCGTTGAGTACGGAGGAGGAAAGACGGTTTATAAGGAAGCAGGCGGTAGAGACCGCAAAGTGCCAATAGATCTTAGGAACGTTCATGTGAATCATGATTGAGCGGGCCATATTAAGAAGATGTCGGTTCTTTCGTTCGGCCACACCGTTTTGTTGAGGGGTGTAGGCACATGAGGTCTGATGAATAATCCCGAATTCAGAGCATAAACTTGAGAACTCATTGCCAGTGTATTCTCGAGCGTTATCGGTGCGGAGTGTTTTGACGGTGGTGGAGAAGTGATTGCGGGTTTCAAGGATGAATGCTTTAAACACTCGAGATAATTCAGAGCGTTCGCGAAGTAAGTATAGCCATGTTGTGCGTGAGTAATCATCAATAAAAGTAATGAAATAACGGAATCCAGAGATACTACTAATTTTATAGGGACCCCAGATATCGGAGTGAATAAGATCAAAAGGAGCGGAGCTCCGAGTACAATTTGCAGGAAAGGATGAACGCGGCTGTTTGCCGAAAATACATGATTCACATTGAAAAGCAGGAAAAGATACGTCGGGGAGTGCCTTCTTGAGGATTGGAAGGGGAGCATGGCCAAGCCGCTGATGCCAGTCAGCAGAAGAGACAGAGGCGAGGATGGTGGGTGAATCGTCGAGAAGGTAGAGCCCGTTGCGTAGCTGCCCTTTACCAATGGTAGTCCCCGTCCGTCGATCCTGTATCAGAAAAGAAGAACGTGAAAAAGTGACGGAGCAATCCAAATCAGTAGTGAGACGGCTAACAGAGAGTAAGTTAAACGGGGAGCCCGGAACATGGAGTGCCGAGCGAAGAGAAATGGATGGGCTGAGAGATAGGTCCGCTGAGCCGGACACAGAGACAGCCACTCCATTGGCCACAGTGATACACTTCGGATGAGGAGCACCTGAATACGTTGGCGGCTTTAGAGAGGTGATATGATGAGTGGCACCCGAATCCACTATCCAGCGAGGACTAGTGGAGAGACAAACGATACCTGGGCTGGAGACGGAGGCGACCGAGGCAGGTGGAGTCATCATCCCTTGGAATTGCTGGAACTGTAGGCGGAGAGCCTCAAGATCGGCACGAGAGGCCGAGGAGCTATCTTCAACGGCTGCAGCAGTCGGTCGTGGAGGAGGAGGAGGGTTGCCAGTCTTCCGAAAGCAGGTGGACTCATAATGGCCATCACGACCACAGAATGAGCACTTCGGCCGTCCTCGTCCACCACGGCCCCTTCCACGGTAAGCCGACCGACCTCCTCGGCTAGAAGGAGGAGGAAATGAAGGAGTAGGGACATTTTGGAGAAGAGCCGGTGATGGAGGAGCAAGAGCCTCTGGAGGTTGTGATACTTTGAGTAGCATGGAGCAGACAACCGATAAGGAGGGAGTGGGAGTCGAGGCCAACACTTGTGCCCGAATACTCAGAAGATGTGGAGGAACACGGGCCATTAGCATAGCAATGCAGACGGCCTCCCTTTGCGCGCGCTGAGTGACAAGATCAGAGGTGGGCGGCTGGTGTTGAAGCCATGCTTCGGAGAGTGACTTGACCCGAGCGACAACAGAGGTAATATTTGGTCCACTGGTGTCCAGAGCCTGAAGGTCAGAGATAATGTCGAAGAGACTTTGAAGGCTGTCCTTGCCGGAGTATAAGGAGTGGAGCTCGTCCCACATCCCTTTGGCCGTGGGCAGGTACATGACCATTTCATATGGTTCGCTCTCCAAAGAGTTAAGGATCCAGGTCTGGACCCGACCATCATTCTTGAGCCACTCAGGAGTAGTAGGAGCCGGGGAATCGTCGGTAAGATGAGCCAGAAGACCCTTGGCCTGGAGGACCCGGCGGATTGAGTGACCCCAAGGGATGAAGTTTTTCTTCCCGGAGAGGGAAAGAGTTGTAATTCGCAGTTCATCACGGAGCTCACTAGGAGGGTGTTGTTGGACGGTCTCAGTAGGCAAAGTCGAGGAGTCCTCAGATGAGCCCATTATACCAGAGAGAGCGGCGGACTGCAGGGAAGAGAGCAAGCCGGCAGGGAGGAGAGCGAGACCGCACGGTCACGGTGAGCACGCTGGACTGGAGCTCGCAAAGGGAGATCGCTGGTAAGGAGACCGCTGCTGGACGAGCTCGCTGGAGACCGCTGCTGGACTGGAGACCGCTGCAGGACTGGAGATCGCTGGAGCTCGCTGGACTGAGACCGTTGGAGCTCGTTGGACTGGAGACCGCTGGAGCTCGCTGGAGCTCGCAGGACTGGAGCTCGCTGGAAGACCGCAGAAGGCGAGCAGGAGCAGGCGCTGGGAAGGCCGCTGGCAGGGACCAAGCTCGGCAGAAGGCGAGCAGGAGCAGACCGCTGGGAAGGTCGCTGGTCAGGGAGAGAGCTCGGCAGAAGGCGAGCAGGAGCAGACCGCTGAGAAGCGCGCGGGGAGGAGGAGATCGCTGGTAGATTGTGCGATCAGAACACTGATCGAGCCGCGGGAGCGATTGCGAGAGCGCTGAGCTTCTGCGGGCAGAGCAGATAGGCGGAAGGAGGAGATGGGTCCCACGCGCCAAAGGAAGCAGGCTATAAAAGCCAAGAGGAGAGGGATGCGTGGGAGGCTGGGAGCACTGCTGGAAGCAGCAGGAGGAGGAGCGGTCTCAGAAAATGAGACCGCCAGAAGTCGACAAGGAGGGTGGGCGGTCAGAACACGGGAGACCAGAATTTTTGGAAGTTTTGGAACCGCTCTGATACCATGTAGGAAAAGCTGAATCTTGTATATATTACTTATGTACCCAAATAAAAGGAGAGAATACATATTTATAGGAGAGAAGAGAGGAGAGAAAATCCTATACACAATGTGGGACTAAAGGAGAGAGAGAGAAATAAATACATAATAAACACAATAATGGGCTTAACTATGGGCCTTTGATATGGGCGTTTCTAACAAAAACGAAAAATGTTACGATCGGCGATCCACTCAAGATGAGGGGTCCCGATCGTCACTAGGTCCGTGGTCGACATGAATAGACCCCAATGGGCTGTGTGGCATGATCCACATCAACTCCACCCCCGTCTCTAAAGCATTCATCTCCGAAGAATGGAGATGATTGTAATGTCGTCGTAAAGTCAGGGAAAGTCTCCCAAGCTCTGCTATGGAAATCCAAGTATCGTCGATAAAAGTGCGGTCCCGCCAATGGACCAAGTATCTGACTCTGTTTAGTGCTGGTACGATCTTATGGGTCACAATCTAGTGATGACGTCGAACGGTCAGGAGCTAGTGGACGATGAGACCGATGTCGGAGGAAGTGATATTGCAGCGGAGGAAGCTGGAACGGTAGTTGGATCAGTGATGATGTCGAACGGTCTGGTGCTTGTGGACGGTGAAACCTGTATCGGCGGAAGTGGTACTGTCGTGGTAGAAGTCGAACGATCAATCGGTGTTGAAGGCTCGGGTTGCGGTGCGGTAGTCAGTTGGGAATATGGCTGAGTAGTAGACGGCGACTGAGGAGCTGAGGTGGCCGAAGGCGAAGGGTACATGTAGTAGTGTGGCTCAAAAAATGGAGTCAAATGCTCAATGTTAAATACGGGAGAAATCCCCACACTCTTCGGAATATCTAATGTGTAAGCCTTTGTTCCAATTCTTTTGAAGACAGTGTAAGGACTCATTCGCTTAGCAATTAATTTTCAAGCAGTTCTCTTAGGAAACCTCTCAACACGTATACGAACCATCACTTGTTTTCCTTCTTTGAAACTTTGCAGTCTCCTGTCGCTATCAGCATAAGATTTATAAATGTCATTATTGCAAGTATTTTTTTTACCGAATAGACTCATGCAAACAATGGAGATGTCTAAAAAGGGACTCAGCAAACTCGCTTGGGCGAGACTCTATGGGTAGAGGAATAAGATATATGGGCTTCCTAGGCTCATACTCTAAGACTACTTGGAATGGAATCAACCCTATCGTCCAATTTATCAAATTAATATTGAATCCCAATAGGAGGTGTGGTCGCCAACAAGGCGTCGTAAGAGATTTCCTAGACTTCTGTTTACTACTTTAGTCTGACCATTAGTCTGTGGGTGGTAAGTGGATGAGAACTGTAGTGTAGTGTTTGTCTTCTTCCATAGGATTTTCCAGAAATAGCTCATGAATTGAACATCTCGATCAGATACAATGGTCTTAGGTAGACCGTGAAGCCTAAAGATGTCTCGAATGAATATGGATGCAACTTGTGATGCATCGGCAGTCTTGTCGCATGCGATGAAATGAGTCATTTTGGAAAATCGATCAACAACAAGGATAGAGTCGTGCTTGTGCAGGGTACAAGGTAATCCGAGCACAAAGTCCATATCAATGTCCACCCAAGGCTGGTGTGGTACCGGAAGTGGTGTATATAAACTCGTGTTCTGTCGCGACCCTTTAGTCATCTGACAGATGTAGCAATGTCGAGCGACTCAAGCAACGTCCATCTTGAGTGTGGGCCAATATAAACGATCTTCTACAAGTGCGGTGGTTTTATCTCTTCTAAAGTGACCAGTTGCACCGTCGGCATGCATCTCCCAGACTAGATGATCTCGGATGGATGTCCTGGGGATGCATAGAAGCGTGTCGCGAGTAGATAACCATCGACGATCAAGACGTCGGGGATGACCTCAAGTGGGTCCTAAGATAGTGCGAAGCATATAGTTGCAAAGTCTGGACAGGTCGGATACTCCGTGATTGCTTGAATCTCGTAATCTCAGTAGTAAAGGTGTGGAGTAGGCCAACTCAGTGTCTAAGTGCATCGGCGGGTTTGTTCTCACACCAGCTCTGCGTTTAAGAACGTAATGGAAATCTTGTAAACATTATATCCACTTGGCGTGGCGATAACTCAATTTCTTCTAGAAGTCTAGAAAACGTAAGGCCCGGTGATCTGAATATAATACAAACTCACGAGGGAAGAGGTAGTGTCTCCAACATCTTAGAGACTGAACAATCACGTAAAACTCTCTGTCGTAGTTGGAATATCTCTATCGGGTGTCGTTTAGTTTCTCACTAAAGTAAGAAACTAGGTGACCTTCCTGACTAAGTACTCCTTCTATGCCTACGGCGGAAGCGTCGCAAGCTACCTCGAATGCTCGGTTGAAATCAGGTAACCAGAGTACTAGGGTCGTGGTCAATTTGTCTTTAATATCCTCAAATGTCTGGTTGGTGGCGGGTGTCCACTGAAAATCTCTCTTTCGAAGGCAGCTTGTATAGAGAACCATGATGGTGTTGAAACCTCTGACAAAGCGTTTGTAGAACATGGCCAACCCATGAAAGCTTGGAGCTTCAAGGATATTTGTAGAACATGGCCAACAGGACTTGACTTTATTAGGATCTACGGACACGTCTGAGGCAGAGATGAAGAACGCTAGAAAGTGTACAGACTGAGATAGAAAGGTACACTTTTTCAGATGGATATAAAAGTGCTCCTTTCCGAGGGTGTCGAAGAGCAGTTGTAAAGTGTGTGAGGTGCTCCTCATGAGTCTGACTATAAACTGGGATATCATCAAAATAGATTACGAGGAACTTGCTCATATACGGGCGTAAAATTGAAGTCATCACGCGCATGAATGTACTAGGGGCGTTGGATAGCCCAAAGGGAATAACCAACCACTCATATAACTCGTCCTTTGTCTTAAATGCGGTTTTCCACTCATCACCATCTCTGACCCTAATCTGGTGGTACTCGCTTCATAGATCTAGCTTGGAAAAGATTTGGGCACCTGACATGGTGTCTAAGAGGTCGTCGAGTTAGGGAATGGGAAACCGATACTGGTCGTGATCATGTTAATAGTCATGATATTTATGCACATTCGCCAACTACCATCCTTCTTAGGGGTAAGGCAAGTACCGCGCAAGGGCTCAAGTTTTCTCTAATAAATTGCTTATGTAGGAGGTCGACGATCTGATTTATGAGCTCTTCGTGTTCGTCAGAATTCCTCTGGTAGTGTGGAAGATTCGGCAAAATTGATCACGGTAAAAGATTGATCGTGTACTAGATGTCCCATAATGGGGGTAGCTCATCAGGCATGATATCGTTGTAGTCATCTAGGAGGCGTCGAACATCGGAGTGAATCGACTCTAATTCTAAAATGTCCTTCGTAATCTGTAAGGCAGCAACGACATAAAATGAGGTCGACATCGTGACTCTCTCGAGTTAAGTCACTACGTCGTAGGATATGGATAGGTCTCAGGGCACCTGCAGTAACTAAAGGCTTGACCCTTCCCTTAGAGGAATCCTTGGGTTGGGTCGGCGACAATGTGATCTTGCGTCCCTTGTCAAAGAATACATAAGCGTTGGACCATCCATAACAAGTCACATCCCTATCATAAAGACAGAATCTGCATAGTAATACATGTGTGACATCCATGCGAATGACGTCACACCAAACTCTATCCTTGAAGGAAGTTAGTTGAATGGGTACCAGGCACCTCTGAGTGACCTGGATTGTCTTCTTATCTACCCAGACGGCTCGATATGGGTGTGGGTAGGGCTCTGCTTTTATCTTCATTCATTCAAGCCCCTTTTGGGCAATGATATTCACGCAGTTGCCACTATCAATAGCGAGCTTGTAAGCTTTGTCTGCACTCGAGAAATAAGTGTAGAAGATAGTAGTCCGCATCCAATCCTCATCAGTGTGGGGAGTGTGTATTAGGCGGCGGATAACGTCCACCTCAAGTGCTTGATCTGCTTCGTCCTCCCAACCCTCCTCTATAGTCACGACGATCTTTTCTTCAGGAGGCTCTATGGGATCAGTACTAGGGTCTAGGTCCTCCTCTATAAGAAAATTATGTGTGGGGTATTGTGCCGCCACATGGCCTCAACCCTAACATCGATAACATTGGATCCCTCCAAGCTTTGGGGGCCTAGTGGAAGTAGATGTGCCTTCGTGTCTACGGGAGCACGGGTAGGCATGGATGGATTGGGCCCCTGGCTCCCTGCTGAGGAGATCTCCTAGGTGCAGAACTATCAAGTTGTGGGTTAGGCCGCCTCGGACTTGCGGTACGTAAATATTGTTTAAATTCTAATGCGAGCTGAAGATCTGCTCGACGAACTCTAGGTGGTGGGAATGAGTTCCCGATGAATGTCTGCTCTTAATCCGGCCCGAAAGCGGGAGACGGTCACAATGTGCTCTTCAGTGATATCGCTCCTACGGACAAGCTCATCAAAGCGAGTCATATACTCGGCTTAGTCGGCTATAGAAAGGGTCCCTTGTCGTAGCACCTAGAGCTGATCTAGGAGCTAACTACGGTACGAAGCGTGGAGGTCTTTTTGTTTAAGTTGTTGCTTCATATCGTCTCATCAGATAATGGATAATAGCCATGTCTATCTAATGAGCGTTCTAAACTAAGTCCAATAAATCTTAGTTTGCCCAAGTAATTTTATCTTGGCAAACCGCACACGTCGCTCGTCAGACATTTCATACCAATTAAAGTAATTGTTCATGTCCAAGAACCAATCACTAAAAACTTTAGGATCAAACTGCTCATCGTAGGATGGGGCATCGATACGAATACGACATGTGATATCCCCCTCTCCTACATAACTTCTTCAGGGCTCATGATAGTCCATATAGTCATCACCTTGGTCGAACTGTGTGTAGTGAACAGGAAGATCTTTAAGCAATGGATATCGGGGTTGTGGTCACTCTTCCTGTGGATAGCGGTATCGACCAACGGTGGGATCTCAACGACGCTCATAAGCTAACTTCGGGCCGTCGGGGAAGGGTGGAGTATGTGTTAGTGGGTTAATGAACATACGCTCAGGAAGTCCCTCAACATCGCGATGACCCTCGTGGTGTATAACCTGTGGCCTAATGGGTTCTAATGGTCGTAGATTCTTAATGGGATCTAGACCATCTACCTTAGTGGTAAGGACTTTGCATTGCTCCATAAGATCATGGAACTGTGGATCTATCTGATCGAATCGATTTGCCAAAAAAAATTGAAAATCGGACATTGACAAGTCGGTGTTAGAACTGGCAGTGGCTTGGTTATCTAAAGGAAGACACTGTCATGATATGTCTAAATACCTTACCACGGCGAAGCATGCAAATGGCCCTAAACTGGGCTCTGACACCAAACTAGCGCGGTGTAAGGTTTTAGAGGGGTGCACATTCCGACAATATATCTAGCAATAATTTTTTTTTATAAACTCACACTAAGAATTAACTTCAAACCAAATAAACTCACACGGCGACGGTGGCGGTGGCTATAACATCCACCATTCAAACTATAACATCACAATATATTTTCTCAACAAATTACAGTTTAGCAAGAATAAAATGTGTGCTATGGAAACAGTCATTTCTCAAAGAACAAATCCAGCTATATAAATTCATGACAAGTAGATTTTTTCTAAGCAGAAGTAGCACATTTGCAATTAAGCACAGCAATGAAGTTTATATTAGAGGCACAAAAGAACATAAAAATCAATATGTAAACAATAGTAACTTACAAGTTCCTGCATTTGTTTGCGGAAATTTTCTGTCTTTTGCTTATAATCAAGGATCTGCTTCTCCAACTCTTGAACCTTCAAGCATTATAAAGAGATTGAGTAGGTGTCATGTTAAAAGACGGCCTCAATAAACATTGGAGAGACGGTTTAAGAAGAAAAATAACTCACTACAATAACATGCAAGATAAATACTAAGAGAATCCAGGACAGAGGTGTTTCAAAAAAAGGTATCAGTATGTATCAAACACTGTAACGCCCCTTCACTCGAAATCTCCAAACAAATGTTCAAAACAATAATGCATAATGACTTCCGGTTATCTACAACAAACAAAAGGAGGGTATGATGGGGATACTAATTAGAAAATCAGCGTGAGTGAAGAAGGTAGACAAGCTTCTATCCCCAATCAGTCTTTTAGAGAAAGCTGAAGGGATGAGAATAAAGTAAGCAGAGAGAGCGATCTAAATTAATTCATTCATAAGAAAATGGCTCAGAGAGCTTATCCACCTGATCTCATAACAAGTTAAACAGTTAAAATGTGATCCAGGAGATCCTACACTAAGGCCTCGTTTGTTTCCACTTTATATGCTCCGGTTCGTCTGCTCAAAAACGGAGGTTACTTGAATTTTGGCGTTTGCGGGCGAAACTCGGCAAAGACGTTGTTTCTAAAATAAGTGGTGCTTAGGGTACTTCTCAACCGCAGCTGGGAGGTACTTTTTGATCCTTCCGTTTCCTCTTCGCCGCTCACAGGAGTTCCTCATCCCAATCGCACTAGGCTCTCCCTCGACGGAAAGAAATTTTCCAGCTCCAGATCTGCTCGTCGTCGGCCTCCTCCTTTCTTTCGCAAAGTGTGCTTGTTCTTGAGATTCTCCCACGAGTTTCTTCTTCTATTTTCGCTGTCGGCTATAGATCCCTCGATGATTTTTTTTTCAGATCTGCTCGCCTCGATTACTTTCTTCCATAGATGTTGATATTTCCTGTGTTATTCCTGCATTTCGACTGTGAATTTCTGCTTAGGCTCCATTTGGTTCCGCGTTTAGTGGCGCCGTTTTGAGGAAACGCGGACGCAGGGCGGCAAAACAAATGGCGCGACGTTTGCGTTTCGCCCGTTTCCGCCCGCCCGCAAGAAGCCGCAAGAAGAAAACGCAGCGGTTGGAGCTGCCGCCTCCCCCCTCCGGTTCCAAACCCGCGGTTCCATCCGCCGTCTCCGCTGCGCCAAACGAAGCCTTAGTGGTTTTTCCATAGATGCTTGAATTTTGTTAAATGAAAAGGGTGAAAGGATTACCTTAATGTTTATCCTGAATGCATAATAAAATGACCAGATCTGCATTTCAACCGGAACACTCCCGTGCGTATTCATTTATCATCTTAATTCAATGTTCATCCTGAATGCATAAAAAAAATGATGACTGAATAGTGGCTTTCCCTTCTTCCAAAGATTCTCCTGCTAGAAATCTCATCACATCATGTTTAGTGGCTTTTCCATAGATGTTTGTTATCTGTAGGTTAGTTCATCCAGAAATCTCATCAATTCGATTTACACCCGGAGTTAGAAGAAAAAATGAGCGTGATGTTTAGATCTGTAGTGGCAACCGGAGATTTTGCGTGCACCCCTCACTCCAGGAGTGACACGAGAATCTATTGATGAGAGGGTTATGTCTGAGGGTGACAATGATGTGGTTGAGGTTCGCGGGAATGCAAGGCCTAGTGATCCTGCAGCTTCATTTCAAGCCACTAAAAGACAGAAGAAGGGGAAGAAGAAAGCATCGCATTCAGCAGTAGATGAGTTGGTAGAATCTTCAAAGATTATCGGTCATTGTCTTATGGATCCTCCCAAATCTTCATGCCCTTTCACCATTTCACATACAGTAGAAGAGCTGGACAAACATCGTGAAATCTGTGGAGATTATGAGTTCTACGATTTTGCAACCATGTTATTGATGGACAAGAATTATAGAGAGAATTTTATGTGCCTCCGAGAGGACTTAAAGGTCAAATGGCTACGCACTCGTTATACGGCTAGCGGGCTAGGTCACAGTAGGAGGGACTTTTATGTTCATGTTTATGTTTTTATGTTTCTTACATATTTTCGTACTCTTTAGTATTGCTGGAACTAATATGTGTGAAACTATTATCATATGTATGCTTTGTCTATTGTTGGAACTGTACTTCTTACTCTTTTTATCTAGTGCTGAATGAGATGTTTTGTCTATCCATGTTTATCTTTTTATACTGTAACTAATATATCTGAAATATTATCATGTGGAATAATTATCTTGTTATAGCAGTACAATGTCAAATGATGACACAAATTATTCTGAGTGATGAATATGACATTGCCAGAAGACGTTATTGTGTAGCTTATCATCAGGTATTAACATCGACGATATTTTCCCTACAAGAACCAAATTCTATTTTGAACTCTCCAGTTCCGTGCATGACATTGAAGCAAACTGGTGATAAATGGGTGCAAGAGCTATTAGGAGGTGCTCCTGTTAGATTTCATAATGCTTCCAGGATGTCGTAACAGATCTTTCTTGATCTTTTGCAAACACTGCAAGCAAATTATGGACTAAAAGGATCTAGGCGTACCACAGCTACATAGGTGTTTACAATTACATTGTACATATTATCACATAACGAAACTATGAGAAAATTCGGGGAGCGTTTTCAACACTCAACGCAGACCATCAACAAATACTTGACTCGGGGTATTCGTGCTCTTCTGCGATTATCTGAAGATGTTATAAAGTCAGCAGATCGGTACTTCACTCGTACTCCGCCAGAAATATTGCATGATGATCGCTACATTCCCTTCTTCAAAGATTGTATCGGCGCAATTGATGGAACTCGTGTTCATGCTTGCATAACGGTCGAAGATCAAATTCGGTTTATTGGGTGACATGGAGCTCCGAACCACAAAATATTATGGTTGTTTGTGACTTCAACATGTGTTTTACCGTTGTTATGGTTGGCTGTGAAGGATCAACACACGATAGTGGCATTTTTACTTGCGCAATTAGTAACCCCAGACACAACTTCTCGCACCCACCTCAAGGTAATTATTGCAATATTTATTTCTTTTTAGATATAAAAAATTCAATTGTACAATATATATTCTGTGTACAGGAAAATATTACGTAGTCGATGCTGGTTATCCACTACAATGCAGTTATTTGAAACTGTATCCAGAAACTCAGTACCAACTGCCAGATTTTGCTCGCGGTAGTTGCCCGGTCGAAGGACAAAAAAAGATTTTTAATCAAGCGCACTCAACACTGCGAAGCGTGATAGAACGAGCGTTCAGTGTATGAAAAAAATGTGCAATACTGAGGGCCATGGATCCATATAGTTTTACAAAATAGGCTGATATTGTGATGGTGACAATGACAGTGCATAATTTTATTTGAAGGCAACCTTCACGCGCAGATCCTGATTTCAGTGAATGTGATTATGATAATTTTGTTAACCTAGAGCAACATGACACACAAGAAAATTTGGATACATGCACTGATACAGTTTGAGGTGTAGGCGAGATGACTGCGCAACGTGAGTCTATAGAACACCAATTGCATGACGCTAAAAGGTAATTTTCACTATAAATAGTTTATAATTTCTGCTCACAATGATAAATCTAAACTATTAACGTGTTCACTCTTTTAGGTGATACATGATGCACTGTTCGCAAGCAGTGGACCTGGCACCGGGAAATAACAAGAAGGCATGTCGTATCTTATAATAACTTATAAATTGAGATTTTATTTTATATGTCGTGTAACTGTTCATGATTTTGCATTTCAAAAAAAATTACAACCATGTTTTACCAAACAGTTTTTATGCACTGCTTTTCGAACAACTCTGCAAACTTCATTTTACACAAACAGATTTTTACTGCAAACTCCATTTTCCAAAAACAACTCATTTTTCAAACTCCATTTCTGACAGCTCCTTTTCGATAAGCAACAGCCGAAACAAACGAAGCATAAATAAAGCTTAAATAATGTTCAAGATCAAGTTTCAATTACAAACTGGAGTTCTAGCCCAACTACAAACCGGAGTTCTAGCCAAACTACAAATCAGAGTTCTACCCAAAAAATTGGAGTCAAATTCAATCCAAGTTCTCCATTTCAGTATGTAGAGCATAATTGGCACATATTCGCATGGGGAGATTTAGAAATGATTTGAATTTTTCAAACCACTCCATCCAATCTTGAAGTAGCCGGAAAAATAAAAAGGAGGGGTTTTGAATAAGTCAAAACTACTTTCTCTGTTTAGAGATTAAATAAAGCTTAGTAAGGTTGTTAGGAAAAGTGGTTCTCATATATTTAAAACCAATTATTTGACAGCTTATCATTGGATTTTTATTAAATTTTCTTGATTTAATCTAATGATCCATATCACTATAAATAGGATTCGTTTGTAGTAGTTTCACATCGTGAATTGAATTATCACCCAAGCACTAAAATCCTAATCACCACGCTCTTCTCTAGCAAGCTTTCTCCCTTTTCATTTTTCCCCAAACCGGCTAAACTGGGTAGCGTTGATGCAATTGTAGTTGCAATCATGTCAGAAGTAATGCAATCTAGATAGTGCATGCTCTAACACCATTTGATGTACTTATTGTTGCACCCAATGGAATAAAAGGTCAGCCCGGTGCACAAAGCATCCCCGCGCAGCGAGGATCCGGGAAGGGTCCCACCACAAGGGTGAAATGTAGGCAAACCTTACCCTGCATTTTTGCAAGAGGCTGCTTCCAGGACTCAAACCCGTGACCTCAAGGTCACACGGCGACACCTTAACCGGTTAGCCAAGGCTCCCCTTCGTTGCACCCAATTGAATAAATAATATTAATATAAAGGTAATCTACATGACATTAGACTCGCAACAAATTTTAGAACTACACAAAATTAGAAATTCAACACAATTTAGCAGCTCAGTATATGCGATAATGTCATGTACATTACATGAAGAACTAAATACAACCACAAAATAAATCTCCATCAAGAATAAACTGGAACAACTACTTAAACTATACAGAAACCACAATCTAAATGGACAAAGTAATGACCTAAACATGAAAAACATGTAGTACGTAGTCGGTCAAGGCTTTTGAGGAAGATGATAGGGGTCCCACGCCATCAGTTATCAAGTAGTCATATTATTATACTTGTTTATGTCATCGAGTTGAGTCTTTATGTATTGAGTCGAGTCCTTACATATTGAGTCGAGTCCTTATGTATCGAGTCGAGTTATATCGAATCTTTTATTGTATGAGTCAAGTCGTAGTCATCGTTATTAGAGTCGTCATATTTTAATATTTTCGTGTCTATTGTTGTATTTACAATTATGTCATCTGGGGTCCTATATATATGAACATCTTGTCATGTAGGAAAGGAACCAATGAATGAAATAGTTTCTCTCTCTAATTACTCTCCTCACACAAGCCCACTTCCCCCTCTAGGTTTCCCTCTTCCACTCCCCCAAGCTTCTTCTTCTTTCTTCTCAAGCCCTCTTCCCATTCTAGGGTTTCCCCCCTTGTATCTCCCCCTCCGCACTACATCCGACGAAGCCCCCAAGGCGGCCCGTAACATATTTGGTATTAGAGAGACTCCTTCCTCCATTTCCTGTGTTTCCACGGCAAGCATCGTCAACCTCCGCCAACAACCGCTCGTTCCAGCCGCAGTAAATCGCCGCTCCGCCCTACCTCAAACTGCAGCCTGACGGCATTCTTTGTCAAAAAGCTTCTTGTAATAGAATAAGACGACATTGTCGGTCATGTTCACAGTCTTTTGTGACGCAAGCCGACCGCTACCCTCCACGGAGAGCCTTCGACCTCCTCGACGTCGCAGAGCCCGCGGATATCTTCCTTCGTCAAGCTGTCGATGCCCCTATCCTTGTCGTCTGCCGACACACGACGGCGTATGCGCGACTGCGTATATGCTTGACCCGTCTGCAAGCCCAGCGATACGCGACTCCTTTCGCATCTAGGGAAGACCCTCCTCGTCGCCTGCCACTAAAGCGACTAGCCGCATTTTTTCCCAGTACAGAAAATTGAAGCCTCGCCAGTCGAAAGAGCCTTCTTCCTCGATCTCCACGTTGTTTCTCTCCTCGAGCCACAAACCGCATCAAGTCAACCGGTTCACGTAACCAGGGCAGCAGCAGCTCCAACTTAATTGATTTTTAATTCATTCTTAATTGAATTAATTTTGTAATCAATTAATTAAGGACATGAAACTACACGACATAAAAATAAGCGTCGTTGATGCAACTATCCCTCAATCATTGATGGCTTCATATCAAGCCTCCATATCGCAACTCATCACTGACATCTGCAGTGGGTCAAGGACGGCGACTACTCTATCATGGTCGACGTTTCTGCCGCTGCCACCCATGCCACTGCGACTCTGCCAACCGATCGACGACGCAGCTTCCACCTCCCCCTCCTTTGATCCACTACAGCGATTTCCGCTTCCACCACCAGCCGCCGATGCGCCACCACTCTCCACGGTGGTTAAAATGTCGCCATCACCTCCTACAGCCCCGCCAGCCACCTCGCCGCCACTTCTCCGTCCACATGTTCTAGTGTCGCCACCGCAGTTAGTTCCCACGGCCGCCATCCCGCCGCCTCGGCCTCTGACCGCCTCACTGTCATTTTTTTGGCCTCCTGCCTTGTCGCCCCCTGCTCTGTCAGCCCCATTGGCCACCTCGACGCTTCTTCTTCGACCACATGTTCTGATGCCGCCGCCACCATCAGTTCCCACAGCCACCATCATGTAGCCTCTGCCTCCGGCCGCCACACTATCGCTTCCCTGGCCTCTTGCCCTGCCAGCCCCTGCTCTACCAACCATATCAACCACCTCACTGCTTCTTCTTCGGCCACACGTTTTGGTGTCGCCTCCGCCATCAGTTCCCACGGTCACCATCCTGCATCCTCTGCCTCTGGCCATATGGCCGCCTCTTCTTCGACCAACCACTCTGTCGGCCCCTCTGGTCGCCTCGCCGGCTCTTCTTCGGCCAACCACTCTGTCGGCCCCTCCGGATTCGTTCCTTCCATCGCTCTTTTCCCTGTCGACGTCGATGCTTCTCACCGCGTCCCCACTTCAACGACGCACTATCAAGCGTTGTTCTGGAGGGGAATCATGGAATCAGATGATCTGGTCATCCCAGTGGAGTTCGAGCTTGACGGCAAGCTCGATTTCGGGACTGGTGGAGATGATAGGGGCCCCACGCCATCAGTTATCAAGTAGTTACATTATTATGCTTGTTTATGTTATCGAGTCGAGTCCTTGTGTATTGAGTCAAGTCAAGTTGTATCGAGTTTTTTATTGTATGAGTTGAGTCGTAGTCATCGTTATTAGAGCCGTCATATTTTAATATTTTTGCGTACATTGTTTTATTTACAATTATGTCATAAAGGGCCCCATATATATGAACCCCTTCTCATGTAGGAAAGGATGATGAATGAATTAGTCTCTCTCTCTAATTCCTCTCCTCTCTCAAGCCCTCTTCCCCCTCTAGGGTTTCCCTCTTCCTCTCCCACAAGCTTCTTCATCTTTCTTCTCAAACCGTTTTCCCATTCTAGCCCCCCCCCCCCCCCTCTATTCCCCCCTCCGCACTACATCCGACGAAGTCCCCAAGGAGGCCCGTAACAGAAAATGAGGAACTCCTCTTGTAAACACTATAAAGGAAATGACGGTGCGCAAGGAAAGCAGTAATAATATCACAAACAAAGTAAAAAGTGAAGTGGAAATTGTGGAGAGATAGAGACCCCAACTCTTTGTAGTAGCCCACCATCTACACATATTGATTATCAGCATCTAAGAATGTGCATCCACCTCCTGTCTTCGCAGCTCAAATGCCTACAGATGTGCTTTGATTTCCTTCAGTCACGTGCATCATTGTTAAATAACGCACAAGCGCTCATCAAACTCACACCTTAGTTGTGATAATTTTGTCATATGGTGAGGGCTCTAGGTGATTGGTGTGTGTGTGTGTGTGTGTGGGGGGGGGGGGGGGGGGGGGGGGGGGGGGGGGGGGGTTAGGGTTGAGGTTCACTATGGTTGTGAATAGAATGAAGGTCAAGAAATTTATAGGAAAGGGAAGGATAATCTTAAGGTTGAAAGCATAAAAATGCATAATCTTTTGTTAGACTCGCGCTATCACAGAACAATATATGTAGATTGATATGAAGGGAAATACAAGATATTGAGACAAGCTCGATCCAATCTCTTGAGGTCAGGATCCCTCTAAGAGCTTACTCCCCTAAGAGAGCCCAAGAAAACTAACACCCACATGATCTAATACTCCAACTAGGGCTCCTTATATAGATGAAGCCTTTGCTACAAGACAAATAAAATAAAAGACAAGGCACCTAAGTAATTAAAAATCCAATAGCATCATAAAGGTGATTGCGTCATTGAGAGGCTCGCATGGTGAGGCCGATCATCCACATGTCCTTGTCCGTCGGGGCTTATACGTATCAATGCACCCATCCTAAAAATTCACTTTAGATGGGCCACGACTTCGGTCGGATGAGTGACGATATAAAGGATGTCAAGGCCAACTTGTCAGAGTCTTTGACAAGTTTGTGTGAAAATAATCTCTGCAAAAAAGAGGTGCATTAGTGGCCGTGGATCGGTGCCATAACAAATGAAGAGAAGGCGCCTGCGGTGGAAAGAGGGGTAGAAAAACAAGCTCTGTAGGGAATGGCAAGGTACGGCAACAAATAGAACCCATGAGGGGTTGTCGCGTTGGTCGCCAGTGAACAATAAGATGTGCTAATTTGGGCAAAAGTGAGATAATTTTTGCAGTGATCTGGCGAGTTGGGAAAGAACAAGATTAGAAGGAAAGTAATGAATACATCGTGGCATTGCGGGGCCACAGGAGTTGGAAAAAAATTTTGGCCCAAGTGATGTCAATGGGTGGGGTAGTAATTGGGGAATTCCAAGGAAGTGTGACCGATGTAAATGTTGGCTGGGTTTTGTCCTATGGGGACCACATGGAGGAAAAAGGAAAACACCCTTATTATCGTCTAAAGTGTGCACTCCTTGTGACGTGGTTTGGTTTCATGTAGCTGTGGGGAAAAGGCAGGTTGGTGTTGATGGGCTGGATAAAGGGGGCTCCAACAGTGGCGTGAATGAGGTATAGTGGTGGGGCTCGAAGCAAGTACAGAGGGTCATGTGTCCACAACTGGGAAGGGCACGAGGGATCGGATGGAGGTCGAAGGCAGTTGATGGCTTGAATGGTGCAGGAGGAGATAGGGGAAAGGACAAAGGCAACGTGACTGGACAAGGTGGGAACCGAAGCGGGGGATTCATCATCATCTAAAGTGGCAATGTGTGTCGTCGGCCCGTAGTGAGTGACAAGGACGGTGTCGAGGTGGCTACTGGCGGCGAAATATAGACGTCGTTTACTGGACCAGGATATTTCGTCCAAGGAGTGAATGACAACGATAGCAAAGATGCCCACAGGGATGGAGATGGTGGTGTGAGGAGAAGGATTGGTGACAATTGGGGAGAGGGCTTTGTTTGTCATAAGGTTGGAGGCGTCGACAATCGGTGGCTCTGATTGTGTAGAGGGGTCGGGAGCATAGTGTATGCTGAGAGAAAAGGATTCGTTATTGGTATGGGGGCAATGGTTGTAGTAGTTGGGGAGTGTTTATCGGTGAAGAAGATGATCGACTAAGAGGATGGGGAATAGCTTTGTCTGAGGGAGTGTGTGATCGGCGCGAGAGAGGGTCACCGGGGAAGGGGAGTACGTTAGGGCAGTGAAAGGCCAACGAGCCAGCGGAACAATCAGTTGGAGGACGTTGGAAGTTGGTTGAGACGGCATGTTCATAGCGGGGATAATCGGGGATATCTATGTTGGAACCAAAGTTGGAGCGAGAGGTTGAACCCTCGAGTGTTGTGTCGGCCCTAGAACTTGGTTACTGTTTCAGAACATCACAGTGGCGAAGCGGTGAGATTTACATAGAGTTGGAAAATTTTCAACGTGAATGGCGGCCATCTCGTATAGAGGAATCCTCTGGCGAGGAAGATACATAATCAAGGAGTTACTTGGGGGCAAGATAGGTGGTTCCCGACGATCAAAAGAGCAGCGAGGGGAGAGTGGCAGGTCGGACCAATTGATAGACTTGTGTTATCATAGAACAATATTTGTAGATTGATACGAAGGAAAATACAAGATATTTAGACAAGCTTTATTCAACCTCTTGAGGGCATGATCCCCTTAAGGGCTCACTCTCTCAAGAGAGCCCAAGACAGCTAACTCCCAGATGAGCTAATACTCTAACTATGGCTCCTTATATAAATGGAGACCCAACTACAAGACAAACATACTAAAAGACAAGACACCTGATTAATTAATAATGCAATAGTATCAAAAGGTGACCGCGTCATTGAGAGACTCTCGTGAGGTAAGGTCGATTGTCCGAGCACGCATGTCCATGTCCGCCTGGGCATGTACGTACCACCTTCACATTGAGGATAGCAACTTAAGAAGATAAAGAGATAGCATGAATCTTTTTCTTATGGGAAGAGGTCCCAACAGTACCAAGGAGAGAAGTACGATAGCAATGACTTTATCGGCCACCTCTAAATCCAGTAAAGACAGGTTTATTTGTAGGACACCGGTAAGTCACGACGGTTTATATTGTCAGGTGATTTGGATTCTCATAATCCTAAGAGAATGATAGAATGTCTTAAGTGAAAAAAAGAATAGATGGAAGGAATCTTAGTTACATGTGTGTGTTTGGAGGAAACTTTCTAGTTAGAGGCTTGATGAGTGGCTCAAACTGAGAACCCTCAAAATGGTAGAAACTTCAATAGCGCCCCAACAGAAATCACTGGTCCATTTGATGAACAATAAATGTCATGTACACACAAGGTATAAATGCAGCACCACTAATTGATTCATTAGATCAGTTGTAAGCACACATAAAAGCGCAAAGGTCCAAGGCCGTAACTACCCATACCTACTTTGGGCTGCCATAGTATGCCGAAAATTAGAGGTTCCAAGCTTATAATACAAACATTTGCAACGAGTAAGGGGCGCCAAATTAATGTCTCAAAGTCCCTTATCCTTCAAGCATTGGTAAACATTATCTCTCAAAGGAGACGTTATTTACATTCATGGATTAGGGTCTTTGCACAACAATATTAATCTTTCTTCATTCATGGATTAGGGTCTTTGCACAACAATATTAATCTTTCTTTCCCCTTACTGGAGTGATTACACCCTAATTTAGTAATTTCGTAGTTGGAAATCTCCACAATTTCAGTTCAACACCGAAGTTCAACGAAGAAAACAGCTATCGAGAAAAGGAAATACAGAAAAGAAGTATAAACACTTGAGTTTTGCAAAAACTATAATCTTCTCTTGTTGTTAATTTTTTCGCGTACTTGCCAAGTATTGCCAAAGTTTATACTCTTATCAACGCTTGGACAAAACCCACACTATTCTTTGAAATCTTCTAAAAAAATCCTAATCCCCTAATATCATTGTACCCTACAAGAGATAATCATTATTATATTATCCAATTCTAGGCTATTTATTGTTCTGGCTGAATTAGATTGAAGTCATCTTAAATTCAATCTATTCTTCTCGTGTGTTCCTTTTAACTCCAAAGTCACATTTCAGTACAAGAACGCTTTGTGATCTCATGCATTCAAGAGGTATGTATATCAATCATTTTTGGTAGATTTCAATCAACTAAAGGTTCAGACGGTGCAAAATGTGCTAGAAAAGCGTACAGATAATTGTAGTTCTCATAAATCCAGTAATCAAGATGATAGCCACGAACCTTATTATCGGCATCAGTTGCCTCTTGTAACTTTACGTTGAGCGCTTTCTGCTCCTCTTCACTGAGTTGGTTCACAAAGTTCTGATCCAATACTGGTACTCTTTGTTTTTGTTGCACTGGTAAGATTGCGTCATCGGGTTGAGAAGGGATCGAGGTCCTTGAGGATGGCTCCAACCTAGTGGAAGGCACCACAGAAATAGACTCCGGAGTTTGTTGTAGAGATAAGGCTTACCCAAGGACAAAACAAAAGCATGTTACTGAAGCATCAACGAATATGTAATAATAGAAGCATCATCTAAATTTTATAAAAACACGGATAGTTTAGTTCATGAAAACAAAGAGTTAAAATAGAAGAAACAATAGTGAGTACAAGAAGTACCAGGCCTTTGCTGCCAAGCTGAAGCGGCATATGCAGAGGACAACTGCCCTGTTGCAAGTACTAAAATTTGATCAAACTTCACACTATTGGGAAGGACAGATGGAAGAGAACGGCCTTCTCTATAGCGCTCCATCAAGTAAAGAGCAATACAAAACTCCCTCATTGAAAGCATGCTATCACTATCCTGGTCGGATAAGTCCCATACTTGCCTCAGGACCTCTGGCATTATTGATAAAGGAAGCAAACATAGAACATTAGAAATAAAAACTGTTTGAATCTATAATTGCATTAACAAAGTTCGATTCCATCTTAATGCTGGTACAACTTTTTTTTTGGGTGGGGGGATGCAATTTGCAAAGTTTAAAGGAATTAATGCATAATTAACAAGGTATCATGAAGTCTGTACTAAACCTTTAGGTAGTCTCCAACTCAAGAACAGGTTTCTAGCCTCTGAACCTGTAAGTTTGCCATCCCTATCCTTATCTACTTCATGGAATACTTTAATATACTTTCGAATGTCGGATTGAGTCATTTTAGGCCATGGAACATCATTTTGAGTGGAAAGGCTGCTATCAGGACCACTAGGAACACT
The DNA here is from genome assembly GCA_033032865.1 of Dactylorhiza incarnata. Taxonomy (NCBI): domain Eukaryota; kingdom Viridiplantae; phylum Streptophyta; class Magnoliopsida; order Asparagales; family Orchidaceae; genus Dactylorhiza; species Dactylorhiza incarnata. The sequence goes on from JAWHQI010000281.1 coordinate 1,701,812, forward strand.
TGAAACAGTAAATATTGAAGTGTTATGCATTGTGTCAAGCTGATTCTGTTTAACAGGAGGTTGATTTTGCTGCATCTGATTTGCAGCTGGTGGAAGGCCTGTTGTAACCTGTTGATTAGCAGTTTGACCTGGACTTGTATAATCTTTAGGAGCTAATGGCACCACCTTAGATGACTTGGAGAAATTGCTTGTAGAGGAGATAGGTAGGGAAGTATCCTGTTGAGCCTGGGTTGCCAAAAAAATATCACCTCCAAACACTAAATCTGAAGAAAAATCATTTCCAGAAACAACCGAAGATTTTGAATCCGTCAAAGAAGTTTGGAAGGAAGTTGACACTGAATCAAGAAGCCTTGAAGGGGCTGGGGAAGATATTACATGTTGGATTTGTTGTTTAGAAGCTGCTTCCTGAGTTGAATTTACTACACCAAAACCATCTTTGTCCGGAAAGGAAGCATTGTTAGGAAATTGTGAAGGAACGGCCCCCGGAAGACTGCTATTCCTACCAGCTAACCAATCAGTAGACAAGGCAGAGGAGCTTGAACTTGGAGCATGAAATCCTTCACTAAACCCTTGCACTGGAAGTGAACCAGAAACTTGTGGAGCTTGAGGAAGCCTTGTGAAATTATTTTGTGGAAAGGAGGGCCCTTGGAGGTTTAAACTTGCAGTCATGGGCATCTGCTGTCCACTAAGACCAGTATGTTGAGAAGCAGGAGGCCTCATAAAGCCAGCCTGAGCAGGCTGCAGCGACATGTTATTCACCTGGGGAGCAGAAGTAGCTGCAGAACTTATCTGAGGAGGCCTCCGGAAGCCAGCCTGGGGAGACTGTTGCAACAAGTTATTTGTTTGGAGTGAGGAGGTAGTCATGGATTTCATCTGAGGAGCAGGTGGCCTCATCGAGCCTGACTGAGAAGATTGTGGCAAGGACGAAGCGGTCATTTCAGAAGTAGACGGTCGCACAAAGCCTGTTGGGGCGGACTGTGGCAATATGTTATTCGCTTGAGGTGAAGAATCGAACATGGAATTCAACTGAGAAGTAGGTGGCCTCAGAAAAGCAACCTGAGCAGGCAGTGTTACCATTTGATTTGCTTGGAGTGCAGAAGAAGATGAAGGATTAATCTTTGGTGCTGGAATTTTAGCTGCAGCTGGGCCATATAATGCTGCCTTCACAATATCTGCTGTAAGTTGTCGTCCACTTTGAGCAACTGTCACGAGTCTTAATGCATTGTAGAACTCCATGCGCCCCAGAGAACTATTTCCACCAGCAGCATACGACCATACCTGAAAACACTGAAGAAGTTATTGAATACAACAACAGACTAGAGGACTGTAGCAAATTCAATTCAATAAGGCATTGATTATTGGGGAATATTAAGTGAAATGGGAATCATATGATATCTGTAACCATAAAGTTTAGCATAAACAACTCGCTCTGATCATATAAGAAGCTCTATAATTATGAATGAATCAGATCTAAAAGCATTCAGCCCATCAAAGAACAAGATCCAAATAAAATTCCATTTCTAATACAGTTTTCACCCCCGAGTGTCAGACTGTACCTGACTTCTTCAAGAAAAAAACAAGCATGGTAACACCGATATCATCAGATAAAACAACTAGGTATCGAGAAATGAAGAAAATCGGCGTAATAAATCTAAGAAATGCGATAAGTGACAGGGGAAAAAGGAAAGTGACCAGCGCAAGGGTTTCTTTGGGAAGGCTGAATCCTTGGAAAAAAGCGACCGCCTCTCCACCACTAATTCTTCCATCTCTGTCCAAATCAGCTATCCTGAAGTAGGTATCAAAGGCGTCGGCGTTCGGAGCCTCGCCTTGTACCGCCGCCATAGAACCCAAAACTTCCAGATCGGTGGGCGAATTAGCTTAGAAGCCCGCCCGCCAGTGGCCGGCGGGAAGAAGACCTAATTCAACGTTTTCGGCCTCTGTTTGGGACAGCTGTTGATGATCAAGGTGAATATAAATTTTATAAAAGCAACATGAACAAGCATTAGACTGTTTGGATGGACGCATTTTTTCCCTGACGAGTTTTTTTCGCCCGTGCGCGATTATTTTCGCTCGGGCGTGATTTTTCGCCCAGGCGCGATGTTTTCACCCTGGCGCAATTTTTTAACCTGGGCGCGATTGTTCAGGTATGCTTGTCTTTTTCGTCGTTTATGGCGAAAAATTCGCGCTCAAGCGAAAAATTCGCGTCGGGCCAAAAAATCTCACACGTGCAAAAAAATCGCATCCGAGACAAAATTTTGCGCTCTGCCGGAAATTTCTCGTCCTTACGAAAATATCGCGCCCGTGGGAAAAAATCGCACACAAGAGAAAAATTCACGCTCGGGCGAAAATTTCGCTCTCGGGCGAAAGAATCCCGCGCGGGGGAATAAATGCTCGCTCGGGAAAAAAACCGCGTCTGGGCGAAAAAATTGCGTCCGGGCGAAAAAATCGCACCCGGGCAAAAAAATCGCGCCCGGGCGAAAAAAACGTGTCCGAGCGGAAAAACTGTGCCCAGGTGAAAAAATGCGTTCAGGCAAAAATATTGCGCCCGGGCGAAAAATTCGCGCCCGGGCGAAAAAAACCCGCCCAGGCAAAAAAAAACGTGCCCGGGGAAAAAATCAGGCCCGGGCGAAAAAAATACACCCGGAAAAAAAAAACAACTTAGGGCTTTTTAAGAGATAAGCGTTTTTGAGAAGTCATAAGCAGGACCCAATTAGCTTATGAAAAATCAACTTATCGTCAATTTCAAAATAAGTGATTTTCTAATAGTTGCACAAACAAACCGTTGTAAAATTGCATTTGCGTTTTGAATAGAGATTATTCATCAGCATAGGCTGTCCCAAACATAGCCTAAATATATAAAATTGTGATTCATGAGATTTATAATAGGGAGTTGTTAAAAGCACCGCATTTTTGGCTATGTGCACCGCAATTTGTACGAGTTATCACGCGCCTTTTGAAAATACGCTTTGTACATGCATTTTTAGGAAAATTGTTCAACACGAAAGTTGTAGATCTAGTCGAGATCTACAACTTTTGTGTTGAACACTTTTCCTAAAAATGCACGCACAAGGCGTATTGCCGTCCTGATTGAAACATGTGCGTAACTATAGCGAATTTTTGGAAATACGCCTTTGCGTACATTTTTAGGAAAAGTGTTCAACACGAAAGTTGTAGATCTCGAAGAGATATACAATTTTCGTGTTGAACACTTTTCCTAAAAATGCATATACAAGACGTATTTCCAAAAGACGCGTAAAAATGCGGTGCACATAGCCAAAACTACGGTGCTTTTAACAATTCCCTTATTATATCTTTCTGGTCAGTCGCTGCTTCAGGATTCTCTGATCATGCTACTTTGTCATGAACTCTATGCTCTTCCATCTATTGATCTAATGCCTTGTTTATTCTAAAATTTCCCCTCATAAAAAATCAATTTCTTCGTCATATTTTGTGTATGTAGTGCATTTGTGCCTCGTGGGTAATATTTTTCTTAGATGTCGCTTCTTATGTATATAAATAGTAGGAATTAAAGGAGTTATTAAGGCTTCGTTTGGCACAGCTTATTTGCTTCGATGAGTTTGGTCAAAAAACGCTATTATCATAGAATGTATGTTTGGCAAGACAAATATTATGACCGCTGCCCAAGAAAATAAACTAGTTTTGAGCATAAAATGCATGAATTTTTTTAGGTGAGGTCGGGCGTTCATGAACGACGAAGGTTCATGACCACCACGTTCATGACCGCCGCCGCTGCGCCAAACGAAGGCTAAATATGATGCTATCACGTTGCTCTTAACACTCTTCTGGTCTTCTTCAATCCATTTCAGCTCATAAAAGATAGATGTTGGTCATAGCTATCATATTGTTTTCCTGCTTGTGTATTGTTTTCTTTCTTGTAGTTTTGAAAATTTGGGGATGAATTTTTTTTTCTTTGTAAGACTTTACCTTGTACTGTTATATATGGGGGATAATAAGTGACGACATGGTGAATACTTTGGATTAGTTAAACGTCGTTGTTTTAAATTTAAAATTTCAATTCCATCAACGGAATTTTAACATTTAGTCGAATAGTAGAATTATTAATTCCAATTCTAGTGACAAAATATATGTATTCAGTCGAACGCCATAATTGGAATTGGCTTCAATTTCAGTTTGGGAATTGGAATTGGGACAATTCCAATTCCTACGGGAATCGGAATTGGCCATTGGGTCAATTCTCATTCCTACATCTCATTTTCTGTCAAACGAACGGAACCTAAAGGTAATTTTCAACGAATATAAAATTTAATGGTAATAAACAATACCACATACAGAAAAAGCGTATAAAATAACGCATGTTGGGCATGTGTAAATCGACCAAGTGAAACATGTGTACGTCGATTTTCCGAGAGAGATCTGTAAGACTCTTTTTTTTTTTTTGCATTCCTACCGGGTCTTAATTACCGCCCAGAATCGTCGTCTTGCGGCGGCACCATTTCACTAAATGGTCGCCGCCACAATACGTCGATCCTGCCGGCTATTCAACATTATCAGGTCAACTAAAATCACAATAAAATTGAATAAACCAGAAGCATGAGTCCACAACAATCACATAATATAAATAGTACATGTCCAAAATGAGATAGTCATAAATACTAATCAGAGTGAGGAAATAAAAGTAAAGTACAACTAGGGCCTAAGCCCGATCTAAATGTCTCCTCTTCGCCTCTCTCCTGCCAAAGATATAACAATCCAAACACCCACACGGCTCGACGCCCTCAATAGCATATAACTTTGCCCTCTGTCCTGGGTAGATGTGTTGTAAGACCCTCTTTTTTTTTTTTGCAAAAACCACCGGGTCTTAGGCCCAGAACCGCCGCTTTGCGGTGACACCTTCACTCGAGAAGTTCGCCACCACAAAACGCCGATTCTGCCGGCCAACTCGATCACAAGAAAAGTTCATAGAAGAGAAGGCAAGTCCACATAATCACATGAATTAAAACCATAGAGGTAAATGTCCACAGATATAACTGAATAAAGATAACAAAGGTACAAATAAAAGGGGCTCTTGCCCTGTACATCATTTCCTCACTACAAGATCACTCGCGGGAGCTAACTCCTAAGCAAAACTAAAGCTAATCGTCACCGACACTGAAACCGGAGCACTCTGACCTGACTGACCCATCCCTGCAGACTCCGGGCTCCAATGGTGCTGCAACACTGAATGCTTCTTTTCTTTTAACCTGCGGTTGCTGCCTCGCAATCCACGTCTACGTCTCCGCCGTCGGTCTCCTGATCGCTGTGCCGGAGGGGTTCCACTCATCATGGGACATCTGACCCGAGTATGTCCTGGCTGGTGACAATGGTAGCACGGCCGTGGGATCCACCACGTCGGATCCTGCTGTACCTGTTCCTTGAAGGGTGCTGCATCTCCTCGAACTCCTAAAATGATAAGGTCCACCGACCGTCAGTCAAAATGACTCAGCCAATTCCCCACCCCTCCCCCAATGGCTCCTAGGCACCGTATGGGAGGAGGAAGCGGAGGACATTCAAGGGGTAATTACAAGAGCAGATGACGGCGGATCTACCACTAAACAGGAGTTTATATGAATGAAGCAGTAAGTAAGCATAGTAAAGAACATGTAAAGAATAGTAAGCAGTATATATAATGACAGGGAAAATAATACAAAAGTAACCATTGATTTATAGGAATGCCCATACAAACCTATAGACCAAGGGGTCGTTTAGCAGGGCCTACCGTATAAGAAGTCCCATAACCGACTTATACGTTAGGGGTAGGTTGAATGCAATGATTATGCTATGGAATGCAAAGAATGCTGTTATGCTATGATCATGCAAGTGCAACACACACACTTCGACTCTATGCGCATAGACCTTTAGTTCCCCCTTTTTGGAGCGAGCTAGACTCCCAGGATACTCCCGTAGTGGCAAACGGAAGCGGTGGGTTGGGCCCCGCCCACCTCTAGGTTGGTATTCACACTACCCAACCTAGACCTATTGTACGCTTCCACTATACCCGCGGAGCGTCTGCGTACTCTTGCTGACTGGACCGCCAGACTATCAAGGCTAAGTGTAAAACCACACTCGCTGAGTCAACGTATTGACGTCGGTGTGAACGACCGTCCAATACCGAAGACCCACCACCTTCAGTGCACATGCAACATGTTCTACTTCCTATCTCTGAGCCATGAGTTCCCCGGGCTAACCCGCCCGCCATCAATAACCTTCCGAGCCAAAAGCTCCCCGGGCTAACCTGCCCGTCATCAATAACCTTCCGAGCCATAAGCTCACCAGACTAACCAGTCTGCTGCAACAGCCACCGAGCCCACCGCTCGGACAACCAATCCAACTAAACTTCCAAAACCACGGGGTGTAGATGAGTGTGTTATTAGTTAATCTTGTACCATGTCTTACTCCTATGAGTTAGGGTTAATCTTGGCCTTCCCGAGGGTTACCCTGTGAGGGGCTCGCTACGGTACTAGGAACTACAATGGGTTGACATCCCAAAGTTCTCATTCCCAAGACACTTAATAATGTTGGTTGCTACCCGTAAGAAAACCCCTTAAATACTTTTACCCGAATTAAACCTAAGGGCTTTTAGGTCCTAATAGACAAAGGATGATCTTTCGTCATCCACAGGACGACCCACCCCAAGGGAGGCACCCCACCATCCCAGAACTCATCAACCTTAAATCTCTCCAAGGGTCCTCTCATACCATACGATCACCATTCAATTCCCACATCTCCGATCAATGTATTCCAAAATGGCCTGTAACTCCAAACTGCCAATTTACTAAACGCAGACCACCCTTAACGTTTTGATCCTCGTGAAGGGAGGTACTCTAAATACTCAACTCCATGACCTACTGGATTTATTGGGAGTCCATGCTACTTAAATCAGATCAAATCCAGGGTTTCCTAATTTTCCCCATAATATTAATATTTTTACACAATTTCTCAAAGGGCAATTTTCTCAAGTTTGAACTACAAGTGCACTTTTCTGACTCCCAGTGCCTACCCCAATTTTTACATAAATCATGAGTACCTAAATATCAGTAGGTATAAACTTGTAGGAAAAACCAGCAAGATTTACTATTTTTAAAAAATTCCAAAACCCATTTATTTTCAATAAATTCCAAAGGAGGTACCCTCATATGGACTCCCAACCTTATGCAAATTCATACAGTGGTGAATCATACTAAAATATTCAGGTCTACCAAGTTTGACCACATAACACAGAGGTTACATTTGTAATTTCCTCAATGGATATATTTGTAAATAATTCCAAAATGAACTAGAGATACCAAAAATATTGATCCATAAATTATGAGAAAATTACAGTGGGTACATATTGGTATGAAAATACAACCAGCGAAGTTTCATGTCATTACAGAGATCTAACACCCTAAATTCAATCATCCCAAAAATTGCCAACAATGTGAAATATTACAATTTGGACCTCCAAAAGTTTTCTCCTGGTCTAACCAAATCTTCCAGAGATTTATAACATTAAAAATAAGTTTGTGACAGAAGGTGGTAAACCATTAAGTAATATTTCTCCCTAAAACCCAAAACCCTAATTATTTACAAATCTACCTAAGGGTTTATTACCTAGGTTTGACAACTCCAAACCTCTTCAAATTCACAAGGGAGGCTCCTCTGGTCACTATGACCTTCCCTCCAAAATTTTAGGTCAAACCATTAAGGTTTGACCCTACTTCCTTCTTTAGCCTCTAATTGCACCCCATTAGGGTTTAACCTAGGGTTAGGGTCAAAACTTCACCAACTCCACTCAAACTTCTTGTGAGGGTAGTATATCACTTATAACACTCAGAGGAGTTCAACACACCCCTCTCCAAGGACAAACTCCCCTATGTCCTTCACAACTCCAAATTCCACCCCATAGGGGTCAACCCTATGACCTTGAGCAAAACAACTCCAATGCTCACCAAACTCCTCATGGGGTCTCAACTTCATCCCACTGATCTTCCTAAGAAGTCTCAAGTCTCAAAGGACCTAAATGGCCAATGATTCTCTACTTGGCTATTTGCACCCCAAGGTGCTCTTACACCAAGCCCTAGGGCTAACCAACTCTCCATGACCTCAAAACTCCCTCAGAGGTGGCTTGGGTGATATTGGGGCAGTGGACAAGGATCCACTCCTTTTGGAGGTGGTTTGACCATGAAAAGCCCTAAGTGTCCCCTTAACACAATTTTCCCCTAAAAGGACAAAACTTTGGCCCAAGGATTACATAATCAAATGACCTCCAAATGAGGTGAGATTTTAACCAGGGGTTTATCATGACCCTAATGGTACCCCACCAAAATTTGGTGATGATTGGAGGTCATTTGACCCTCCAAATAATTTATGTAAGGATTATTAAATTTCTACAAAAACTTTAGGAAAACTAACTCCTAAAAATCTGATACTCAAACCTAATCTAGGTATAGGTCAAATGGATGCATAGCCAAAATATCAACTTCATCAGATTTGCCATTTAAGAGTTATCCTAGGTTTAAGGTCTGATTTAAGATTTGACCAGCCTCACTAGGATGAGTGCTGTGGGTTCCATACTTAACCAAATAGCCTAATTTCACTCCCATTAGGAAGTAGACATCAAGGCCTACAAATGTTATCTCTGGGCACTTTTCGAATTATGGCCTCTAAGGGCCTTAAAATCGGGTCACAAAGTCTGTCAAAAAGTGTGACAAATGATTATACAAATGTGATATAATCATTTCCTGGCTGCGCATAGCAAAAGGCGGCCAATCGGACGGCTCACAGCCATCGTTCCCGATCCGCCAATGGCTGTGATTTCGCGCGCCTGGACGAAGTTGCGGGCTGATTTCCGGCCACCGGAAGTCATCCCCGGCCAAACCCCCAAGCCACCACCATCGTGGGGGTCGGGGCTGTCGATTGCCGGTGACAGGGCGGCCGGAGGTGGCCGGAGTTGGTCCCCCGAATCTTCCATTTTCGGCCATGAACAATAAAGAAAACTGATTGGATTTAGCCCCAATCTCATTTGGTTTTGAAAACGAAGAAGGGGAGATCTATCCACAGAGGGAAGGATGGAGATTTGGACCTGATTTGGGGCTTGAAGTTGCGCCGACTGCCATTCCTCCATGGCCGGCCGCCATGGATTGCGAGCTCTGCATCCTCCACACCAAGGCGCCCGATCTCCTCTGGAAACAAGGGGGTTTCACTCCTCTCCGACCCCTGAAGGTAATGAGGGGTTCAATTTATGGCCATGGTGGCTTTAACCACAAAAGCCATTAATGGCCTTTTCGAATTCCACCAAGGCCGGCCCCCATACACTCCCCATGCCTTAATAAACCTTGGAAACTGCTGGGAACTCCTCCTCTCCCCTAGAGGAGATGAATGCAGCCATAAATGGGGAGAATTGAGGGGGGTTTCACCTTCCTCCATTGATGGCCTCATCTTTCTCTCTCCCCCAATTTGAATTTCTCTCTCCTACTTATCATGGCCGACTTCTACACACTCCCCTGAGTTAATTAGCAGTCAAGGGTGCTGGTCAAAGGGTCAATTTGGGCTTAGCCCAAAGGGATTGGGCTAGGTTCAAGAGGTTTGACCTAAATTGGGCAATTTTGACTTTTGGTCCAATTGACCAATTGGGTGACCCTATGATAGGGCTTTTGGGTCCATTGAACTCCAAATTAGGTTTAGAAACTAGTGGTGGGGTCAATTTGGTCACATGAGTCTTGGTTGACCCAATTTAAGCTGATTTGACCAAAATAGGCTAAGTTGACTTTGGTCAAATTGAGCCCTAGGGTTGACCCAGTCATGGGGCTTTTAGGTCTACTAGGTCTCTTATGGTATTCTAGACCTAGAAGAGTGATCAATTTGTCATGGTGGAGGTTAATTGACTCTAATTAGGCTACTTTGACCAATTTAGGGTTAGGGTTGACTTTGGTCAATTTGGCCTCTTTGGTTGACCCCAATGTGCCATTGGTGCCCTAAGGGGACCCCTAAAGGGTTAGGGATACTATGGTGGGGCCAAATGGTTAAGATGAGGCCCTAAAATCCAACCCTAAGCTAGGTCACTAGAAATTGCTATTTGCAGTCCAAGGCACTTTCAATCCTAATCTTGCCTAAGTTAAGGGGATTTCTACTCTACCAAAGCCTTGTCATGACCTTGTCAGGACAGATTCACCTAGGGGGTCTAGCTGTCTGGGGGATGTTACAAATCCCAATAAACAAAAAAAATAATTTCGTCCTCGAAATTCAGGTTAGGCTTGCGGGGTTTTCACCGCGAGTGACTGAACGTAACATCCCCTAAGAGTCAAAGTTATTCCTGGCTCGAAGAGCACCGACTATCTATGCCACACCATCTCTGGTGGCTCCAAGTTGTGCTCCTCCTGACCCTAAATAACCACATGTCTTAACCTCTGTAATCTTCTTGCGCCGCAAGACTCGCACCGTCGTATCATCTATCCTGACCGGGGTGACCTAGCTACGTTGGTCAATCTATCCTCGAACTTCCACTCTAACCTGGGCAGACTCTTATGCCTCTAAAGTTTTCTTCTCGCATTCAAATTCTTACTCCTTCAGGTACGTCCGAGTAATCAATCGTCTCCAATCTACAACTTTTCTGGTTCTTACTATTGATGGGACTAATCAAAATCGGCTAGCGTCCCAATCATCCTTAAATATTATTGGGGGTGCACTTGTGAACTTTTATGAGTATATGCTAACCAATCATAATGGTAAGATGACTCCCAATCACTTTCTACGTGAAGTTTGATTTATAAGGGCAAAATTTTGATACCTTAGGATTTTTCACAAGACAATTTCATCAAGGAAGTATCATCACGCTTATTTCATCAAAGTCCTGTCACTTCCACCTATGCTAGTCTTGATCACTCTCAAATGGTCTAAAGCGAGATAAACTTAGATCATTCTTACCATAGTGAAATCAAACACTATATTCCAAATCTAACAAGTCATCGTCTAAGATCTCTGGTTATTTATCCTCTAAGTTCACAAGGTATAAAGCTATTATTGTAGATAAAATTTTCTACCATGACAGAGCGTGATTTCTAACAAGTCATAAGTTAATCACTTCCGAATTCCCCCAACCACAGGAGCTTTCAAATTTACTTATAAGATCTACTTTCCGCCCTTAACTTCTATACATCAACATCCCTAATTGATTAATCCTGACGTCTTTACATTTCCAATGATTCAACTAAGGCCAAGTTGTTGTCCTGGTAATTCCTACTGATCATCATTCCAAACATATTGTTACACCATCTCACCTTCTTCCAAGTAACATCGAGTAAGGTCGACTTCAAAATCATAGTGTTCACGACAAAAATTTTTCCAACTTAGGTCTAAGGGAAAGCTAAGTCCGACCCTGACTTGCCCAATAAACAAAAGGTAAGCCCCAATAAACAAAGGACAAGCCCCCAATAAACAAAAGACAAGCCCCCAATAAACAAAAATTAGCCTCTTTGGGGTATCCTCGTACCTTCACCAATAGTTATACTTACGGTCTATTTCAGACTAGGTCATGGTATAAATTGTCCTAGTAAGTCACGTGTCCTAGTGGGGTTGAGTCTAACTCATTGACTAAAAGACTTCCTAAAGAGATCTTTGTAGCTGGAGGTATTCCCTGCTGGGGGCAGGGTTCGCCACAGGCTACAAAAGAAAACTTGACACTCGTAAAGAGATTTGACTAAGAAGATTCAGTTAAAAGTGGACCTTTCTCAATGTGATTCCCATATGGGCACACCACTGCTTCCGCTGCTAGTTTGTCCTCAAACTAAGCTCGTGCGGGGTGGCCCAGGGTTTTGTGGACTTCTTTTCTTCGGATCGAGGTTTGCCTCTGATACCACTTGTAAGACCCTCTTTTTTTTTTGCACAAACCACCGGGTCTTAGGCCCAGAACCGCCGCTTTGCGGTGACACCTTCACTCGAGAAGTTCGCCACCACAAAACGCCGATTCTGTCGGCCAACTCGATCACAAGAAAAGTTCATAGAAGAGAAGGCAAGTCCACATAATCACATGAATTAAAACCATAGAGGTAAATGTCCACAGATATAACTGAATAAAGATAACAAAGGTACAAATAAAAGGGGCTCTTGCCCTGTACATCATTTCCTCACTACAAGATCACTCGCGGGAGCTAACTCCTAAGCAAAACTAAAGCTAATCGTCACCGACACTGAAACCGGAGCACTCTGACCTGACTGACCCATCCCTGCAGACTCCGGGCTCCAATGGTGCTGCAACACTGGATGCTTCTTTTCTTTTAACCTGCGGTTGCTGCCTCGCAATCCACGTCTACATCTCCGCCGTCGGTCTCCTGATCGCTGTGCCGGAGGGGTTCCACTCATCATGGGACATCTGACCCGAGTATGTCCTGGCTGGTGACAATGGTAGCACGGCCGTGGGATCCACCACGTCGGATCCTGCTGTACCTGTTCCTTGAAGGGTGCTGCATCTCCTCGAACTCCTAAAATGATAAGGTCCACCGACCGTCAGTCAAAATGACTCAGCCAATTCCCCACCCCTCCCCCAATGGCTCCTAGGCACCGTATGGGAGGAGGAAGCGGAGGACATTCAAGGGGTAATTACAAGAGCAGATGACGGCGGATCTACCACTAAACAGGAGTTTATATGAATGAAGCAGTAAGTAAGCATAGTAAAGAACATGTAAAGAATAGTAAGCAGTATATATAATGACAGGGAAAATAATACAAAAGTAACCATTGATTTATAGGAATGCCCATACAAACCTATAGACCAAGGGGTCGTTTAGCAGGGCCTACCGTATAAGAAGTCTCATAACCGACTTATACGTTAGGGGTAGGTTGAATGCAATGATTATGCTATGGAATGCAAAGAATGTTGTTATGCTATGATCATGCAAGTGCAACACACACACTTCGACTCTATGCGCATAGACCTTTAGTTCCCCCTTTTTGGAGCGAGCTAGACTCCCAGGATACTCCCGTAGTGGCAAACGGAAGCGGTGGGTTGGGCCCCGCCCACCTCTAGGTTGGTATTCACACTACCCAACCTAGACCTATTGTACGCTTCCACTATACCCGCGGAGCGTCTGCGTACTCTTGCTGACTGGACCGCCAGACTATCAAGGCTAAGTGTAAAACCACACTCGCTGAGTCAACGTATTGACGTCGGTGTGAACGACCGTCCAATACCGAAGACCCACCACCTTCAGTGCACATGCAACATGTTCTACTTCCTATCTCTGAGCCATGAGTTCCCCGGGCTAACCCGCCCGCCATCAATAACCTTCCGAGCCAAAAGCTCCCCGGGCTAACCTGCCCGTCATCAATAACCTTCCGAGCCATAAGCTCACCAGACTAACCAGTCTGCTGCAACAGCCACCGAGCCCACCGCTCGGACAACCAATCCAACTAAACTTCCAAAACCACGGGGTGTAGATGAGTGTGTTATTAGTTAATCTTGTACCATGTCTTACTCCTATGAGTTAGGGTTAATCTTGGCCTTCCCGAGGGTTACCCTGTGAGGGGCTCGCTACGGTACTAGGAACTACAATGGGTTGACATCCCAAAGTTCTCATTCCCAAGACACTTAATAATGTTGGTTGCTACCCGTAAGAAAACCCCTTAAATACTTTTACCCGAATTAAACCTAAGGGCTTTTAGGTCCTAATAGACAAAGGATGATCTTTCGTCATCCACAGGACGACCCACCCCAAGGGAGGCACCCCACCATCCCAGAACTCATCAACCTTAAATCTCTCCAAGGGTCCTCTCATACCATACGATCACCATTCAATTCCCACATCTCCGATCAATGTATTCCAAAATGGCCTGTAACTCCAAACTGCCAATTTACTAAACGCAGACCACCCTTAACGTTTTGATCCTCATGAAGGGAGGTACTCTAAATACTCAACTCCATGACCTACTGGATTTATTGGGAGTCCATGCTACTTAAATCAGATCAAATCCAGGGTTTCCTAATTTTCCCCATAATATTAATATTTTTACACAATTTCTCAAAGGGCAATTTTCTCAAGTTTGAACTACAAGTGCACTTTTCTGACTCCCAGTGCCTACCCCAATTTTTACATAAATCATGAGTACCTAAATATCAGTAGGTATAAACTTGTAGGAAAAACCAGCAAGATTTACTATTTTTAAAAAATTCCAAAACCCATTTATTTCCAATAAATTCCAAAGGAGGTACCCTCATATGGACTCCCAACCTTATGCAAATTCATACAGTGGTGAATCATACTAAAATATTCAGGTCTACCAAGTTTGACCACATAACACAGAGGTTACATTTGTAATTTCCTCAATGGATATATTTGTAAATAATTCCAAAATGAACTAGAGATACCAAAAATATTGATCCATAAATTATGAGAAAATTACAGTGGGTACATATTGGTATGAAAATACAACCAGCAAAGTTTCATGTCATTACAGAGATCTAACACCCTAAATTCAATCATCCCAAAAATTGCCAACAATGTGAAATATTACAATTTGGACCTCCAAAAGTTTTCTCCTGGTCTAACCAAATCTTCCAGAGATTTATAACATTAAAACTAAGTTTGTGACAGAAGGTGGTAAACCATTAAGTAATATTTCTCCCTAAAACCCAAAACCCTAATTATTACAAATCTACCTAAGGGTTTATTACCTAGGTTTGACAACTCCAAACCTCTTCAAATTCACAAGGGAGGCTCCTCTGGTCACTATGACCTTCCCTCCAAAATTTTAGGTCAAACCATTAAGGTTTGACCCTACTTCCTTCTTTAGCCTCTAATTGCACCCCATTAGGGTTTAACCTAGGGTTAGGGTCAAAACTTCACCAACTCCACTCAAACTTCTTGTGAGGGTAGTATATCACTTATAACACTCAGAGGAGTTCAACACACCCCTCTCCAAGGACAAACTCCCCTATGTCCTTCACAACTCCAAATTCCACCCCATAGGGGTCAACCCTATGACCTTGAGCAAAACAACTCCAATGCTCACCAAACTCCTCATGGGGTCTCAACTTCATCCCACTGATCTTCCTAAGAAGTCTCAAGTCTCAAAGGACCTAAATGGCCAATGATTCTCTACTTGGCTATTTGCACCCCAAGGTGCTCTTACACCAAGCCCTAGGGCTAACCAACTCTCCATGACCTCAAAACTCCCTCAGAGGTGGCTTGGGTGATATTGGGGCAGTGGACAAGGATCCACTCCTTTTGGAGGTGGTTTGACCATGAAAAGCCCTAAGTGTCCCCTTAACACAATTTTCCCCTAAAAGGACAAAACTTTGGCCCAAGGATTACATAATCAAATGACCTCCAAATGAGGTGAGATTTTAACCAGGGGTTTATCATGACCCTAATGGTACCCCACCAAAATTTGGTGATGATTGGAGGTCATTTGACCCTCCAAATAATTTATGTAAGGATTATTAAATTTCTACAAAAACTTTAGGAAAACTAACTCCTAAAAATCTGATACTCAAACCTAATCTAGGTATAGGTCAAATGGATGCATAGCCAAAATATCAACTTCATCATATTTGCCATTTAAGAGTTATCCTAGGTTTAAGGTCTGATTTAAGATTTGACCAGCCTCACTAGGATGAGTGCTGTGGGTTCCATACTTAACCAAATAGCCTGATTTTACTCCCATTAGGAAGTAGACATCAAGGCCTACAAATGTTATCTCTGGGCACTTTTCGAATTATGGCCTCTAAGGGCCTTAAAATCGGGTCACAAAGTCTGTCAAAAAGTGTGACAAATGATTATACAAATGTGATATAATCATTTCCTGGCTGCGCATAGCAAAAGGCGGCCAATCGGACGGCTCACAGCCATCGTTCCCGATCCGCCAATGGCTGTGATTTCGCGCGCCTGGACGAAGTTGCGGGCTGATTTCCGGCCACCGGAAGTCATCCCCGGCCAAACCCCCAAGCCACCACCATCGTGGGGGTCGGGGCTGTCGATTGCCGGTGACAGGGCGGCCGGAGGTGGCCGGAGTTGGTCCCCCGAATCTTCCATTTTCGGCCATGAACAATAAAGAAAACTGATTGGGTTTAGCCCCAATCTCATTTGGTTTTGAAAACGAAGAAGGGGAGATCTATCCACAGAGGGAAGGATGGAGATTTGGACCTGATTTGGGGCTTGAAGTTGCGCCGACTGCCATTCCTCCATGGCCGGCCGCCATGGATTGCGAGCTCTGCATCCTCCACACCAAGGCGCCCGATCTCCTCTGGAAACAAGGGGGTTTCACTCCTCTCCGACCCCTGAAGGTAATGAGGGGTTCAATTTATGGCCATGGTGGCTTTAACCACAAAAGCCATTAATGGCCTTTTCGAATTCCACCAAGGCCGGCCCCCATACACTCCCCATGCCTTAATAAACCTTGGAAACTGCTGGGAACTCCTCCTCTCCCCTAGAGGAGATGAATGCAGCCATAAATGGGGAGAATTGAGGGGGGTTTCACCTTCCTCCATTGATGGCCTCATCTTTCTCTCTCCCCCAATTTGAATTTCTCTCTCCTACTTATCATGGCCGACTTCTACACACTCCCCTGAGTTAATTAGCAGTCAAGGGTGCTGGTCAAAGGGTCAATTTGGGCTTAGCCCAAAGGGATTGGGCTAGGTTCAAGAGGTTTGACCTAAATTGGGCAATTTTGACTTTTGGTCCAATTGACCAATTGGGTGACCCTATGATAGGGCTTTTGGGTCCATTGAACTCCAAATTAGGTTTAGAAACTAGTGGTGGGGTCAATTTGGTCACATGAGTCTTGGTTGACCCAATTTAAGCTGATTTGACCAAAACAGGCTAAGTTGACTTTGGTCAAATTGAGCCCTAGGGTTGACCCAGTCATGGGGCTTTTAGGTCTACTAGGTCTCTTATGGTATTCTAGACCTAGAAGAGTGATCAATTTGTCATGGTGGAGGTTAATTGACTCTAATTAGGCTACTTTGACCAATTTAGGGTTAGGGTTGACTTTGGTCAATTTGGCCTCTTTGGTTGACCCCAATGTGCCCTTGGTGCCCTAAGGGGACCCCTAAAGGGTTAGGGATACTATGGTGGGGCCAAATGGTTAAGATGAGGCCCTAAAATCCAACCCTAAGCTAGGTCACTAGAAATTGCTATTTGCAGTCCAAGGCACTTTCAATCCTAATCTTGCCTAAGTTAAGGGGATTTCTACTCTACCAAGGCCTTGTCATGACCTTGTCAGGACAGATTCACCTGGGGGGTCTAGCTGTCTGGGGGATGTTACATGTGCAAAGTAGGTAAATGAGGTGTCTTGCTTACCGGTGCTCTCCCAGCAGCAGCGGAGAGTCCGACTCCAGGTCTGGTCACCGTCTCACGTTCCTCCCTCGGGGAGATGTCCTGCCCTTCCTGGTTCTCATGTAATAATGAGGTCCATCGACCGTCAGTCTATAAGACTCATCATATTCCTCACCGCCTCCACCCGCGACTCCTAGGCACCGAGCGGGAGAAGGAAGCGGAGGACATCAATGAATAATGAATCAAGCAGGTGATAAGTATCTGGACTAGCAGAGTATAAAAGTACTAACAATAATGGTTTACAAATCTATACCAGCAATAGTAAGTGCGGCAGTAATAAATAAGAGACAGTATAAGTAAAAGAGCAGGTATAATAAATAAGAGTAGCTACGAATGTAACCTCAACTTATATGCACACACAATAGCACATAAGCTAAGGGATATGGCACTAAGGTAAACTCATCGTATAAATGAGCCCATACTAGTTTATATGATGAGGTCTCTGTTTTATGCAAGAATGTTATGTTATGATATGCAATACAATGGTGCAACTCACGCACACGACTCTGTACGTACAGATCTTTAGTTCCTACTTTTCGAAGGTTGCTAGCCTCTCGGGCACCTCCCGTCGTGGTCAAACGGTGGCAGAGGAGCGGGCATCTCCTCACCTAGGTGGGTAAGTCACACTACCAGACCTAGGCCCTAACGTATGTTGTGATACCGGTACCCGGTACTCACGAGCTCCTGCGTACTCTACTAAATTTAGCCAGGCAGGGAATAGGGAATCCGTCCCGTCGGACGCATAATAAAAATAACCTGGCCCCTAATCAAACCACTAGCACTGCCGAGTCAACGAACTGCTGTCGGTGTGACGACTAAGCCAGAACCGAAGACCCACCACATCTTATGCACATGCAGATATGTATTATCTCTTACCACTGAGCCTTCAGCCCGTAATTCTAAACCAACATTATAAAAATCGAGTCAACCGCTCGCGGGACTATCCTAGTCCTTCCTTATATCTCGAGTCTATCACTCGCAGGACAATCTCAGTCCTTCCTTATATCTCGAGCATACCGCTCGCAGGACTATCATAGTCCTTCCTCATATTCTCGAGCCTACCGCTCGCAGGACTATCTCAGTCCTTCCTTATAACTCGAGTCTACCGCTCGCAGGACTATCTCGGTCCTTCCTTATATCTCGAGCCAACCGCTCGCAGGACTATCCTAGTCCTTCCTTGTAACTCGAGCTTACCGCTCGCAGGACTATCCTAGTCCTTATTTCATTTCTTCCCAAATTTGGGAGAGAGATTATATTCCAAGTCTCCTACTTTACTACTCTTGTCTATTGTTAGTTGATCTTAGAAGCTTGGGGGGAATCCTGGACTTCCCGTGGATTACCCGGTGAAGGGCTCACAAAGGTACTAGAGAATGTGATGGTGGCTGAAGCCCAAATTCCCCTTTTCAGGATATTTACTCTTATTGGTTTCTACCCATTCTTATGCGCCAATTTGCTCTCCAATTGCTCCAAATTTTATGGTGGATTAACATTTGACTCGGATTGCCGAGTGTCAGTGTTCAATTGACATCGAAACTCTACCTCTCCTAGTGGCCGGCTACTTCATCGTGTTATCTCTCAATTACAACTGATGGTCCCAATCCTCATAACCATCACCCATTACTTGTCATGGCCCCGTTCCCCTCCTCATATCGTTGTATACCCCACCCCCCCCACCCCCCCCCCCCCCCCCACCCCACCCCCCACCCCCAAATCGATGAATTACTAAACGCACCCCAACTCTGCATTATGTGTTGTCACAAATTGGAACGATCGCTAATCACCCTCTATAATGCACCCAATGTTCTAGGTAATAATACTTGAGTGTGTGGGGATCAATATGGGTTCTAAATCAATACTTCGATTTTTACTATCCGCAAACCAAGAGGGGATTAAACTAAGTTTGGTTCCTATGATATAATCTTGACACTATCATGTCCAAATGAGTTCCAAATTTTACCATAGGTTCGTGATGAGTAAATTAGGGGTTGACCATAGTTTTGACACATTTCTATTAGATTTGGCTTCTCTTTAAGATTAATTACCCAATTGTCTTAACCTAAATTACAAAGAAGACATTTCATATTTTGTGAAGGATCTATCCTAAATTTTCATCCCAACAACATGATATTTATTCTACTGTTGTAACTCAACATAAAACTACAAGTTCCAGAGAATCACAATTTTTAATATTTAAATTTCTCAATAAACAATTAAAATACCCAAGGAAGACATTTCATATTTTGTGAAGGATCTATCCTAAATTTTCATCCCAACAACATGATATTTATTCTACTGATGTAACTCAACATAAAACTACAATTTCCAGAGAATCACAATTTTCTATATTTAAATTTCTCAATAAACAATTAAAATACCCAAGGAAGACATTTCATATTTTGTGAAGGATCTATCCTAAATTTTCATCCCAACAACATGATATTTATTCTACTGATGTAACTCAACATAAAACTGTCATTTCCAGAGGATCATAAATTTGCAACAATTATTTTCACCATAATTAAATTAAACTCCATTTATGGTTTTTCCAAGGTTTGTGAAGGACCTAACCTAAATTTTCATCAAAATAATTTGAGATAATTACTACTTGTGTGTCACACTATAAAACTACCAAATCCAGAAAATCAATATTTTATGAACTATATTACCCTATTTTGAGAATTAAATAAAAATAAGGGTTTACAATTGATTTGTAAAGTGACTACTGTATAAAATCATCAACATGATTTGAATTAATTACAAGAGATCCATAACATGAAAATATCACTATAGCCAGAGATTGGGAATTTTACAAACTATTTCACCCCCTTAAATTAATTAATTACAAAAGGGGGGTTTTTTCTCAATAAATTGATATCTACTGCAAAGATTCATCTAAAAATCATGGGAAATTTTACAGAGCTATAAGATCACTAAGAGAATCTACAAGAATAATTTCATAATTTTCCAAATGCATATGAGACCGAAATATCATACTTGAATAAATTTGACCTAACCAAATTGTACCACCCGTAATTCGTCGAGATCAGAAATGCCTAAGGAGACGCCTATTCGAGGACCTCACTGGGCGAGCAGAGGCGAGCATGGGGCGATCATGGGCGAGCACAGGCGAGCAGAGGCGAGCATGGGCGAGCATGGGGCGAGCATGGGCGAGCATAGGCGAGCAGAGGCGAGCATGGGCGAGCATGGGCAAGCATGGGCGAGCACGGGCGAGCATGGGCGAGCACGGGCGAGCATGGGCGAGCAGAGGCGAGTAGAGACAAGCATGGGTGAGCATAGGACGAGCAGAGGCGAGCAGAAGCGAGCAGAGGCAAGCATAGGCGAGCATGTGCGAGCATGGGGTGAGCAGAGGCGAGCAGAGGAGAGCAGGGGCGAACAGAGGCGAGTAGCCCTTGTTACTAGCGAGCATAGGCAGTATACTCGTCTGCCCCCCCCCCCCAGGATTTCTCTATAAATAGACCCACAGGGGTGCTAGAAATGACACTTTTGGAAGTGGTCGAGGTCCCCCCCCCAAGCTGGATACTCGCCAAGTCCATGCCCGTCTAGTACCTTGCCCAGCTTTTGGTTGTGGAGGGGAAGTTTCTCCCAAACTTTCGCGTATGTGGTGGGACCTCCCTGCTAGAGCACTTGGGGTGTGCTTATAGTCGTTTTCTCTCTCCTATTTTAGCTATCCGAGCCGTGGCGTTTGACCGTGAGATCAGTAACCTCCGACTGCATTGATCTAAATTTTGGAGTCGGGATTTTCCTGGCTTCAACAGTCAGCATCATCATGCAGAAGGAGGAAGGCGAGGTGGTAGACAAGGTGATGGAAGAGATGAAGAGGCTGGAGGTGGACGAAGAAGGGGAGGAGAAGGAGATCCTATTTGAAGGTGGGATTTCAGAGAAAAGTGAATATCAGCGGAGAGTTGAAGGAGGGTGATAAGGAGAAGATTATGTTCTGCATCTAGAAGAACTCATACATCTTCGCTTGGAGCATCGCTGACATGCCAGACATCGATGCAGACATCGCTTGCCACCACCTCAACCTAGATAAGAGAGTCCTTCACATCCAACAGAAGAAGAGGGCGACCACCACTACCTTGACCGAGCCCATCCGAGAGGAAGTTAAGAAGTTGTTAGAGGCAGAGTTTGTGTCGAAAATTCAGTATCCAGGCTGGGTCTCCAATGTTGTAATGGTGAAGAAGGGAGAGGGAAAATGAAGTATGGGTATCAATTTATCAATTCTTAATAAAGCTTGCCCTAATGACTGTTATCCTTTGCCTCAAATCGACGCGTTGGTAGACTTAACCGTCGATTTTTTTGTCATGAGTCTTTTGGTTGCTTTCTCTGGATACATCAAATCTGCATGCATCCTCCCGATGTAAAAAAATGTATCCTTCATTACCAACGATGGATACTATTGTTACAAGATGATGCCTTTCAGGATCAAGAATGCAGGTGCCACCTACCAGATGATGATGGACTGGATGTTTAAGGAGCATAAGGGACGTAACCTTGAAGTGTATGTCGACGATTTCATGATGAAACACAAGAGTGTGGAGGAGCATCTCAGAGACTTGGCAGAGACTTTCTTTATCCTCCGCAAGTTCAAGATGAGGCTAAACCCGACGAAGTGCGTCTTCAGTGTCGGGAAGGGAAAGTTTCTTGGTCATCTCCTAACCACGACGGGAGTAAAATTGAATCCAGATGAGGTCGAGGCAATCATTGAGATGGAAGTGCCTATAAACACAATGGAAGTTCAACGCCTGATAGGTAGGTTGCCGGCGCTTAGTAGGTTCCTCTCCAGAGCAGGGGAGAAATGCTCGCCCTTCTTGTCACGACCCGTCTCGACAAGAGTCAGAGTGCGCTTCGGGGCGGGCCGTGATGCCATAGGCATGGGTGAAAAGGAATCCATGTCTGCTAAGGCGGAGACAGAAAAACAAAAAAATAAGTTCTAAAATAATTAATTTGAAGAAAAATAGTTTGTTTTTATGCGGAAGCTATCAAGTTATCAGTGAAAATGAGTTGATGCACATGTATTTTTGCAAAGAAAAATTTATGATACAAGTTCTGGAACAAAAATTTATGCAGTGAACATCGCAAATGAATGAACATGCAAAACATGTCAAATTCTAGTAAATATAATATTTAGCCTAGCAGTTGTCCATGAAACAAGAGAAAATGACTGATCGTAATTACTACATAACAGAAATATCCGACGGTAAAAGAAATGAAAGATAAACACAAAACCTGAAGCTTGACGCAGATCGGCCTCAGCGAGCAGGCGGCGCGTGCGCAAACACTAAGGCAAATCCAAAACAAGAAGGAAAAGCCTCAGAACATTGATAACATAAGCAAGGTAAATTACAAACTAGCAAGGGAAACAGCAATGTATAAGTACCAGTTTTATCAGAAGCAAAGCTAGCAAGGCAGACAGTAAGCAAGACGAGTAAAAATAATCAGAATTATTAGGCTATTCTGAAGCACAACAAAGATTCAGTCATGTAATGTCATTAGTTGTAATCATTGAAAGGTGCAAGTGTTTCTTTCTGATGCACGAGATTCTAACAGGAGTCTAAATGCGGCGGCCACGACTGGAGGAGGAGACGCCGATGTGCAGGGAGACGGAAGGTGCACGCGGGAGCATCGAACGGGAGACGGGGGCGCGCGCGAGACAGGGCTGCGGGAGCCCTAGCCGAACAGATATGGGATTAAATCGGGGGGGGGGGGAGCTTGCGGGTTATTAAATCAAGGGGGCTGGGGCTTAGGCTGCGGATAGCCTGCAAGGCTTCTAAAATAAATGTTATATTATTTGTATTATTTTAGGGTTGTTACAATCTCCCCTACTTAAGAAGTTTCGTCCCGAAACTTTCTGAGAATTCTCCGAATGGGGATCTTATGGCGAAGATTCAGATGTCATTCTTTTCAACAAGACTTTCAAATCAAGACATGAAAGCTAACTATGAATACGCTGAAACAGAAAGGAAAACAAGCGCGGAGACATACCAAGATCAAGAGAAAAATTTGCGGATTCTTGCTTCGCACACCAGATTCCAGTTCTCGAGAGAAATATTCAGATTTTTCATGCATTCAAAACACAGTTATCATCGGGATGATTTTTCTTTCGAAACTCATGATACTCTACGATCTTAGCGGGTATGGCCAGATACGAAGGATTGGATTCAGGGAACACAGGAATTGCTTCACTTAGCTCGGAATTGAGAGATAAGACTCAAGAAGTCGGGAGCGAAGAATCTTTGCACGAAATGGTAACTTACTTGCGATGTTGACGCTCAAGAGCTAGCTAGAAGGAGATACTGGAGAATCAGACGAGATCGATAAACAAGCAGAACATGAAGCACTGATTACGAATACCGGGGATTTGAAACTAGAGATTCTAACACATTTCCTACTGTCAGGTACATAAATTATGTAATAATTACAGTATTTTCATTGGACAACTTTAGGTAATGATCATGCAAGTGCAAAATTGGAATCATGTGCGATGTCAAGCAAGTAGAAAAATCATGCGTGTGCAATCATTAATGTTGTTCTTGGCTTCACACTTGTGCAATGATTTATGATATGAATGCAAATGAATGGATACACATGCCATGTTAAGCACCTATATCACTTAACATGTCATGCATATTGAGACTCTAATGCCAACGCACTTGAAAATATTAAACCGCCCATACAATTTAATATTCGCAAGCGGTGTAATTCCTAATGAAATTCATATGCACAAAAATGTTAAGTTTGACCATAAACCCTTAACATTCGTGTGCATACTACTCATGCTTATGAGTGAGTGTGTGCGTGTTTCAGCCGTGAACAACAAATAATGACAAGGTGCGTGAAGAATTGATGCATGTACATATATTTATAAAATAAGATTTAAAATATTTGATAATTGTAAAATACTTTATCTTTAGAAACAAACCTGGCTCTGATACCAACTGTCACGACCCGTCTTGACAAGAGTCAGAGTGCGCTTCGGGGCGGGCCGTGATGCCACAGGCATGGGCGAAAAGGAATCTATGTCTGCTAAGGCGGAGACAGAAAAACAAAAAAAAATTCTAAAATAATTAATTTGAAGAAAAACAATTTGTTTTTATGCGGAAGCTATCAAGTTATCAGTGAAAAAGATTTGATGCACATGTATTTTTGCAAAGAAAAACTTATGATACAAGTTCTGGAACAGAAATTTATGCAGTGAACATCGTAAATGAATGAACATGCAAAACATGTCAAATTCTAGTACATATAATATTTAGTCTAGCAGTTGTCCATGAAACAAGAGAAAATGACTGATCGTAATTACTACATAACAGAAATATCTGACAGTAAAAGAAATGAAACATAAACACAAAACCTGAAGCTTGACGCAGATCGGCCTCAGCGAGCAGGCGGCGCATGCGCAAACACTAAGGCAAATCCAAAACAAGAAGAAAAAACCTCAGAACATTGATAACATATGCAAGGTAAGTTACAAACTAGCAAGGGAAACAACAATGTATAAGTACCAGTTTTATCAGAAGCAAAACTAGCAAGGCAGACAACAAGCAAGACGAGTAGAAATAATCAGAATTATTAGGCCATTCCGAAGCACAACAAAGATTCAGTCATGTAATGTCATTAGTTGTAATCATTGAAAGGTGCAAGTGTTTCTTTCTGATGCACGAGATTCTAACAGGAGTCTAAATGCAAGGCTTATCAAAGTAATTGGGCTTGCTATGACATTATTGGTTCCCGTTACAAGGTAAGCGGGAACTCGCTTCAAGGCGTCACATCAATTTAACACTATCTTTCAATGATTGCTAAGCACATAAATGAACTGAAGGATTCATGATTCAGACAGATTCAGGTTCAGATATAGGTTCAGATTCAAGACTTGCCGGAGATTCAGGAATAAACAGATAAAAGATCATGTAATATCATAAGCTGTAATCAATGAAATGCGTAGGTGTTTATAGTGGGCGCACATGGTTCACACTCATGTCCGGGTGTAAGGCTTACTGGAATAAAAGTATTTCCCGCTTACCGTGACCATGCAATCAAGACGATGCACCACCTAAACCCTAGCTTCCAAGATTTACTTATGACACACAGGACCTTAGTGATTCAGAAATTTAAGCTCGCTACGACCGATCCTTTGTTCCCATTAGGGATTCAAGAGGGAACCCAAGTCAAGGAGTTTCATCAATTAAACCCTACTCTTCAATGTTAACTTACGTTATTATTGACTTAGCGCAGAATTTCGTGGTTGCTAGCATATCAAGACATGTAAACCAAGATACTGATTCAGATATACAAGAGTATATTTTACAAACGTGAAACGAGAGGAATCAAGTTATAGAACGTTATTTAACCAAGTCTTGAAACCAGACAGGCATAAGAAACAAGATTCGATGACTCAGAGAACTCGATAGAGAGTTTTGAAACTTGCAGATTCAAGTATTCACGAGTAATAAGATTACTATACAACATTTTTTAGGATATCCAGTATTCCTTTAGCTTACGTCATTTCCAAGACACGAATATCTTCTAAGTAATCATGTGTACGAGTCGAATATTTTATATCAATCACAATTCATCTATTTGCTAGCAAGAAATCTTAACATTTGTCAATATACCAATTAATGTTCATGCTCAAGAGAACTAATAATCCTCCAATCAAAATCAACATTTCACATTTCAAATTCATGTTATCCCAAACGCGTGAAACCTCAAACTACTATCAAGTCAATTCAAGCAATCAAAAACTGAACTTATTTGGTGAAACGTGTATTCAAGGGTGAAACATAAAATCATAAGAACAGTCTATGCAAAATAAAATTCAATGTTTGCAAGAGAGGGATCTCTACTTGCCTTAAATGAGGCTGAATCTGACGGCGACGGCTAAGCGCGGAAGCAAAAGCAGACATCACATTTTGAACCTGATCAAGCACACCGAAGGCGACATAGCATAAATTACTACGCTAATACAAGCATTCGAAGACGCGAAAAATAAACTATGGGGGTTTAGCAGATTTTACCTCCCTCAAAAGAGAGGGGAGAAGAAATTCCACGCGAAGACGGAGACTTGACGGCGCTTAGGTTGCGGAAACCCTAAATCGGAGAGGTTTTTGCGAGATCCCGCCAATTAGAGCGACGAATGGCACCGGGGCACGAATACCTAAAGATTTGGTGATTAGGAAGTGCACCAAATCTGAAATGCAAATTAAACGCAGCTACAATCACAAAATTTGCCAAAATAATCTAGGAGAAATCTGAATAAAGAGGGAAAGATAGAGATTCTTACCCAAGGAAGTCGAATCCGAGCCCAAGGAAGAGAGGGAAGGGGAACCCTAGATGTCCATCTCCCAAAACCCAGTCCAGACGAGGAAGAGGAGGAGGCGATGATAGCCATGGCAAGAGGGGGAGGGTGCTGCCGACTGCAGGAGATCGGCCAGAGGAAGAGCAGCCGTCGACCACGAGCAGGAGGAGGCGGAGGCGAAAGGCTGCTAACAGGAAGGAAGCGCAAGAGGCGGCGGCCACGCCTGGAGGAGGAGACGCCGACGAGCAGGGAGACGGAAGGTGCACGCGGGAGCATCGAACGGGATACGGGGGCGCGCGCGAGACAGGGCTGCGGGAGCCCTAGCCGAACGGATATGGGATTAAATCGGGGGTGGGGGGGGGGGGGAGCTTGCGGGTTATTAATTCAAGGGGGCTGGGGCTTGGGCTGCGGATAGCATGCAAGGCTTCTAAAATAAATGTTATATTATTTGTATTATTTTAGGGTTGTTACACTTCTTTAAAACACTCTGAGACACCAAGAAGTTTGAGTGGTCGGCCGAGTGTCAAGCCTTCGAGAGCTTGAAGTTCCAACTAATCTGGGCACCCTTGTTGTAAGGGCTCAGGGAGGGAGAGAACCTCTTCTTTTACGTCGAGGTAGAAGCCGAGGCAGTGAGCTCGGTCCTGGTCCACGAGGAGGGTAAAAAGCAACTCCCGATCTACTACGTGAGTAGGGTCTTGCGGAAGGCGGAGCTGCGTTACCCCATCCTGAAAAAGCTAATTTTTGTCTTAATCATCTCAATCAGGAAGCTCCGACCCTATTTCCAGGCTCACTCGATCAGAGTGGTGACAGATCATCCCCTACGCAACATCCTCGAAGGAGTGCAGCATTCAGGGAGATTGGCCAAATAGTCGGTAGAGCTTAGCGAGTTGGACGTCACCTACGTCCCTCGGCTAGCCATGAAGTCCCAAGCAGTGACAGATTTTCTGGCAAACTACACGTTGAAGGTAGATGAGGCAGAGGCACCCCGGCCAGCGGGTGGCTTGAGAGATATTTGTGGGCGGAGCTTCGGGGAGAAACTCCTATGGGGGAGACGTCATCCTAATCAGTCCTCGGGGTGCCAGGATAGAGCATGTCATTGATTTCCACTTCCCGGTCACCAATAACCAAGCGAAGTATGAGTCCGTGGTCGTAGGGCTTCGCCTGCCCGGGAGCTAGGGATCAAAGACATCTGAGTTTACACCGATTTCATGGTGTCCGCCTCAAAAGTTCAAGGAGAGTTCGAAGCAAGAGAGTTGGTACTGTAGCGCTATCTGGTAAAGGTTAAAGGTTTGATGGACATGTTCCGGTCCTTCTTCATACAACATGTTTCTGTGATCTTTTTGAAACAGACTAGCGTTAAAACGGAATGTCAAACAAAGCCTTCATGATATCACAAAGATTTCCTCTACATACAATGTCTACTTATAAAAACCAAAAACATTTGGCAAAATAAAAAAAACATATACATTCTAATTTTAGAATTAATGGAGCAAAAAAAATCAATGATAGTAATATCTCACAAAATGGAGATCAGATGATCAAAAAGAGAGCGAATCATTCCACTTTATTGAGATGTCGTGAGGGAAGCAAGAGACAAAGTTGACGTGGGAAGCAACAGAATCAACGATTGCGACTTCAATGAGGGGGCATGCATTAATCTTTGATGAGCTGATGAAGGAGAGCAAATGGGCGGCGAAGTCCGCCGGAGGATGACAAGAGACCGTGTGATGGCGGTGAGCGTTTATTTGCATTCCGACACCGTGCCGTACATGTAATTTTACGTAAATGAGACCAAATGTTGACGAATGTCAACGAGCTAGTTAATAAAGTGCCAACCAAAGTCTTAAACTCAGGCTTCATTTGGCGGCGTTTTCGCGCGGCGTTTTGGGCAAACGCCGCCGGACGGCGGGTAAACAAACGCCGTCCGACAGCGTTTGCTCCGGTTGGACCCGCCGCGCCTTTCAAAACAGGGCAAAAAGCCCCGTTTTGATCCCCGCCTCCTCCCCTCCGTTCCCAATCCCGCGGCTCCACACGCCCCTTCCGCCCGCCACCGCCAATGAGGCTTCATTTGGCGCGGCGGTGGCGGGCGGAAGGGGCGTGTGGAGCCGCGGGATTGGGAACGGAGGGGAGGAGGCGGGGATCGAAACGGGGCTTTTTGCCCTGTTTTGAAAGGCGCGGCGGATCCAACCGGAGTAAACGCTGCCAAACGGCGTTTGTTTACCCGCCGTCCGGCGGCGTTTGCCCAAAACGTCGCGCGAAAACGCAGCGCCAAATGAAGCCGAAGCCTCAAGCGCGCCCATCGAACGGCCACAAATGATCGCACGTCGAGCGGCCACAAATGATCGCGCAGCGACCACAAATGATCGCCCGTCGAGCTAGTGCGTGAAGCTGTCTGAGCAGACAATCCACGGAAGAACAATTTCGGAGATTCGCAGATTCAACGGCCACGATGCGTCTTTGAGAACGCCGCCGCTTTTGAGAGACCTGTAAGGTCCAGATCATCGTTCTCCTCAAAGAGAATATCAAAAAGCAGCTCACAAATTCTCTCTCCTCAAGGAAATATAAAAAAAAGCTCACTAACTCTCCAAAGCAGCCTCTCGCAATCGGCAGAGCTCAGTTGATTCCTTTCCGGACCTGCAGAAATGGAGATTTTGAGCGACTTTGATTAGGCTGGAGTGGACTAATTCATGGCAGTCTCGATCGCGCCGTCTAATATTTTCTCCCGTTCTCCGGTCTTTCGCTCATCCGCAGCTTCTCATGGAAGTTTGAAGGCAAATATATTCATCCATCTTTCTGGTTCTTTATTATTGTTTAACCCTAGTTCTTCGGTCGCGAAATCTATGGAATAATATGCTTAGGTGCTTTATAATACTGCTTTCCTCCTCTGTTTGGTTAAATCTCTGCTAATATCGACAGTTGGCGATTTTTTATATATTGATCTACAGTTTTTAGGGTTTGTCGGCGAATCTTATGCAGAGATTATTTCTTTTCATCTTGTTATTTGATTATTTTGGGTTTCTGTGAGAATAATTTATACTTGGTTTTCTCTTCCCTCATGATAGTCTATCTCTACTCAAATCTTTCTAAAGGAGAAACTGTAACCTTCTCTATAAACCATAAAGCCCAATTTCCTACCAGTTCATAAGATTTTTTTTCAACATTCATTCTGAATCACATGCAATCTCAATACAACTAGGTTATGGTGTTGAGTTCCTCTCAAACTGATATCAGTGCATTAGTTCCAACAACATGCACTGTTGTTAATTGTTATGGTGATTAAGATAAATGGTGTTATGATTGCATCACATTGTTTCTCATCAGTTTAATGAAAATCAAAGCAAAATGTATTATAATCATGTAGGGTTTGGCCTTTTTCAGAAAATAGGTCATATCTCCTAAACGTCTCATTTGTTGGCTTCACCCCTTTCAGACAGATTGCTCGGAGGTCAATTGCAGTCCTATTGGTGGTTTCCTCTTCCTCTTTTGACGACGAGGACCACCAGATGTCTTTTTGGAGATGGATACTTTTTTCCGACCGAAACAAAATCTGAATCCTCTCCTTTATATGTGAATTTTATGCTCTTTAGTGTTGATTGCCACATTTAGCCATGTAGGATGCCGTTGATTCACGTGATTTATCGAATTCCGATGGATTTACCCAGGCCTGTCACACTCATATCGTTCCTCAAATAATCATGATTTGTCTTGATAATATGCATTACTTTGATAAGATTGAGATATGGGGGAGATATTGAGGAAATTTCTTTGAAGAATTCATCATCGTAATGACGAAAGGATGAGGAAAGATACACAATCCAAGAAAACTGAGAGAATATAAACACAAATGCTTTGAATAGATAAAGGTTCAACTATAAACACAACTACACAAGACACAAATATCCAAGAAAACTGAGAGAGAACCACTAGGAGATATCACCTTATCTTGAAAAAGAAAACAAAAAATACTTTGGATGGCGTGTTGCAACGACAAGTTGTGTGAATAGTGGGGCCGCTTCAGTTTTTTTCTCTCTACTAGGTTGCGCCACTATTTTCATGGGAGAATTGAAATTAAAATATGTTTGCATCTCGCTAGTAAATAAAAATCCCCTAGGCCGACGCATAACACTCCCTACAATTTGAACACCTTGACCGAAAATTATTTTTCTTGCAGATTCATTGGATAAATGAAAAACATTGCATCATTTATACTTTGCTACAAGTCAAGTAACTTGTAAGAAACCCACATGATCCCACTTAGCAATAGCCTATGAAATTGACCAATGCAAAACTAAAACAAATTATAAACTACACTTTTAAAAATTTAACAGATGGAAGAAGTTATGCGTGACTTCGCCAATCAGTTGACCAATTAGATTGCTACAAAATGGATGCTACTACAGACCTTACCACATTGAATACGACATCTCAAGCACAGTTGCCACTAGCTTAATTAATCCATGCAAAAGGAGATCCATCTAATCTCTTTGAACAATATGAGGTAAATTCTCTATAACGAAGAGAGACCTAGAAAATAGGTTTGAAAAAGGAGCGAAAGAACATGCCTACAAACTCAAGGAAAAATTATGTTAAAATAGGGCAAAATTATGTTAAAGTAGGAAAAAATATGTTAAAGCAGGGGTAATTGATAATTAGCCTTGAATGTAAAGAAAACATGATTATCTTGACACACTTTAGTGTGATGAAATTCACAATCCAAGAATTAAGGATATACTGATTTATCGTCCGACTTCAGAAGATTATTGAATGATTAGTTATAGTCTATAAACCACAACTAGAAAAAGTGTAGATTCAAGACTAGAATTTAAAAATTCATAAAAACAAAGTATTCAAGATTATACAATAAAATTTAGGATGCACACAACTGTTTTAAAATTTTCATTGAATGAAAAAGTAGTATTCTTGAATTATGAGTCAGAGCTTCATGAGAACTTCAGATGATTCTCTTATAGTTATCATATAAAGCCGTCACGCTTGAGGACAAATGATCTTTTGATATTGGCCAAAAACTATGAGTGTACCAAACATTTAGAGATAGAAAAAATCAATTGCTATGTAATCAATGAAAAAAAATATCATAAGTCCAAGATTGTTGGAATTTATATCCGGAGAGGAAGCAAAAACGAGAGGACAAAATGTATAACACTTTGTGGTGGAGATCGACGACCCACACATGTTTATTCCTGCTACCTGTTCGGACGATCCGAGTCCACAAATGCGTCCGGATGGTCGTTCCGAGTTTGTTTAATATATTTATTTATTATTTTTGACTCGTATTTGACATCCGATCAGTCCGATTCAGGTGCCCTAGTTGTCTCCCCTATATATATGCGTGCAAGCTACCTTGTTGAGGGCTCGATGTTTTGGTTCAGAAACCTGAATCTGTCGGTCTTCTCCCGGGCGTCTCTGAGAGGCCCCTTTGTGCTGTTCCTTGGGTGTTCCCCGTTCTCCCTTCCCTAACCACTCTCGTCGCCTCATCCACA
The DNA here is from genome assembly GCA_033032865.1 of Dactylorhiza incarnata. Classification (NCBI taxonomy): domain Eukaryota; kingdom Viridiplantae; phylum Streptophyta; class Magnoliopsida; order Asparagales; family Orchidaceae; genus Dactylorhiza; species Dactylorhiza incarnata. The sequence goes on from JAWHQI010000281.1 coordinate 1,733,956, forward strand.
CCCAATTACCCTTCCTTGCTGAAGCCGTCGCCTTCCTGTGACCTCCCCGCTTAAACTGCCACTTCCCTGGTAACTTCCTGCTGAAACCGCCGCCTCCCACCATCATTCCCAACTCCACCTCCCTGCACCATCTTGATCCCGTCTCCCACGATCGTTCCCTCCCCTCCTGTATCGTTCCCGATCCCACCTCCCTGCATCAATTTCGATCCCATCTCTCACCATCATTCCCGATTCCCTTGCCTATATTGACCCCGATCCTACCTCCTACTCTCGCTCCCGATCCCACTTCTCAGTCGCAACCCCCGACTCCCCCCTCCCCAACACACCCAGTTGTATCCACAACCTTCTCTTCCAGCCGCAAACATCAACTAAACCACCCCTCCCCTGTTTTCTATCGCCAGCAGCCGCCCTCAGTCAGAGCGTACAACCCGTGGATCTTCAGCACCACGACACTTTACCTCCGCCTGCACACGTAAGTCGTATATTGGTGTTCTTGTTTTCTGTTATTGTTATTCATACTATATTTAATTGGATACGACTATTATATGTTGTGTTTCTGTGAAATCGCTTGACTTGCATGACTTATTCGGCGCGCGCTTGAAATACTTGCGCCTCAATTGTGAATTAACGCTCGTTTTTTCAATTCAATTTCCCGTGAACAGATGTGCTCCTAAGTATGCTTTATTTTAAATAATTACTTGTTGTTAATTTGTAATCAAACTGTCTCATTTGCCTTTTGCCTCTGCATCTACATTAGGGCTTTTAGTAGTCACACTGCATTTCACTTTTGGGCTGCACCATAGAACATCCATCCTACCCTGCATCACCTTGCTATTATTTCAAGTGAATCAAGTAAGATAAGAGGGTTGAAAATCACAAATACTGCATTAATCTTATTGATACATACCACACATGATGAAGTTCAACTATTCCTGAGGAATTTTCTACCTCAATAAGTGAAGTGAAATCTAGTGTCGTTAATATCATCTTAGATTGTAGCTGTGAGAAAAATCTAGTCTCATAAGGCTTGGTAGAAAAATTTTGGTTGACCATTAAATTGCATCTAGTTTTATGTTAACTGAATTGGTTCTAGTAGAGCAGTGTCTGTCGAGTGCTAGGCAATGCATTCCAAAGTTTTCTTCCTCTGGAGAGCTTATTGGTGAAACTATCATTAGATATCTGCCATGTAACATTAAGGCAATGTTTGGCGGGGCGTTTTGAGAGCTGCACGCCGCAGTTTTGTAAACCGCCCCGCCAAACAGAAAACTTGATGCCCGCAGTGGAAACAGCCACCGCCGAAAATCCCCTAAAAACCGCGATTCAGAGTCGTGAATATTTCTCACAACTCCAGATCGCGGAATCGGCCGCGATTCCGTGCCCTAGCGTCCTTCCTCCTCCTCTCACCTTCCTCCTCCCAGTTCTTCTCAGCGGCCCCTCCTCCTCGACGACAACATCTCCCAGTTCTTCTCAGCGGCCCCTCCTCCTCTTCCTCCCAGTTCTTCTCAGCGGCCCTTCCTCCTCCTCATCAGTCCTCGACGACAACATCTCCCAGTTCTTCTCAGCGGCCCCTCCTCCTCTTCCTCCTCCCAGTTCTTCCCAGCGGCCCTTCCTCCTCCTCATCAGTCCTCGACAACATCTCCCATCCGCAAACAAAGCCGAAGAAGCTCCAAGGTTGGTCTTCCTTCTCCCATCGCCATTTGGGCTCGTTCAAATTTCTTCTTCCAGACCTACTTCCGATTGCTTGAGGTACTCTATTTCGATGTTCACAGGCTATACTTGACTCCTTTCAGCAACTCCTTCGCCGCCGGCAGTATAGGTATAACTCCTCTCATTTCTTCCTCCCTTGACTGTAGAAATCATTGTAAAAATTTAGATCCAATTTAGACGACATCCATCACGTTCTGACCCAGAGTTCGATGTATGTGAAACATTAAGGGTTTTAATTTTGTAAACTATATTACATATACAATTATATAATTGATTAATTACATTACTCTTTTACTATGCAGTTGAGGTTCGATGATCGAAAGAGTTGATGCATGTTCGAGGCGGATCACATTTACGAGTTTTGTTTTGGAAAAACCTATTAATTAGTGTGTTTTATTTTATGGTAGAATATCAAAGTGATTACTATTTATGTACACTAAGTTAATTTATTATAATTAATTGTTATTTATCTCTAATTTAAAAAAAAATTCAAAATGCACAGCTGTTTTGCCAAACAGCTTAACAGTTTCTCTGTTTGAAACAACACTGCAACAGCTGTTCTTTCAAACAGATTCACAGATTCAGCCACCACTTTGCAGAACAGCTGATTATTCCACCACTGCTTCCCCCCACTGCTTCTCCAGTCATTGCAGCCTCGCCAAACAGAGCCTAAGAAGTCTATATTTTTGGGATAATGATACTTCTTTTTGAAGATTGCAAAAAAGTTATGTTTGTAAAGGGCGAAGAAGGTTTAGTGTCTCACCATTAGAGGTGATGTAGATTGCTCGCTATGCTAGAAGAGTGGAGGACAGGTACATGGGTTTAAGATTCCTCTTCCTAAAAAGGATTAATGTCACAATCCCAACATCAAGTTTGTCTCGAGAGTAAGAGATTATACTATCTCAAATGATCATAAGGTGTTGTCTGCCCGGAGATTGAGAAGGAAGGGTGGGCGCAAGATTAAGTCTATGTTTGGCGTGGTGGTGGCAGTCGTTATGAACCGTTATTCATGAGCGCCCGACCTCACCTAAGGAACTCCATCCATTTTTATGTTCAAAATTAATTATTTTTTCTTGGTGCTGGTCATAACCGCTGTCATGTCAAACACACATTTCATGATGGTGGTAATTTTCTTCCAACGCAGCGAAGCAAAACCGCCACAGCAAACGGGTGATGGTTCGTAATCACCGTGTTCACGATCACCACCGCTGTGCCAAACGAACCCTAAGTCTAACAAACCACCTACTTGCAAACCAAAAAAGAGAGGAAAAAGGAAGTATAAGAAAAATAAGCCTTAGTGAGCCTCTATGATGCAGGACGGCGCGTAGGGTTTGCGCGCCTGTCGACTATTTCTAGGAATCCCTAAGCGCATGCAATTTAAAAATTGGGATTTGAGCGGACGTGCACGAACTTTAAGAAATTAAGCAACTAGATTTTTTTTGTAAAGCATAAAGTTACTATTTTTGTTTAAAATGAATTTTCTTGAAATATGGTTCAATTCTAAATCCGGGGAAGGAAGTTCGCAACTTTCGTTCCGTTCCCCTTGTTGTAGCAAACGGAAATCGTGAACTCCAAATACGTTTCCGTTTGGAGTTTTCGACGTAGCGTTCGCTGACAAAACCCCGTGCGAAAACCCACAATGAATCTAATATCCTAAAGAGAAAATTTAGATGCACACAAAGGAAGAGAAGGAACAAGTTACCCACGGAAAGAGGCGTCTTTCCGCAATCGAAGTCGACGGCGATCCCGCGAGGAATTCCTCGACACCTCCGATCTCCCGCTCCGTGGACGGTCGCTATGGCGTTCGGACACCACGAAAATATTTCGCTCACTCGCACTCGAAGTGGATTCACGAAATCTCAAAGCTCACTGTATAAGGAAGCCACAAACTAAAAACCCTAAAGTTCACTCTCTCACACGAAAGTGGTTCCACGTAATCTCTAACACAAAATCTAAACTTCACCCACTATTCACACAAAGAGGCTCCACGTAATCTAAATGTCACTGTTCTATAATCAACACTTTACAAGAAGATCAGAACCACTGTTCTTCTCCAATCCAGAACTCCAGGAATGGTTGGAAGCAAACAACAATCACTTTCAATAACTTGATCAATAATCACTCTACAACAACACAAAACTATGAAATAAAATCCAACAGTAGTTTAGAGGTTACTGTTCATCAACTCTCCTACGGGAAAAATGGAGACAGCCAACTTCAATCGTCAACTCCAGGAGATCAAAACGCCATCTATTTTCTGAACTCAAACAGGAGGCCAAATAAGTTTTCACCCAAGCACACAATGGAACTTTCTATTCAACAGTAACATCAACAGGACTCGACGGGAAGCAAATAGCAATCGGACATCAACTCACTATTCATCGTCTCTCTCACGGAAGCAAAAACGCAGAACAACAAGATCGTTTTCAGTTCTCCAAAATCAAAATCAATCCCCCCGTCACTATTCATCATCGTCCCCTTTTATAGGGTAGCAATGGAGAACACGAACCAGAAAACTAACCCCATCGCACCTGGTCGGCCTCGTGGAGTAGACGGTTGTGGCCGGGAGTTGACGTAACCGCCTGAAGGAGAGCTCTTGCAGGTGGCTGACGTTGGCGGCGTCGTGGGCGTGCGTATGCGGGACTCTTCAGCCCGAACGAGAAGAGGACCGGCTGGGGATGGCTGAACCGCTTCCTGCGCTTACTCGGAAATATATATATATATATATATGTATATATATGTGTGAATCTGCCACAAATTATATACATGTATATATATATGTATATGCACACACATACTGAATACAATAACAACTCCAAATATATGGCTACGCACGCATGCGTGCAAAATAAAACGCAAACGAAAATAACTTGCAAAATAACAAAATTAAAATGCAATAATTCAGGGCTGGTAGAGGTCCGGACGGGAGCGGCGTCGGACACTTTTGCGTCGACCTGATCTAGCCTGGTCTCCACCAACTCTCCCCCTCTCGAAATCACTCATCTCTGGTGAGTGTCCCGACCGGTAGTGTTGTAGAAGATCGGCATCCATACGCTGTAACTCCTCGGCCAAGACCCAGCTGGTCTCGGTCTCTGGTCTTCCATGCCAACGAACCAAGTATCTCTGAAAACCACCATCAGTAGTGGTCACTGTCTCGTCATCCAATATCTGCTCGGGAACCAATATCTGTCGCGGAAGTCTGTCAGCGGCTCTGAGAACTGGTACGAAAGAATCACCTGGTGTCTCATACTCATCCTGAAAACTGTCAGTGGAAAAGGGTAGAACTGCAGATGGTGTGTCAGTAACTGAATGAGTGTCGGTATGTCCGGAATGTGGCTCCTCACTAGCACTCCCCAATCCAGAAACAACAAATGAAGGAGAAGGCAATGGAAAATTTAAAGACTCATGCGGGTAATCGTGGAATAAAGTCAGATCGGCTACGTTAAAAACCTGATTTGCACCCCAATCGGAAGGCATCTCAAGTTCATACGCATTTTGCCCAATCCGCTCGACCACTCTAAAGGGTCCAGTTCTACGGTCAGCTAACTTCTTTACGGTACCCGAAGGTAACCGTTCCGGATTTAGCCGAACCATCACCAAGCCATCAACTTTGAAACTAATAGCTCTTTTATGCTTGTTAGCTTGAGTTGCGTATAAATCATAAGTACTATGCAATTTCCGCTCAATTTCTTTATGCAAGTCATGCAAATGCAATGCATAGTCGTGTGCAAACTGGCTAGTCCTAAAAATGGGTGGTAGTGGGGCTAAATCTAGCGGCACTCGTGCAGTGTGACCATGAACAACCTCATTGGGAGATAAACCCGTAGATCTATTCTTCGAATTATTATAGGCCAATTGAGCGTGGGGAGGAATTAGATCCCAATTCCCCTGGTGATCTCATACCAAACATCGCAGTAAATTTCCTAAACTCCTATTAACAACCTCAGTTTGACCGTCTGTCTGCGGATGATAGGCGGTCGAAAATAGAAGTTTAGTACCTAATAGTCTCCAGAGTGACTTCCAAAAATAACTGGTGAACTTGACATCTCGGTCGTATAACCAAGGTCGCCCAAGTAATACGTGGCACACATCCATAGGCATAACGTCACACCAGGTCTTATCGGAGTACGTACCGATAGTGATGGGCACTAAACATTTTCTAGTCACCGATAATGTAGTCTTGGTAACCCAAGCTACCTGAAATGGGGATGGATGTGGCTCAACAATGAGTCCCATGCGGGCTAAAGCTGTCTCAGCTATCACATTCATACAACTCTCGCTATCCACTACTAAACGACACACTTTCTCCCCAGCCTTAAAATAGGCCTGGAAGATGTTCGTTCGCCAATAATCGGCTGATTCTTGCGGTGTAGATAACATGCATCTCACCACTAGAACGTCGGGATATATATCCTCATCACTAGGCGTACCGTACACTTCGTCGTTCAAAACATGTGAGTTCTTCTCGACTCTCTCTTCTTCTACAGGCTCATCCTCCTCAGTCACCTCATGAATAACCAACGTGCCTTTCCTCTTGGGACAATCTCTCGAAATGTGGCCCATCTGCTGGCACTCATAACATCGGATCTGTGAAGGGGTCACAGTTCCCATGGGGGACTTCCTATTCGGATCTCTGGTGTAGGTCGAGATAGGCTTCGACGCACTCTCCTTACCTTTCTGTTCTTCTTTTTTTTGTAAGAAGTATTCGTTTTAGGTTGAGATTTGAACCGGGAGGTTCTCTTCTGGTGCTCTTCGATATCGATGGCGATAGATACGATCTTAGGGAGAGAATAGTGGCCATATCGAATCAACTCATCTCGGATCTCAGATCGTAGCCCACACTTAAATTTGGATAAGGTGTCACGGGGGTGTTCTACTACATTGCACCTTATCATAAGATCCTTCATCTCAGCTAAGTAATCAGAAATTGATTTGGACCCTTGACGTAGAGACGTCAGCTCGTCTCGTAGACGGGACTGGTAATGCTGGTGAATGTACTGCTCCTCTAATATGGCTTTCATGTGGGGCCAAAGTGTAATGGGAGGGCGTCCATTCCTCTCTAGACTACGCTCTTCACCTATCCAAAAGATCTTCGCTCGCCCACTCAATCTCATTTTGGCGAACTGAACCTTTTGGTCCTCCGTCATACGATACCACTCAAAGTAGGTCTCTATGTTGATAACCCAGTCCGAAAAGATCTTGGGATCCATAGAACCATCGTAAAGTGGTGGATCAAGTTTCACCACTCGTGTGAGATCCGGTCGCCTATCCCGGGGAGGATCGTCGTAATCATCATCGTAAGGATCACGATAGTCTCGACTCCGTGGGGGCTGCGGTCGATGCCAATCTCTAGAGCGATCATCACGATGCATGGCCGATATAGGCCGATGATGGTCTCGAGGACGCTCCTCTCTCGCTACGTCATAATGTGGCCTCTTCTGATAATTTTCTCGCATGTTTAATATAGGCCCTCGTTGGGGTTCAGGAAAATTCCTTGGAAAATTCCCACCCTGATCACGTGCAAACTCGAACCTATCTATGAGGTGTCGACCCTCTTCCTCAAATAGAGGATTCCTCCTAAGTGTAGACCTTTCTCCATAGTGTGGAGGGGCTTCATACTGTGGGCGAGCAGAATGCTCATCTCGAATTGGAGGTGACATTGAAACTCGAGGAGGTACTTCTAAGCTATTCATCCTAACACTAAGGGTTTCAAACCCTTCTCTCACTTGATAGACACTCTCGGTTAACGCTACCATTTGGTGGGCGAAAGGTAGAAACCACAGGGGCGGTTCCGTCCCTTCGTTCACACGACTCGCTTGGCCACGTTCAACTCGACGCATCTCAGAATTTACCTCTTGAGGGTGTTCATGTGGAGTGTGATGTGGTGAACTCATGCTCACTAACCTACCACTATGCAGATGCATGCAAACACAATTAAAACGGATGATTATGCTATAAAAAAACAAAATAAAAACTTCTCTTTTTTTTTAAAATTAAAATGCGATGCGGGGTTCCTATTCTACGCAGGGCGGATTTCGAAACTTCGAAAAATTTCGTAACCTCCCTCTGATACCAAATTGATGCAGGACGACGCGTAGGGTTTGCGCACCTGTCGGCTATTTCTAGAAATCCCTAAGTGCATGCAATTTAAAAATTGGGATTTGAGCCGGCGTGCACGAACTTTAAGAAATTAAACAACTAGATTTTTTTTGTAAAACATAAAATTACTAATTTTGTTTAAAATGAATTTTCTTGAAATATGGTTCAATTCTAAATCCGGGGAAGGAAGTTCGCAACTTTCGTTCCGTTTCCCTTGTTGTAGCAAATGGAAATCGTGAACTCCAAATACGTTTCCGTTTGGAGTTTTCGACGTAGCGTTCGCTGACAAAACCCCGGGCGAAAACCCACAATGAATCTAATATCCTAAAGAGAAAATTTAGATGCACACAAAGGAAGAGAATGATCAAGTTACCCACGGAAAGAGACGTCTTTCCGCAATCGAAGTCGACGGCGATCCCGTGAGAAATTCCTCGTCACCTCCGATCTCCCGCTCCGTGGACGGTCGCTATGGCGCTCGGACACCACGGAAATATTTCACTCACTCACACTCGAAGTGGATTCACGAAATCTCAAAGCTCACTGTGTAAGGAAGCTACAAACTAAACAACCTAAAGTTCACTCTCTCACACGAAAGTGGTTCCACGTAATCTCTAACACAAAATCTAAACTTCACCCACTATTCACACAAAGAGGCTCCACGTAATCTAAATGTCACTGTTCTATAATCAACACTTTACAAGAAGATCAGAACCACTGTTCGTCTCCAATCTAGAACTCCAGGAATGGTTGGAAGCAAACAACAATCACTTTCAATAACTTGATCAATAATCACTCTACAACAACACAAAACTAATGAAATAAAATCCAACAGTAGTTTAGAGGTTACTGTTCATTATCTCTCCTACGGGAAAAATGGAGACAGCCAACTTCAATCGTCAACTCCAGGAGATCAAAACGCCATCTATTTTCTGAACTCAAACAGGAAGCCAAATAAGTTTTCACCCAAGCACACAATGGAACTTTCTATTCAACAGTAACATCAACAGGACTCGACGGGAAGCAAATAGCAACCAGACATCAACTCACTATTCATCGTCTCTCTCACGGAAGCAAAAACGCTGAACAACAAGATCATTTTCAGTTCTCCAAAATCAAAATCAATCCCCCCGTCACTATTCATCATCGTCCCCTTTTATAGGGTAGCAATGGAGAACACGAACCAGAAAACTAACCCCATCGCACCTGGTCGGCCTCGTGGAGTAGACGGTTGTGGCCGGGAGTTGACGTAACCGCCTGAAGGAGAGCTCTTGCAGGTGGCGGACGCGGGTGGCGTCGTGGGCGTGCGTATGCGGGACTCTTCAGGCCGAATGAGAAGAGGACCGGCTGGGGATGGCTGAACCGCTTCCTGTGCTTACTCGTAAATAATAAATATATATATATGTATATATATGTGTGAATCTGCCACAAATTATATACATGTATATATATATGTATATACACACACATACCGAATACAATAACAACTCCAAATATATGGCTACGCACGCAGTCGTGCAAAATAAAACGCAAACAAAAATAACTTGCAAAATAACAAAATCAAAATGCAATAATTCAGGGCCGGTAGAGGTCCGGACGGGAGCGGCGTCGGACACTTTTGCGTCGACCTGATCTAGGCTGGTCTCCACCACTCTACTGAAATTTTGAGAGCTCTAAAGATAATTAAAATGGTACAAAAAAAACAAGCTTGCATCTACTTGAGCATTCTTATATGAATGTGGAGACGTCCACATAGATGGTCATAAGCTATGTCGTATATAGATGAAAGCTTCCTCAACAAATATCCATTTAATAGATGTTGTATGAGTACGTTTATGAGAGCCATGAATTGGTTAATTGGGGGGTGGGGGGGGGGGTCCAATTTAGGCTGATATTACCTTATTTATTCCACAAACTTATTTTAGGAGTAATTTTATATTCCTAAGTTATATATGAATTAGAAGTTTGAATTATCTTGATTGACTTGCCAATCTAAGATGATGATGAATGTGTTAGGATTATAAAAGATCTCATCTGATAAGGCACATGGCTTGATGCTAGCCAGCTCTTCCAAGAGAAGTCAAAATAAAGCATAATTTTACTCAAATAATTGAGGTTATACACACTTAAGATTATGGAAAATAATGTCAAAATATATTTCTCCTTGGTGCACCGGGCTGCCCTTTTTTTATATTTCTCCTTGCAAGGAGAAATATATGCGTTATTTCTCCTTGCTCCATGAACAGCACACCACGTGTAACTCATCCACCCTTCCGCTTCCAGAAAGATGAGCACATCTGTCCCTCTCGGAGGTGGTCCTCACGCACATGAGGATGCGATATCCTCACTACACGTCATCCTAGCCTGCTGATCATAGTCCTCGCACAACAAGAATGACAATCATTTCATACTAAGGCTTCGTTTGGGAGGGCTACCCTATCTCTGCCCCTTTTGACTTTAGCTTGCGGCACAGGACCACGTGCGAAGTAGGTAGTAGCATATGAGGAAGTTCGTGATTGCAAGAAGTATGGTCATACAATTAGATCTTTAATCAAGACCAATTATAATCATCACTCTGAATGTAACACCACGCGTCTCTGACATTTCCAACATGTTTTATAACTGAAAATCACCCCCTCCAAATTGGTGCGTCCTCTGATACCTCTGTTCACACTCTTAGTAAGATTTTACTTAAGCTAATCTCCCAACAAATTTGAGTTCAACAAACTGGTTCAAGTTGAACAGAACAATCGAGTCAAGGCTTACTCATGGACCTTTAGCTGCACACAAAGAAGGAGAAGACAACCTCTATAATCTCCACTTCTAGTAATCGGGGGTACGGGTATTAGAATTGCTACCTAGGGGTCCCTACATATTATGCAATACTTTGGTGGCTTCTGATCAACCTAGCGTACAGTTAGTTTCATGTATTTTGTTTGAAAATATTATTAAAATTATTGTGACCTCTACACATCTCCGATTTGCAAAATAATCACAACAATAATATTTCTATATAATAATATTGTAATATCATCGCAGACGTGCGACGGTGTAAACGCGAAACTTGAATCTTGGCGAGACACTTTAGAAAAGAAGGGTTTTAGGTTGAGCAAGGCAAAGACGGAGTATATGAAGCTTAATTTTAGCAGTGCAAGAAGGACAAATGACTTCGTTATTAAGTTGGGTGATCAAGATTTTTCTCGCAGTGAGTGCTTTAAATATCTTAAATCGACAGTTCAAAAAGATGGAGGTGTAGATAAAGATGTGATATATAGAATCCAAGCAGGTTGGTTGAAGTGGAGAGGCGTGTCAGAGATCTTATGTGATCGTAAAATACCATTAAAACTTAAAGGCAAGTTTTACCGTACTGCAATTAAACCAGCGATGCTCTATTGTTCTGAGTGTTGGGCAGTGAATTGTGTTCATGTGCAAAAAATGGGAGTTGCGGAGATGAGAATGCTTAGGTGGATGCGTGGACACACGAGACTGGATAAAATTAGGAATGAATGTATCAGGGATAAGACAGGAGTGATGCCAATTGCAGAGAAGATGCGAGAAACTCGACTAAGATGGTTCAGACACGTCCGAAGGAGACCATTAGAGGCACCTGTTAGGCGTTGTAAGAGTTTAGTCACTAGGCATTTTAAACGGGGGAGGGGTAGACCAATAAAGACTTGGAATGAAACTATAAGAAAAGACACGATGTACTTAGGCATTAGTGAGATTATGACTAAAGATGGGGCACAATGGCGACAAAGGATCCATATAGCCGACCCACTATAGTGTGATAAAGGCTTGAGTGTTGTAGTTGTTTATCATCGCAAAGACTCCAATTTAGCAAATTATAACTTCTTATAATTATTCCATCGATCCGATTGTCGCAATTTTGATTCATCGCATCCTATGAACTCATGATGTCGAGATCTACAAATGATATTTTTAAATTATTTATTTGAGAGTTTTCTAGCAAGACCAATGCTCTGGATGCTGAATGAAGGAAGCATGGTTATGTGCACATAAAGCATGGTTAAGTACAAATAGATATTGATATCAATCATCAACCTCTCATCTCGAGCATGTCGATTCAAATTCATCCTTATAGACCCGGTAATTATTATAAATTTTCTCTTTTTTCCTTTTGCAAAGAATTTTAAGTTAAAACAAACAAAAAACACTAGAACTTTAGTTATATCGTATCGGTTATATAGGCTGATTTATACACACACTATAACCAAAGTTTTTTTTTTATATGATATTCGGGTGCCCTAACTTTGCTGTGAGTATAAATACATGTAAGCGCCGGTTTGGGGGTATCGAGAGTTGTTTCCATTATGTGAAATCGTCGGTCATAAGCTCGGTGCGACGCCGGGATTCCTCCTCTTGGTGCGACTCCAAGGTATCCTATTCCTCCTTGTCACCGGTATCCCGCTGCAAACCCTCAGCTGCACGCCCTGCGACCTACCTTCTTCTCCGCTGAACCCCCACACGTGGCCATCCGCTCAGTTCTTCCCCATTCCCGTGTTCTGCGTCCGGATCCCAACTCCTTAGCCCTAAAACACCCCATACCAACCTCCTTCTGCCTTCACCTCATACAACCATCACTCCCCCATCACAGATCCACGATTTCCCCTCCTCCTGTAGCTTCCTGCCATTCCCAATCCTGCAAAACTCCTGCCGTGAGTCCCCATGTTCCACAACTAGCTTTCCACGGCCCAAACCCCACATCAAACCCCCTTCCCGAGCCCCACCATTCCAGGAACAGCCCTCCCGGCACCCTTCGTGACCACAACAAGCTCGGAACCCCCACTCGGCCATTATCTGTCCGCCGCTTATGCGTGTGAGTTGTAATTTGGAGTTTTATTTGCTATTGTTGTGTACTTGGCGCCTTATATGTAGTGGCTGTCTTTGTCATTTGCTATTTGTGTTGGACCTCGTTTGACTTGCACGACTTAATTCGCGCACACATTAATTACTGTTGCTATTTTATGCGGACCTCCTCTTCATTTATATCTTAACCCATTGCATTTAGGATCGCATTTAGCATGTTCACCTCGAGTCAACCTGCCACTGCATCAAGAAGTCATGGAGGGTCACTAATATTTTGTTTTGGATATTCTTCGGCTTGTTAGTAGTAGTCATGCATCTCTAATTTTTTTCAAAGATCGAGATTCTACAGAATTGTTTTATGATAAATGATTGAAGAATTTAATGGTGATACCACTATTTTCCACTACTAGGGGCCCAAGCAGTATGGTCCGGTCAACACCAAGGAAAAATCATCTAATTATAGTATGAGAGGACACATTGTACCATTGTTTGTTATTGATAACTATGAGGAATATTTTTGACAAAACCAGGGTATCTTTTTTAAAACTATAAATAGATCCTTATTTTATTTATTTAGAGAGGAATTTTGGAGGACTTTATACCAAGTTTGAAGAGCACTTGTGTGAGATTCTCCGCTGCCACTGCCCAAATACATGGGTGAATGATGCAGTTTTGTCTGCATCACCGTGTTCACATTTCTCGCTCATCTAATGCCTCACCTACGCTGTATACATTTCCCAGAAGGCTTATGGCATGGCTATTTCCATAATCACTGACTGCTACCCGGCAAACATTTGGATGCCACTTATGTTATTTAATTTCTTTACATTGTATTCAAATCTCCTCATATAGTCGCTTAAGTTGTATATAATTTTTGTTATTGTGACTACTTTGGTAGCTTAAAAAAATTCTTTTCTAGTTAAGTGATTGATTACATTTATATATTTCATTGATCTTTCCATTGCATTTAAGATTAACTTCCACCTCTTCACTCTCAGACAAGGTGGAAGTACTTTGTTACAGGACAACATTTGTCAAATTTTATTGAAGAAATCCTTATAGTTTACTATCCTGCTACAAAGGAGTACAGGTTGTCATTTTTTCTAAATTTATTGTCTTAACAGTTCTCTTGAGGATTGTTGAATAAAATATGTATATAAAGACCCATAACAAGGCCCAGCTAGAGCCCACTACTTCTATAAGAATTAGTCTCACATCTTAGAATGAGATTATTACTCTCCTCTCTCTTCCTATACAAGTGTACAAATACTTGTATGTAAATGTACGTGTGAGAAATTAATAAAATTATTATTTCTCGCATTTTTCGTATTTTTCCACATAGTATCAGAGCCAAATGGATCTAAAAAAATTTCTCTCCCTGATCTCCAAGCCTGACCGCGGGGTGTGTGCGGTCTGGATATTTCTGTTCCTCTCTCCTTTGGCTCAAAATCTCCACAACAGATCCCTCACTCTCTTTGGATTTTATAGTTTCTCCCCGCTGCCAACTGGGTCCCATCCATCCGGAGTTTGCCGCGACCGCTCTGTTCTCCGTGAGCTCTCCTGCGATCTCTTTGTCGCCGAGCTCCCTCTGGTTGCTGCTCCCTGAGATCGCACTCTCTTCTATCCATGTCTCCGCCCTCTCAGGTCGCCGACTCGCTCAACTCGCCCGATCGCTCATATCGCAGGGCTTCTGCTCGACCCGTTCTCCCGAGCGCCTGTCCGTTGTCGAGCTCCTCCCTCTGCTCTTTTTGTTGCTCCTGTCTGCCAGTTCCCTTGCCGCGAGCTCCGTCTGTCTGCCAAGTAGCCTCTTGTCCGCGAGCTGTTTCCAGTCCGTACGCTGCCACTTGTCTGCAAGAATCCCGCGAGCTCCCTCTGACCGCCGAGCTGCCCCCTAACCGCCAGTTACTTCCTGTCCTATAGCCTCCTCTCGTCCGCAAGATCTCGAGAGCTCTCCTCACCGCCCTCTTCTTAACTGCCGCCGCTTGCTTCTGGCGGCTTCTGCTCTGGTCCTCGGCGTGACCGAACCCTCAGACCTTCTTCCCGCCTTTTTTGTCGCGCTCCTCGCCTACTTCCATGGCCTTGAATGATGCCCATCTCTTTCGGCCCGTGCTGTGGCTCCCCTACCTGAAGTTCGTGATGAGCTTCAGATCACCACTATCATTCTTAGAGGGAAGAAGAACTTTGTTGAATGGGTGCACTCTGTTCGCAGTGTTCTTCAGACAAAAGACCTCCTTCATCATTTGACCAAGGCTACTCCTACTGAGTCCACCAAGGAATGGCTCCGTGGTGACGGTCGTGTCCAACCTTGGATTATAAACTCGATGGACAGTGAACCATATCGTATGACCATGTATCATGAGACGGCCAAAGCCATGTGGGAGGAACTTCACACCCTTTATTCTGGCAAGGACAGCTTGCAACACCTATTCGACATCATCACGGACCTTCAATCGCTCGACTCGGAGGTGGTTGGAGACTTAACCTCTTTTATTGCGCGATCCAAAACTCTAGTCGAGGCCTAGATTCAACATCAACCACCAACAGTAGTTCTCGCATCCCAATGTGTTCAGAAAGAAGCGGTTGGCATCGCCATGATGATGGCCCGTGTTCCGCCTCATCTCCATAGCGTTCGGGCTCAGATCCAATCCTCATCCACCATTCCTTCTCTCTCGGATGTGTGCTCCATGCTTTTAAAGGTCACCCCACCCCCCGATGCACTCGCTCCCGGGACTTCCTCGCCGGCTTTGCTCCAACAATCTTCTACATCTCACCCCCACTCCTTCATTCGCTCGTGGAGGTTGCGCCTCTTCTCGGAGTAGGGGTCGAAACAGTAGCACTCGCCTCAAGTGTACCTACTGTGGAAGGGATGGTCATCTCGAGGCCATATGTTATCGTAAGCACGGTGTGCCACCACACCCGCATGCCTCTATTGTCTTCAATGCTTCGACCAACACTCAAACAAACATTGATGCCTTGCGCACCCAACTCCAGCAACTTCAGGGGATGATCATCCGTACCCCCGACTTTGTTGCGTCTATCTCCAATGAAGGTATCTCCTGTCTTTCCCATAGTCCAATTTGGATTATGGATTCCGGAGCAACCCACCATATTACTTTGAATAAATCTCCTCAATACTTTGACTCTGAGCACCCCAAGTACATCACTATGGCCAATGACGACACCAACCCGGTTTCTGGATCGGCCGACGTGCCCCTTACTCCCTCCATTTCTCTTCCTTCGGTTCTTCATGTTCCGGGCTCTCCCTTCAATCTTCTCTCAATTAGTCGTCTAACTCAAGACCTTGATTGCTATGCAACTTTTTCATCCACCTCTTTTGTTGTGCAAGATCGACGAATGCAGACTATCATTGATAAAGGGTAACTGTCGAATGAGATCTACACTCTGGATATCCCTCCCTCAATTCTCTCCTTTGTTAGCACTGTTGAGTGGCATCGACGTCTAGAATATGCCCCTCTCCCAATTCTCAAGAAAGCTCTTCCAACTCTATCCCTCAAATACTTCACCCGCGAGTCATGTATCTTCGCCAAGCAACATCGTTCTTCTTTTTCTCCTCATTGTGCTCGGAGCAATGCTCATTTTGTTTTAGTTCATTTTGATATTTGAGGACCTTATAAAACAACAAGTGTTTTTGGTTATCGTTACTTTCTTACATTTATTGATGATTACTCTCGCATGACCTGGTTATATTTACTTCATGATCGCTTTGAACTAACTCGAGTGTTTTGTGCTTTTATCACTGAGACCCGTACCCAGTTTTCCAGCATGCTTAAAACTCTTCGAACCGATAATCCGCGTGAATACACGAGTCATGCGTTTACTAATCTATGTGTTGAGTTTGGTATGATTCATCAAACCTCTTGTGTGTATACCCCCTACTAAAATGGAGTAGCTGAACGCAAGAATCGTCATCTCCTTGAGGTCGTTCGTTCTCTTATGTTTCAAATGCAGATTCCCAAGCTTTATTGGCATTTTGCAGTATCTACTGCTTGCTACCTCATCAACCGCATGCCCTCATCTGTTTTAAACTTTGCGACTCCCTTTAACCTGCTTTTCCCTCCACACTTCCCTTTCCAGTCACGCTTCGTGTCTCCGGTTGCACCTGCTATGTTCACAATCTTGGCCTGTCACCGATAAGCTTGCTCCTTGTGCTACCAAATACATGTTCGTTGGTTACTCTCGAACTCAGAAAGGCTATGTCTGTTACTCTCCTAGCGATCAAAATGTTGTTACATCTGCTGATGTAACATTCCTCGAGGACCAGCCTTATCATTCTTTATATACCACTCCTCCAACACCTCCTACTCTTCCGCGCCCTACTGCTCCTGTTACTTCAAACCTGCCACCACTACTTCCAACACCGACCACTATAACCACAAAACCACCTCTTCTCTGTGTGTATACTCGTCGCTTTCCTCGATCCGATGCTCTACAACAGTTATTCTTACTAATGATACCTCGCAGCCTGAAGATCCGACATCAGTTTCTACTGCTCAACTCCTGGCCAATTTTGTGTCCTTGCATCGCCTCTCTCCGTTACTCCTCAAATTTGTGACTTCTTTATCCTCTATTTATACTCCTAACTCTCTGCAAGAGGCTCTTCGACATCCTGGGTAGAGGGCAGCCATGAATGAGGAAATGTCTGCTCTTTGGGCAAATCAGACTTTGTATCTTGTCCCTCTTCCTCATTGCCATACTTGTGTGGGTTGTAAGTTGGTCTTTACCATCAAACATGGCTCAGATGAGACAGTTCAACGTCTAAAGGCTCGTCTTGTGTCTCGTGGCTTTACTCATCAACAAGGCCTCGATTATGACGAGACCTTCTCGCCTGCCTGTTGCAAAACTAAATATTGTTCGTGTCTTGATCTCTCTCGTTGTTCATCGACACTGGTAATTGCATCAATTGGATGTCAAAAATGTTTTTCTCAATGATGATTTGCAGGAGACTGTCTACATGCAACAATCTCCCGGGTTTGAGACCATGGGGGAGTCCTTAGTATGCCATCTTAAGAAATCTCTTTATGGTCTCAAACAGTCTCCTCGAGCATGATTTGACAAGTTTAATCAGGTAGTTTGTGATGTTGGGTTCACTCGAAGCTCAGTCGACTTCTCTCTATTCACTCGTCATCGTCCGACAGACATAGTGATTCTCTTGGTGTATGTCGATGATATTTTGATTACGGGAGATGATCTCGAAGGAATACACATGATCAATCAACACTTGACCTCTCTTTCAAACCAAAGACCTAGGAAATCTTCGGTATTTCCTTGGTCTCGAGGTAGCACGACGTCCTGATGGCCTTGTCATATCTCAACGAAAGTACTGTCTTGACCTTCTTTATGATGCTGGCTACTCTGGATGCAAGCCTGCTGAATGCTGATACACCAATGGATGTCAAACACAAACTCTGCCCTAATGACTCCGACTCTGATCTTCTTCTCCCGAACCCAGGGTATTATCGTCGTCTTGTAGGGAAGCTGATTTATCTTACAGTTACAAAACCTGATATATCATTTGCTGTTGGAGTTGATAGTCGATACATGCATGCTTCACAAATATCTCACCCCCAGGCAGTTGAGCGCATCCTCCGTTATTTGAAGACCGCTCCTGGACAAGCCTTCTTCTGGCTTATCACTTATCGCCTATTCTGATGCTTACTACGCTTGCTCTCTGGATGATCGTCGTTCCATAAGTGGATATTGTACAAATTTCGGTGGACGCCTCATCACCTGGCGTAGTAAGAAGCAGTCTATGGTTGCTCGCTCATCTGCCGAAGCTGAGTATCGTTCAATGACCTTTGTTGTGTCTGAGCTTACATGGTTGGAAAGCCTTCTAAGTGACCTGTGTGTTAAACTCTCCTCACCGGCCACTCTCTTTTGCGACAATCAAGCTGCTATACATATTGTCAAGAATCCCGTATTTCATGAACGTACCAAACACGTCGAAGCCGATTGTCACTTCATTCTGGAGAAGGTTCAATGGAAGAAACTGGAATTGAAACATGTCCTTACTGCTGGGCAAGTTGTTGACATTCTCACCAAGGCCTTACCACGTCCGCTATATTATCAGTTCTTGTCCAAGCTTGGTGCTTACGATCTGTATGTGTTATGAACCTACTTGAAGATCTAGTGAAGAAGGCTACTAGAGGAAGAAGAAGAATGCTAGGGTTAGGGAAAGAAAGAAGAATACCTGAATATTAGATTGCATGCCTCCAAAAGAGGGGGAATTGGGTATTTAAGTGAACCCCAATCCACCTAGGGCCGGCCGGCCCCCATTGTGGCTGAACCGGTGCGGTTCAGCCCCCCCCCCCCCCCCCCCCCCCCCCCCCCCCCCCTTTCTTATTTATCAGTTGCGGGCTGAACCGGATGGTTCAGCCCGGTCTTCTTCCGGCGCTTCTTTGGATCTCCTGGCGTATTTGTATCCTCGGAACCGAAGATCATCAGGGGCATAACATTCCCCTCCCCATCAAGAGGCAGCTTGTCCTCAAGCTGAAAGTCGGGAAAGAGCTCCCGAAACTCCAGGAAGTCCACCCACGTGTTGTGAGCCTCTGACAGATCCTTCCACTTAACCAGAACCTCTGAACGGTATTCCGTGCCGTGTTTCTTCCATCTGGACAGCAAGATAACCTCGGGGCTGGGACGAAGCTCGCCGGTCGTAGTGGCGGCAGGGAGGAAAGGAGTGACTGGAACTGCCGCTCCCAACTTCTTTTTCAGCAAGGATACATGAAAGGTCGGGTGAATGCGGGACTCCCCAGGAAGAGCAATGGTATAAGCGACAGGTCCCACCCGGTGAGTGATCCGAAACGGCCCATAGTATCGGGGGGCTAACTTCTGATTGGCCCGACGAGCAACGGACAACTGTTGGTACGGTTGGAGACGGAGGAAAACCTCATCACCCACTTGAAACTCTCGCTCGGTCCTGTGCTTGTCGACCTGCACTTTCATCCTCTCTTGGGCTGTATGGAGATTCTCCCGAAGGAGAGCCAAGGTCTGATCCCGATCCCGTAATGCCCGATCCACTGCAGGAAGAGCTGTGCTACCCGGCTCGTAGGAACGCAGAGATGGGGGTGGCCTCCCGTAGATAATCTCAAAAGGGGTGAGCTTACTGGCCGTGTGGTACGAGGTGTTGTAGTTATACTCCGCCCAGTGGAGCCAACGTGTCCAAGAGCGAGGCTCATCCATAACAAAGCATCGAAGGTATGTTTCCACCCCTCTATTCAGGACCTCCGTCTGGCCATCGATCTGCGGATGGTGTGCGGTGCTCATACGTAATCGGGTGCCTTGTAGCCGGAAAAGTTCCTGCCAAAAGTTGCTGATGAAAACCGAATCTCGGTCGGAGATGATCGAACGAGGGAGGCCGTGTAAGCGAACCACCTCACGGGCAAAGAGCTCGGCAACTGTCTCCGCAGAATAGGGATGACTGAGAGCTAGAAAATGGCCATACTTGGACAGCTTGTCAACAACAACCAAGATCACCGACTTGCCTTGTGACCGGGGCAAGCCGTCAATGAAATCCATCGAAACCGTCTCCCAAACCTGCTGAGGGATCTCTAAGGGAGTGAGCAGCCCCGCTGGCAACGTCGTCTCATACTTCTGACGCTGACAGATCTCGCACTGTTGCACGAAGCGCTGAACGTCCTTGCGCAATCCCTTCCAGAAGACATTGGCCCTGAGCCGCTGAAGAGTACGGAGCACGCCGGCATGTCCTCCGGACGGAGACGAGTGGAACTCGTGTAACATGACGTCCTTCCAGGAGGACGATGCTGGAATGACCACCCTCCCGTGGTAGTACAAATGCCCCCCAAGCAGCTGGTAACCCGGCGCGGTAGGTTGGCCGTGCGTCAAGGCCTCGACAATGTGCTGGAGCTCCGGGTCCGAGTTGACGTCCTTCTGAATAGCATCAAGAGACTCGATCAGCGGTCCGGAAATGTGGAGGATGGTGCTCTCCGGAAGTTGGGACAGGGCATCTGCCACTAAATTCTCCTTGCCCTGCTTGTATACAATCTCATAATCGTACCCCAATAGCTTGGTCAACCATTTCTGTTGGAGAGGGGATCCAGCCGCTGATCCAGGAAATGTTTCAGACTCTGGTGGTCGGTGCGAACCTTGAAGTGATGGCCCAGGAGATACGGTCGCCATAGCGTCACAGCATGTAATATTGCCAACATCTCTTTCTCATAAGTGGAGAGGCCCAAAGTCCGAGGAGCCAAAGCCTTGCTGAACTAAGTCAACGACCGCCCCTCCTGCATCAACACCGCCCCAATGCCGACTCCCGAGGCATCTGCCTCCAGCACGAACTCCTTGCTGAAATCCGGTAGGGCAAGCACCGGTGTGGTCGTCATCACTTCCTTGAGAGCGGAGAAGGCCTGCTCTGCTTCCTCATGCCAAGTAAAAGATTCCTTGTGGAGGAGCTGGGTAAGCGGCCGCGCCAACTTGCCATAGTCCTTCACGAATCTGCGGTAGTACCCCGTAAGACCCAGGAAGCCACGCAACGCCCGCACCGTAGTCGGTCGTGGCCACAGAATCATGCTCTCGATCTTCTTCGGATCCGCCCGAACCCCGTGAGCCGGCACCAGATGGCCCAAGTACTCCACCTCGGGCTGCCCAAAAGAACACTTCGACAGCTTGGCGTAGAACTGCTGCTGGCGAAGGATGGCGAGGACCTGTGCCACGTGCTCGAGATGCTCTGCCCAACTGCGGCTGTATATCAAGATGTCGTCGAGGAAGATGAGGACCGATTGCTGCAGGAGCGGCCGAAATGTCTCGTTCATCACTGCCTGAAAGGTCGAGGGGGCATTGGAGAGCCCAAAGGGCATCACCAAAAACTCGTAGTGCCCATCATGTGTGCGAAACGCCGTCTTGTGGATGTCTTCCGTCTTCATTCGTATCTGGTGATAGCCGGACCGCAGGTCCAGCTTCGTGAATAAGCTCGCCCCGTGGAGCTCGTCCAACAGCTCCTCGATCATCGGGATCGGAAACTTGTCCTTGATTGTCGAGTCATTCAGGTTGCGGTAATCCACACAGAATCGCCACGACCCGTCTTTCTTCTTCACCAAGATAATAGGTGAGGAGAATGCACTGGTACTAGGCCGGATGATGCCCGTCGCCAGTATCTCCCTCGTGCTCCTCTCAATCTCTGCCTTCTGAGTGTACGGGTAACGGTAGGGCCTGACGTTGGGGGCCGCAGCCCCCTCTTTCAACTGAATGGCATGATCCCTGAACCTAGGAGGGGGGGAGGCCCCAGGGCTTCTGGAAGACGTCATCGTACTGAGACAGAAGGCCCTGTATCTCCTGTGGAATGCCTGGAGGATCTTGGGCCAATGCCTCTACGCCCAGCACCATGGCCATAGGTGAGCCCCGCTCCTCCAGCCGCTGCAAGCCCCGCAACGAAATCTCCTTCAAGGGAGAAGATCGGATACCCTGTAGACAGTAGTCTCTCCCCTGCTGGGTGAACTCCATAGTCAGTCGCCCCCAGTCGGTGGTCACTCGCTGTAACTGCCGCAACCACTGGACCCCCAACACCATGTCAGATCCTCTGATCGGAAGCAAGTACATATCTGTGTGGTCCACATAACCCTGCACCCTGATCTCCACCCCTTTCATGACTCCTTCGCACTTCAACCTGATCCCATCCGCTACCATGACCTGGAATGCTACCTCCCTGTCGATCGTATGGCCCACCTTCAGAGCCACGACCGGGTTGATAAAGTTGTGGGTGCTCCCACTATCAACAAGTATAGTCACCCGCTCCTGGACCACCCGTCCCGTGAAACGGAGTGTCACTGGGGCCGTACACCCCTCCATAGCCTGCAAGGAGACCCCAAACTCAGTCAGATCCAGCCCCTCCGTATCGAGGTCCTCCAAGGGAATCTCCTCCTCGTCCTCCTCCCTCAGCATAAACACCTGGATCTTCTGGCAAGTGTGACCCCGGGTGTATTTCTCATCACAATTAAAACATAACCCTTTTTCCCTCCGTGCCTGCATCTCTGGCCAGGTCAGCTTCGTCACTGTCGGCCGTATGGTGGGGGGGTGGGTCCCTCCGTCCCGCCGTCGGAGCCGCGGGTGGCTTGGTCGTCGTCCTACTCCGCTGCCTGTTGAACCGCTCCTCCTGTATCCGAGCGATGCTAATGGCGTGGCTCAGACTTCGTGGTAAGTATGCATGGACCTGGTCACGTAAGTGGTCCTTCAGCCCCGAGATGAAACAGCTCATTATGGTCTGCTCGCCCCCACGACACCCGGTTCGCCAACCGTTCAAACTCAGTCCGATACTCCGTGACGGTGCCCCTCTGACGGAGTTTTTGAAGACTGGCCTCCACGTCCTCGTACTCCAGTGGTCCGAATCTAGCCGAGAAAGCCTCTATGAACTCGGCCCAAGGAGCATAGGTGCATCCCCGCAAAAACCATTTCGTCCACTGGTACGCGTCCTCCTCCAGATGGAAGGCCGCCAACTGTACCCACTGAGCCTCAGGAACCTCCTGATATCTGAAAAACAGCTCGGTCTTTTGGATCCACTCGAGTGCGTCGCCTTCCCGGAACTTCGGGAAGTTCATCCGGGTCAGCTTGGGTTGCATGTAAGGTCGCTGAAATGCCCCTCTCAAGCCGCCTCCCTCTTGGCCCAGCGGCCCGGGTTGCTCCTGATCTCCTTGAAGCCCTCCATGATTCCACCCCGGAGGCCTCCCTGGCCCCATATTGGCCATTCCATAACCCCCGTAGGCGTGTTCGCTGGTTGGGGAGGAAAAAATCCCGTTGCGCCCCCGAGGGGGACCGCATTTGCCCCTGTTGGGCGAAACAACCCAAATCCTTGGTGTTGCGGCCTCCACGGTTGTCCTGATTGCTGTTCGGGTCCAAACGAGGCACCCCCGCCCTGTACGGAGCCTCCTCCGTGCCGCAGTAAGCCGCTGGGACCCTGCGGGGGTTGTTCGAACCCCCAGGGAGCAACCGCTCCTCCTCCGACCCCCCAGGGGCCGTATGCGGCTTCCGCCGCTCTGCTGGAGCCCGTCCGGGGTGGCTCCGGCGCGGCCCGGCCTCCCGGTTGGCTGCCGATCAGCCCCCAGCCGTCCGGGGGTCCGCCTGGCAGTCCGCCCGCCCGATACGGGGTTCCGGCCCCGCGTGCTGCCTCCTGGGCGTCTCCCGCTCCCGATCCGGATCCGGAGGCTCTAGCCGGAAGCCCCGCGCCATTCCCCGCTCCAGTGCTCCCTCCTTGAGGAGTGTTTGCTGTCTCGGCGTCGGAGCCGTCGCCATTCACCGCCTTTCCTCTCAGATTTTGCAAGAGGAGGGATTTCAACTCCTCCATCCTCGCCTCGATGCGTTCCTCCAGATTTTGTTGCGAGTTCTTCACGCTTGCCTCGATTGCCGCTACGGAATCTGTCAAGGTGACAGTTCTCCTCGATGGCGGCCAAGCGCGCCGTTTCTGCCTCCGTACGTGTCACCATGGTCGCAGGAAGGAGGCTCTGATACCAAATGTTATGAACCTACTTGAAGATCTAGGGAAGAAGGCTACTAGAGGAAGAAGAAGAAGGCTAGGGTTAGGGAAAGAAAGAAGAATACCTGAATATTAGATTGCATGCCTCCAAAAGAGGGGGGATTGGGTATTTAAGTGAACCCCAATCCCCCTAGGGCCGTCCGGCCCCCATTGGGGCTGAACCGGTGCGGTTCAGCCCCCCCTTTCTTATTTATCAGTTGCGGGCTGAACCGGATGGTTCAGCCCGGCCCTCTTCCGGCGCTTCTTTGGATCTCCTGGTGTATTTGTATCCTCGGAACCGAAGATCATCCGGGGGCATAACAGTATGCTCCAGCTTGCGGGAGAGTGTTGAATAAAATATGTATAAAGACCCATAACAAGGCCCAATTATAGCCCACTACTTCTATAGGAATTAGTCCCACATCTTAAAATGAGATTATTGCTCCCCTCTCTCTTCCTATATTATTGTATGTAAATGTACGTGTGAGAAATTAATAAAATTATTATTTTATTTCTCTCATTTTTCGTATTTTTCCACAAGGACAATAGTTCCCAAGACTAGCCCGATATTAGCAGGTTCCTTGCGAGGGAGAGAAAATACTCCTCAAAACAGTGTGCTTGTTTCATGGCATTCGTGAGGGTCCAGGGTAGTGGCTTGTTCGTGCTTGAATGTAAAGTTGGTGCCCATGAAGGAAGTAGCCTAACTAGTGTTCCTCTGTGAGCGCAGGTCACAAATGACTAACTCAATGAATTTGCCAATGTAGTTGTCGATTGAGTTAATTTGGCGAATGACCCAGTGATGCCCAAAAGCATTCCTCGGTGGGTGGGTGTCATAACGCCGAATCATTTTCTCCTTCATTGTTGGAGACTTGATGCGGAGATCTGACTGGCAAATCCAACAGACCCAGTAGGACCGACGCCGTCCATATAGATGGTTTTCAGGGGAACTTTCAGAGGCTTCAGTGTGGTATGTAGATCGAACAATTGCTCCGCACGAGCAATCCACCTCAACGGATCGTCTAATTTAAAAGCCATGAAAATGATGCCCACAGGCATCTCCAAATGATGTTGCTAGGGAAATCATCAGCTCAGTGCCCATGAAAACATGAACTTGATGGGCGGAATCGTATTTGGTAGTGCCGGTGGTGGTCATTGGACAAGCGGCGGGGTTGGAGAATTCATGTACCATGATTGTAGATCTGAGACGGTATCCTCCACTCGATTCATGTAGTTTTCCATGGACTATGCGAATCTCTTCTCTTCCATTTAAGATATGTGACGTGTACAAGGCATACACAAACCTTATCACTGGCGAGGACAATTGGGAGAAGTTGCAGTGAGGTACACAACTTAGGAGGATGTATTACAAGTTGCACACTGGAAGGAAATCGACGAATGCAGAAGGCTGGGATCAGGAGGTGGCATTGCTCTGCGGCTAAGTTATTAAAGGCTCAAGGCGCAAAGAGGTCTTGGAGCCTAGGCGCAAGACTTAAAGTGTAGGCACACACCCAATGAGTGCAAGATTCAACCACATCCATTTTAAATAATCAACATCAAATATCAGTTCATCTTCTTAATCAGATTTTTCATTTATTCTACTAATTAATCATTCGTTACTATTATTTATATCTCTTAAAAATAGAATCAATGTGGTTACTTGCATCATATCTAAATCTCAATGCTCGATCATGTTTCACAAATACTAATTCATACAAAAATTATTGAGTTCTTACATTCTTTCTTTCTTTATTTATTTTGAAAAAAATATTACTACAGAAATTTCACCCAAACTCGCCTTTTATGCTCCAAAGGCGCAAAAAAAGACGCACAAAGTCGCAAACCTCTGAGCCTAATGAGCCTTGAGCTTGAGACGCATCTTCAACAACATAGCTCTGTTGTTGATGGATCATTGAGGGAGTTCAACGGAAATGGCGATGTCTGATGTATAGCTCTGCAAGGAAGTCACAGAATGCAAGAAGCCACATAAGCTTATAGAACAATTGTGGTACTGGAGACGACATGAGCAGAAATGTGTAGAGCGTGTGCTTGCAAATCGCGCGTGGGATGAAGGAAGGGAGACAATCAAAGAGCCATGGCACGTGGGCACAACTTTAGAACAATGTATGAGGGCCGATCAAAGGCGTGCTTTCCCTGTAGACTTCGCTACCCCTAACAGTAGGCGGGGCGGAACGACAGATCAGATTAATTTGTTAGGGCACACAAATATATAACGAACAAGGCCACTTGCATTAAAAAATTGAGACATGCTCCGGTCAAGGTACAATTGAAGGTTGGTTTCCTTGCCCAGAAAGAGCCTGTCTCCAAAATTGATGCCAACAAACACACACCTCTCTCTTGTATAGGAATACAACTAACTTAATTTACCAAAATGGCCGTTCTAGTCTATAAGGGTCCAATTAGGCTATGCACCTACCATTCGAATCATGACACATATAACAGGAATCTATATTCATTTTTATTCACCACTGCAATTTACATGTAATTTTTACAGTTACACTCTTCAACATGCTTTCGTACTGTTCTTGGGGCATTGTGTTTCATAGCTGTACTACTATGGTAATACTGCTGAATTAATGTAATTGTATTACCTCACTTATATTAATTTTATTGACCTTTTTTTCCAGCTATCTCCATATCAAATTGGAGAGGGTTGTAAATGTTGGAAACAAGAGCTAAATCATTTCAAGGGTAACATTTCTAATTAGATGATTTTTAGAAAAGCTCGGAGAATGGAAAATGTTTCAACAACAATGCTTATTGCTTATGAATTTCTGTAGGGAAATTATTTCCAATTGTACAAGGGACTCCAAAGGCAAAATTAGGGTTTCTGTCAAGTGGTCTAACCACATTTGCTATTTCTGAGGATCGGTCCACATATACTGAATTGAAGCTGGATGTAGTGGAGCCGGGAGAAGTTAATATTTTTACTGAGGATGATTTCACAGAAAGCAGTTTGCCACTTTCTACTGAACGGTCTGCTGGAAAACCTGGTTTTATTTCATTCCATGGACTTCCATATGAGAGAAGAGGAGAAACTCCTGTGCCAAACCAGAGCAAGGGAAAAATCAGGCTCTTTTGGTTCATTGGACCAACTGTGCTGGTGGCTTTCCTTGTTTTCCCGTCACTTTACCTGCGGCAAATACTTTCTACTGTTTTTGAAGATTCACTGTTGACAGGTTGGTGTTGCACTTCTCTGTATTTAGCTGAGTATCAGTTATTCTAATAAAGTTAGCCGAAGGGTTAAAACTAGATGGGGTTAGGGTGGACACACATTTTGTTGTTACTGGATGGGTGTGCACAGTTTCATATGCTTTTCCATCAAAATAACCTCTGTATACAATTGAAACTACATCAACTTTTCCTTCCCCCTAGTTTGTAGGCTGAGATGCCCGGTTTGAGGAGTTTTGCTTATATCAACTAGATGAGTGTTATGGGCTTCATGCCCGGTTATTATATTGTTGTCTTTAGGGTTTTATTATGTCATCTTTCATTAGGTGTGTTGTCTTTGTGTTGTGTCTTTATATTTGTATTTGTCGTTTACGTCGCAGTTCAAGTGTTGGGGGCTTAATTACCCTTATGCCCTTGTATTTCTTATCTAAAGGTCCCTTAGGCTAGTGGAATGCAAGTAAGAAGTTCAATCTATCTCTTTTCTCCGTGAAGAGATTATGGTAGTTCTCTCCTCCCGAGCACACCCCGCTTAGCTGCGGTTCCGTATCCACAGTATCCTCTGCTTCCGGCCATCCTCCGACAACCCTATCAGGGTTTTACGTCGAGCTCGTAACAATTTTGGTATCAGAGCAATCCTCTCTTCCACCCTATCCAACAACATTCCGCCTCTATCTTCATCACATTTGGTCTTTCCTCGTTCCTCTTCAAAACCAACTCCCCGTCTAAGCAAGAAGTCACGGTTTCGTCCCATACGACCTCATCAAGCCTTCACTCACTGTCTGAGACCCTCGACGAGCAGGGAGCAAGTCCTTGACGATGCAACTTCCGTCCTTACGAGCCTTTCCACCACTTCGAAGACGCCCATGCTCTGCCTCCGGCGGTTCTCAGTGGGCAATCGCGGGAATGCCTCAATTCCTGGCTTGACCTCGTCTTCTTCCTGCCGCACGACCCTATCGAGCCGTCAAAGCCCGTGTCAAATTTCTTCTTCATGTGCACACCCCTATTCGCGTGCGCACGTCCAAGCCCATCTGTGAAGATCGAAGCCACGCGTTTTCTTCTTGCTCGAGCCCCGCGGTCCTCGAGCCGCCCATTTGTTGTCGGTCCCTTCATCGATGCCCTCACCTCCTATCACGCGTGCAAAGCCCTTTCCGCCTGCGCCTTCCTTTTTCGCTTGCACCTCTCTGTCTTTTTTCGCTGAACGCACACAAGCCTTGCTTCTATCTTTATTTAACTAACAACATAGTTGATTAATCAATTGTTTTGGAGCCTCGTAGTTATATTATTTTTTAGTCGGAGGCTTCCTTTTAGGCGTGGGTGAATTCTCAGACAAACTCAGTCAGTTTATGGATTAGATGCGCATTCTTATGGCTTCATATGTTCACCGCAACCTATACCGCCGCCGACTCCTGTGAGCCTTCTGCAGACACAACTGTCGCTTTCTCCAATGCATCATTGGCTTTGAGCCCAGTGCCAATCGTTCTACTAGTCACCTACATCCATCGTCCTCCGCCTCAGTCGCCTGTTCTGTTGGTCCCTCGACGCCATTCCATCTGATGACCATCCGCCAGTAGGCGCCACCGCTTCTGATCGCCACGCCTTCCATTCGGCCGTCACACTTGCCTCTCCTCCAGTCGTTATGCATGACCGTCTCTCCTCAGCAAGTGCCCCCGCCACGCCAGATCCCTGCAGCCCTTCGTGTCATTTGTAAGCACTATGACGGCCTACAACGATGATGTCTCCCTACAACGACACGCTACTGTAAACTATTTTGGCGGGAAATTAAGAAGCCAGATGATCAAGCAGTGCAAGCCTCGTTCGAGCTCGATGACAAACTCAATTTGAAGGACGACCGAGATGTTATGGGCTTCGTGCCCGATAATTATGTTGGTCTTTACTCTTTAGGGTTTTATTATGTCGTCTTTCATTAGGTGTGTCGTCTTTATGTTGTGTGTTTATTATGTTGTCTTTATACTTGTATTTGTCGTTTATGTCATATTCAAAGTGTTGGGGCTTAATTACGTTTTTGCCCCTTGTATCTCTTATTTAAAGGCTCCTTGGACTACTGAAATGCAATCAAGAAGTTTAGTCTATCTCTTTCCCCCTTGAAGAGATTGTGACAGCTCTCTCCTCCCGAGCACACCCCGCTTAGGAAACCGTAGTTCCGGCTCCACAATATCCTCGTCTTCCGCCCATCCTCCGGCAAGCCTACTGAGATTCTACGGCGAGTTCGTAACAATGAGGTATTTCAAGAAACAACATTTGAGGTCGTTCTCCTTCTTTAGAGCAAACATGATTAGTTCGGTTTTAGCGTAGGGAGATGCTAACAAAACATTTGATTTGTTTCCATTGTGATTTTAGATTATATTAAGTAGCAAAAGTGTTGCTAGGATCTAATGCAAATTTTTCATTTGGGGTATTTTGGGGATAATTTTGGTTTACTGAAGTATTAAGCTAGAGAAATAGTCTCTGGATCATGAATGATCATTTTTGCCCTTGGCACGTTTGATTTTGATGGACTGACAGAATGACACAAGTAGTCCTATTTGGAGGAAATTTTTTGGTGCCCTAATCTGGTTGTCGTGGGATTATATTATCATTTTCTCATTTTTGTGGATACCGAAAAGAAATAGTGAATAAGTGTCATTTTTTCAGATAGATTACTTCAGAAATGCTAACAAATACATTTTCTAGAGAAATAGCTTACGTCTAACCTTTGTTTCTAGCCTAGCCTATTTCCTTGTAAGCTACACTATTGTTGAAACCTCTTAGTTTGGTATTACTTCCTTCTGTTCCTTATCCCTCTTTGTTCCTTCTACTTTTCTTTTCCCCTTTTTTTTATCCTCTTCTTTCTACAAGCACCATGTCTATTCTTAAGTAGAATTTTATTTTTATTTTTTGTTTTCTTTTTTAGGGGTCTGTTATTCCTGCGTCATATTTTATTTTATTATTTTTCATTTTTTTATAAGTTTATTGTTCTTTATAGCTATTTATGACAAGAATAATTATTAACATTGCTCTAGCCCTGGCGTGCAACTAAATCCTGCCAGGCCCGGAACTGCCAGGCCCAAACTTTATAAAAACCAGGCCCAGGCCTAGGCTCCTTTTTCAAAGGGGAGCTTGGCTGAGCCTATCTGCCCGGGCTGGGCCTAGCCATTAATGAGGGCCTGATATGGTGTGAAAGCCTGACCCTGGACCCGGGCAATGATCCTTATTTTTCTATGCATCCTCCTAATACTTATTATTTTTATTCTTCTTATTGATGTCTTGGGCAAGCACCAGGTTTGTACCAAATTATTTTTTCCCACAGGGCTCTTGATGTCTTTCTATGGGATCACAAGTCTATTCATTAGTTCTTATTTGTGGTGCACAATTTCATGGAATGTAGGTAGTGGTCATGACCGATTCTGTAGAAAAGAAGGGATAATGTGCCTTTTTCTTAGGAGATTTCCTGGAATAAATCGTTGCTAAAATTTGTTTCCTTGCTAAAATTTGTTTCCTTCTATGGTTTTGTGAGACATTTTTTTTGCTTCATAATATTTTTATAAAAATAGAAATCTTGTTTGGTTTTGTTCTGCACTATCTAATTTAATTGATTTGTTCTTCTTACATTGATTTTATGATTTTTGGTAATGCTTTTTGTGAGTGAATATGCGTATCCATTGATTTTCCTCTGTATCTCAAAGATAGAATCTATGTGGGGTGGTAGATTTGCTGATTTAGTCTTCGTTTGGGAGAGTGGTGCCAATCGCTTTTGTGAAAAATGAAGCTCCGGTGAGAAATGGAGCTTGCACTCTTTGATACGAGATGAAGCTCAAAATAGAGTTTTTTTAGATTTTCCTTCACATCAGAGCTCCAGAATAGAGGTTTACCAAACAAACCAATTTCTTATATTTTTATCCCACCGGAATGAAATTTAAATGATCAAACAAACAAAACTTTACAAGAATACCCATGAGTGGGAAGAGTGAGAATTATAGAGGGGATTCCCTTTGGAGGTCTAAACATTGGTCGGTCCTAACAGTTTTGGCCTTCTGTTCTAAGTTCCAATTCCATTAGTCTGCTGAAAGATCCAGAGTACTGAGATCTTTGATTCCTCCTTTGTTCAATTATTTTCTTCTTTGTAAATTTTATTTAAAATGTAAAATTATTAATGCAAGAAACAATTCTCGCCTCTGTTTTCTACAGTTTTTCATTGGGGTTCCATTTTCCTCTGAAAAGCTCGACTAGGCTTCCACAACAAATTATTATTCAACAGTTTTATTTTCTTAAGTCACTCTTCTTTAGAATTACCTCCAGTGTTCTCTCTCTTATTTTGACAGAGGTCTCACTTGATACAAATATGTCAGTTGCAAATAACACTTCGCTTTGATCACTCTCTATTAGCATTTCTGTGACCAGTAAAACTAGATTTGAACTTAAAGTTGTTCCTTTATATATCTGTGTTTATATATTGAAATTCAATATTTTAAAACGATATATTCCTCGTGATCCGATATCCGGCCTTTGAAACTTCAGCTGGTATGAACTCGACATGAACCATATCAGTTCCCATTGTAATTCATATGCCTTGAGATAATAAATCTCTTTATCTTCTTTGTAATAACTGATGTAGGGTAGGCTATTGGGTGCACAAAATCAAGACTTCTAGGGATGAACATATCAGTTCCCATTGTAATTCATATGCCTTGAGATAATAAACCTCTTTATCTTCTTTGTAATAACTGATGTAGGGTAGGCTATTGGGTGCACAAAATCAAGACTTCTAGGGATGAACATAGACTTGACACACAAACCCAAATCTAAATGCAATGATACCGTCGGTGACGACGACAGATTTATTAGAGCAATAAAAATTCAACCCACGCAAATATTTAGAAGAACAGAAAAAGCATTCAGTAAGCAAACGGTTTATGGCTTTCCTCCGCTCGGAGGACCAAGGCAAAGCGCACTGCGAATGAATCCCACCTGCAAATAGTAAACGTATCCCAGCGAACTTCCACAAACGAGATTCCCAAGCAAAGTAAAGAGTTCAATCCAATATAAAATGCTGAATAAAATATCCCAATACAATAAAGACTCACAAAGTAGTGGGCTGACCAAGACACTGAAGAATCCGGAGTCGGAGATGCGTGGAAGACGATCCGAGGTGGAACCGGAGGCGGGAAAGCGATGTAGGTGTCTGTCCTTGGCGGTGGAAGATGAAAACGGACCGGAAATGAGTAGATCCGGCGCCGTAAGGGGAGATCCGGGCGGGGAAGGGTAGATCTGATAGTTTGAGAGCGGATCCGGGTTAGGGAATGAGGGTCGGGTAGGGAAAACGGTCGGATATAGCTGAATTTGTCCAGATCTAGGTTGATCTGGACAAGGAAGGGTCTGGAGGTGGTTCCACGTAGAGGAGAGGGGTGGTGGTTGCTGGGAACAAAGCGGGGGAGGGCTGGAAGCGGGTTTTGTAGGCTGAGAGGTGGGCGGTGGCTGTAGGGAAGGAGGGGGAGGGGCGGCGGCTGTAGGGGATGCTGCTGGGCTTGGGCTGTAGAGGAGTGGTGGAGGGCGGCGTCTGCTTTGAGTGAGGAGGGGCGGCGGCTGTTGTGAGGGGGCGGCGGCTGGACAGAGGAAGGGGGCGGCTATTGGGGGCCGCGAAAAGGGGATTTGGAGGGGGAGGAAGTGGTTTAGGGTTAGGGCAAATATTGGGAGTGGGGGGGGGGATACACGCCTAGGAGTCATCACCTAGGGTTCCACGGAGTCGGCACCGTAGCGGGATCGCGGAATTCCGGGAATTCACTTCTCCAAAATCTGCAATGGTCTAAACCAGCCCACTAACCACTTATTTATAATAAAAGAAGGATTACGGCATCCCACCATCGACGACTATGATTGGCCGGAGGTGGGGCCACTCAAATACAATAAATAAAAGCCAAAAATACTAATTAATATATCAAAACGACTCGCGACGTGGATCCGGACGCATCCGCGGAGTCGGATCGGCGATCCGATCAAGTGCTTCCTGCACGAGTACACGAATGTGAGTCCTGCCTTGCGGCGAACCCCTCCTGGTGCATGATCTGATGGATATCCATCAGCATTAAGGCTGCCTGTCATTGCACTACTCAGCACCTTTTCTTTGCTCTGCCTTTTTATAGGCTAATGCCTATATATCATACTTAAAAATCAATATGTAGCCATTCATGTAATTGAACTTCAAATTGTTCTTTTGCAGATTTTCTCATTTTATTCTTCACGGAGGCACTTTTCTACGGAGGCGTTGCAATATTTGTTCTGCTCGTAGATTATGTTTGGCGACCTCTAGAACTGTCAGCCACTAAGAATAATAACTGGTCGAAGATCCAGTTTGGTCTTCGAATATCTTCTGTTACAACTTTAGTTTTGAGCCTGATAATTCCACTTGTCACCATGGGGATGGTCTGGCCATGGACTGGTCCAGCAGCTTCTGCTACACTCGCACCATATCTTGTTGGTCTCGTCGTTCAGTTTGCTTTTGAGCAGTATGCTCGTCATCGCAAGTCACCTGCTTGGCCTGTCATTCCTATAATCTTTCAGGTACTTTTATTAATCATCCTTTATGATTTATAATTGACCGGAAGTATCAGATTATTTTGTTCACATACATTATGATGCAATGTTCTTCTACTTAAAGATACCGGCCATTTGGTTTGCTGATATCTTTAAATAATATTTTTTTAAAGATGATGTTTATGTCCTAAAACAATGAGATCTAGATGTCGGTCGAATGAAGCGGTGTTAATGTTGTGGATGTCATCCGACATGTCGGATGACATAAAGGTTTCATGGACAAAACTACAGGTTTCCAATATTTTTTTACAAAATATTCTTTTGGAATATATCATCTGATATATCCGCAATCAGTCGATATATTCGCCGATATATCGGCTGGTATATCCCGACGTTATATCGACCGACTTATTTCAACTTATTTTAGTTAGTGTCTATGGTTTAATAGACAATAAACCGAAATTGTCTCGTTACTAGGTTGTTTTGTATCCTTCTTCTGACTTTTTTTTCCATGCCCCCATCCTTCATTGACTTCAATTTTGTTTGGTCATCTGATTTTAGAATGAAGGTTCCTTATCTTCCATCGTAATCGATGACTTCCTGACTTTCTCTTGCTTTCTTCCATGCGTTATACTGTTATTAATTGTATAATATAAAATGTTTATATTAGTATGATAAATTTAGAGTTCAATAAATGTTAAATTATTATACATTATATATATATCAAAAAAATGATTACATATATATATATATATAATTATGTATATAAATAATTAATTATTAAAACACGACATATGAAATATCCTCGATATATCCCCCGACATATTAAAAACGACGTGAAAAATCTAAACCGACGTGTCCCCGATATCCGACATCTGCAACCATGAGCGGTGTATATAGACATTGCTAACACCTTATTTAATAGGCATACAATGTCAACTCTGTTTTATCTAGATACCTCCAACTACAGGGTTTAATTATTCAGACTTCTCCTGAGACTTTGCATAATTACTGAAACCTCCCCTCTACTTTTTAAAATTACAAAAAAAACTCCTCTTTGAGTTTGCAACAAGACACCGCATCCCACTTAAACATATATTTCTAGTGCACCTCTCCCAGAAGGGAGGTTTATTATACTAAAAGCAAGCAATTTAAACTCAGAGAGTAGGTTTTGGTAAGCAACCTCTTTGCAAAAATGCAGGGTAAGGTTTGCCTACATTTCACCGTTGTGCTGGGGCCCTTCCCCGGACCCTCGCTGCGCGGTGATGCTTTGTGCACCGGGCTGCCCTTTAGAGTAAGTTTTGGTAATTTAAAAAAAATAGAGGGTTTGTGTATCTGCGCAAAGTCCTATGGGAGGTACTGCTAAATAATCCTCAAGTACATTAATGCTGAATCAAACACAATATTTGAGGGATAACCGACATATAATTCTACTGACATCTTGATAATATTATAAGATATTTGGTGAATAACATCTTGCCAGTTGTTAGGAGAGTGGATTACCATTTAACAAACTCTTCTGAAAGCATGATCAATATTTAAGAGACAGTTGCATTACATTATAGTCTCTTTAAGGTAAAGCCAATGCATTTTATAGAAATAGCAAAGGAAAAAAGAAAATCCTCCTCTCTCAAGTCATCTTTTTTGGTGTAAAAATGTCCTTTTTAGCTAATTCCACTATTAAGCTGTTAAGTTATAATTAGGTTATAGCAGGAGTGAGAGACCTGCTCATAGTTGTTCGATATCTTCTCTATCCTAGACAAAAACTAGTTGATGTTTGAGTTATTTTCAATTTCCCCTAGTTTTTTAATACAACATGCATCCATATGCATTAAAAACATATAAAGTTTCCTTTTTCCGCTCCGCGAATGAGAGATTCAAATTCAGATTCGTCCCAAAATTCTGGATTCAAATTTAGATTTGAATTTGGATCCGGGCTTGGATTTGAATTCGAATTTAATTATATCAAGTTTATTTAATTATATAAAGTGTATTTAAATATATATTGCTATTATTTGTGAATCTCGCCAATAGAGATAATATTATTCAGATTCGAATACTACTAGAATTCGAAAAAACCTATCTTAATCGAATCTTCACGAATTGATTCCCGAATTATTCACGAACTAGATTAGCCTTAGTTTTACAACAAAAAATGTGCATTTGATTTGGCTGTTTGGTTTTGCTTTCTTCAGGTGTATAGACTGCATCAGTTGAATCGAGCAGCGCAACTGGTGACGGCGCTCTCCTTCTCGGTGAGAGGGGCCGAGATGACGTCACAGACCCTCGCCATAAACAGCTCCCTCGGGACGCTCCTGACGGTCCTCCAAATCCTCGGGGTTATCTGCATCTGGTCTCTTTCGAGCTTCCTCATGAGGTTTCTTCCTCCCTCGGCCGCCACTCTTGATTCCGGATAAGCTTCTTGATTTCTCAAAGGTCCGCTTCGAGTTTACGTAGGCAGGAGGAGAGCGATAAGAAACTCGGCCGCCTGACGGTGAAAGAGCTCGAGGAATGCTCCGTTGCTGTTCGAATCCGAAATGCTATTTGTAGTTCGAACGGTAAGGTGGTAGGCTAGATTTTGACCCTTTTTTTTAATTTCTATGCTCAAATCAACTGCTGCAGAATCACAATCCTGCCCAAAGTTGATTGTATTTGATTTCATTTACATCATTGGATGATGCAATGTAGGCATTTGGGTTTGGCAAGCAATTCTTGTGAAGTATATGAATTAGTTAAAAAATTTAAAATGTTTTCATTAGTTTGAATAATAATAATAATAATAATAATAATAATAATAATAATAATAATAATAATAATAATAATAATAATAATAATAATAATAATAGCGAAGCATCGCTATGCGACCCTATCTCAGTATGATTGCTAACGCTATCTGAAGGCGACAAAGGCCCCAAGGTTCGAAAAGGGTACGTAGTAGGTGAGCTTATAGAAAGGAAGGCGAATAATTCATTACGGCTCCTAAGGCCACATATTGAGATACGCCGCCCCTACGGGCGGGTATTAAAATGATATTGGAGTAAAATGGGAAGCTATATCAAACAGAGGATTTTTCTTCTAAACGGTGATAAATGATTTAAATTATGTATAAATGTGTTTATGGCTGCCAATTTAGGCGAATATTTATCTCATTTGTATACAATTAGAGATTGTGATGACTGATGAGTTTAGTAGTGTGAACTATGAAAATTATCTTAATATGTACTATTAATGAAACAAACTTCATCGTTGGCATGCGTTAGATCGGCCTTCTTGTCGACGATCGTCGAGCGAGGACAGCGGACACGGGTCAACTATTGTTGATCGTTGAGCTGATTTCTTCAGTCCGTTGAGAGCTCAAAATCAATGAACAACGGTCAGCGATCTTATATTCCCGCATATTATGCACAAGAGATTATATCCGCATATTATGCACAAGAGATTATATCCACGGCCGCTAATAGTCTATATAAATATCTCGTCATTGTTAGACAAACGGATTCTATGACTAAAATACGAGAAATATTTAGGTACGTGCATTGATCATAATAGATCATTGTGTGGGAGTAAATCTTGCCGTATGATTTGTGATTTCAATGGTGTAGATTGTTTGCGAATTATGCGTAAAAATTCATGCTGGCGGAGATATACGGCGGGATCAGGGGTCATGAACGGTGATATAAGGTGACCAACATTTTTTTCCCTAAAATACCCCCCTTCTTAAACTTAAATTGCTCCTAAGACATCGTCAACCAAGGCCATGAGATACTAGAATGAGCGCAAAAAGTACAGTAAACCTGTGTCATATTTATCACCCTGCCTCCAGCTTTTCCACTAACTCACTACCAAATCCTAAAATCTCCCCCCGCACTTCCATCGCCGCCATTTTCAAATCCTTCAAGCGAAAGCTAGCGGCCGGGCGCCTCCCCTCCACGCCGAGGTCCTTCAAATCCTCCGCCGAGACCTGCGCCGCCCTTCTTCGGCGATGCTCCTGCAGCCCCCGTTTGCTCGCTGGCCTCGCGCTTCATGGCCACGCCGTGAAGCGCGGCATCTCCTCCGACCGCTCCGTATTCACCAAGCTTCTCTCCATGTACGGCGAATGCGGCCACCGGGCCGATCGAGATCGCATATTCACCGAATTTGCCGGATCCGACCTCTTCTCCTGCAACTTTATGATGGCCGATTTTGCTCGCAGTGGCGATATTGATGCTGCATGCAGACTGTTTGAAAAAATGCCTTACAGAAATGTGATCTCTTGGACTATAATAGTTGATGAGCTCATGAAGCGGGGCAAAATTTATGATGCCACGGAGTATTTCGAAGGTTGCCCGTGCCATACAGTTGTGTCATTTACAGCAATGATTAATGGATTTTCTCGAAACGGAATGTTTTCCGACGGTTTGCTCTTATTCCGCCGGATGATTAGGACCGGTTTGATGCCAAATGAGGTAACTTTCACCTGTGTGATCACCGGCTGCGGCGGCAGCGGTGAATTTGGTTTAGCCGAGAGTGTTGTGGGGATGATTGTTAAGACCTCATTTGATCAGAATTTATCAGTTTGCAATTCCTTGATCACATTGTATCTCAGAATGGGAGACGTTGGAATGGCGAGGAAGGTGTTCGATGAAATGCCGGAGAGGGATGTTGTGTCGTGGACAGCGTTGCTCGATCTATGTTTTGAGTCTGGAGATTTGAAGGAGGCCCGCCGCGTGTTCGAGGAAATGCCTGTGAGGAATGAGGTATCTTGGAGTACGATGATAGCCAGGTATACCCAGAGCGGGGAAGCTTTGGAGGCACTGCGGCTATTCAATCTCATGCTCCAACACGACTCTAAACCAAATGTCTCGTCCTTCGCTTGTGTAATCAGCGCATCGTCTAGCCTCGAAAATTTGATGCACGGGGCCAGCGTTCATTCTCATGTGGTCAAGTTCGGATACGAGCACGATGTCTTTGTCGCCAGTTCGCTCATATACATGTACTCCAAGTGTAAGAAATCAGATGATGCTCGTCAAATCTTCGACTCGCTTCCCGTTAAGAACATAGTGTGCTGGAATTCTATGGTTGGTGGCTATTCCTACGACGGAAAAATGGAGGAAGCCAAGCACCTATTCAAACAACTAGTTAGAAAGAATGCTTCTTCGTGGAATGCGATGATCTCCGGCTTCGTTCACAACGAACTATATGGAAATGCATTGGAGACCTTCGATGCGATGTTGGGCTCAGGGGAAGTGCCAAATCGAATGACCTTATCTAGCGTTCTCACAGCTTGCGCGAATTTGCCCTCTTTGGAGAGAGGAAGAAACCTT
Source organism: Dactylorhiza incarnata (assembly GCA_033032865.1). Taxonomy (NCBI): domain Eukaryota; kingdom Viridiplantae; phylum Streptophyta; class Magnoliopsida; order Asparagales; family Orchidaceae; genus Dactylorhiza; species Dactylorhiza incarnata. Next base: position 1,773,085 of record JAWHQI010000281.1, read on the forward strand.
CATGCGAAGACCCTCAAGCTCGGAATATCGAACGAGGTCATCATCTGCACCGCGCTTATCGATATGTATGCTAAATCCGGAGACATCGGGAGCGCCAGGCTCGCATTTTCGATGATGCCAGAGAAGAATGAGGTCTCGTGGACGACAATGATACGAGGGCTCGCCGACAGCGGACTGGCCGAAGAGTCGCTGGCCTTGTTCGACGACATGAGAAGAGAAAACGTGATTCCGAGTGAGTCGGCGTTCTTATCCATCCTTTTTGCCTGCTCGCATTGTCGACTGGTTCGGAAAGGTTTCCATTATTTTGACTCGATGGAGAGGGTGCACGGAATCGCACCGAAGGAGAGGCATTATACGGCCATGGTGGATTTGCTTTCGCGCGCGGGTCTTCTGAGAGAGGCTGAGGAGTTCATTAGCAAGATGCCTATCGTGCCCGAATCTTCGACGTGGGCAGCTCTGTTGAGCGGCTGCGTCACTCGTGGAAATGGCGAGATCGGCGAGAGGGCTGCCAAGATGGTGATGGAGTTGGAGAAGGAGAAGACCGGCGGCTATGTTCTGCTTTCGAACATGTATGCTTCTGCGGGGAGATGGAAGGATGTGGCCGAGGTTAGAAGGCTTATGAGGGAGGCAGGACTGAAGAAAGGGGGAGGATGTAGCTGGATTCAGATTAGAGATGGTTTTCATGCATTTTATTCATGGGATTCAAATCACCCCAGAGCTTTAGAGATTTATGATGTTTTGGAGCTACTGGTTCCTGAAATGGTGCTTTATTTGATGTAGATACCATCTGTTTCTTCAAATTTTGATGAACATCCAAGGTCTTGGGTTTAAATTCTAGGGGCACTATTTTTGCCTAAATTTGTTGTTTGGGCAAAAATAAGTATTAAAAATGTAGATATATTTTGCACGGTGAGATATGTTATTCAAATTCTCGTGGCATCAATATATATATAATTTGCCTAAATTTGCTATTTTCACAAAAAAAATTATTTAAATTTTGATATATATTTTTATGGTTACATATATTATTCAAATCTTGTGTCACAAGTGTATGTATATCTTTATTATATAAGAGAATATAGCATTCTTCATGCTCTTACCGTGCTTTCATTTTCAACCGTTAGATCTCTCAATAAAAAATATTATTTTTAAAGAGAAGAGAGAGAGAGGGAGAGAGAGAAAAAGAGAGAAGAGAGGAAGAGAGAGTGCGGCCGAGAGGGAAAGAGAGAGAGGGAGGGAGAGAGAAATAAAATAATCTTTTTAAGTATATACCTTTTGTTTTTTACAAAATAAATATCGTAATATTAATGTATATTTTTTTACGGTCATTTTGAGTACTCATGTATATGTTCCGGGCGCAACCCGCAGACGCGTCTAGCACGGGCGAAGCCCGTGCGGAGGTGGGCGAAGCCCGCCTGGATGCGGCCAAAGGCCGCCCGACAGCATTGCGTCGGGGGCGGGCGAAGCACGCCGTCGCCGACAGGGTACTGTCGCGCTTGGCCGTAGGGGCGGAGCCCCATATCGATCACTCGTGTATATATATATATATATATATTTGCCTAAATTTACAAAAAAAAAAAGTTAAAAATATAGATATATTTTCTATATTTAGTTATATTATACAAATAAATTCATTGAAAGTGTAGCAAATCATGGTTATTAGCGAGCCATGTTATGCTATTAGCAAACTATGATTATTAGCAAACCATGTTATGCTATTAGCAAATCATGGTTATTAGTAAACCATGTATTTTGTAAATGATTATTAGCAAATTTTTTTGTTATTAGCAAACCATTCAAAAAATAAAAATAAAAATAAAAATTTCAAACATTGTTAGAGCATTTTCAAACAAGATATTCAAAATGAAGAAAATTCCTTATTCAAAACAGCTTCTTCTAAAGTACCCTCTTTCGGGATTCTTAAAGAGGAATCCTGCATGAAAATGACAAAGCAAAAATTCATTCAAAATATTGATGACTCCACTCTTTCTTTACACTCCAAAATTCCTTCTTCAATCCAAAAAAAATGTTAGCTTGAAAACGTGAAGAGTAGGTACCTAATTCAATTTCTAGGCTAATTGGGGAATCCCGCACCTATGCTAGCTTGAAATCAGGCCATGATATACCACTAAATTTGAGAAACAGAGTCGAAGAAGAGAGGGTCCGTCATCATCAAACAACTAACCGGCGACGAAGAAGGGAGCGGTGACGACGCAAACAGGCGAGGAAACCCTAAAACGACGGGATTGACAAGAGCGGGGGGTTTCCATGAGGGAGAGGAAAAGACACAGTGATGGTTTTTGGGAAAGCGGCTAGGGGAATAAGGGTTTGCCGCCTTGCCGGTGATGAAGAAGGGAGCAGTGGCGGCGCAAGCAGGCGAGGCCCTAAAACGTCGGGATTGACGGGAGCGGGGGGTTTCACTAGGGAGAAGAAAAGACGCAATGAGGGTCCGTTCGTTTGGACGGAATTGGCTTTCTGGAATTGGCATTGACGATTAGAAATCCAATTCTAGTGTTCGGCGCAACGAAATTTATGAGGATATTGACTTTTATATGAAAACTCATGGCTTTGACTTTGAACTAAAAAATCAAATCGCCAATTCTTACCTCCACCCATGAGTTTTCCGCATAATCGAGTGTTTTTGCCAGAGTTTTTCAGCTTACGCGCGTGTTTTCCTGCCGGAAGTGGGTTTTTTTCGCCGGGCGCGTGTTTTTCGGTCGACGGGTTTTTTTCGGTCGGGCATTCATTTTTTGCCCAGGCTGGCGTTTTTCGCCCGGGCGCGCATTTTTCGGTCGGCCGTGGGTTTTTTCGGCCGACCGGGCAATTTTCACCCGAGCGCGCGTTTGTTTTGCTCGGGCACACTTTTTTTGCCCGGACGCTCTTTTTTCGCTCGAACTTGATTTTTCCGCCCGAACGCGATTTTTCCGACCGAACGCGGTTTTTCCGGTCGAACGTGACTTTTCCGGTCGGAAGTGAATTTTCTGGCCGGGCGCGATATATTTTTCCCGGACGCGATATTTTTTGTCGGAAGCGATTTTTTCTCCTGAGCGCGTTTTTTTTTCGCCCGTGCGCGTTTTTTTCGCCGTGCACGATTTTTTCGGCCGGAAGCAGTATTTTCCCCCCGGGCGAGATTTTTCCCCGTGCGCGTTTTTTTTGCCCGGTCGCATTTTTTTCGCCTGGGCACGCCCGATCGCATTTTTTTCGACCAGGCGAAAAAACGTGACCGGGCAAAAATAATGGGTCCGGGCGAAAAAAATCGCGTCTGGGGGAAAAATCGCGCTCTGGCGAAAAAATTGCGCCCCGACGAGAAAAACGCGCCCGGGCGAAAAGAACGCGCCCCGATGAAAAAACGTGACCGGGCGAAAAAAATGCTCCCGGGCGAAAAAAAAGCGCACACAGGCGAAAAAAACGCGCCTGGGCGAAAAAAACGCGCCCGGGCGTAAAAATTGCGCCCGGGCGAAAAAATCGCGTCCGGGCGAGAAAAACGCGCCCGGCGAAAAAAACGCGCCCGGGCGAAAAAAACGCGCCCGGGCGAAAAAAACGCGCCCGGGTGAAAAAATGCGCCCGGACGAAAAAAAAATGTGCTCGGGCGAAATAATCGCGCCCGGGCAAAAAAATCACGGCCGGGCGAAAAAATCGCGGCCGGGCGAAAAAATCGCGGCGGGGCGAAAAAAACGCGCTCCGACGAAAAAATGCGACCGGGCGAAAAAAACGCGACCGGGCGAAAAAAATGCGACCGGACGAAAAAAATGCGTCCGGGCGAAAAAATCACGCCCGGACGAAAAAAACGCTCGGGAGAAAAATTTGCGTCCGGGCGAAAAAATTGCGCCTGGGCGAAATCAACGCGGTCGACCGAAAATATCGAGCCCGGGTGAAAAAAATCGCGCCTGGTCGAAAAAAATGCGATCGGGTTTTATAAAATTATTGTATAATGTCAATTCCAATACCAATTTCATTATTCAGGCGAACAACTTTTGTGCCTCAATTCCAATTCTGTTGACTGAATTCAATCTTACCGCCGAATAACAAAATTGGAATTCTGTACAAAGCCAATTCATGTAAATATTGATTTTCGTCGAAAAGCTAATTCCAGAAAGCCAATTCTATTTAAACGAACGGACCCTGAGGGTTTTCGGGATAGGCGGCTGAGGGAATAAGTGTTTGCTAATAGAGCCTTTTTAGGATTGGAAAAAAGACCTAAAGTTATTGAACCCGGTTTTTTTTGAGTTGCTAATAGTGAAACTCGGTTTGCTATTAACAACATCCTTAATTAAAAGTACAGACACATTTTCTTTATATTTAAATAAACTACACAAAAATATTCATTAAAATATAAAAATAATGTAAAAAAATTGACATTAATAATTTAATATGTATAGCATATATATATTTTTTAATATTTGATTATTAAAATTTTTAAATGAATTAGTACTCCGCCCACATAGAATAATTATTCTACGCCCTTCACAGGTTAAGAGTGTCATTTACCTCTTGTAGGTCTAAAAGTCGAAAAAATGAGGATTTCTAAAACCCTAGAATGAATTAGGGAACTTGTGTTTTCAATTTGAATTAGGGAACTTGTTTGATTTCACGCTCTCTTCAATGCTTTTCCAACCGGTTGCATTATGGGATTCCACTTCCAATATTGGATGATATAATTAAGGCTTCGTTTGGCGCGGCTAATTTGCTCCGGCGAGTTGGGTCAAAAACATCATTATCATAGATTGCATGTTTGGCAAGACAAAGATTATGACCGCTATCAAGAAAAGAACCTAGTTTTGAGCATAAGATGCATGAAATTTTCTAGGCGAGGCCGGGCGTTCACAAACCACGGTTCATGACCACCGTTAGTGTGTTGAGGTATATTTCCAGCTTTGCTTACTGTTTTTTGTTTGGAGCCTTGTGTTTGAGTTTAGATATTGTGTATTCTAAAACTCATATTTATGTTTTCTGGAAAACTCACGTTATGTCGTTATTAACTCTTGTTTAAAGTAATCTGTGATGTGACCCCGATATTTACAATATAGGAGGAGAATGTTGAGGTATATTTAACTATCGGGTTAATAGATGCTTAGCGGTAGGTTATGACCCGTTAGGGAATTAGGGTTTGCCTATAAATACCCTGCTAGGGGCAACGAGTAGAGTGTTCCAAACTAGACACTCACGCGCGCGGATGCTTCGAGCACCATTCTAACATAACGACCGTCACCACCGCGCCAAACGAAGCCTGAATATCTCGAGGCTTCTCCATAATGTCATTTCAATGCGTTTCCCTAAACCCAATTCAGCCTGCGATTCATTCAAATTGCTCCGATGTAAGTTTGAGTAGATACATTATGGATCTTCCGCCTTTTGACAGCTTGCGTGATCGAACCATGATTTCCTCTTCGCGCGCACAAGATAATTGGAACTTACATTTGTTTTATAACTATAATTAGCTCCCTTCATTAGCCATTGTTTTCTTTATATGCATAATTATGAGTTTGGATGCGCAACGTTTGTTTGTTCGAATTTGAAATCTTTGGTTGATAGTTTGCAAGAAATTTAAAAAGTCATCAAAAATCTATATCATTGACTTAATTGGTGTTTGGGTCGGACGAAAATCCTGGGTTCGCCGTTGTCGAGCGTTGTCGTCCGCACGATCGCTGTCCTTCCTTTGAGAGCGGTTGAAATTCAAGTCGTTGATATCACATATCCAATGTTGGTGATCAGTGGCGGATCCAGAAAATTATAAATGAGGGTGCACAAAAAATTTCTAAACACAAATGCTAGCGGAGTGAGTAGGAGGGTCGTGGGTCACATGTTGGAAATTAATTTTGGGGGTGCACATATCTGAACTTGGTCTGCGAATAGCCAAATTTGATCCACGAATAGCCAACTTTGGTCAGCGAATAGCCAATATTTGTCCCAAAACAAATTAGTTACATGACGTGAGAACGCTTCCATCTTATCAGAGCTGTTTCTCCCTCATCTGGCCACCATTTTTGACATATAAGTAGTCAAAATTCACTGCCTCGTCGACGAGAGGAATCCAAATCCACTAACAATTTTGAAAAAAATTGGGGGTGCCAAGTGTCCCTCCCCCCCCCCCCCCCCCCCCCCCCCCCCCCCCTGAATCCGCCCTTGTCGGTGATCTCGCTTAAATAAAAAAATAAAAACAAAGAAACAACGCACAATTTTTAAAGCTCAATCGGATGGCGAGATCGCTACCCGCACTCTTTCCTCCCGGAGCGAGCAGCGTTCCCAAAAACTTTTAGTCAAATAGGGCCTAAGGTTGTAAAAAGTTATACTAAAATTATCGTTTTTAGCTTTTTAATTATTTAATTTTTAATCATCGTTTTATAGAGAAAATGCCTAATTTATGTACACTCTATTATTCAATAAAAAATCTTCAGAAGTGTTATGAGGAAACGGTCACGTGTAATTATTTTTGATTTTATATACCTATTTTATCCCAGTTAAAAACTTATTTAATTACTCTAGAATTTTTTTGGTACAAGTAATAATAAAATTCTATTAACTCGAAAACAATATAAACCTAATAAATATATTTTTGCATGAGAAATATGTAGTCATATTTGTCCATCGTAAAATAAGCAATTGGATGAGGGTTATGTTGTGAGAATAACGAAGGCGATCGGCGAGTCGAGAGCTTGTCGAATGCGCCCTCCAGACTTTTGGCCAGGTTTCCAAGCCAGGGTTGGAAGAAAGAGAGCCAAGAGAGAGACAGAGAGAGAGAGAGAGAGCGGCCGAAAAGCCGCACATGTCCTTGGTTGTTGTCAAATGAGATTATATATAGGAGAATGAATTTGGTCACATCAGACGGTCGTGAATCTCGCACTCGAGGAGTCTTGTTCGTGAGAACTGTCCATCCTTTAAGTTTTGTAAAGGCAATTTCTATGGTGTCAGGGTCGGATTTGACACATCGTCCACGAGATTAATTTATGGGTGGACCGAGAAAAGATTTGAGAGAATTCGGTGTGGCGTAGGGGGGGGGGGAGGCCATGAGTTTCTGAAAGAAGGAAAGATTTGTCAGTGTAGATAGAGATTTATCTCTGTAAATGACGATGGTAGTGAGTTTATCCTCGAAGAGAGCGAGAAGTAGTGGAAAGAGCAAGCGCAGTGGAACAAGATAGGTCCCACTAAATCGTCAGCTTCTTGGGGACGAAGTTGAGGCCTTCCGATGAGGCGAGGGACCTCTCGGTGAGGTGTGGGGCTTCTTGGTGAGGCCCTTCTCGGTAAGATGAGGGGTTTCTTGGCGAGAGTCGTCTGGCATGAGGGGAAGGAGTGAGGGGAGAGGAGAGCGGCCTTGTGACACTCGTCAAGAAAAGGAGAAGAGAGGGTAGATAGGCGAGCGAGGCGAGTACCTTGCCCAGTTGCCATCTCGGAGGCTTCCCGAGAAGGTTTTGCATGGGAAGCTATGTGGCGCGTCAGAAAGCGCGCGATGCTTGTTGAAAGCAGGCTAGTGGGTCACGAATGCAAATTTCAGATCCTGTTGTAGTGGTGCGTTGAGATTTTTGGAAGTGATCTGATGAAGAAGTGTATAGTGTGATGTGTGGAGGGATCTGAGTAATTAATATCAATTTCACTTATGACCAACAAATCGTGTGTCATTAATATAAAGATTAAATGACCGTACTATGAAGAATATGTATTCATAAATTAAAGACGTTCAACCTATTGAGTTCATGACTAAATATTGTTCGTCGCAGGGAATGAGCTTCTCAACCGTATGTTACTTATTTGTCTATCAAAATAGTTCAATGAATTTTTAACATTGAGCATTTATATTGTGAAGCATGTACAAATATCCATGGTATAGAAAGGTGACGGATCCGATATCATTGAAATGTAACCTTCCATGTGCAATGGTATCTCCTCGGGTGAGAAGTGAACTATAAAAACCCAAATTTATCTCAAAAACCTTATTGATGATTTGATACGTGTGGGGGTAGACTTCCGAGATGAGCTCGGGTAGTAAGCCAATTTTTCCTTCACTCGGGACCGTGTGAATTGGAACTGTGCGGCCGTGCCTTTTTGGGGAGTAGATAAAGACAGGAATACCAAAGTCCTGAAGATGGATGCGCGTCATTCCTCCCGATCATGCGAGGTATCATGTAGACATGCACAAATGGCCAGATTCCTAGAGTCCTGAAGATGCTCGTGCGTGCTTTGAGCTGCGATTAGCAATTAGTGACGCATGGTCGTGTGATCAGGCACACGATTGGGCAAACGGCGTAAAATAAACACTATCCCATTTAATCTGAGCAGTTGATCTCAATCCAATGATCCATATCATTTCCCTCGACCTAATAACATGGTAGGGAGAGACCGAAGTCTTCACTTTCATCAGACTTGTCGTGGAAGAGAGGAGAAGGAGGAAAAGGAAGGGAAGGGGCTAGGGTATGGAAGAAAACCGTCATTGAAGGAGATTCATAGCCGCAATCAACGAACCAAGGCCGAAAACGTGAAGAGATCCTCCTTACGATCATCCACCACCAAAATATTCGAGGATTCATGGTGTTGAGGAAGACTTCAAGGGTAATGATCTCTTCATCCGGTCTTAGGTCCGTTTGCTTGCTCATGCCCTTTATTTTTCTTGCATTTGGAGAGTTTCATCTCACTAATTAGTGTGGAGAGGATGAGATCCTTTGGTTCATTAGAACCCGAGGCGTGGGTATTCGACCTCAACATGATTTTGAACTAGAAATTTGATGTTCGTTACAGACTAAGCATGGTTTGTGAAACCTATTTGTGGCCGTCAGCCTGAATATGTGATGGTGTTGTGATGTTTGCATTTAGGACTATCCTAATTTGCATGATCAGAGAATACTCCACATTAGACGTCGTATTGTATGCTGGGATTTGATACTTGAGCAAAATTTGGGCATCCCTAGGGTAGCCCCAATTGGTGGCATTTAGGGCGACAATTGGAGATTTCTACGGCATTCGTGAGGGTATGTATATGCTTGGTGGTTGCATTCTAATTGTATGAATTATAGGACGTTAAAGTTGATGATGATAATGAGACATGTAATTTCACAACTGAGGATCTTGAGAGGTGGTATTTGTTGGAGTTACCATTGTGATCTAGAAGTGGTCAAACATGTAATGTCACTGCCAACGCGATATGAGCCTGCAGGGTCGCACATAAGAGCATGTGGAGAAGTTGGAAGATTGACTATGTTGGTAAAAGTTACCAATCACCATATAGAATGAGGGAAGTCCAGCAAATGTTGCTGTCTGAATTCGTCGGGTTTACACGGATAGAATTCGTCGGATTCGTCGGGATTCGTCGGATTGTTCCGTGGAATCTCGACGAATTGTTACAGAGATCCTTAACTCGGCAAATGTTGCCGTCTGACATGATTCGTCGGATTCGTCGGGATTCGTCGGATTGTTCCGTGGAATCTCGACGAATTGTTACAGAGATCCTTAACTCGGCAAATGTTGCCGTCTGACATGATTCGTCGGGATTCGTCGGATTGTTCCGTAGAATCTCGACGAATTGTCACAGAGAGCATTTACTCGGCAAATGTTGCCGTCTGATGTGATTCGTCGGAATTCGTCGGATTGTCCCGTGAAAACTCGACGAATGCTGTTCCGTGGAATCCCGACGAATTGTAACAGAAGCCCCTATTTTGCTGTGTGGTCTGCGGATAGCGATTCTTCTAGAAGCTGTTTATCCTTTGGGTATAAATAGGACTTCTTTTAGGGTTCTCATGACTTACGAAATAGAAGCCGACGGAAGGAGTTTCGCTCGAACCCTAGACGGAATGAGTTCCGTCTGAATCGCCTCCGCCGACTTCCTCTCCGACGATTGTCGCCGGTGTTGTTCTTCCTGAAGCAGATCTAGCAATCCGTGGAAGCGCAAGGTGTAGTCTTCTTCTCCCGGCTCGTGTGGACTGCTGTAGAGACGTAGACATTATTCTACGTGAGAACTCTTGCAAAGCCGACGAAGGCAATCTTCTTCTTGGAGCATCTAGGTTGGATTTGATCCAATCCCGCAAAGGTAATTTCATACCTAGCATTTTGATTAACTTCTTGATTCAATATTCATGGTCGATCCGAATCTTTTGGGTTGTTTCTCTTCATTTCCGCTGCGCCTACATTTGATGTATGGTTCTAAAAAAACCCAACAGTGGTATCAGAGCCAGGTTCCGATCATGAATGTTGTTTCAGAAGTTAGGTTATTCCAGTACGTGCAAATCTAGGTATTTGGAAGCGTTCTAAATGTCAACATTGGACCACCGCCAGGGGCGCTGCCCCTTTGACCCCGTTAGGGGCTCTGCCCCTAAGACCCCGCCAGGGGCGCGACCCTTTGGAACCCCGCCAGGAACGTCTGGGATTTCGTGGTTATTTCTAATTGTTAGAAATTGTTGTCTCCTTAGCAGTAACCGTCCCTCAAGTGGTTAATGAACCCTTGTATTGTTTTGGATTTTGAATTCAACAATGAGAGACGAGCTTGTCTACTGCTTTAAGTCGAGTTGTCTTTGCCTTTGTCCAATGCATGTAAATATGAAGATTTGGAAGAGTTCTAAATGTCCAGATTTAGCCCTTTAGTCTATCAAAGGTTGATAGTCTTATGTTGTGCACATAAGGGATGCATGTGGATTTTAGAAAGCTTGTTTTTCTGTTGATGTGCACTTGATCAAATGTTGATCATGGTTAAATGTTAACTTATTATTAAAAATTAAAATCCCTTCATAAAATATTAAGTGTTCGGATGCCTTCCGATGGATGACACTCTTCCTGCCTCGATCGATGAAGTGTGGGCTTGCCAAAGCAAGGTGCATTAATCTATCTTGGTAAGGGTGCGAGCGGATAAGTGTGATATCCCACTGTCGACATCGGGTCTAACTTAACTAGGTGACCTCAAAGGTTGAGTGCCTAGAGGCATAGGGTTGGCATGCACCATATGATGGATGCGAATAAGGAGTTATTCACCAGCCATACAAGAGTTGCATGAGGATGCAATTGGCAAGCATTGCCTACCTAAATAACCGCATTATGAGAGGAACGCCAAAGCGGACTCGTGGTGTTGGTGAAATACAGATCTTGTCCACTAAGAGAGTAGCTCGCATGGACTCTCCGAATTGATAGTGAGGGCTATCAATTTGAATAAAATAGTGGGAGTATTTAATTGAAGTCCAAATTAAAATAAATTGTATTTTGAAATTAAGGTGCTGATTAAATTCTGCATTGAATTCTTGTAGAATTCCATGGCAAGTGGTTCACATTCCACCTTGTCCCTGAGAGCTATCCTTGAGAAGGATAAGCTTAGTGGGACGAACTATATGGACTGGTATAGGAACCTGAGAATTGTTCTCAGGCAAGAGCGAAAGCTCTACGTCTTGGAAGAAGAAGCCCCCGAGGTGCCGACCGGGAACTCGTCCCGTGTTGATAAGGATGCTTATAAGAAGTATACCGATGACGCCTTAGACGTCGAGTGCCTTATGCTTGCCACCATGAACTCTGAGCTTCAGAAGCAACACGAGAACATGGGGTGCAAGGAGATTGACGAGCACCTAAAGAAAATGTTTCAAGGGCAAGCTCGTCAAGAGAGGTTCGATGTCACGAAGGCATTATTTCAGTGCAAAATGGGAGCTCGAGACTCGGTTGGTACTCACGTACTCAAGATGATTGGGTATATAGAGAACCTGGAGAGACTGGGTTTTCCTCTGGGTCAAGAGTTGGCCACAGATCTTATCCTGCAATCGTTGCCGGATAGTTATGAGCAGTTTGTCTTGAACTACAACATGAATGAAATAGACAAGACACTGCCCGAGCTCCTAGGCATGTTGTGAACTGCCGAGATAAACATGAAGAAGGCCAAGCCTGCTAGTCCCATATTGATGGTACATAAAGGCAAGGGTAAGGCCAAGGGCTTCAAGAAGACGAAGGTGGGACCTAAGTCACATCTTGAGCCCAAATCTTCTGCGCTGAAAAAGAAGAGCACCGTGAAGGAAGGGAAATGCCACCACTGTGGCAAGGCTGGTCATTGGAGGAGGAATTGTCCTTCGTACATTGAGGGTTTGCAGAAAATGAAGGGAGGTATGACTTTCGCTTCGAATATTTACGTTATAGAGATAAACCTTTCTGCTCCTTCATCTTGGGTATTGGATACCGGATGTGGTTCTCACATTTGTACAAATGTGCAGGAACTAGGAAGGAGGAGATTGCTGAGTAAAGGAGAGGTGGACCTGCGTGTCGGCAATGGAGCAAGAGTTGCTGCTGTAGCCGTAGGGGTTTACCGTCTTTCTTTGCCCAGTGGGCTTGTAATAGAACTTAATAATTGTTATTATGTTCCGGCCATAACTAGAAACATTATATCCATTTCATGCTTAGACATGATTGGATTTTCTTTTATAATTAAGAACAATTGTTGTTCTATATTTAAGAATGATGTTTGTTATGCTGTAGCTCAATTGTTTAATGGTCTTTATGTTTTGAACCTGGACCATCCAATCTATAATGTAGATAATAATAAAAGACTAAGAACAAATGACTTAAATCCTACATATCTTTGGCATTGTCGTTTGGGCCATATAAACGAGAAGCGCATATCCAAGCTCCATAAAGATGGACTATTGGACTCATTTGATTATGAATCATTCGAGCGATGCGAGTCTTGTTTGTTAGGCAAGATGACTAAAGCCCCTTGCACTGGTTATACTGAGAGGGCTGAGGATCTCTTGGGTGTTGTACATAGTGATGTATGCGGACCCATGAGTTCTATGGCTAGAGGTGGGTATTTCTACTTCGTTACATTTACTGATGATTTCAGTAGATACGGATACGTGTATCTTATGAAGTGCAAATCCGAAACTTTTGAAAAGTTCAAAGAGTTTAAGAATGAAGTGGAGAACCAATTGGGTAAGAAGGTTAAAGCACTCCGATCTGATCGAGGTGGCGAATACCTGAGTCATGAGTTCCGTGATCATCTGAAAGAGTGTGGTATTGTATCACAGCTCACTCCACCTAGGACACCGCAGCATAATGGTGTGTCTGAGAGGAGAAATCGTACTCTGTTAGACATGGTACGGTCGATGATGAGTCATGCAGACTTGCCTGTTTCCTTTTGGGGTTTTGCTTTAGAGACTGCTGCAATAACACTGAATCGCGCTCCAACGAAAATGGTTCTAAAGACACCATATGAGATATGGACTGGGAAGCGTCCTAGTATGTCATTCATTAAAATTTGGGGCTGTGAGGCATACGTACGACGTCAAATGCCTGACAAGCTGGAACCCAAATCAGATAAGTGTTATCTGGTGGGATATCCTAAGGAAACGAAAGGATATTACTTTTACCTACCGTCTAAGGGCAAAGTGTTTGTCGCAAGGACGGGTGTCTTCTTGGAGAAAGAGTTCTTGTCAAGAAAGACGCAAAAGGTAGAACTTGAAGAAGTTCAAGAACCACAAGTAGTGAATGAACCAGAATTGGAATCTGAGCCAGGACTACAAGATGTTGTAGCTAGAGAACCTGCTCAAGAGACACAAGTCCTACGTAGATCTGGTAGACCAAAATTTGAGCCTGAGAGATATGGATTTCTCGTGTCTCAAATAGGTAATGTGTTGCTTATGGATCATGATGATGAACCAGCGACCTACCAAGAGGCTATGAATGGACCGGACTCCGACAAATGGCTTGAGGCTATGAAATCTGAAATTGACTCCATGTATACAAACCAAGTTTGGAACTTGGTGGAACCACTTGAAGGGGTACGACCCATAGGGTGCAAGTGGGTCTTCAAGAAGAAGACCGACATGGATGGGAATGTACAAACATTCAAAGGGCGACTGGTGGCTAAGGGTTTCAAGCAAATTCATGGTGTTGACTATGATGAGACCTTTTCCCATGTTGCCATGGTAAAGTCCATTAGGATATTGCTTGCTATTGCTGCGTATAATGACTACGAGATCTGGCAGATGGATGTCAAAACGGCTTTCCTAAATGGAAACCTCCTTGAGGAAGTGTACATGACACAACCCGAGGGTTTTGTATCCCCAAATGAAGCCACTAAAATATGCAAACTGAATAGGTCCATTTATGGATTGAAACAAGCCTCTAGAAGTTGGAATCTTCGTTTTGATGAGAAGATCAAAGAGTTTGGTTTTGTCAAGAACGAGGATGAACCGTGTGTTTACAAGCGAATCAGTGGGAGCATTGTTGTCTTCCTGATATTGTATGTAGATGACATACTGTTGATCGGGAATGACATACCTACCCTGAAAGTTGTTAAGAACAACCTAGGGAACTGCTTTTCTATGAAGGACTTGGGTGAAGCGACTTACATACTCGGTATTAAGATCTATAGAGATAGATCGAAGAAGTTGCTGGGTTTGACCCAGAGTACATACATTGAGAAAGTGTTGAAGCGGTTCAACATGCTTGAGTCCAAGAAAGGATTTTTGCCCATGTCTCATGGTGTAAATCTCTCTAAGGACCAGTGTCCAAAATCTTGCGAAGATAAGAACCGCATGAAGTTGATTCCATATGCTTCGGCAATTGGGTCAATCATGTATGCAATGTTATGTACTCGACCCGATGTCTCTTTTGCTTTAAGCATGACTAGCAGGTATCAGTCTGATCCTGGTGAATGTCACTGGATAACCGTAAAGAATATCCTGAAGTACTTGAGAAGGACTAAGGATGTATTCTTGGTATATGGTGGAGAGGAAGAGCTCGTTGTAAGTGGTTACACGGATGCCAGCTTCCAAACTGATAGGGATGATTCGAAGTCTCAGTCATGGTTTGTGTTTTGCCTGAATGGAGGAGCTGTAAGCTGGAAGAGTTCCAAGCAAGAGACAGTTGCTGATTCTACAACTGAGGCCGAGTATATCGCTGCGGCAAACGCAGCGAAGGAGGCTGTATGGATTAGGAAATTCATCGGCGAGCTAGATGTAGTTCCTAGCATTGTTGGTCCCGTAGTTCTCTACTGTGATAACAATGGTGCAATTGCACAATCTAAGGAACCTAGATCCCATCAGCGCTCCAAGCACATACTTCGGCGGTTCCATCTTATTCGTGAGATTGTCGAACGAGGAGATGTGAATATTTGCAGAGTGCCGACTGAGGAGAATATTGCAGATCCACTGACGAAGCCTCTCGCGCAGAGAAAGCATGATGGTCATACTAGATCAATGGGTATACGATACCTGAATGATCATCTCTAGTGGGAGTCTTGTGGGTTGCATGTAAAATATATATATTCTGTTGGCTGTTTATTATTCATATGATGAATAATGTACCAATTATTTCCTTTTACAATTAATGACAAGTTCTTTTATTACGATATACTGTTTCTATATGATAGAATAAAATTCGTGATAAATACCCTTAGAATGTTCGCTTCCATAGGACATCAAGTACGTGACTTGAATGTGAGAGCCTATGATTTCGAAGCTTCATTCTTAAAAGGTCCCTGGTCGAGGTATCATCGTAGAAGCTAAGGGTGATGATGATACATTAAGACTAGCATGTGTGTTGACTGATGACCGGTTCTCACAGGTCATGATATTGTGATATCAAGTCATCACGTGGGTACTTGTTAGTGAACAAGTTGTACTGGACAGACCCAACCTGAGACTACTTTGTGGATTGTTACTTAAAAGTGTCACAAGTAGGTCTCATTTGACAATGGTGTTGTGGTCCTTTGACCTGAAGTCACAGCATTCATCGAGTGAGGAAGAGCGTGCTTTGATGTCATCTAAAGTCTTCCTTGAAGAAGGTTGATGATAAGGGTGGTCGTTGGGTACGTTACGAATCATTTGGGTGTTTGGGTGTGAGCAGATATGGGATTTGTCCTCCTATATAACAGGAGTTGCATCCATGGGCCCCTTGATGGAATTGGACTGGGAAATGCATGGCCATGCTTGGTTGAGTCAATATGTGATATTGAGCTCACCATTCTCTGGAAGTCCGTTCTAGATCAAGAAACTTGGATTGAGCTATTATGAGGGTGACACGGTCCATGCCTCTAGTTCTTTCCGGATGTAAGGGACAAAGGGACAAAGACAACGCTGGAACATTGGTCATAAAGGCTTATGAGTTATGAACTCTTATTGCTTGGGGAGCAATGATGCATTGCTAGATGTCGCTCATTGTTTGTGAGGTTTTTGTTTGATACTTTCAAGATCAAGTGGGAGACTGTTGGAGTTACCATTGTGATCTAGAAGTGGTCAAACATGTAATGTCACTGCCAACGCGATATGAGCCTGCAGGGTCGCACATAAGAGCATGTGGAGAAGTTGGAAGATTGACTATGTTGGTAAAGGTTACCAATCACCATATAGAATGGGGGAAGTCCAGCAAATGTTCCTGTCTGAATTCGTCGGGTTTACACGGATAGAATTCGTCGGATTCGTCGGGATTCGTCGGATTGTTCCGTGGAATCTCGACGAATTGTTACAGAGATCCTTAACTCGGCAAATGTTGCCGTCTGACATGATTCGTCGGATTCGTCGGGATTCGTCGGATTGTTCCGTGAAATCTCGACGAATTGTTACAGAGATCCTTAACTCGGCAAATGTTGTCGTCTGACATGATTCGTCGGATTTGTCGGGATTCGTCGGATTGTTCCGTGGAATCTCGACGAATTGTCACAGAGAGCATTTACTCGGCAAATGTTGCCGTCTGATGTGATTCGTCGGAATTCGTCGGATTGTCCCGTGAAAACTCGACGAATGCTGTTCCGTGAAATCCCGACGAATTGTAACAGAAGCCCCTATTTTGCTGTGTGGTCTGCGGATAGCGATTCTTCTAAAAGCTGTTTATCCTTTGGGTATAAATAGGACTTCTTTTAGGGTTCTCATGACTTACGAAATAGAAGCCGACGGAAGGAGTTCCGCTCGAACCCTAGACGGAAGGAGTTCCGTCTGAATCGCCTCCGCCGACTTCCTCTCCGACGATTGTCGCCGGTGTTGTTCTTCCTGAAGCGGATCTAGCAATCCGTGGAAGCGCAAGGTGTAGTCTTCTTCTCCCGGCTCGTGTGGACTGCTGTAGAGACGTAGACATTATTCTACGTGAGAACTCTTGCAAAGCCGACGAAGGCAATCTTCTTCTTGGAGCATCTAGGTTGGATTTGATCCAATCCCGCAAAGGTAATTTCATACCTAGCATTTTGATTAACTTCTTGATTCAATATTCATGGTCGATCCGAATCTTTTGGGTTGTTTCTCTTCATTTCCGCTGCGCCTACATTTGATGTATGGTTCTAGAAAAACCCAACAGTATTTGTAGACCGTTATGAGATGATTGTATATCCAACAAGTAAAGAAAAGCCATGCCCCCTTGAATTCGTACAACAGTTATAATGAAGAGAGAAAACATCTTTTCGAAAATAACAATCTGTTCAAGACAAGAAACTGCTTTATTTTAATTTTTTTCCCGTTTTTCCTCTTTGTCAAACAACCAAAAATAAGTCACGATTTCATTTAAAAAGTCGCAACATTTTTTCCTGCACTTCCTCACCTTGATTTTTAATAATTTCTTTTACCTCTTATGAGCTTTGCTACGAGGATTTGTAACCGCCGTAAGATAGAGTTTTACTTTCTTTCTAGTACCAACGTGGACATTCTTATTTGATTAGAGTTTACATATTTTCTTCTGCTACATATTTCAAACTCTGTATTAATTAGTAATATCATTTTATAATATTTAGATTGTGACATTGATGTGTTGGGGTTACCCATATTAATTATACGGCATTTATAGATGGAATGTTACCTGAACTGTCTTAAGGCGATCAAATCGAATAACTCTTCAATCGAATCTAAATTTGTCATATAATGCAGAGATTTAGATTTGTTCGAATATTTTAATCCCGACTCGCCCCAAAATCTTGGATTAGAATTTGAGTTCGTGCTTGGATTCATATTCGAATTCACTTTAAATGAAGGGCCAAATAGACTTTGATCGGACGACCAAGATCATTTCCATTATAATACAAATATTACTATTATTCGTGAACTATTTGTGAATCTTAACAATAGAGACAATATTTGTGAAATAATCCTTTCCCCAGGATGCGCACAACCACCAGAAGAAAATCCACCTGAAAATAATGCAGGATATACTTGAAATCAAGAAAATAAGTTTGCAACAACACACAGATCAAATACCGGACATACACAGAGACACACACGATTGTATGATTCCAAATAGAGTCCACAAGAAATAAAAACAGAGAATCTGAAAGTACGAAAAACAGATTAACCTCCGTCAATCTTCAACTGCATGTACGACCTCGTAGGAGCGAAACACCACTTCGAGAATTACACCACGATGATCTCCTTGTCGAGGGCTACGCCGTAGGGTCGACGATCTCTAGAAACGATGGTCACGCGGCGCCGAAATGAGGAGAGAAGACTTTCTCTCTCTAGAAAACCTTCACAGGCAAGCTTGGCGGCTGATTGATTCACGGGAGAAGGAGAGGAAGCTACCGGATCATTAGGGTTCTGATTAATTTTCGCAAAGAGGAGCAACATATTAAATGGTGAGCGGAAGTTGACGTGCGTCGAAATGAGGTTGCGTTGAGATGAAGATGGAGTCAACTTCACCATACCAAATCAGAGCATGCGTCGACTTGGTGAAGCTCCAAACCAAAACATGCATGCATTGAAAGCTAGTCAGAGCATGCGCTGAATACTTGAACAAAGAAAACATTATAATATATATATATATATTTATATATATATATATATATATATATATAAGAGTAAAAGCGGATTTCACTTCCAAAAATCAACACTCCCCCTGGAAGTGAAATCGAGATACCAGTCCGAGCAACACGCGAAGGCGCTCAAACGGCCCCTTAGACAGAGGCTTCGTGAAAATGTCGGCGACGTTGTCTTGACTCCGAACATACTCCACGACAAGAGATCCACCAAGTTCTTTCTCCCGAATAAAGTGGTGCTCGATCTCAATATGCTTTGTCCGCGCATGACAAACCGGATTTGTAACAAGCTTCAGCGCACTTTCGTTGTCGCCGCGGAGCAAAGTAGGACTGCACATCTTTTCATAAACATCCTCCACCAACCTTCGCAACCAAATGCATTCCTGAGCCGCCAAGGACGACGCCTTGTACTCCGCTTCAGTGGTGGAGATGGACACCGAGTCTTGCTTCTTACTACACCACGATATCGCCGCTGAACCGCACATAAAGACGTACCCCGACATCGACTTCCGATCGTCAACATCTCCGCCATAGTCGGCATCCGTGAAACCATGTAGATTGAAGCCGGTGTCTCTTCTAAACAGCAACCCCATGTCCGAGGCTGACTTGACATATTTCAGAATCCCCTTCGCCGCCTCCAGATGAGGCTTCCTAGGCTCTTGCATGTAACGGCTCACTCGGCCAACCGCAAACGAGATATTCGGCCGTGTATTTGTCAAATAAATTAAACTTCCCACTAGAGCCCGGAAAGGCTTAGGATCTGGCAAGATCCTTCCTTCATCCCGACGAAGTTTCACTCCAACTTCAAGTGGAGTAGAGCAGTGCTTCCCATCCGCCATGCCAAATCTCTCCACGATCCGCTCCGCATAGGCCTTCTGAAAAATTAGCACCCCGCTTTTCTTCCTCTCCACTTCAATACCAAGGAAATGGTGTAGCTCCCCCAAATCCTTCATCTCGAACCGGATTGATAGCTCCACTCTAAGCATTGCCACCTCTCCGTCGTCATTTCCTGTAACGATCATATCATCTACATACAACAGTACAAGAACATGAAGCCCACCCTTCTTCTTCACGAACAGACTCGAGTCGGAATCTGATGCATAGTACCCGCAAAACAACAAGTACTCCGCTATCTTCCCAAACCAAGCTCGAGGCGCCTGCTTCAAATCATAAAGGGCTTTCTTCAATTTACAAACATGCTCCGGATGAGACTTGGACACATACCCGGGTGGTTGCACCATAAAAATATCCATGTCAATCTCGCCATAAAGAAACGCGTTCTTCACGTCGAGTTGACACAACTTCCAACCTTGGCTTGTCGCCAATGCAATCACCACCCGCACCGAAGTCATCTTCGCCACTGGGCTGAATGTTTCCTCGTAATCCTCTCCGTACTGCTGTGAAAATCCCCGAGCAACAAGGCGAGCCTTGTATCGCTCTATGCTGCCATCCGCCTTCTTCTTTACCTTGTACACCCACTTGCAAGTGACCGGAGTGACGCCATCAACTTTGGGCACAAGATCCCAAGTTTCATTCTTCTTGAGGGCTTCCATGTCCTCATCCATGGCTTTCTCCCACTCCTCCACTCCAGTGGCTTCCTCAAAACATGACGGCTCTCGCTCGTCAAGAGGACCTGCAAAGAAGCACGAACACATGCTAACAAGATTACCTTCCCTGTAGCGAGCCGGTGGCACAATAGTCCTCTTCGACCTCCACAAAACAGAACCACTCTCCACCTCTCCAACAGCATCATCACCATCAGGTCCCCCGCCAGAATAACTTGGAGCATCGCTCCCCCCCCCCCCCCCCCCCCCCCGCTTCTAGAACCCGAAGCACCTGAACTAGAGCCTGATGAATTTGGAGCACTTGGAGACAAAGACAACTCCACCAAAGAGTCATCAACAACTCTTCCTTCACTTCTTTCTCTTCTTCCTCCTGTACTTTCTTCCAAAGCAACAATAGAACCCCCTTGATAAAAAATCAACTCATCAAATACCACATCACGAGAGACAATGAACCGACATGTCTGTGGATCCATGCACTTCCAACCCTTCTTCCGCTCGTCATAGCCAATGAATATGCACTTTCGTGCCTTCGCATCCAACTTGGTTCTGAGAGCATCCGAAACGTGCACAAAGCAAGTAGCTCCAAACACCCGCAAATGCTTGACACTCGGCTTCTCTCCAAACATCATCTCGTGTGAAGACTTCAACTCAATCGGACTTTGCGGCAGCCTGTTGATAACATACGTCGCGCAAGCCATTCCCTCCGCCCATAAGGCTTTGGGTATGCCCTTCGCATACAACCAACACTTGCACGTTTCCGCCAAGTGCCGAAGCTTCCTTTCCGCCACTCCATTTTGTTGTGGAGTGTGAGCACAAGATAACTCTTGCCTAATACCATGCTTCCTGCAAAAAATAGAGAACTCGTTAGAGGTAAACTGTAACATCCCGATTCGAGCTAGACCCCTTGTTCGCGTTTTTGAGTCAAACGAGTTGACTCGGGCTCGGGGTGTACCGAGGGTATCGGAGAATCTGTCGTGTCGACGCGACTTTAAGTAACGTATTTATCCACGTTTGTGAAATCGAGCAAACGGACTCAGAATTCACCTCAGTCGGTTTTGTTAGACTCGTGAAGCCTATACGAGTTCAACGAAACTGTCCGCGCTCGATTCCGATGAGAATCGGCGAAATTATAATGTGGTATGCGAATAGCATATTTATCCAAAGCGGTGAAATAGGCGAAACTACCTCTCAATCGACCACAATCAGTCTTGTTAGACTCGTAATAATAGTATGAGTTCAACGAACCTATCCGTTCGCGATTCCGACGTCATTTGAACAGTTTTGTCGTTTAAGCAAAACTAGGTCGTTAACGCTTCAAAGAGCGTAAAATGAGCAAACGGACTCGGAATTGACCTTTGATCGTTTCGTTAGATGCATGTCAACGAGACGGTCGTAACGAGCATGTCCGGGGCAAATTTCGAGCCCTATAGAGTGAGGTACTAGCATTTGAATTCATTATTAATAATAGAGATGATAATAATAATGATAATAATAATATTATTATATAATATGTATTTTATATATATGCTTAAGTTTAGGTTTAGAAAGAAACCTTACCCGATACCTCCCAGCATGCGCCGTCATCTTCTCCAAGCCATCTTCTCCCGAGCTGGCAACAACTCCCTCCTCACGATCCCAAACCGCCGCCCCGTCTCCTCAAGCAGAAGCTCTCCATGGCCGAGCTCCTCCCCTCCGAAGCTCTTCCGGCCGATGATCTCCTCTCCGACATCTTTCTCTCCGGCGAGATCTCTGATCTTCCTTGAGATCTGGCCGCCCCTCTCAAGCTCCGGCCACCTTCATCGAGCAACTCCCCAGATCCACTCTCTTTCACTCCCGTGTCTCCCACTCTCTCTCTTTTTTCTCTCTCAAAACACCTCCCCTCCTCCAAAGCAGCCCGAGCTCCCTCCGACGCACCACCTTCGGCAAGCCTCGTCTCTGGCATCGTCTCGACTCCGGCAACCTCCTCTCCCGTGAACCTCCTCCACCTCTCTTTCTCTCGTTTTCTGCTAACACCATCTCAATAACCACCAACTTCCTCCATTTTCGGCGGTGAAAACTCCAAAAACAGCAAACTCTCCGGCGAGATCCAAGGGCGACTCCTTCGGCGACGTTTGACGAGATCTAGATTGGCGAGATCCAACCACGGCCGGGATCAACGGACAAATGCCGCAAATGCGGCTATTGGGTTGCATGCATGGACACTCAGCGAGCTTCCTACCCTCTCCCTTGGTGCTAGTTTCATAGATCAATTAGGCGAGACATCGAACTCAATCGAGTCGATTTGCGAGCGTGATGAAGCTCCGTAGGAAAAAGGCCGCGATAGGGTTTTCGCCGTAGGGCGCCGATCGCCGCGAAAATACCCCCAATCAACTCCCCGCTTCAATACGAATGCAAGGGCGTTGGTGTCGTGATAATCGAAGGCCTCGTGAGGGTGCATGGGAGGAGAGAAGGTGGATGCCCTAAATTTCATTTGGAATGAAGATAAATAGTTCCCTGTTAAAAAGGGATTTCAATTATAAATACATATATATATATTGGCTATGTTAGCTGATGAAGATAAATAGTTCCCTGTAAAAAAAATGGGGAGGTCAATTATAAATATATATATATATGTATTGGTTCTGTTAGGTGATGAAGATAAATAGTTCCTTGTTAAAAGGGATTTCAATTATAAATCTATATATATATATATATTGGTTCTGTTGGCTGCTGGAGAAATAAGTTCCCTGTTGATTTGGATTTGAGAAATAAGCTTCCTGTTGAATGGATTTCAATCGTATATATATATATATATGTATACATTTAGTTCATGTTTGGGGAAGAGAATAAATGAAGCCCTGTTAAACATAGTTTTAATTATGTGTTAATTGTTTGTGGAAAGATGAGGAATAACGCTCTGATTAATTAGAGTTGCTAATTATATAATTGTGGATAGATGTGATGATAGCCCCCTTGATAAAGAAGATTTCAATTTATAATTTGCAGCTAGTTATTAGGGAAAAATTGTGCGCAGCCGGGTTCAAGCCAATTTTTAGGCTTGACCCCGCTGGAATTAGACTTCGGGCTCGACATGAAAGTTGTAGCCCTCGGAGAGAGCTTTCCAACGATAGGTTACACGTTTTCTAGGGTGACCTGTAGCTCTCTAGATGCCCAGTCGAGTGGACTGTCCAGAGAATTAAATCAGGATTTTGTGCTCTGTTTTCTGTCCAGATTTGGGTTGTTGACTTCAATGAGGATTTTGGGTATGAAACACTAAGTTTTGGGTTTTGTGATAAACATAAAAGTTGTAGCTCTTCTTCTTAGCTTTCCAGATTGGGGTTAATCATAATTTTTGGTTGATTGGGGTTAATCATAATTTTTGGTTGAGTAGAGCTTTCTGAATGTCTGTTTTACTGAACAGTGTCGTATCGCACTCGATTACGGTAATTATGAATATCTCCCAAAATATTGCTTCGACGCTCATGAAAATTGGTGGAGTGATTATTATCATGATTATAATCATCCTTGTGAAGTTTTGTAATTTTTGGGTGCGTCATTTTTTTTAAAGTTATTAATCCTCCGTTGAATGTCTTAACTGTGGTGTAAATGCTAAGTCGGAAGCTCGGATAAATTAAAGTCATGTACGAATCATGTTATAGATGATGAGGCACGGTGACAGTGATTTTAGAGATATTGATGTTGGGATAAATTCTTAAGGGAATGTGTATGATTGGAAATGCGCACTAGTAGTCCCGTAGAATCATGATAGAGAATTACCATGTTCGAACACGCTATCGCCCTACTTTTGTTGGAACGTTGTTGAACGTTATGCACAGGCCGGTGATGCCTTGAAATGTTTATGCGCAGGCCGGTGGTGCTTTGAAATATTTATGCCAAGGCCAGGGATGCCTTGAGATGTTTTGCGAAGCATAATAAGAAGGGTCTAAGTTGATGTCTAAGGGCGCTTGATAGCACAAGGTAATTACATGGTATTGCATGGGTGAGTTGATGTTCATGATTGCATATGGTGGGATTACTAGTGGCCGATTTCTCAGTTCTTGGAGCGAACATGAAAGTTGTAGCTATCGGAGAGACCTTTCCAAAATGGGGCTACACGATATTTTTGGAGGAGTGTAGCTTCCCGAAATCCGATTCTCGAGGGCTGTCCTGTTTGGGTACATCATTCTGAAATTGTGATTTATTAATAAAATGTTAGCGGACAGATCATAGACTTAATACTTTGTGGTTGATGATCGAATGTGCACCTCGATGATGCGATAACAAATTAAAGTATTGTTATAAATGCTTAATCCTTTATGATCGCAAGAAATATAGTTGAACCGATGTTGTGATATTCATTGAAGGTATTTGTCATTAATGCTGATTGTTTATGATTACAATAAATATAGTGGGTATTCTCGTACGGATTTAAGGTGATTTATCATCCGTAATTGAATAAGAAGACGTCGGTAATGATTGTAGTATATCGGAGGGATCACGTGCAAGATCCTTGGAATCATGTGTGAGATTATGACAAATGCACAAGCAGTCCTGTGCGGGGTTGAGGATATGAGTCCCCTAAACGAGTAGACATCATACTTAAATGTGATATAACAAGTAATACGATTGATAAACATGCAAGGTAAGTAGTGAAATCCCAGGGTGGATGCTGAGGTCAGATTATGTAGTCCTTGTAGTGGGCAATGCAGGTAACATGGAATTACATGTGCGTGTATGGGACACATGGTAGAATGGAGATAACTTGTAGACCATTAGGTGAGAATGAGAGTTAGTTGGTGTACCTGATTTGGATGAAGAGGTTGAGGTCACCAAAAAGGAGTTTAGGTGATGAGAATGCTTGGTGAGCTAAGGGTAAGACTGTGCTCGGGATTGACGAAAGATTGTCTTTTCCCTTAGAGGGTCATAAAGCACTTAGGTTTGATTCAAGTGAAATGATAAGAGGGTATTCTTGTGGGTAGTAACTAATAATACTAAGTGTCTTGAGAAAGGGAGTCTTGGGCTTTCATCCCACTTTAGCTCCTAGTTCCGTAGTGAGCCCCTCACAGGGTAACCCTCGGGAAGTCTAAGATTAACAATAAGCTGTAAGAGTAAGATGTTATACAAGAATAATTTAATAACACGCTCACCCACACCCCGTGGTTACGTGAGTTTAGTTGGTTTGGTGCTCCGAGCAGTAGGCTCGGTGGTTGTAAGAGCGGATTGATAAGTCAGGTGAGCTTGCGACACAGTAGTGTTTGTCGGTACGAACAGGTTGGTCCGGCGAGCCGGTGGCTCGGAAGGTTACTAATGACGGGCAGGTCAGCCCGGGGAGCTTATGGCTCAGAGATAGATAGTAGGACATGTTGCATGTGCACGAAGGTGGTGGGTCTTCGGTATTGGACGGTCGTTCACACCGACGTCAAATACGTTGACTCGACAAGTGTGGTATTTACACTTAGCCTTGAAAGTCTGGTGGTCCAGCCAGTAAGAGTACGCAGATGCTTCGCGGTTTTGCGTTGAGGCGTACGATAGGTCTAGGTGAGGTAGTGTGAATACCAACCTAGAGGTGGGCGAGGCCCAACCCACCGCTTCCGTTTGCCACTACGGGAGTATCCTGGGAGTCTTGCTAGCTCCAAAAAGGGAGAACTAAAGGTCTATGCGCATAGAGTCGTAGTGAGTGAGTTGCACTTGTATGAGCATAGCATAACAACATACCTTGCATGTGATGGCATAATCATTGCATTACAACCCCTACCCCTATCGTATAAATTGGTATGAGACTTTTTATACGATAGGCCCTGCTAAACGACCCCTTGGTCTATAGGTTTGTATGGGCATTCCTATAAATCAATGGTTACTTTTAAATTACTTTACCTGCCATTATATTTACTGCTCTTTACATGCTCTTTGCTATGCTTCACTTACAACTTCATTTATATATTTACAACCATTCCTGTCACCTGCTTTGTATATTATTGTGTATATTGCAGCTTTTCTTCCTTTCCTTCCGCCCGGTGCCTTGGAGTCGCCGGGGGAGCGGATGGGAAGCCACTTAGTCTTTATGACTAACGGTTGCTACGTCCCTCTTTTAGGAGCACTTTCAGTGGTGTAGCAGCGTTCAACACCGGAGGCCAGCCAGGTCAGGGGTGCAGGGCTGGGGTTTATGGTACCTTAGCTGCCGTCAGTCTCAGAGGCGGGTGAGTGTTTTGAGATGTAGCCCTTGGGGCATTTAGCTGGGTACTCTGATGATTTGCAGGAGCCTGTGTAGCTTTCTGTCTTTCTTGTACTTTGATTTGGACATTTTTACTTATTGTGAATCTTTGGATTTTAATGCTTTCTTTCATTGATGGGTTGATGCTATTCAGTTGGTTTGGCCGGCAGGATAGGCGTCTTGTGGGGGAGGCTAGCTCGTGCGCTGGCGCTTCCGCAAGGCGGCCATTCTGGGCATAAGATCTCCCTCGGCCGTGTTTTGTGTTCCGGGAGGGGGATCTTACAAATGGTATCAGCTCAATTGGTGATGAGAAATGAAAGAACTATATAGTTAAGCGTGCTCTGGCTGGAGCAATTCTGGGATGGGTGACCTCCTGGGAAGTCCTCGTAGGGGCGCTTAACTGGATCACTTCTCATGAAAGGGAGGCTGCGGCCTCCAACAACCCGCTGTGCCCAGTGGTGGGACAGAGAGGGGTTGGGGTGCATGGTCTGCAGACCATTTGGTTAAGCTGAACCCTTGCAGCTGGATGCTGGGGGTGCCGACGGTCGTCCTTGCGAGCTGTATGCTGGGGAGACCGTTACATAAACTCTCCTCCGTTGTCCGTTCTCAGCTTTTTGATCCGCAAATTCAGCACCCCTTCAACTCTCTCCTTGAACTCCATAAATTTCACGAAGACCTCCGACTTCTCCTTCACGAAGTACACCCACGTGTATCGAGAAAAGTCATCCACAAGCACGAGCATGTACCTGTTTCCTGAATATGTGGGTGTGGCGCACGGTCCCATCAAGTCACCATGAATACACTCCAACGACGCCTTGCATCTTGAAAGAGACCTGTCAAATGGGAGGCGATGCGCTTCCCAAATTGACATCCTTCGCAAACATGACCGTCACCAAACGAAGATAAACTAGGTAAGCCTTTCACAAGGCCTCTTGCCACCATAGCCTTCAACTTGTCCATCCCCACATGACCCAACCTTTCATGCCAAATAACCGCACCGTCATTTGTCTTCATCTTGTTCACATAGGAGTTTGTAGATAACACAAATAAATCTTTCACACGCCGCCCAGTGTGAGTGATATCTGCCTTCATCGAAGAGAAGTTCCGCAAGAACTTTACCTCTCTTGGCCCAAATAGAACATGGTAGCCTGCATCTACCGCATTTGTCACCGAGAAGAGGTTCTTCTTCATCCCCGGCACATGATAAACACTCTTCAACTTGAGTGTCCTTCCATCACTGCCCAAGGTAACTGTCCCCTCACTGCAAGAAAACAAGCTTTTAGTGACGAATTTTTTGTGACGAAATTTTTTTCGTCACAAAAAATAGATTTTTTGTGACGAAATTAATGGCTGGTCACTAAATGATGATTTCTAATTAATTAGTGACTGAAATAAATATTTGATCACTAAAAATATTGTTTTTAGTGACCAAAAAATTATTACGTCACAAAAACTTAATTTTTAGTAACCAAATTATATTTTGCCACTAAATAGAATTAGTTAGTGATGAAATATAACGCTGAAAAGAAAGAGAAAATAAAAATAAAAAGTTGATATACGCACGGCAGGGGCGGAGCAGGGTTAAAATTTTCGCGAAATAGAAGAGGCCCGCTCGAATTTTATTCTCCCCGCTTCCGTGACCAGCGAGCGCCTCATCTTCTCCTCCAGCGATTAGGGCACGAGCCGCTGAACGCGCTGAGACAAGGACGAGCGGAGTAGAGGACGACGATTCGATTATACAGGTATGCTTCACGTTGGGCCTCGTTTCGATTCTTCCCCTCCAGGCTCCATTCCTCTTCGCCCCTTCCCATCTTCTGTTTTTTCTCCCTTTTTAGGTATACTTCGTGTGGCCGCTCCCCTTGTAGCAGTGAACCCGTGACCAGTCAGGCTTCTCCTTTTCGATTTCAGGTTATACTCCCCGAAATTCCTGGTTTCCTTTATTTTTAGGGCTTAGTCATTCTCAATGTTTAGGGGTAGGGCTGTTTGGACGAATCAATCTGCAGCTTAAAGTTAAATGTTATGTCTCATATGAAGGTTAATTTAGAGTTGATGTCTTTTGTAAAATTTCTATTAGAGCGAACTGAATGTTTAAATTTTTCTGTTGCCCGGTAGTGATCTTATTTGAATTCAAACTTATAAATTTTTCTGTTGCACTTCATAGGAGCATGGCACTTTCTTTATCTTTTACATGTTCTATTTTGCTTTACTTGCTAGTGCACTGGGAAGAACCTGTTAAAACTAGCCTGAGAACTCAAAGAAGACAGTGGATTTTGGGCTGCCGAAGCACTGCTTTCCTCTTGCTATTTCATTGCAATATATAGAACTTTTACATGGAGCCATAATAGGCACATAAGTCAAAAAGGGAAATAAGAAACAAAATAAACGGAGCCTTTAAAACCAGCCAGCTCATGACTCCTAATGTTTTTCTAAACATAGCATAGACAAACTAGGAAACTATTAAAAGCTAATAAACGGCAACGGTTTAATTCCAACATTCTCCTCCTAAACCTTGCCGTGCTTGCTGTCAACATTAATGAGACCGATTTTTGACCTTAGTTCATGAAACTTTGTCTTACCGAGCGACTTTGTGAGGATGTCTCCTAGTTGGTCCTCGCTTCTGATGAATTTCACACTGATCAGGCCCTCTTCCGCAGACTCCCTGACGAAATGGTACTTTACTCGAATATGCTTGCTCTGTCCGTGGAGTACAGGATTCTTGATTAAAGAAATGGCAGACTGGTTGTCCACCCGCAGCATTGGTGCCTTTGGTGTTGTTCCCTGTACTTCTGCCAGCACCTGACTTAGCCATAAAGCTTGGCTAGCGGCATTTGCAGCCGCTATATACTCCGCCTCGCAGCTTGATTGAGCCACCACCTTTTGCTTCATGGATTGCCAAGTAATTGGGCTGCTGTTAAGGAAAAAGATCACCCCTGTCGTACTTTTGCTTGTATCGACGTCTCCAGCAAAATCACTATCACTGAAACCAATCAACTTGGCTTCGACCTCCCCCTTTCTGCCGAACCAGAGCCCCCAATTTTGAGTCCCTGCTACATAGCGTAGGATATGTTTTACCGCGGCGAGGTGGTCCTTCCGCGGATCCTCCAGGAAACGGCTAACGTATCCAACCGCAAATGCTAGATCTGGGCGAGTATTAACCAGGTACCTGAGGCTCCCCACGACGCTCCTGTACTCCGTTGTGTCAACCGTCGGCTGCGTACTAAGCTTGCTCAGCTTCAAGCGGACCTCCATTGGTGCTTGGCAAGGATTGCACTTGATCATGTTGCTTCTTTCCAAGATCTTGCCGGCATAGGCACCTTGACTCAGAGAGATTCCGTCGGCGCCCTGCTTTACCTCAATGCCGAGGTAGTAGTGAAGCAGCCCGAGGTCGCTCATCTTGAAAACTGCCGCCATCTCCTCTTTGAATGCTTTGATGTTGCTGGAGCTTGAACCGGTGATCACAAGGTCATCGACATAGACCCCGACCACTAGCTGAGCGTCGCCATTTCGCCTGACGTAGATGGCGTGCTCTAATGGACTCCTCTTGAAGCCGAGTGATAATAGTGTATTATCCAGCTTTGCGTTCCTGGCGCGTGGAGCTTGATGCAGGCCGTACAACGCCTTCCGAAGTTTGAGTACTTTGTGCTCCTTGTCGGTGATGATGAACCCCGCCGGTTGTTCGACGTAGACCTCCTCCTGTAGATCGCCGTTCAAGAACGCCGATTTGACGTCCATGTGGTGTACCTCCCACCCCTCGTGTGCCGCGAGTGCAATGAGTAGGCGCACTGAGTCGAGTCGGGCCACCGGTGCGAATACTTCGTCGTAGTCGATGCCATGCCGCTGTGCGTAGCCCTTCACTACGAGGCGCGCCTTGTGTTTGGACACCGCCCCGTGCTCATCCCTCTTTATTTTGAATACCCATTTAACGCCGATTGCCTTGCGACCTGGTGGGAGATTAGTAAGGCTCCAGGTGCCGTTCTCCTCGATGGATTTTATCTCCTCTATCATCGCCTTCCTCCAGCTGGGAATGTTTTCAGCCTCGGCAAATGATGCAGGCTCGTCGGCGCTCACCACGTGCAGCTCCTCGGCCGCCAGCCTGCGTGGTGCGAAACCAGGTGGCGAGGCCGGTCCAAGGATGTCGCTGACGTCCCGGTACCGGAGAGGGGCGTCATCATCGTGGTCGGCGTCGAGGTTGTTGTTGTTTGAGCCATCCGGTGAGCCGGGCTCCAGTTCATTTCCGTCCGCGCCGGGGAGAGGCGACTGTTCTCCCAGTGCTCCACCTTCAACATTATTAGTGTGTTGTGCTGCCTGCCCGTACTCCATTGTGAAAACATCATTGCCACTGCTTGGCTCGATATCCTTGCCGCTGCTGCCCCAGTCCCACTGGGCTTCCTCTTCAAATATTACGTCTCGTGTCACATGGACGCGTTTCGTAGTGGGATCGTACGCGCGGTATGCCTTGGAGCCACGCTCATAGCCGATGAAGATCATCTTGCTGTCGCGGTCGTCTAGCTTCTTTAGGTTTGGCGTCGTATTTCGGACGTATGCTATGCATCTGAATGTCCTGAAGTGGTGTACTGCTGGTTTCTTCCCGTGCCACGCCTCGAATGGTGTCATCCCGTCCACGCTCTTTGTCGGGCACCGATTTAGTATGTAGACGGCTGTGCTTACAGCCTCACCCCAGAACCAACCGGGCAGGCCTTTGCCTTCAGCATACTTCTTGCAGTTGCCATCACCGTGCCGTTCCGGCGTTCGACGACACCGTTCTGCTGCGGGCTGTATGGCGCAGTGTGTTGACGGTGTATGCCCTCAGCCGCGCAATACTCTGCGAACCCAGCCGAGGTGAACTCGCCACCGCGGTCAGTTCGGAGTGCCTTCAATTTTTCGCCGGACTCGCCTTCTGCCCGCACCTGAATCTCCTTGATGGCAGTCGCGGCATGATCCTTGGAAGGAATCGCGGTTATCCACATGTACCTGCTGAGGTCGTCCACAAGCAGTAAGAAATATTTGTTTCCTCTAGGTGTCGCCGGCGTAATGGGGCCGCACAGATCACCGTGCACCAATTCTAACCGCTGCCGAGCCCGGTATTCTGCCTGTGCTGGGAAAGAAGTGCGCCTCTGCTTCCCAGCTTGGCATGCCTCGCACATTCGATCCACCTGCCCGAGCTCCGGTAGGCCACGCACTAGCTCCTCCCGAGCCAGATTCCGCAGTGCCGCGACGTTGACGTGGCCGAAACGTTCATGCCAGCGCCACGCCACCTCGTCCTCACGCCCGCGCACTGCTAGGCATAATGGTGGCGCCATTTTGATACGTAGAAGGTATAGACGGTTTGTCGTCCGGGTTACCTTTGCTAGAAGTTGTTTACCAGGTTTGCGGATTCTCATTACCCCGGCGTCGAGCTCTACCTTGTAGCCGTCGAGTTGGCCGATGCTGATGATGTTTGTCATCAGCTGGGGAATGAAGTACACTGCAGAGAATGAGCGGAGCTCGCCGTTCTTGCACACGAACGTGACGGTGCCCCGACCTTCGATCTGCGCCACCGAGTCGTCCCCGAACCGCACGGTGCCTTGTACCTTCGTGTCCAGCCTTGCGAAGGCTGCCCTGGATCCTGACATGTGGTTTGTAGCGCCGGTATCTAGGACCCAGGTCTCCGCTTCCCGCGCCTTCTCCTCGCCGAGATGGGCGAACACCTTCTGCTCCCGGATCTCGATCTGGGTGACAGCTCCCATCGGCTCCGGCCCAGATCCGCCATTCCTGTGCTCCGGAACGGTTTTTGGCGGCGGTGAAATGTCTAAGGTTGGGGATGACTTTACCAACAAGAGAGAGGCCTCCTCTTCATTATATGTTACGTGAGCCTGCTCCTGCTTGGGCTTTGACCAGCAGTCACGAACCCAATGGCCCAATTTTCCGCATCGTCTGCACTCGTCGCCGGTGGGCTGATTTGAATTAGGCGGCCCGTCGAAATTTCCGCGCCCATGGCCACCACGCCCGTGGTTGCGCCCGCGTCGTCCTCTTCCCCTATATGTGTTGCTGCCACCTCTGGCACCACTGCCGGAGTGGTTCTCCGCCTCGTGTTTCTTTCGTCGTGCGTCCCACTCCTCCTCCGTGAGGTATAGCTTTCCTTCATGTTGTAGTGATGTCGGTGCCTCCTCAAATGTCTCCTCCGCCTCCCGGAGCCGCCCCACCAACTCAGCGACCGTCATGGTTGACACATCCAGCAACGTTTTGATTGCGATCGTGATCTGCTTGAAGGTGGGCGGCAAGCTTCGGAGGATTTTGGCGACGATTTCGACCTCCGGTAGATCCTCTCCGAGCGTGGAGAGATGTGCTGCCATGTTGGTTAGGCGCAGCTCATAGTCCTCGACGGTCTCTCCATCGTTGAAAGTGGCGAGGTCGAACTTCCGGTGCATCTGCTGTGCTGTCGACTTCTTTACGCGGTCATCTCCGACCCTCATGGTCGCGATTGCAGCCCATGCTTCCATGGCCGTGTCCTTCTTGGCAATTGTCGGCACCATCTCCGGTGGTACCGCGCTGCATAACGCATCGAGTGCCATCATTTCCTCCTGCGGATCGGTGCCGGTTCCTTCAATGACATGCCAGAGAGCCCGCGCTCTTAACTTCACCTTCATCAGGAGCGCCCAGTCGGAGTAATTGGTCTTGGTGAGCACGGGATAGCTGTTTTTATTCCAACAATAGCTACTCCTGCTGCCTACCTCACGATTCTCCCTTTGGATTTCAGCGCCCTCAGTCGAAGTACACGAGTCGTCCTTCTTCCCCGACATTTCGCAAGGCAGGATCAACCTAGCTCTGATACCAGATGTTAAAACTAGCCTGAGAACTCAAAGAAGACAGTGGATTTTGGGCTGTCGAAGCACTGCTTTCCTCTTGCTATTTCATTGCAATATATAGAACTTTTACATGGAGCCATAATAGGCACATAAGTCAAAAAGGGAAATAAGAAACAAAATAAACGGAGCCTTTAAAACCAGCCAGCTCATGACTCCTAATGTTTTTCTAAACATAGCATAGACAAACTAGGAAACTATTAAAAGCTAATAAACGGCAACAGTTTAATTCCAACAGAACCCTCGTCACAATGTTGATTTAGCTCTTGTTTTCATTGGGAAGGAGGTAATGATTCTTATCTCTATATTATTTGTCCAACTGCTAAGATTACGTGTTCAATTGGAACATAAAAACATGAATGAATTGATCTGAGTTATTCTTCTAGATCGAGTGGATGAATGGTGGTGATTCTCGAACAAAGAAAATGATCCAATTGCTTGTACTATATTTTGTTTTGTTACAAAAATATTTCTTATGGTTACATGTTTATATTTCCAGCTTTTGATATATTTCAATATGGAGGAAGAGTAGAAGTTTACTATATGACAGTTTGATCTTCATCTATATTGTTAAATTATTTGTAGACGTTTTTTTTTTATTTTTGCCGTATAACTATACTGTCACGTTGCATAATATCTCTGTTGTAGTTGCAAACATCAGATATCTCTAGCAGCAACCATCATGATCCTACTCTCATCAACTTATTAAAGGTAATAATTGAAGTTCCATATTTAGGTTTTGTTGTTTGGGTGTTTATTCGCGGTTGCAATTTTTTTTTTAAAAGCAAACGCTATTTTTTGCCCGTTTGAATAGCCTCCATTTGGAATCACCGATCCCCCAAAATGCCATTTTTCTGTGGAGAAAGCTCTGAAGAATCAATCCACACTGAATCAGAAGGTGTATTATACTACTGGAATTGTTTTAATTTTTATCCACATCCATTGACAACTTCCTGTGATTGATTTCTGTGAGTTTTGTTAATTCTACCGGAAATGTCTTATCCAAAATTGTTGATTTTTTGGAGCTTTCTGGTTCAACGTACACGGTTATTTATGCATCAAATCCATATAGTTCAAATATGTACACTTCTCACTTAGCTACGAGGTTTCTTGCTGAAGAGAATTCGTCTACCAATTCTACCCAATGTGATGGTGTCTTCGAGCTAAAGTCATCCCTTTTGGAGGGCTTATATGTTGTAAGTTTTTTTTTTTTTAACAATTAATGGTTCTAAGTTTTTTTTTCTATGCAGTTATTTTTTAGTGGCATTAAGCCGTCTTTTTGAGGGTTTGTTTGTTTCGGTATAAATGTTAGGACCTCATATTCGAAAGTGTTGACAATGTAGGGTTCGTTTTGCATACATCATTGCAACTGTGGCTAGCATTTTATGGCGCCGTTGAGTGGCTAGTTTTCATTTATACTGTTGAGTTGTCTTGAATCAGGATTTATTACATACACAAATCAATACAACAGGTTGAGAAGTTGACTCTCAGCCTGCGCTAAATTTCAGCTTCTTCCCTGCAAAAGCCATACATATATAGTGTCATATTTCTACCATATATTTAATTAATTACCTTCCAATATTAGTCAAGTTGAAATTAATTATTAGTTAATTTTGTTGTAATTTTATTATTGGACTCATATATATATATGCGGGTATGCCCGGTTAGGGCATTCACGTGATTCACGATATCTGTTCTACTTGGTATCAGAGGGAGGTTGCTTCCGCCGCTCGACGCGCGTCCTCCTCGCCCGCTCGCGCTCCCGCTCGCCTCGCTCGCGCGTCTTCCCCGCCCGCTCGAGCGTCCTCCTCGCTCGCGCGCCTCCCTCGCCAGCCGCTCCAGCCGCTCGCCAGCCTCCCGCTCTCGGCCGCTCGCCAGCCTCCCGCTCTCCGGCAGCCGTCCCTTTCGGATGCGTTAGCCGACGTTTCCTCCTGTCGGCTGACGCGTCTTCTCCTGCTCCGCCGTCTCCTTCGGCTTGCCGTTTTGTCCTCCATGGGGGCTGCCGGAGACGCCCCTCTTCCATCCTCGGGTGCTCTCTTCGTTTTTTCCGATCTAGTTTGCACCCGGTGGATGTTCTCTCGTTCCTCTTGAGATCTTCAGTTTTTTCTCTATGGGAGATCATTCCAGCCCCGATCCGTCCACAAATTCTACCTCGTCTCAATCCGGTGCTCTTCCCGGATCTTTGGCCCCTCCGGTTGATGCTTTGCATCGTTTCTCGGGTGATCCTCCTCGGAGTCATGGCCAGTCTTTGAAGATTACTACAGTCGCCTTGGATGGAACCAATTACCTGGAATGGTCTAGGGCGGCGCAACATGCGATTCGCAGCCACCAGTTGTATGGTCTTATTGACGGTACTATTGCTGAGCCATCACGTTCCGATCCCTCATGGCGCAAATGGGATGCGGACAACTCTTTGGTCGTCTCATGGCTGCTTCATTCGATGTCCCCTCAGGTGTACCGCAGCTATATGCTGTTGGACTCCGCATATGATATTTGGACGAGAGCCCGTGATACTTACTCCCAGGCAAGCAGTTCGATGCAGGTCTATGAGCTCACTCGCCGCGTTCTGGAATTGCGACAGGGGTCTTTAACTGTTGCCGCCTACTACTCTGAGTTTGAGCGCCTTTATCAGGAGTTGGACTTCTTTAGTACCTTTACTGCCGCTTGTACGGTTGATGCGGTGGCCCTTCAGAAGGATAAAGACCGTTTCCGTGTTCATGTCTTCCTTATGGGCCTTAGCATGGAGTTTGATGCTGTTCGTCTGCACATCCTCCATCGTGAGCCTCTTCCCTCCCTTCGGGAGGCATTCAGCATGCTCCTCAGCGACGAGAATCGCCGTCGCACTCTTGGTTCTGCTACCCTTGGTTCTGCTACCGATCACTCTGCTCTGTTATCAAAGGGTCCAAAGGGAAGGTGTGCCGAGTTCTAAAATCTCTGTACGGCTTGAAACAGTCTCCGAGAGCGTGGTTTGGGCGGTTTTACAAGTTCATGCTTCAACTTGGGTACATTCAGAGTCATGCTGATCACACGCTCTTTATTAAGAGAAAAGATGCCCTGGTCTCTATTCTGATCGTGTATGTGGACGACATCATCATTACCGGGGATCACATGGAGGAGATCACTTACTTGAAGGAACAACTGGGCAAGGAGTTTGAAGTTAAAGACCTGGGAAAGCTGAAATATTTCTTGGGAATTGAAGTGGCTAGGTCTCAGCAAGGGATCTTCATCTCCCAAAGGAAGTATACTCTAGATCTCCTTAAAGAGACTGGGATGCTTGGGTGCGCACCCGTGGACACCCCCATTGAGGCTAATCACAAAATTGATGCAGATACTAGTGGAGAAAAGGTAGATGTTTCAAAATACCAACGTTTGGTTGGACGACTCATATACCTGTCCCATACTCGCCCTGACATTACGTATGCTGTGGGGGTCCTCAGTAGGTATATGCATTCTCCTTCCATTCGTCATCAGCAGGCGGCCTTTAGAGTGCTACGGTATCTCAAAAAGGCACCAGGACGTGGGATCCTTTTCAGGAACGGCAAATCTTTAGAAGTTGAAGTGTTTACTGATGCTGATTGGGCTGGTAGCCAAGATGACAGAAAATCAACTACTGGGTATTGCACTTTTGTGGGTGGCAACCTCGTTTCGTGGAGGAGCAAGAAGCAAAATGTGGTAGCTCGATCAAGTGCAGAGGCAGAGTATAGGGCAATGGCACAAGGTGTTTGTGAAGGACTGTGGTTGAGGACTCTCCTTCGGGATATTGGCTTTCAGGGGAACAATCCTATCATGATCTACTGCGACAACAAAGCTGCCATCAGTATCGCGCACAATCCTGTGCAACATGATAGAACTAAACATGTGGAAGTTGATAGACATTTCATCAAGGATCATCTAGACAAAGGGAATATCTGCACACCCTTTGTGAACTCATCCGATCAGCTTGCGGACGTCTTCACCAAGGGTTTATATAGCGACAACTTCAAGGACAACACAAACAAGTTGGGAATGATCAATATATATTCCCAACTTGAGGGGGAGAGTTGAAATTAATTATTAGTTAATTTTGTTGTAATTTTATTATTGGACTCATATATATATATATGCGGGTATGCCCGGTTAGGGCATTCACGTGATTCACGATATCTGTTCTACTAGTCATACTTACAGTTTGCACCTCTTTATCTTTTGAAATTACAAATACCTCTTTTGTAAGTTATTTCATAACATGCATGCACTCTTTCATGTACTATATTTGTAGGTGAGCATCAACCCTAATCCATCCAAGCAGCAGCTTGTCCAAGTAAAACTGTGAGCCTAGAGAAGATCAATTAGAACAGAACTTACTACAAACATATTCCTTTTAGATTTCGCTTGGTTATTGATTCGTTTCATTCAACTGAACGAATGTTTTACTTTTGTGCTTGTGACTGTTGATCCAAGAACCTGTGATCACTTTAATGCGTTGATTTTTGTAGGGGAAGATGGAGAGTGCTTACAATGCCAAAATCCAACAGTCTGGCAAGAGTTCCTTGAATTGGTAGGCTTTGCTCAATATTATACTATTTATAAATATGTATTAGTATCTGCTACAAAATTGGTCAATGGTTTCTTCTAAGATCCTATTAGAGAATGATGAAGATGGCGGTATTTTTTTTTTCAAAATTGGTTCTACCATGTATTATGTGTATTTTAATCAATTTCTGAAAGCAATATTACAATAAAAGTGACATTCTTAATATCGAAAATGAGACAATGTTATGTCCATGATGTTAAGAAGGAGATATGGTTCTCCAGGACATTTGAATGACATCACCAGGTTCATTTCTTGTGAGGCTCCATTTGAGAGAACGGTAGAACGGTGCGCCCTTCGGTGAGAAATGGAGCAAAAAAATTGAGTATTTGGCCTTTCCCACCGAAATGGGATTAAAAACCCACACATATGGAACTTAAGAAGTGAATGTATTGTAGTTTTTAATACCTTAAGAGGTATTTAGGTGTGATTTACTAGTACCTGATGTTATTTTTCTGTTGAGAAGTATAGTCAATTGATTTGAGTATTGTAAATCACCAACGATCTGCAATTTCTTGACCTTTTATACATAAGTTTTATGTGCTTTCTTTATCTAGTTTTTTCCTATAATTATCTTCTTTCTTTCCATTCTCTTGCAGTGGAAGAGAGCGTGAGTTGCTTGAATAATTGACATCCTTGAGTGATAATTCTGTAGGTCGTTCAAAAGCCAGTCCACAGAGTAAGCAGTTCTTTTGATTTCAACTTAAGTATGATGAGTAGGAAGACTTTGTTAGATGATATAACAAAATCTTCAAAATAACATCACTGTGTTTATCAATGAATAAATTTATTCATTGGGGTTAGGCATAGTACACGGTCCTTTTTCGCTGATGGGAAACTTGAATTTGATCTCAAATTTCGTTAGATGCATATAATTTTACCAAACCATTACTGGATCTTTACATGATCGAAATACCTTTACTTTAATATTTTTTGCATCATTGTTGGTCCTCAAATTGCAGTTCTCACCTCAAATGCCTAATGTCTTTTCT
The DNA here is from genome assembly GCA_033032865.1 of Dactylorhiza incarnata. Taxonomy (NCBI): domain Eukaryota; kingdom Viridiplantae; phylum Streptophyta; class Magnoliopsida; order Asparagales; family Orchidaceae; genus Dactylorhiza; species Dactylorhiza incarnata. Next base: position 1,811,923 of record JAWHQI010000281.1, read on the forward strand.
GTTTCCTCCCACTTTCTTGCTCGACCAGATAAAAAATTGTGTTAACCAGAAAAATATTTCCAAAATATAGTGAAGATGATGCAAAAAATACAGTGAAAAATATTTCCAAATCCAAAATACAGTTAACCAGAAAAATATCACCCAGTTGCCCCAGATCAAAAGCGCACGTGCAAAGTATGTTCTCTCACAGGTACCTGTCAGAATCAAAATTACGTCTGTACCAAAAATGTTTTTTGTTCTTACATATAATGTTGCAGCAGAGAGTTATCTGTCATATATATTATTGCAGGACTTAAATTTTGAGAACATGAATATGCGGCATTTGAACGGACAAAATCAGGAACATAACATTCACTATACTTTCGTCACAGACTCTCTTTGCTAGAGCCAGTGCAGCAATCTTACGGGGCTGACTGCAGATAATCAACCCTTCAGTAGCTAAGCTAGAATCAGCAAGATACTGTACTATCTGTGTACTCTTTCCTGAACCTGTCTCCCTAATCAAAACCACAACCTGTTGGAAGTGAGTGATATTGTTCATACATCTTCTGAAGTGATTCTTAGAATTGTCCCATTTGAACTATTTTTCATATTACTTATATGCAATGATATGTTGATTCTTATATGACTAATATATAGCTAATTGTATCAGGTCTTGTTTGACACAACCGGCTAATTGGAGAAGAACAAATATCTAATTTACTCGGATGCGGTGCAACTCCTTCAATCATGTAGTTGCAAACTTCTTTAGTCATTTGCAGAGGGGAAGAGAGGAGTGCAAGTCTTCTTCTTTACACGTCACTACTTGTTTGTGAAGAAAACGTGAGATGGTTCTATATGCAACATCTGTTTAGGCATTAGGTCTTTTGCATATAGCTCTCTTTTTCAATGTATTGACTTTAATAGAGAGATAAAAGTTCCATTGGTCTGTATAGAAGGGTTTGGGCTATCTCCCACCTTCATTTTTTATTAATAAAATAAAAATAAAAATTCTCCTTGCAATAAGATTCTTTTAGCAATTTGAAACTCTATTATTGTATATGATATTGTGCATAAATAATAACTAAATTAATTTGATCATAAAAGTGACTACGATTATTTTGGTCACAAAAAATATTTAGTGAGGGAGAATAATTGTCATTAAAAGTATACATTTAGTGACGAAAAAAATTAGTTACTAAAAATAAATAGTGACGGAAATTATTCGGTCACAAAAAATATACATTTAGTGACGAAAATTATTTTAGTCACTAAATACAATCTGTGACGGTGCTTTTGCAACCATCTTGTGATGGACAAAATTCGGTCACTAAATGTCTTTAGTGACCAACTCGTAATATTTAGTGACCAAAATTTTCGTCACTAAAAGCCAGATTTCTTGTAGTGCCTCCTTCTCCACCGCATGCACTGAATCATCCGCCGTCACAATAGCATCATTCCCTTCATAGGACTGAAGGGAGGAGAATTTCGATTCATCGCCAGTGAGGTGATGACCGCACCCAGAATCAACAATTCAATCATCCTGAAAATTTATGGAGGTCAAGGCATCCACCGACGTCGTCGTCATCTCTGTCAGGAAACAGTTCCCCCACTCCTCTTCATCTCTGGATCCTTCTCCTTTCTCCGCTACATGCCCCGACTTCAGATTCACTTTGCAGTCTCTCTTAAAGTGACCCGGTTTATTGCACCTAAAACATTTTAGCCCCTTCTGTCCTCCATCAGACCTTGGAGGAACCTTGCCTCCATCTCCCTGTGATGAGGTAGAAGGTCCCTCCCCCATGTTCTTCTTCCGTCTGTCACAATTCTTCTTTCCCGAGAATAAGACTTCACTTTCTCCCCCAGAAATAGAGCAACCAGACATTTGTCTGCCAAAATCTCCTGCGAAGCCAACAAGTTCTCCAACTCCAACAAAGATGGTTGAGTAGCCCACCCCTGCACCGAAGTAATGAAGGGCACATACTCCTTCCGCAGACCGCGAGTAATATGTCTCTTCAACTTAGCCTCCGAGATCGGCTCATCCGGATCCAACGCAGATATCTCCGCGCACAGGTTCTTCATCTTCAGAAAGAAGACTGAAATCGACAACTCCCCCTGATTGGCCTTCGCCAACTCATTCTCCATCCAACGACGTTTTTCTTATTGAACAGACCATCCAACGACTTCCAAATTTCCGAAGTGCACCCGATGATGTGATCAAATAAATCTGGAGATATTGCCCGTTTGAGCGTAAACTCGGCCTTCGCATTTGTCTTCTTCCAGGCCCTCACTGCTGGACCGTTGTCCCCGGCCGCAATAACTTCCTCCTGTTCATCACCGCCAACAACCGCCCATAGATCTTCTCCTACCAGATAACTCTCCATACAAGACGTCCACTTCTTGTAATTTGTCTGCGTCAGCAACTCAATACCAAGACATCTCGCATATCCGCCTGCACCTTCCATTCCGGTATACCGATTTTCTTCTCCGAAGGAACTTAGCAAACACCGCTAAAACCAACGTTGCTCTGATACCATGTGAAATAATCCTTTCCCCAGGATGTGCACAACCACCAGAAGAAAATCCACCAGAAAATAATGCAGGATATACTTGAAATCAAGAAAATAAGTTTGCAACAACACACAGATCAAATACCGGACATACACCGAGACACACACGATTGTATGATTCCAAATAGAGTCCACAAGAAATAAAAACAGAGAATCTGAAAGTACGAAAAATAGATTAACCTCCGCCAATCTTCAACTTCATGTACGGCCTCGTAGGAGCGAAACACCACTTCGAGAATTACACCACGATGATCTCCTTGTCGAGGGCTACGCCGTAGGGTCGACGATCTCTAGAAACGATGGTCACGCGGCGCCGAAATGAGAAGATAAGACTTTCTCTCTCTAGAAAACCTTCACAGGCAAGCTTGGCGGCTGATTGATTCACGGGAGAAGGAGAGGAAGCTACAGGATCATTAGGGTTCTGATTAATTTTCGCAAAGAGGAGCAACATATTAAATGGTGAGCGGAAGTCGACGTGCGTCGAAATGGGGTTGCGTTGAGATGAAGATGGAGTCAACTTCACCATACCAAATCAGAGCATGCGTCGACTTGGTGAAGCTCCAAACCAAAACATGCATTGAAAGCTAGTCAGAGCATGCGCTGAATACTTGAACAAAGAAAACATTAATATATATATATATATATATATATATATATATATAAGAGTAAAAGCTGATTTCACTTCCAAAAATCAACAATATTATTCGTGGACTATTTAAGAATTTTGACAATAGAGACAATATTATTTGGATTTGAATGTCACTCGAATTCAAATTTAAATTCAAATTCAAAAAATATATTATTTATTATGTGTGTAATCTTTTATTATGGGTGTAAACTTAAATTATGAGTGCAATCTTATATTGTGAGTGTAATCTTATACCTTCGTGTTAATATATTATAATTTATGAGTGTAATCTTATTGCTCCTTTTTAACTTTTATATACTTTTAGATAGAGAATAGGAGGAGCAGAGAGAATTATAGAGTAAAATATCTAAAATAAATAAAATAGAGTAAATTAGGAAAATGTATTTCGGTGAGGGTGGATAATATTAAAAATATAAATAAAATAATGTAAAACAAATAAAATATATACAAATATTTCTTTATGCTATAATGTTATAATATGGTGCTGGCGAAGCGCGCTAAGAGTCAGCGAGTACGGGCGAAGCTCGTGCAGAGCTGCTCGTGTGTGTGTATATATATGTATTAAAATGTGACGCAGCACGCCCGGGGCCGCCCCTCCCCGGTGGCGCGTCACACCAGCCAGCGGACCTCGAACCGGCAAGCCTGCCGAGCTGCAACTCAAGCACCCCAACCCGTCTCCGCACCTGTTCTCAGCGCGACAGGTTGTTGAGTCTGGGGCTCGATCCCCAGGCTTCTTTGATGAGAACCTCTCCTAACAGGCCTCATCACCAACTGCGCTGAGAACAGGTGCAGAGACGGGTTGTGGTGCTTGAGCTACAGCTCGGCAGGCGTGCCGGTTCGTGGTCTGCTGGCTGGTGTGACGCCAACGGGGAAGGGTGGCCCCGAGCGTGCTGCATCAAAATGTCTGTTCTCTTAATATGAAGAACATGATTGGAGTTAAACAACCAAATTCTCCGTATTAAAATTGCTCTCATCGCTGCAGGTTCGAAGAATTGAAGCTGGGAGAAATTTTATTATAATATTCACTTATTTATTAAGATGAAAAATTCAAACAAGAACCACATGTTATGCCCAAAACTCTCTCCTTTATGCATGTATCCAAGGCATTTGAATGAGGACACGATCCTTCACTTGTGGATAAGCTTGTTGATAGGCCCCATTTAATTATAGGGTGAGTTTTGCGGGTATTCAATGATCCGCGTGGATACCCGCACATATTTTAAAGCGTTTTTAGATGTGTATGCTTTGAGATGTGTAAGTTCTGAGATGTGTGCGGGTATACACGCGGACAGTTGGATGCCCACACATTATCGTAAAGTGCATCTTCGCACTTTATCCCCTTGAATTTGGGTTTCGGAGGAGCCTCCCCGTGATTTTTTTCATAAAGTAGCGAATAATTGGCGCGAGTATCCCTTCAATAATAAAAATCGTCATTTCTCGTGTTTTGACTTATAAGAAAATTGTGGGGCCTCGTAAACTCGTTGAATTTCATACTATCTATCAATTTTGTTTATGTTTAGTAACATGTGTGATTGACTCATCATGGGCTAGGAATGCGGGTTTCACGGCGAAGATAAAGGCGGGTTTGATGATGACATTAACAAATATGTATTAGAAGGCGAAAGCTAAGAACACAAAGTATTTGATACGTTTACTACTTAAATTGAAGATGGATTAAAGTCATCATATCAATAGATTTGTGGGCTCCGATAAACATCAAAACGTCCTTACTGAACTCGATGTTCGGTGTGCTCGCTCATCTCAACGAGACGAATTCAAAAATATAAAAAAATCTCCTCGATCGAAGATTGTTTGGACCGAGTTGGGCCAAGCGTGCCGTCGAACCCCCCAATTTTCACGCAATCTGAGATCAAATGGTAGGTTCCCTCATGCTGCCGGTGACCCTTCTCCTCCTCTTTCTTCTGCCTCTGGAAGCCCCAAACAACAATTATTTCGCACAAAGCGCGAAAATAATGCTTGATCACATTGTTTTCTTGTAGAATAGTAAAATAAGGTAAATCTTGTATTGTAGGCTGCTCAATTAGAGCTCTGTGCAATCTGCTCAATTAGGCTTGGCAAAAATCTTCTCATTAGAATGTATTTGTTGTGCGTCGGTGATTGACAACCGGAATTTGGAGAATTCCGCTCTCCAGGATGGGCGAATTTTTTCAATCCGATCTCCATGGATATCAAATTTGACTTTTTTTGGTCCTCACTTTTCCTTCGCTTGATCCCCGCGCTTGTTTTTTCTTCTTCTTGTGCACACGTCTGTATAGTAGCGCTCTCGAACATGAATTTTGAAACGGAGATCGGACCGAAAAATTCCTCCCAGGATGGTAGGTGTTGTGAAATTTTTTAAAAAAATCTTATCGACGCCAAAGACCACACAATCTAAGGGTCTGTTTGTTTGGGCGTTTTTGTTGGATCGTGTGACGCCCTTAGAGGGGGGGGGGGGGGGGTGAATAAGGGTGTGTTTAAAATATAATTTTTACTTAATAATTTTTAGACAAATTTTACTTTACTAAAAAATTACTTATAAACACTTTCAAACCAATGCAATTTTCGTATTAAACCAAACACAAATTTCTAAGATAAAGATTATGCCACCAAATATGTAATTAAAGAAAAGGACATAATTATATTAATCATGAAATTTGCATACAATAAAAATGATCTTAATAATGCTTAAGATCAAGGCACAATTATGTTAATAAAAAATCAACAATTTTGGTTTACCAATCCTTCTCCCAAGGATCGGAAGGCTATCACTTGTCTCTCCCAAGACCAAGCCCAAGCCTATCCTCTAGATCTTCCCAAGATCTAGACGTAGCACACAAGACCACGATTTCCCACCAAGCCACACAAGGACTTGGACACTCCGCACAAGGGAGCGATTTTCCTCTAAGCCGCGCAAGGACTTAGACGCCGCACGCAAGACGACGATTTCTCTACCAATTCAAAATGAAATGTGTGTAAATGGAAATACAATATGAAAAGAACAACTCCCTAGAATTTCAGATCTCTGAAAGGATGGTTGAAGCCTCGAGATGATCGTTGATGTAGAAGCGCGCCCGATTTCGTCTTCAATTTTCAATCCTTCTTTGCACAAATGGGAGTTGAAGAGGTTCTGGAGCTCTCTGGTTCGTATGCACTCAGGAAGGAACTTGGAATTCTCAACACTTTGAATGCACGAACACAAGGAGTCATTTTATAGAAAATCGTTGTCGTCTGGGCGACATCGACTGTCGGAATTTTCTGATAGCGCTAAACTGCCGCTGGAGTGCCGTCGTGCGGGCAGTTGCTGTAACCGCCGAGCTGTCGCCTGGGCGACATCGATGTCGGATTTCCGACAGCGCAAAACTGCCGGTCATGGGTGGTGTCGTGGGCAGTTGTTGTAACCTCCGAGCTGTCGCCTGGGCGACATCGCTGTCGGATTTCCGACAGCTCAAAACTGTCTTTCGTCGTGCTGCCGTGGAGGGAAGTAGTTGTAACTTCTCTGCTGTCGCCGGGGCGACAGCGGCTGTCGGAATTTTCCGACAGTGAAATTTTCCCATATTCAAATTTTGCTCCAGCAGAAATGTGAACATCTCATACCTGTTACCTGCACACCATTAATAAAAAATAGAATCAAATACAAACGGGACTTTGTTATTATCAAACCGGAGGAGTGCGAGACGCATGCTCCAACAATCTCCCCCTTTTGATAATAACAAATCCGTATAAAAAGAAATCATGTCTATTTAGATTGTTGATTTTAACATTTGGTGTGTGCACAAAAATAACATGATATATTTCTCTTAAAAATAAATAATTTCCCTTTAGATGAAAGCTCCCCCTAAATGAATGCTCCCCTTAAATGTATGCTCCCCCTAAATATATGCTCCCCCTAAATGTTAAAGTAAGTTGAAATGATGTATTGTTTAGGTGGTATATTTAGGTGGAATAGATTTGTGATTTCTCTTTTTATACTTTTAATTCTCCCCCTTTTGGTATTAGCAAAAGTTAATATTAGATAAAAGAGTAGTTCTTAAGGGAAAAGATATAGGATGTAGAAATGAAGAGTAAGCGGAAGCACTTTGTTGGAAATGATTGAAGTTCATGAAATAATAGGAATATGCCATAGTATGAATATACTCATGAAGTGACGGTATAGCCATATGAAGTAATGAAAGAAAATAACTTAAACATGAGTAAGGTCATTTGAAAGTATCATAGAAAGACACAATAGTGTATAGATATATGGAATATTTTCGGTCCAATTCTCATGAGATGAATGTTTATATAACATAATGATGTGTACATGTGATACTTAGATCAAACATATGAAGTTATTTAATCTACATGATCATTGAAATGGAGAACATAATATAAGCATATAAAGTCAACTTTGACTTTGAAGATATAGCATAAGAAGAATAGTAAACCATATTTCTTTTGCACAAGACACTTTACAATTCTTTCCAAGGTGCTTAATCTCACAATGCTCATTAAGACTTATCAGGAGGGTAAGTAGTGCTTTGTGGAGTATCCAAAATTTTTTTTTTATCACAGATTTTGTGATATCGTATTTTTGAGATATTGATAAATTTTTTATTGACCAAGGATCTCCGAATTCACTTGAATCGCAAAAGATGGTGTATAGTTTGTTGTGCTAACAAATCAATGTTGAAAGTTGTATTTATGAAGTGCTATTTTATTATGTTAAAGCAAATATGATTCATATATATATTAAATAAAAAGACATACGTATTGATTAAAAGAAGTGAACGTGATAGTTCATTATGATAGATAAACAATTTCTCATACTTAGAGGCATGCGAAAACAATTTCCAATGGTCTAAACAACTAAGTAGGAGTGTCAATACGATGATAGCTTGGAAATGAAATCATATAATCATGTAAGAGCCATTTTTTTAAAGATAAAAAGCACATGGTTTATCATCAAGTCATGAGGTGAAGCATTAATAATGACATATAACTATTGTAAAGCATCAAAGGGACCAAAAATTGGAGATTTATCAAATCGGGAGCTGTCGGAAATTTCCGACAGTCACTGTCGCCTGCGCGACAGCCAAAAATATAAATACGGCTTTGGACCGAGTCAAACCCTATTGTGCATCATTTTTCTGAACTGAAGGGCGAGAGAGGGCTGTCGGAGGTCGGCGACATCCTAGATCTAAGGTATGGTTTTGGATTTTTAAGTGTTTTGACTCAAAATTTTTTAGGGATTTTTGCTTTTAGAAAGGGGAGATGATAAAAGATGTATGTTTTTGATTTTCCCTTTGATGAATGGTGTAGATCTTGGGAAGTTTTTTGTTTTAAAAGTGTAGATCTAGTGTAAATCAAGGAGATCTTGTTGGATCTTGGTGAAAAATGTTTTGATTTTGTGTTTTTTTTTGTGGTTGTAGTTTTGCATTTGTACATAGCAGAATTTTTTTTAAAATGGTAGATTTGCTTTTGGAAAAAGGGTGAAGATGATGAATAGTAAGGATATGGAGATGTAGATTTGAAAAAAATATTATATATATATATTTTAAAACTTGATGTTGAAATAAAACTTGATTTTGAGTAGATCTGGAAGTTTATGTAAAAAATTTCAAGAGAAGTTTACTGAAGTACTGTCAGAATTTTCCGACAGTCACTGTCGCCTGGGCGACAGTGTTCCAGTGCACAGCACATGTTTAATCCATTTTTTATATGTTATTTGCAGAATGGCTTCCAGTTCTAAAGCGCGAAGAAGTACTTCTGAAGATGCGCATAGTTCGTATCAAGTGTATCCTGGGGTGGAGAAGGCTATAGTTGGAGTAGCTAAATATGTTGAATTTGATTCGCCGAAGCACGATCATATCTATGATAGGCTTGCGAATGCAGGTATACTCTCAATAATCACAGCAGATTCGTTCTCTTCCTTTTTGATTCGAGAGTTCTATAATCATTTGGAAGATCCAAATTACACTGAATTGGATGGGGGAGTTAGATCAAGAGTCCAAGGTCAACATGTGGAAATAACACATGTTGATCTAAGAGAGGAATTCGGACTAGTGATGAGTGAAAATATGCCGGATATAATGGAGAGTTATAGAAAAGATAGAGATTGGACCCTTGTAAACATGAGTTTACATGGGAATCAAAAGAAGACTCTAACCACTGAAGTTACGTCACGCACTCCGGATGCTTTTTTAGTTCAAGATATATTAAGGAATTCAGTCATGTTGAAGAGTGGAGATACAAGGAGTATCACGGCTCAGTTGACCCTCATTACTTATTTCATTATGGAAGATGAACTCTTTGATGTGGCGGACTTCATACTCTCCCAGATTCGGTATACGTTTAGATTAAAGCATCCAAAATGGGTGAAGGTTCACACGCTGCCAATGGGGGCGATAATTCAGCGTATATTATATAAGAAGTACGGATGGATAGCTCAAGATTCTTATATTGATGATTGTTATCCGGAGATATATTATACGGGTACGATGAAAGTGAAGAAGACGCAGAAAAAGGCCCATCCGGGAATTGAGATTAGAGAGCCGCCTATGCCTACGGCAGGATCACTTCGAGAGTCTATTGATGATCTACGTGATTCACTAGAGGATCACAAGAAGGAAGTGAAGAAGGACCGCAGTCGAATGCAGAAGTTTATGAAGTTTCTTGTCAAAGGTCTGAAGTTAAAGCCAACTCCGGAGGAAGAGGCCGAATGGCAAATTCCAGACGAAGAACCGCCACGCCAATCGGTGAGGCGGACTCGCCGTGGTAAGGCCGTGAGACGAGGACCTCCAGAAGATTGTCCAGAGAGCAGCGGGGCTGGTTTTGAGGATTCTGAGTAGTTTCATCAGGCTGCTACTGCTGACTGATGTCGGAAATTTCTGACATCCACTGTCGCCTGGGCGACAGTGAGTTTCTTCAGATGTTGTTTTCTGTTAATGAACTTGAAACTAATGTTGTTTTCTACTGTTTTTATTGGAACAATAGTGATGTAATATTAATGATGTTTGAATTTTTGTTAAGTCAATTGAAATTCTATGGTTTGATTTTAAAATTTAGGCTTTTTCTTTTTTAAAATGTATAGGTTTTGTGATGATTTTTTTTTATTTTATAGGTTTTAAGTAGTGATATATTCGTTGAGAAATGTCTAGGATTCCCAATTCTAGCCTAAGCATAGAAAAACGGGAATCCGATAACGGTTTAGTGAATATATCCGCTAATTGATTATCCGTGCCTATAAATGAAATTTTTATGTGGTTATTTTTAATATGATCTCTAATAAAATGATGTCTCACATCAATATGCTTAGACCTTGAATGATGGACCGGGTTGTATGTTAAATCAATTGCACTTTTATTATCACACCATAATTCAATAGTTTGTTGTTTAATATTAAAGTCTTCTAAAGTTTGTTTCATCCAAAGAGCTTGTGCACAATAACTACCAAGTGCGATGTATTCGGCCTCGGTGGTTGAGAGGGCAACATAATTCTGTTTCCTACTCGACCATAAAATGAGTGAAGGGCCTAAAAAGTGACAAGTGTCACTAGTGCTTTTCCTATCTAGCGAACAACCGGCATAATCAGAATCAGAGTAGCCAAAAAGAGTAAAATCATTGCTATGAGGATACCATAAACCAAGTTTAGATGTGCCAATTAAATATCTAAAAATTCTTTTTACCGCTTTTAAATGTGATTCTTTGGGATCGGCTTGAAATCTAGCGCATAAACAAACTGAAAACATAATATCCGGTCTAAAAGTAGTTAAATATAAAAGTGAACCTATCATGCCTCTATATAAAGTTTGATCTATTGATATTCTATTTTCATCTTTTCCTAATTTTAAAGATACACTCATAGGAGTATTTGCTTGTTTGAGATTTTCAAATCCAAATCGTTTTAAAACATCATGAATATATTTTGATTCGTTAATAAAAACTCCATCATGTTTTTGAACAATTTGAAATCCTAAGAAATATTTTAATTCTCCTACCATACTCATCTCAAATTCACTTTCCATCATTTTTACAACATAATTACACAACTCTTCATTAGTGGCTCCAAAAATAATATCATCAACATAAATTTGTAAAACAATTAAATCATCATTTACTTGCTTAATGAAGAGTGTACAATCAACACCACCCATTTTAAAACCATTTTGTAATAAATATATAGTCAATCTATCATACCATGCTCGTGGTGCTTGTTTTAAACCATACAAAGCTTTTAGCAATCTATATACGCGATTAGGAAATTTTTCATTTATAAATCCTGGGGGTTGTTCAACATAAACTTCTTCTTTAATCAACCCGTTTAATATATCTCCGGATAACAATCATCAATATAAGAATCTTGAGCTATCCATCCGTACTTCTTATATAATATACGCTGAATTATCTAAAAATTATTAAGTAAAAATTATATTTTAAACACACCCTTATTCACCCCCCCCCCCCCCCCCCCTCTAAGGGCGTCACACGATCCAACAGTTTTTGCTCCATCTCCATTGGGGGGAACGCCAACGGTACACAAAACTGTTTGAAAACTGTACAATTTCCTCCGCCACCACTCCAAAACGATCTTTTGATCTTTTTTGAGACTGCAGTCACCCCTTTATTTCTCACCGCTTCATTGTCAACGCTCGCATTCCCATCGCTTTGAATCTCACTGGCATCACCGCCGAAACAAAGAGACCCTAAGTGACGTAGAAGAACACTCAGGTGACGTTTGGTTGGGCTGATAGGCTCCGGTGTGGTTGGGAGAAAACGGAGGTTTGAAGATAAACGACGTTTGGTTCAGCTCACGTCTAAAACACCTGATATTTAAAACCACAATTTATACTAAAGACCCAGACGCGCTGAAACCCGACGATGGCAATACCACATAGTTTGACTGAGGCATTGAAGTCCAATAAAAAGGGAAGTTTTTTTTTTAAATAGTCAAAGCTAATAATTATCACAAATATATAAATTCACCGTAATTTAATAAGAGAATTGTTATTGGTACCCCGTTTTTGAATATTCACACCCATAAAGTTATAGATTTTAGCTTTTTTATTTGTAAAGCAATTTTGATATTTGTACCCAAGCCTTAATTTCTCTCAACCGCACCTGACCCCGAGAACGGAACGCTCGCCCTTTTCTTCGCTCGCAATCGATCTCTGACGTCCATCTCTTCGCTCGCAGCATGTCGTCCCTTTCCACAGTCACAATCGTCGTGATCTCCAGACCTCCCGACGGCGGAAGGCGTCCAGACCCAGAGAACGGAACCACGCCCGCTCGCAGCCTGGCGTCACTCGCCCCATTCTGCTTCCGTTCGCAAGCGCCGCGATCTCCAGACCTCCCGACGGCTTTGCGAGTTCAGATCTAAAGTATTGTGTTGTGATTAAAGAGTGCAAAAATAATCTAAGAAGATGTTATTTTTGGTTGACAAAATTTTTCTAAGTGGATGTTATTTATACATGTTGTTAAAGTCCTATATTATTTGGGTATATGACATCAAAAAAAAAATCTTAAGATTATCATGTATGAGTACGATTATCATATATGGGTACAAATATCATGTTTGAGTACAAATATTTATGAGTTATAAATAGTCATTTATGGAGTACCAATAACAATTCCCTTTAATAATTATAATAAATAAAATATCTTAAATTAGGTCACCCGCCAAGATCCCGGTAGCGGGCGGGCAGGGGAGTCTGGGAAGTGAAATGTACGGCTGAATTATTCGAGGTGGAACCTTGTTTGACTATGGCGGTGAAATTTTCTCTACGCCATCTTAAGTGCCGCCTCCACATTCCGGAAGAAATCCGATATTTTCCTCTTTTACTCTTTTAAAATCTCGTTAACTCCACGGAGTTCTTCTGGATCGATTTGAGTGGAATCACCGCTCTGGCTCCCTGGATAATCCCCATTCAATCCTCCATGAATCTGGTAATATTCGAGCCTAGTTCCTTGAATTGCGATCTTGGTTTAGGGTTTATGCTTTTCCGTCGTCGTCCTTCGGCAATAACCTTGTTTTTTAGAGTTTACCGACCGTTATTTATATATACTTTTTTGGGGGGAATACTGCAAGTATCTGTTTGCTGGTTTTGATCATGTTAAACCGGACACTAGTTTTCTAGATTTCCGTGTGTTTAAATTCCTCCTTTTTCCTAATTATGTGAATCATTTCCGCTCTTCTTTGGAATTCTTGTGCAATTAGCTGAGATTGTGCAAACACAGATCTCGTTCTGGTAATTTTTCGTGTTTTTGATCATAAATTATTGTATTTTCTCGCAGATTTATGATTAAAAGCTTCTCAAATACATTTTACAGAAAAAAGGGGGGCCATTGTTCTATTTTCTGGGTTTAGGGTCTCAATCTCTCACGATAGAGAGTATAGAGCTTCAGCTATCCATCAATGGCCAGTGCATCATGTATCCGTAGTCTCCTCCTCGCACTCATTTCACTGAGCATTTTGAAGGTCTCTGTGGGTGATCCGAGAACAAGTCTTGTTGCTCAATTCTGCAATAACACTTTAGCCGCATCTGGCGCTATTCTCGCCGACAATTTCGTTCCTGCCATGGATAATCTAAGCAGTTTGGTCAACGCGAATGGCTATGGAACAGACATAACTGGGCTAGATCCCAATGGAGTTTATGCTCTTGCTCAGTGTTATGGAGATCTTAACCCCATTGATTGTAAACTTTGCTTCTCTGAGATCAGATCCCAGCTCCCAAAATGCTATCCTAAGACTGGTGGCACACTTTTCCTTGATGGATGTTTTGGGAGATACGAAAACTTCTCATTTTTCAATGAAATACACTCTCAAGATGACACAACTGTCTGTTCCTTTACTCAAAATAGTTCAAAACCGACCATTTTTTCGCAAATTGTGAAGGAGGTCGTGGGCAACGTGTCCTTGCAAGCTCAAAATAATAATGGATTTGCCGTTGGTTCGCAGCTGATGTCAAATTCGAGTGTGTATGTTCTTTCTCAGTGCTGGGAAAACTTGGACAAATCCTTATGCAGTTCGTGTCTTGATTCTGCCGCTTCAGCAATTCTTTCGTGTTCCCCGGCTACGGAAGGACGGGCGCTTTATGCTGGTTGTTTCATTAGATACTCGACGAAACTTTTCTGGAATGTAAACACTACGTCTTCGAGTTCTAGCGGTATGTTAAAACACACATTTTTTTGTTAAATTATTAGTGCCTTTATGTCATGTGATGGTGTTTGTTTGCTAGGTTTTCATGATCGCTTTACTATTTTGTTAGTTTACACTGATGGTTTTATTCAGACATCATGAAAATGTAATCACAAATCTGTAACTTTATCCTCATTTTGACTTTTAGGGAGAAGATGATACAGTGATTTCTTTGGAATCAAAACTTACTTTACCCAAACTTTTTTCATGGATCATCAGAAGCACTTTATAGGCTTAAATTGATCCAGCATGCAAATTCTTATCTCTTTTCAATGTCCTCTACAAGTGATAGAGCTGCAATACCTTTATGGCATTGCAAATTGCTGATTTCTGTTTTCTATTTTATGATAATTTTCTTTTACATCAACCGCCAAAATGTACTTCAATCTGCTTTAGATCTTTGACACCTTCCTTGGTCAGTCTTTCCATTATTCCGACATCAGCACTTTCACATAAACACTACATCAAGACCTAGCAAATTTGAAATACACTTCTGTGAGTATAAAATAACGGTCACTTAATCCCTTTATTCATATAATTATCACCATTTAAACTTATAAACTTTTGCTACATAAACTTTTTTCCTTTATATTGATCTATATATTATATAATCCTCTGATGCTTATGGCTTCACTTATCAGAATGTTCTAACATACAGGTAAAAGTAAAACCACATGGATAGTTGTGGGTTCTTTGCTTGGAGTCGTCCTTTTAATAGTGATTGGAATATTGATTGCGAAAAGACGAGGTTTATTGAGCAAGAAAAAGAGTCCCTCTCTAACTGGTAGGCAACATTATAAGCTCCATATATTTGTTGATCCCAAAATTGTATTTTTCTTCTTCTTATACTAACAAGACATTTTCTTCTTATTGCAGAACTGTATGGTCCAGAAATTGCAGCAGCCATTTCTCAATCAAATTTAAATTTCAAATATGAAGATTTGAGAAAGGCTACAAATAACTTTAGTTTGTCAAAGAAACTTGGTCAAGGTAGTTATGGGACTGTGTACAAGGTAAATTAGACACTCTAGCTGAGATTTTCTTTGGTGATTGTTAACAACAAATCAAAATTGGCTATTTGCACCCCCAAAACACATAATATTTATGCTCGCAAGAAAATTCGAATTTGCTAACCGCACACCGCGTGCATATAAAAGTAAGGCCTTCCAATGTGAAGAAGCATGCCTTCCACCGGTAGATCCGTTCCCGAGCTTTATGAATCTATCAACTTTCTCATTAAGATTGTAGTTTCTCCTCAGCGTCTCCGACACAAGCTTTATTAATCTATCAACTCTCTCATTAAGATTGTAGTTTCTCCTCGGTTTCTCCGACACGAACTTTACATCAGTAAAGGAGAATTTAATGAGATGATCGCACCTGATCCAAAAGCTATTTCGTGTGATCGCATAATGTTATTCGCACATCGCCCTGCATATAAAGCTTGTATATGCGTTTTAATTGCATTTTTAGTTTTTTTCTGTTTGGTTTGCGGATAATAATTGTCTGTGAATACATTTCTTAAAATCAGTGATTTGTGATTAAAAAAAAGTGCGAACAAGCATTACCGGTTTGCTATTAACAATCCCTTTTTTTGAAAGGAGATACTCTATCAGGGTTGGCTAGTAATCTTGCCGAAGTTCTGAAGTTCACACTTTGATTACAGGGAACTCTTTCTGACGGAAAAGAAGTTGCAGTAAAGCAACTTTTTCTTAACACGAAACAGTGGATCGATCAATTCTTCAATGAAGTGGATCTGGTTAACCAAGTTCGCCATAAGAATCTGGTGAAATTGCTGGGCTGCAGTCTGGATGGCTCGGAGAGCCTGCTTGTTTATGAATACTATCAGAACAGGAGCCTGGATCAATTTATATTTGGTAATTTTTAGCTCTTTTTGCCATCCCATTTGTTACATTATAATCACTCTCGGTTTAAATTATCAACTGTTTAATTACTTGCAGTTGGCCTTTCTTTTTTTATTTTAGTATAAGAAAACCATATTTTGCTTTCCATCTACATACATCCTAAAAATTTACTTTTTTTATTATAAGACCTACAAAATAGCTATGTTTAGATAAGAGAAAACTGTGATGGCTTGTATTTTTTTTATTAAAGTCGTCCTAATTGATCTTATATCTTACATTTTCGATGCAAAATTATCCTGATGAGATTTATTTCATTGCGATTGTTGCTTGCATACCGTCCGTTGTAGATAAGTAATTATTCATTCAGGTTCTTATTGCAAGTGATCTGTCTTCTAAGTTGTTTCGTATGAAGTGAATACGCACTGTGGACAACCCTCTTCATGACTATTGAAGGCTCAGAGTCATCTCCCGATGTCTCTATTAACATTGTCTTTTAATTAGTATTGTATCCCTCCATGGAGCATTTTGGTGATTTCCTCCACTAGTGTTTTTCCCTATATAAGGGGGAGTAGTTGAGTCTTAAGGGAGTTTTGTGAGCTCTCACTTGGAGCGGGACTCTTATGGGTAACTAGCCCCCAAAAGCCATACACGAGCATACCTCACGGGTTTTTATCTCGTTCTGCAATTATGCTGCAATCTGTGATACTCCTCTGCAATTATTTATCTAAGCTGCAAACTCATCATTAGTATCATTTCTCAGTTAGTTTCCCGGATTTTTGTTAAGGGTAATAATTTGTTTCTTTTTTCGTTCTTTTAGTACTGTTTAGAATGATGCTAAATCACATTGACAGTATAAAACTTTGGTTTCTCAACAGATGAAAGTCCGAATAAGCTCTTAGATTGGCCGCAGAGGTTGGATATCATTCAGGGGGTCGCGGAAGGTCTATCTTATCTCCACGAAGAGTCCGCTACACGTATCATCCATCGTGATATCAAGGCTAGTAATATCCTATTGGACGACAAGTTGAAGGCCAAAATAACCGACTTTGGCCTCGCAAGGTCTTTTGCTCAGGATCAAACTCACCTCACCACTGGGATTGCCGGAACATTGTAAGGACAAAACTTCGTGCAAAGTTATTTTTCTCAAATTTTTGTGCTTGTTATGCAATATTTGTGGGGTTTCCTCGAGTACTTTGCTAATTGCAGGGACCTCCCCTCTACCTTTTGAAATTACCAACACGACTAAGTTATGGCTGAGCATAAAAACCAAAACATGAAAGTCGCTTGAAATTTGATCTGATTCAAACTATGTTTGAAATGATTCAGCTCGATTTGAATTGACTCAAAATGACTCGAATCAAATTTCAAATCGGTTTCGAGCCAAGCCCGGCTTGCTCGAAACATTATTGAAGTCGACTCAAAATTAAAGTTTGACTGTTCGATGAAAGACTATTCTCTACGTTTGGATCAGTCATGGATTTTAATTCATGTTAGAACATCAAAAATCATATAAACTCTTTTTTTAACGACTAATTTTAAACTATTTTTTTACTTGTTCATTTTTTTCATGGGTACATAATTTTTTTTAATATGAGAAATTTATACCGCAATGGAAAAAAGTTCAAAAAGAATATGGCAAAAATGGTCAAAATATGGCAAAAAATGTGATAAATAATTGGACAATTTTTTCTAAATCATTATTCAATTTTGAGCCGGCTTAATTTTATTTCGTGACGATTCAAAATAGTGTCATTTCGAATCTAACCGGCTCATCTTGAAATCGATTTCGAGCCGTGTCTAAATTGCTCGAACTCGACTCGAAATCAGCTCTACACTCAGTTAACATCCATTTCGGGTGCGCTCCTCCAGAAGGATGGTTAATTGTAATAAAAAGTAACTATGTAAACTTGGAGGGCAGGTTTTGGTTATTTCAAGAGGTAGAAGGGTTGTCCTTGTAATAATGCAAAGTCCCAATAGAGGTCCCTTTAGTTAGTCCTTTGAATATATAACTCAGATCTCCATGCCTCATACAGGGGTTATCTTGCTCCAGAATATATAGTGCATGGGCATCTTACTGAGAAGGCAGACGTGTACAGCTTCGGTATTGTGGTTCTCGAAATCGCCACGGGAAAGAGATGCAGCAGTCCAGTAGGATCTCATTCAGATCATTCACTTTTAGCCAAGGTATGTTGTTTTTAGATATTGGTTATAATTCTCATAATATCATTTTATGATGCATAAATTCCGTTGCATATCTATTTAAATCATACTCATTATAAAGTAATGAGTTGCCCATGTGATAATTAGATAAGAAACCATGTGATCTACCTTCATTGAAATTTAAATGTCGTGCTAGCTTGATACACTCCAATTGCACCTAGACAAGCGATAGGTTTGAATTTGTGGAGAAACCTCCAAATGCTGGACACGACCACCAGACACGGCTGTGCCACAGGCCGTGTCGACCACCATCTTCTCTGAGTTGCTCCTATAAAGCTCTTAATTCCTTGCTCCTTCTGGAATTTTCCAAATTCTTGTTTCCTTCCCTGAAAATAGAGAAACAAGTGAAATAACACATGAAATGTATAAAAATGGTATAAAATGGGCGCTTTATCTAATCCAAATGATATGAAATAATAGTATACTTTACTCGTCGTAGTTCGAATTGTTATGTATTGTTAATTTTGTGAAATGTTTTGGAAAAATTTAAATTTCTAATGAACATAGAATAATATAAAGTTAACTCCAAATGGTTGGAATATCTCTGATACTCTGTCATCATAAATTTTAAGCATGTAATGGAAGGAATAGCACAGGAGACCAGACTAACATGGTCAGAAGTCGTGCAGAAATCCTAGGGTTAAACAAAGGTTAGAATTTACGTGCGGGATTCTGCGTCCGAATTTAATCGGAACGATATTTTGGGTATTTATTGTATGTACGAAGTTGTCTATAAAACTCATCTTACTCTAGGGTTAGAGATGTAGAAAATCTGAGCAATGTCTCTCCTTTTGAGCTCCCATGCTCTTCTAACTAGCGAAACAATTTGTTGTTGCTCGTGGACGTATCTTATCTTTGGGTGAACCATGTAACCAAAATTGATGCTTACGAATAATTCTTCCTAAGGTGTGGAACCATTACAAGGCGAATGCGCTGGACGAGATCATCGACAGGAAGATCTACGACAAGAGTGTTAACGACGAGATAGTCCAAGTGATTTTCATCGGGCTCCAGTGCACGCAAGCGGACCCGCAAAGCCGTCCAACGATGACGAGGGTGGTGGAGATGCTGAGGAACAGCAGGAGCTACGAGGAAGTGGTGCTGACTGATCCTCCTTTCTTGGATGTCTGCCCCATGGAAGATCTTGAGCAAGGTGAGAGCTCCAGGCTGATCTATTCCTCTAATGCTTCTGTTGCTTCTGTCCCTAAGATTAGTGCAAGATGAGCTCATCATTTAGTACTATAGTTCTGTTGTTGTTTGTATTAATGTGATGTATTATTTTAAGTCATTTCTTGTATATATTTTAAATTGCATGAATGAGTTTTTTTTTTCTTTCAATTCTATATATGATTTTGTAGAGTTTTTTTAGTAGATCTTTTAGAGTAGTGATCAGAGAAATAAGAAGTTTTTTATGTTATTGTTGTATAAATTGGAAGCTCTCTATGATGCAACATCAAAGCTTCTTGTTAGGGAGAGAGGGAGAACACACTACACAAAAATCCCTGTTGCTTGAAAGGTTGGTATCATTCAATACCTAGAAGTATTGTTATTTGCCTTATTCGTGTTACCTAGAATCGCAGTCAACCCTATGATCGCACGCTCATGCCACATTTACGACTGATGCGTGCGAGCGCCGGCCGATGATTGCTTGTGTTGCTAACATAAGGAAGTTTTGCATATGTCGGCTATATGTTGTATTTTGCATTGAACTCACCATTATGCTTTTGGTTTCTAGGTACGCTCACCCCACAATCATAGGGACAAACATGTAAGGTGTTGCAGAAACAAGAGTAGAAAGATCAAACAAACGAAAATCACAACACAGAAGACACATTTACGTGGTTCACCTCAAGATGGGTATGTGCGCGGGCAGCAGCAGTTCATTTTTGACTAAATCAAGAACGGAGGCGGTTACAGAAAGTGGGCGGTTTTCAGATTTTCTGAATTTTTTTAAAATTTTAGAACGACAAGGAGTTTATATAACACTCCGTACAGTTACAAAATATTCAAAATACCCCTGATAACTAGCTCGCGGGTCGTGATCAGCGTCAATCGTCGTCTTTGAGTTAGGATTCAAGGAATATAATTAACATAAGGATATTAACATTTTGGTTAGATTAACTCTTGCTAATGTTGTACTTGTATTTTGTTGTTACAATAAGTGAAACTTTGTAAATGTTGTGCTAGTTGTATGAGATGCATAGAGGAATTGTTAAGTATGGCTGAATTTGTGAAATGTTTTGAAAAACTTTAGATCCTTATGTTTAAGTCGTTTGTGATTAACATCCATGAGGAATTAACAACACGAATAATAATTGAGAAATCTGTATTACGAGCGATGTCAAGTAAATTGACCACCCATGAGTCAATAGAAGGTATCGTATTACGATGGAGAACTAGTAAACTAATTCTTAGAGAACCTAAGTCCCGTAGGATTGTTTATGAACGAGAGTTGTACATCATTCCTTCTTCACTTAAGCCCCCTATTTCACTCAAATACTCGGGGACAAAAGTCTTTTTATTTTATTGAATTTGTAACATTTCACCTCGCCTCCCTCTTGTCTATTGAGCCACGGGTGATCATGGGTGTCGCCATGTAGTTCAATATGACTTGTTTTAATAAACTTCCAAATATACACTGGAACGAGGTGTAGCTGGTTCCATTATGTTCATTTTGGTCTCATGAGCGTATCATTGATCGAGGTCATTTTTGAGTTCATTTGCTCACAAACAGTCATATGACATGTTGAGTTGTCGTGTCGATCAATTGAGCCACACATGGTCACATTTGGCTCAATTAACAAAAAGAAGACGAGGTGAGATGTTACAAGTTTTCAATTGAAAAAATTGAGCCAGCCGTGGTTATATTTTACCAACTACACAACATCAATCGTCAATTTCACAATGCGACAAAGTGCACAAGGCACAGACTTGTTAGAAATTTTATTTTAAAACATTTAATTTATAATGTTTTATTGGAGTCTAGTATGGTGTTTGATGTTTGACTCCTCATAATTAATGGAAAGCTCTAAAATCAAATAGAGGGAATCCAAATATTTGGAGGGAACCTTTCATGAAGGAAAGGATGAGCTCATTAGTCTCATCATGCCAATTTTCTTTCTTATTAGTAAGTATATAAATGAATTCACTCTCTCATATCTGTTCAAAGGAATATAAGGAGGAACTATAAACCACACACGCGCACGCACCGCACCAGATTCGAATCCGGATTTCGGATTTGGGGAATAATCGAATTGTATTTTTTGTATAAAATAGTTTCAGTACTTTTATTCGGAGTTGCGTCGACAAGATCGCCTGAAGTTGGAGTTGTGTCGAATAGAACTCGATGCACCCGACTTGCGTCGACTTGAGTACCGTCGATAAGAACTCTAAGCAGCCACCTTGCATCGATAAGAACTCGACGCTTGCGTCGACAAGCAGTCTGTCAGCTTGACTTGCGTTAATATGATTTCGACGCAATGTCGATATGAATTCGACGCGACCTTCATCGTTTTGCGTTTTCTCTTCACAATTATTACGCGTAATTTTCTAACCATTTCTTCTACACGTTTTCACACCATTACTACTCTACGTTGAAAATCTCCAATGTTTCTCTGCATGATTAACATTTACCAATTATAACCGTTGTAATTTATTACGTGTTATTTTCTTACCGTTTTACGAGATTCCAATATAGGAGATTTTTTGAATCGTTCTCAGATACGCTTTCGGAAATCTGCTCTCGCCCTCTCTCTCTCTTGTTCTTGCAACCATTTTTTGTGATTCTGCTTTCTTTACATTTGCTTCATCAAGTGAGAGTTCGGGTGCTCTGTGCTTTTTCGGTGTCCGCGCACATCGGAGTTTTCGGAATCTAGCATGATGTTGTATCTTGGAGGAGTGAGCATCGATTGAAAGCCCTGCCAGAGGGTGATGCAACTTCTTTAGGGCAGTGATCACACGTCTTACCCAGACTCATTTCTAAACCCATATATATATATATAACTCTTTTTAAAAATTAGTTTTTACAAAACTGAAGTTTTTCATTCTCTATTTATTCAAAATCTATTATTATCTTATTATTTACTTAGTTTTCAAAAGAGGAATATATATATTAATATAGGAATATAAGAAAAATATTCTAACAAAACTCACCACTGCGACATCAATATACTAGCCATAAATCAACACTAAACTCGAGCATGGCTCAAAATCTCACATCATCTCTACAAAATTCTCACATCAATGAAACAGAACCGTCAAACCAGGGCAAGTAATGGTTGATTTACTACATCAACTAGACATCAAACTCCCTGCAAAAAAATTTACGAGCATCACGTCACGTAGAGTCTATTATCAGTCTATAAATACTATTGCATTTCTGCCGCTTCACGGGCGCAATGCACTCATGCATCATTCTTCATAGCTCCTCTTTTCAGCGAAAAATCACAGCTTGCAAAGCCATCAAGCTCAGTTAATAAGATTCTTTCACATGTTTATCATCAACTACGCCCTATCATGCATGTAAATAATGTCATAGCGAATCTAAATGTATAATATCCCAGGTTCATTCACTAGTAACCTCACGAGCTCAGTGACGACCAAATTAGATGTTGTTCATCTTCTCCAATCGCTGCCGAAGAACTGAACTATGATGCGTCCGAACAAACATGTAGCAAACTCTCATAATCTTATATCCAACCATCAACATGATTCATACTCTTAGTACGTAATAGTGAGCAAATCATAATTGTCGCGAGTGTCTTTTTTGAATCTTGAGCATCTACCCTTCCATATGCGCCCTACAAACAATTCTTGCTAATGTGATATATTTCCGGGCACTAGTAGCAAGCCGAGCCTTTCTTTAATTGTGTACTATGGCACTAATAACATGGTCATTTACAAATCTTACTCAACATTAGTGTTATTGTGATTTCCTCCTATTTTATTGTATTCTTCTCTCTTACATAAGTCAGCCACAATTGTCGCGAGTGTCTTTTTTGAATCTTGAGCATCTACCCTTCCATATGCGCCCTACAAACAATTCTTGCTAATGTGATATATTTCCGGGCACTAGTAGCAAGCCGAGCCTTTCTTTAATTGTGGACTATGGCACTAATAACATGGTCATTTACAAATCTTACTCAACATTAGTGTTATTGTGATTTCCTCCTATTTTATTGTATTCTTCTCTCTTACATAAGTCAGGCACAATGTGATTTAAAAAACTATGAAAGTGAGATAAAATGTAAGATAGTCTTGTTTTATTACTTCACATTTATGCCAACCATATATCACTAGCACAAAAATATATTTAACACAATGAATTGTTCTTAGAAACCACCATCCTCTTGTGTTTTCGGTCCATGCAATTTGTTTAGTCTTTTTGTGATCTAACTTCTCCATCCTAAAGCCTAATTGCATGCTTTACATCTATGACATTGTAGAGTACATAATCAACTACACACAATATGAAGTTTGTGGCACGTCCATTCAAGTAATTTGACTCGTCCCCAATCACCTCAGTATTTTTTGGACTAGTCTAGCAAAATTCCTCTCGATTCAATTGTTGGGTAATTTACAATTTCTTACTCACCACCTAACTCTCACATAACCGGGGTAATTTACAATTTCTTACTCACCACCTAACTCTCACTTAACCTCATCTTTGTCAACCCCATACTAACAGGAGCAAACGGCCGGTTGATAACATGGTTTGATTATGTTATATTGATGCATATTGTGGGACGCATATCATGCGCCTATAAATGCAAACCTTAACAGTCATGCACTCATTCTCAACAAATCCCGAGCAACGTACATTTGTGTTCCAAAGGGCGTTGTAGAAAAAAGAGGAAGAATAGTTATTCTTCTCTTCTTTCTATGCAGTAGAGAGTGAAGGTTTCCTTCATCGTGTTTTTTCTATTGTTATGTTCTACCAAACGAAGTATGAAAAATACTTTGTTGCTAATTGGAGTCCAAAATTCGACGAGTTTTGCATCTTGCTCTTAATGGAGATTCTCGATAATGAACCGCTGATAATTGTGTACCGATTATGATCGATTCTATCAACGATTATTTTCAATTCAGAAGTATATTGACAAACTATGCCGAACCGCAATAAATATCGAAAATTTATTCAGTTCACCTACCATTATTTTTCTTATATTTCCTTTATCATCAAACAAATTTACACGAAATCTACATTGTGCAATCTCCATTGCAATTACTTAAAAAAAATTAATTATGATAATTTATATCTGAATATATCTTATCCATTGTGAAAAAAATTTAATTGTTTTAATTATGGTTCTTATTTCAAGGTTTAATGTTAAATACATAATGGAGTACTGGTTGGATGTCAACTTGATGGTTTCTTTTCACCTTCCACTTCTGCCTAAATGTATGAAATTTTTTGAAGAAATTATGGCATCAAACAAATAATTTAATTACATCAATTATTACAATATACTGATATGCTTAATTATTACCAATTCAAATAGAATAATCATAGATAATTTAATTATATCATTTATTACAATATAATGATATGTTTAATTATTACTAATTCAAGTGGAATAAATATAGTAAAGTTATGTTAAAGAAAACAGCATGCTTACTGATTTTATTTTAATTTTATATGAATTCAAAGAATATTTTGTAAACCACTCATAACTAAACTCTCAAAATTGTTTATGACATTAAATCAATATAATTGGATTAATGGTCCCCAATTTATATTAATTGTGGATTAAGGCATTTGAGACTTCTAATGAATTGTGAGTATCAAAACTTGCTAAAAAAAATTTAGATTCTGATTTGTATGGGATCTATTTTTCTTGCTGCTCCTATGGAACTTAGGCCCTGTTTGGCACGGCGGTATCAGTCGTGAACGCGGTGATTATGAACCGTCGTCATTTGTGAACGCGGTGATTATGAACCGTCGTCATTTGTGAACGATCAACCTCACCTAAATAACTTCATTCACTTTTATGTCCAAAACTAGTTTTCTTTTTTGACAACACTATGTTGTAGCGTGGGCGGAGGCAGGAAGTGGGAGCGCACAAACAGTAGAAGGTCCAAGCAATGTTAAACGTGGAACACAGAACATCAATTTCCATCGATCCAAATCGTTTCAGCAGAATTCAGGATCCTCTCCATTTCTGACGAAATGGATACTATTCATTTCACAGTATTGGATTCTCTCCATTTCGTTTTATTTCACGGTTCAGATTGAATGCTCGTTGATCCGACGGGCTCACCATTCCCCATCCTTTTATAAATTTTTTAATCAAAAAATTCTCACCACTAGATATTTTTTAGACTTATCTTATCCATTAGATAATGAAATGGATCCGGATCCAAATGTATTTCGGGCTAATCCGGCTGGTTGAGTAATCTTGTGCTTTTATATTTTTTTTAATCAAAAAAATCTGCACCACTAGATTAAATGAGAATAAGTCTTGTCCATTGGATGGAGAAATGGATACTATCTATTTCGTCTGAAATGGAGAGGATCCGATTCACTTTTGTCAAGCTCCAGTGGGTGTCCGATTCCGTGGTTAAAATTATAAAAAAAGTCTTAAAAGAAAAATGAACTCCATAAAAATAAAAATATATTCTTTAACATAAATAGCAATCGGTTGAAAAAGAATTAAATTGGGGTCAAAAGAAAAGGTAGCACCACAGTTTTGGCTAGTCGCACCGCACTCTTCTAATTTTTCGTGCCTTTTAAAAATACGCCTTTTAAATGCATTTTTAGGAAAGTTGTCCAACACGAAAATTGTAGATTCGACGAGATCTACAACTTTCTTGTTGAACAATTTTCCTAAAAATGCATGTACAAGACGTATTTCTAAAAAGCGCGAAACCTGGGTGTATTTCCAAAGTACGTCTTGTACATGCTTTTTTAGGAAAAGTATTTAACACGAAAGTTGTAGATCTCGTCGAAATCTACAACTTTTGTGTTTGACAATTTTCCTAAAAATGCATGTACAAGGCGTATTTCCAAAAGATGCGAAAAATTAGAAAAAAATGCGGTGCGACTAGCCAAAACAGCGGTGTTAGTAGCATCGCCCAAATAAAAAAAGAGCAAAATTAACAAAACAGGAAAAAAAAAACCTTAATTTCGGTTCTAATGGGTGGAATTGAGGCTTTGAAATTAAAATTTGAGATAAACTTCAATTCTAATTCTAGATCTCTAATTCCGTGTCCAGAATCGAACAGACACTTTGGAACAATTTATGTGCTCGATTAATAAATCTTAGGAAATAATTAACGCCGACACTTCCATTGAATGAAAGGTCAAACAGCGAAAGCACCGAAGACTCTATGCAAAAGGTGGCCGAGCTGCCCACACGTGTCGCAGCCCAGTTGGAAAATTTGCAATTAAGAAAAACGTGATTTTTACCATACAAAAACTTGCCGAAAGTAGAAAATAACGGAAAGCCGAAAGAATATATTTTCGTCGCAAATAAAACTAAATAAAGAAAGCTAGGGTTTGAAGGGAGGCGGAGGAAGAAGAAGACGGAGGTATAATAGGGATTGGATTCGATGGTTATATAGAGAAATGGTTCGTGGCGACCGGGCAGCGGGCAGGAGGATCATTCGGGCAGTGCTCTGACCGGGCCACTTGCGGAGGATATTATTATATGCAGCCAGGACGGCGTGGCTGTGTTATCATCACCCATCATGTTCAGTAACTTTATTAATTTGACGTGGGCGGGCCCTTCATTACTTGACGGGATAAGAATATTCCGTCACGGGAGAGGTGACCGTTGCTGGATTGGCATCTTCCTCATAAATACGAAAGAGAAGAAAAAATGGCGGTGTTATTGACAGACCAATTTCAGCTATGCGCATCATTGTTGATCCATAAAAATGATTTGTCAATAGTCATTCTTCCAATAGCACGGGCTGTAAATAGCTACATGTGGTCTGCCATTAAAATTTTCCAAAAAAAAAACATTTTTACCCTCTCTATTGCGCAAAATTTTTCCGTCCAGGGATTTCCTAGGAGATCATTTTTGATCTCCTAGGCGAACATTTTTTTATCTTTTGGGCGAACATTCGATGTACAACCCTCATATTTTTCGAGTCGGTGTGACCCAACGCGGATGAGGCCGGGATAGAGAGGGTGACCATGACGCAGAAGATCGACCAATTGGAAGTCGTCGGGATCAAAGATGCAGTCCCAAGGGGGAGGAAGTGGACCGGAAGTCCACTTCCTGGGCGAGTGGACCTAGTGGTCCACTCGCCCAAGCCCCGGGCGAGTGGACCTATGGTCCACTCGCCCAAAGGTGGCGAGTGGACCATGGTCCACTCGCCCAGGGTGAGGGGTGGGTCCACTCGCCCCCGAGGAGAGTGGACCGAATGGTCCACTCGCCCAAGCCTAGGCAGTGGACCATTCGGTCCACTCATCCGACCCCCGGCAAAGGGGGGAGTGGACGTCTCGAGCTCCACTCGCCCCTCCTGTTTTGGTCATTCGGGTTGGTTTTTGGACTGTGAATAGTAGATTTTTGGCTATTCGCAGTCCAATTTTTGGGAAGTCTATAAATAGACCCCCCATGGGCACCTTGGGAAGGGATGTTGGTACCCCCTCCCTCGCGTGTGAGCGAGCACTACCCCTCCCCTCCCCCTGTCATTGAAGGTGGACGGTGAGGTGATCCTTAGTGCTCTCCAAGGTGTCCAGGCTCAACATTGGCTTGGGAGGGGAAGTTCCTTGAGAGCTTCCGGGTAAGAGGTGGGACCTCCACGCTGCAGCTTACGGGGTCCGTTTATGGACTTAGGTGTTCTTCAAGGGTAGGGTTATTCAGCTCTTAGTAACTAGTCAAGGATCTAGCTTGGGTCAAGTAAGGGTTAACTGCATCCCCCTTGCGAACGTCGAGACCAGTTCTCTAGTTTCAACATTATGGTGCGGTGAGCGTGGAAGCAGCTAGTTCGGAAAGCTCTGGGCAAGTTTCATGGCTGGAAGCGATGAGCTGGGGGACTCACCCCTGTCGGCGAGTGCGTGAAGAAAGGTGACTTTGAGGAGTTCAGGAAGTCAATCCAGGAAGTCTTGCGGGTCGCACCCCCCCCCCCCCCCCCCCTCAGGGAGCAAGCATGTCGGAAAGGGGTAGGGAGGATGCCTCCGTCTCACCAGGAAGGGGGTGGAGTCCCTGTTCCTGATTCAACAAAAGCGCGGGGAGACGCAGGGAAGCAGGAAGGACCAGGAGAAAGAGAAGGAATGAGAAGGCAGAGAAAGTGGAGGATGTGATAAAAGGGGATGGTCAAGGTGCATGTGACCAAGTAGGCCCAAAGAGGCGCGTTGTAATAAACATGTAACTCCCGATGGTGAATGAAAAAAGTCTCAGGTAACGCCTATGGTAACTGGATTGGGAGGGCGTTGAGTTCATCTGCCTCCAGGTGAAGGTAAGCACCTAGGACGTGGATGGGCACTCCGCCCCCATTTGGTAAGATCCTCGACTAGAGACCATTCTCCGGGCTCAGTCATGCCGGCAGATGGGAGACTCATCGGGTCGACTGGTTGGTAAGATCCCCGACTAGAGACCATTCTCCGGGCTCAGTCATGCCGGCAGATGGGAGACTCATCGGGTCGACTGGTTGGTAAGATCCCCGACTAGAGACCATTCTCCGGGCTCAGTCATGCCGGCAGATGGGAGACTCATCGGGTCGACTGGTTGGTAAGATCCCCGACTAGAGACCATTCTCCGGGCTCAAATCATGCCAGCAGATGGGAGACTCATCGGGTCGACTCGCTGCTTGGGTAAGTGACTTGGAGAGATGATGAGCTCCTCCACCTCCAGGTAAGCTAGGCCCCTAGGACGTGGATGGGCATTCTACCTCCAGTTGGTTTGAAAAGTGCTGAGTTCCTCTGCCTCCAGGTAAGTTAGGCCCCTAGGACGTGGATGGGTACCCCGCCCCCAATTGGTTTGGGAGGGTGCTGGGTTCCTCTGCCTCCAGGCAAGCTAAGCCCCTAGGACGTGGACGGGTATTCCGCCCCCAATTGGTTCGGAATGGTGTTGAATTCCTCTACCTCCAGGTAAGCTAAGCGCCTAAGACGTGGATTGGATCTCTGCCTCAGTTGCTTTGATAAGATGGTGGATTTCCTCTGCCTCTAGGTGAAGGTAAGCGCCTAAGACGTGGATTGGATCTCTACCTCAGTTGCCTCAATAAGATGGTTGAATCCTCCGTCCCTCGGTGAGGGTAAGCACCTGGGACATGGACTGGTTCTCCGCCCCCAGATAGTTCGGGAAGGTGTGGAGTTCCCTCCCCCGCCAGGTGAGCTCGGCTCCCTGGTAGGTGTGGAGTTCCCTCCCCCTCCACGTGAGCTCGGCTCCCTGGTAGGTGTGGAGTTCCCTCCCCCTCCACGTGAGCTCGGCTCCCTGGTAGGTGTGGAGTTCACTCCCCCTCCAGGTGAGCTCGGCTCCCTGGTAGGTGTGGAGTTCCCTCCCCCTCCAGGTGAGCTCGGCTCCCTGGTAGGTGTGGAGTTCCCTCCCCCTCCAGGTGAGCTCGGCTCCCTGGTAGGTGTGGAGTTCCTTCCCCATCCAGGTGAGCTCGGCTCCCTGGTAGGTGTGGAGTTCACTCCCCCTCCAGGTGAGCTCGGCTCCCTGGTAGGTGTGGAGTTCCCTCCCCCGCCAGGTGAGCTCGGCTCCCTGGTAGGTGTGGAGTTCCCTCCCCCTCCAGGTGAGCTCGGCTCCCTGGTAGGTGTGGAGTTCCCTCCCCCTCAAGGTGAGCTCGACTCCCTGGTAGGTGTGGAGTTCACTCCCCCTCCAGGTGAGCTCGGCTCCCTGGTAGGTGTGGAGTTCACTCCCCCTCCAGGTGAGCTCGGCTCCCTGGTAGGTGTGGAGTTCCCTCCCCCTCCAGGTGAGCTCGGCTCCCTGGTAGGTGTGGAGTTCACTCCCCCTCCAGGTGAGCTCGGCTCCCTGGTAGGTGTGGAGTTCCCTCCCCCTCCAGGTGAGCTCGGCTCCCTGGTAGGTGTGGAGTTCCCTCCCCCTCCAGGTGAGCTCGGCTCCCTGGTAGGTGTGGAGTTCCCTCCCCCTCCAGGTGAGCTCGGCTCCCTGGTAGGTGTGGAGTTCACTCCCCCTCCAGGTGAGCTCGGCTCCCTGGTAGGTGTGGAGTTCCCTCCCCCTCCAGGTGAGCTCGGCTCCCTGGTAGGTGTGGAGTTCCCTCCCCCTCCAGGTGAGCTCGGCTCCCTGTTAGGTGTGGAGTTCACTCCCCCTCTAGGTGAGCTCGGCTCCCTGGTAGGTGTGGAGTTCCCTCCCCCTCCAGGTGAGCTCGTCTCCCTGGTAGTTGTGGAGTACCCTCCCCCTCCAGGTGAGCTCGGCTCCCTGGTAGGTGTGGAGTTCCATCCCCCTCCAGGTGAGCTCGGCTCCCTGGTAGGTGTGGAGTTCCCTCCCCTGCCAGGTGAGCTCGTCTCCCTGGTAGGTGTGGAGTTCCCTCCCCCTCTAGGTGGGCTCGGCTCCCTGGTAGGTGTGGAATTCCTGCCTTCCACCTCAGGTCGAGTTCAACTCGACCAAAGGTTTTGGGTTTTTCTCCACCTAAGGTCAAGATCAATTCGACCTAAGGTGTTGAGCTTTCTCCACCTCCAGTTGAGCTCGGCTCATAGGAGGGTTGCTAAGTGGAGAAAGGTTTGCCTTCCATCTCATGTCGAGCTCGGCTCGACTAGAGGTGTTGAGTTTTTTTCCACCTAAGGTCAAGATCAATTCGACCTAAGGTGTTGAGCTTTCTCCACCTCCAGTTGAGCTCGGCTCGTGGAAGGGTTGCTAAGTGGAGAAAGGTTTGCCTTCCGCCTCAGGTCGAGCTCGGCTCGACTAAGGGTGTTGATTTTTCCTCCACCTCAGGTCAAGTTCAATTCGACCTAAGGTGTTGAGCTTTCTCCACCTCCAATTGAGCTCGGCTCATGGGAGGGTTGTTGAGTGGAGAAAGGTTCGCCTTCCGCCTCAAGTCAGGTTCAACTGAAAAACTCGGCAGGAGTATCCCGTTGGCAGGGCCCTTCGTGGATTCCTCTAAGGTCCCACCTACTCGTCAAATAGGTGGGTTTGACTTTCTTTCCGATCTTAAGGCAAGCTCGAAAAGAGCGGGGATTGTGTACAACCCTCATATTTTCCGAGTCGGTGTGACCCAGCGCGGATGAGGCCGGGATAGAGAGGGTGACCGTGACGCAGAAGATCGACCAATTGGAGGCCGTCGGGATCAAAGATGTAGTCCCAAGTGGGAGGAAGTGGACCGGAAGTCCACTTCCTGGGCGAGTGGACCTAGTGGTCCACTCGCCCAAGCCCCCGGCGAGTGGACCTATGGTCCACTCGCCCAAAGGTGGCGAGTGGACCATGGTACACTCGCCCAGGGTGAGGGGCGAGTGGACCTGTGGTCCACTCGCCCCGGGCACTCAGGGGAGTGGACCTTGGGTCCACTCGCCCCCGAGGAGAGTGGACCGAATGGTCCACTCGCCCAAGCCTAGGCAGTGGACCATTCGGTCCACTCATCCGACCCCCGACAAGGGGGGGGAGTGGACGTCTCGAGCTCCACTCGCCCCCCTCCTGTTTTGGTCATTCGGGTTGGTTTTTGGACTGCGAATAGTAGATTTTTGGCAATTCGCAGTCCAATTTTTGGGAAGTCTATAAATAGACCCCATGGGCACCTTGGGAAGGGATGTTGGTACCCCCCCCCCCCCCCCCCCTCCCTCGCGTGTGAGCAAGCACTACCCCTCCCCTCCCCCTGTCATTGAAGGTGGACGGTGAGGTGATCCTTAGTGCCCTCCAAGGTGTCTAGGCTCAGCATTGGCTTGGGAGGGGAAGTTTCTTGAGAGCTTCCGGGTAAGAGGTGGGACCTCCACGCTGCAGCTTACGGGGATCGTTTATGGACTTAGGTGTTCTTCAAGGGTAGGGTTCTTCAGCTCTTAGTAACTAGTCAAGGGTCTAGCTTGGGTCAAGTAAGGATTAGTTGCATCCCCCTTGCGAACGTTGAGACCAGTTCTCTGGTTTCAACATTCAATCTCCCGGGAGATCGACTTCTCCACTCTCAGGCCCCACACGCAAAAAGTGCATGCTAGACGGCCCTCGTCATTGGGCCCCCAAAATTTCTCCCCTGTAGCAGTGCCACGGTAAAAAAAAATGTCAAAAGCATATTAATCTTGGCTATTTATAGTCAAATTATATTTAGAACCCAAATAATTTTTATTTCAACATTGATATGCTATTAACACACCAAAATTAAATTATCATATTTGCACTTTCTAGGTGCAATCGAACCAAACACACCATATTATCATCATATCCCCATGATCTTTGGAGAGCATTAGCGAGCACGTAGAAGTAATTTCTTCACTACCTTCAAGCAATCGAAGGGAGCAATCGGATTCATCTTCATCACATTCATTAGAGAGGCAATGTCCGGTTCATGCGGTCGTAGCCGCTTGACCGGTGAAAATCAACGAGGTATCAGATATTGAGGAATAATTGATTGTTGAGATTAATATGGGTGCACCTAGAGTTTTTTAGGATGCAAGAATTATACATATAAATGAATTTTTTTTCATGTCTGCAGGGCCATATTTGATATGCACTTAACATCGCTCAAAAAAATTATCAAGAAGATGAACCGTTATTGTTATTTAATATTAAGCAATCTCAGGTATCTCCCCGCCTAGAAGATATCAAAATTTAGGATAATGATATTGGTAGATCGTTTTTGGCTATTGACAAACCTAAGATTTGAAAATCTAAATATTTTTTTCTCCTCCTCATTTCCACTAAGGGCAGCCCGATCCTGGATCCTATGGAATATACAAACCAAGGATTTGAAAATCTAAGCATTTTTTCTCCTCCTCATTTCCACTAAGGGTGGCCGCCGCCATCGCCACCGTCGCCACCACCATCGCCGCCCTCAACGCCATCGTCGCCGCCGCCAACGTCATCGTTGTCGCCACCAACTCCAACGCCGCCGCCAACGCCATCGTCGTCGCCGCCAATGCCATCGTCGCCGCCAACTCCAACGCCGTCGCCTCCGCCAACGCCATCATCGCCGCCGCCAACTCCAACCCCATCGTCGCCTCCGCCAACGCCCTCGTCGCCACCGCCAATGCCCTCGTCGCCGCCGCCAACGCCCTCGTCGTCGCCGCCAACTCCAATGTCATCGTCGCCTCCGCCAACGCTATCGTCACCGCCGCCAACGTAATCGTCGCCGTCGCCAACGCCAATTTGATCTGACATTAAAAGTCTCGGTCTGACATTAACATTCTCGGTCTGTCATTAACTTTGAGCTGTCATTAGCCAAAGTTGGATTGCCCATATCACCACCGCAAATTTATTTTTGGGAATTGTTAAGAGCACCGCACTTTTGGCTAATCGCACCGCTTTGTTAAAGGCACCGCACATTTTCACACATTGTTAAAGACACGCAGAAATGTTAATCACACCGTAATTGAGATAAATGCACCTCACTTAAAATTTGAATAAAAATAGGTTTTCATTGAATTACAACATAAATATCAACCAAATGGGCAAAATACTTATACAAAAAGTCATTAAATATGTTATCTAAATCTTTGTGATCTCTATGATCCTATAAAAATAAAAGCAATTCAAAATCAACATTTAAATATGTTTAATGGAAAAATATACGTAACCAAAGTTAATGATTTCTCACCAACCGAGTGTCCAACGCAGCCGCATTGAAAACAGATTGAGGGAAGCCCCTCGTATTCCACTTCTTGAAAGAAAATTTTGAATTTACTAATTACCCGAACACCGGTCGGTAACGGTTTCGCAAGTTCAATCCATAATGGCTTCCCCACTTCGGCAGCAATTCAAGCAATGTTGGAGAAACCCTGTAAGGAGGATCAAATGACGACGACTATGCGTCAAGTCCGATGAGGAATCCATTGATGAACCAATGGCCGCCTTGCAATACCCCCATCCCATACAGTTGAATTCGGGAGAACATCGTCGAGACCAACCACATCCTCAAGCCCGATGAAGGTTTGCGGACGCCAAGCCGAGGGAGAAGAGTGGTGAGAGGCTCCGAAGGCCGCTGACCATTGGGGTCCGATGAAGAGCAGTGGAAGGGTTGTGGCGGTGGCTTGAAGCAAAATCCTCCTTGAGAGAATTGGAAGGGACATTTGCACATTGATACACACATCAGCTACAGACATACCATTGGGCAGACACGGGTCGCTCGGTTCCTGCATTGGCATGTCTCCCTCAGTCCCACGACGTTCAACCGACAGGGCAAGGACGCTGCCCTCAAGCAAGTGTCGCCCATCCGAAGGTAGGAATAGGCCATTCAGATCGCGCTCACGCCGGGCCGAGGTCGCCATGCATGTCAACCTCATCCGCCCAAGATAGCCGTGGTTCACCATTGCAGTGCAATAAACTTAGTTTCAAGCTAATGTTGTGCGAGTTAGTGCGGTGTCATTAGTGTTTTTGGACGAGTAATTTAAGTTAAATTAAGAGAAATTGCGGTGCGACTAGCCAAAACTGTGGTGTCTTTAACAACACCATCATTTTATTTTAAAAATTATGTCATCATCTCTTCAAAAATTATTAAATTTTGTATTTAGCGAGACAGAATACGGGGATGACGAACAATATGTATATTATTGCGTCAATGCACTGGGAAATCTCATTCATGAATGCTTGTATATATATACAGTGACGAATGCGTGATTTTTTTTTCTCTGTGGTCGGAACTAACAATTGTCGAAAAAATTTAATCGAGAAATATGACAATATTATCTTAATATCGCAAAAATTGTATACAAAATTTGCACATAGAAACAAGCAAAGAGTCTTGCTTACAAGTCTCTTCTGCAATCTTTTATTTTTTTAAAGCATTTCATGATGACCCCATTGTTGATGGTAGAAAATATATATTTCTCAATGTTTGTCACTAAACAATCCTTCATCCATCAATTCCCCATCCGATTTTGTAATTATGACTTGATTATCTTCATTGCAGAAAAAACTATTTCCACTGTTGCAGTTGCGACATGTAAGAGTATTGCAAGCTTCACGAGCAAATACATCAATGAATAAGAGAAAATCCTTCTTCAATTCAACTAATCTTTTAGCTAATCTACTAAGTCATATCACCTCCGATAAGTCATCATTTGAACGAACGCCTAAAATATATCTTTCAAATTGATTATCAAGCTTCATTAGTTCAATTGGAGAAAAGACTACAGGTTCAACATATTGAATCAATTTTCGCTTATCAAATGTACAAACATTTATTAATTGGATCTAAACTTGTCATAAATAAAAGAAATTCATTGTTCACATCATCAAATTGATTATTTAGATCAAGAAGTTGTAGATCCACTGTATAAAATAATTTTACGCGATAAAAATAAAAATTCGTAGTTTCTTTATATTTACGTCTTAATCTCACTCGAGCTACAAATTCTTCTTCCATATTCGCAACACCAATCTTATGTTTGTTACAAAAGAAAGTTATATTATTAAATAGACAATCTCAATTGTCCCTCATTTCTTATATCACAACTTGAAAATTTTGACAAGAGTCATGTAATTTACAAGATCTTGATCGTTCATTTGTAATGCTTGTGACAACTAATTGACGATCCATAGAACAGTCTTTATTAAGTGGGTCAAGAATACAAATATAAATATTGCATAACATTCAATAAATCACTTGCTTCAGTTTTATACTAAAAAAATATGTCATCCTCTTAAATAACCTCAAGCACATTAATCACTGATTAGAACAAGCAAATTAATCTCAAGAGAGTTCTATAATGAGAGCTTCGTATTGTATCCGTTTCTCTTTTCCAAGTTTTTTCTTGATTCAAGTTTCTTCCTGTTACAACTTCACCACTTGAGATTTTTTCAATAACATTCACAATTTGCTTATCCCAGATAATGTATCTAGGCTTGCACGATGCCCCAACAATATTTGTTATAATTGCTACCAAGTTAAAGAAAAGAACAAATCTTGTTGTGTTTCTTTGCGGCAACAGTGAGCACCAATTGAAGTTAATGAGCAAAATAATGAACATAAATTATGGATTGATTTTATGTCATAATCAATGTTTTAGATCATTTAATTCACCTTGCATATTACTAGCTTCATCGTACTCTTATTCTGGCAAGCTTGATATTCTTAACTTATATTTAGCAAAAAATCCTCAATGACTGTCTTAAGTGATGAAACACTAGTATTTTCAATATGAACAATGCCTTGAAAGCGCTCAATTATCCCGCCTTTCTTATCAACATGGTGTAGAACAATTGTCATTTGTTCTTTAACGGATGAATCATGAGCTTCATCGAATACAATAGAGAACAACTCAGCTTGGAGCCTTGGACAATATCTTTAATGATGTTATTTTGTAGTCTATGTTGTTGCAGCTTGAACAATATCCCTTTGAATATTTGATGCTATTAATTTAAGCTTTTCAGAAGTATTTCATAATATATTTTTATTGATATTGATATAATGGTCCGCGAGAAAATGAAGGAGTTCAAGAAATTTTTTATCTTCTGCTTGATTCATCCTGACCAGAAAACGCTAACCCTTACTTTTAAAAGAAATCTAATGCAGTTCATCGATGCTTCTAGGAGGGTGGGATAATTAATTCGAGTTGGTCAGATTGAGCGCACAAAACAACCCTAATGTGTTGTTTTTGGTTCATCAAGTATAAACAAGTCTTCAAACATTGGTTATGAATGCTCCTGTGATTTTCCACATAAACATTCAATCTATTATTATGCTTCCAATTTGTGCCCCTACTAACAAAATCATCTATGTCTCCTTGGTCACCATGCTCGGGCTTGAATAAATAATTAACAACATAAGCAAAATACAACATATTTTACTAATCTATACTACAACCAATAAATATATTCCTTAAACCACGGACTAATAAATCTATGCGACTCATTTCTAAGAACTCTTATTGGGAAAAATATGATATTTAGGTTGGAAAAAGTTTTTCTGTAGATACCATCTTCTAACCTTCTCCATATCATTAGGATCATACTCATAAATATTCTTCCGTAATCCTGGGTCAGCAGAAAGATCATCTACATAGAGTATTAATTGTAGGCACACAATGAAAGATGTAAATGATTCTTTAGTTGTTTTTTATTTTAAAATACTTTTTCATGGCGGCAATCTTATTCAATATAGTGATACTCTTATTGGAATGAAAAAAAACCGATTAAAGTTCATGAAATGTGAGCACACAAATATTATTGTTATCCTGCTTACTAAACTAAATGTCCAATCAATTATCATGATAATTCATATAGAGAGAATGATGTTAAGATATATAAATTCCATGATCAAAATACATCATTGAAGGACACCCCAAATTGGAGTAGTTATTGTAACGGCCCAAAATGGTGAAGTAACCCAAATTGATATAAAATGAAATAAAAGTTTGTCCCCTATGATGAAGATACAAATCAGTGTCAACTTGGCGTTACTTCAAAAGTTGAATATGAGTGTCGTTATACTTTGCGGCATTCGAAATGTTTATTTCGTAATATGAACTTTACTTATCTTATATATGTTGGCAAATTACTTAAAGGTTTGGGGGTGCTAATAGAGGCTTCATGTGGACCTCATGATTGTGGGCTGGATTTGGTAATATGATGAACTGCTGTTAAACGGGGGCTTACTGTACTGTAATTATGCATTAGCTGAGGCGGTGGGAGGAAATAAATCGAGAAGAGCCGCTTTTCATTTTCCATTATTCGCTGTTGCCGCCGACCCTCTATGTCTTTCTCGTTCCCGTCATGGCTAGGGTTCGCAGAGCCAATCTTCTTCCCTATTCTCCTACTCTACCTCCCTTACAACTCGAACTCACATGGGATCCCTGAACTGCTGTTGGGATCAGATCTTGGCAAGGTTTCGCTTGGCCTGGGCCTAGTCGGGCATGCTGAATCTGTGAGATACTTATGCTCTTATAGTTCCACTGTGAGCCCTCCTTTCTCGTTCTCTCTTATTTTAATACTGATTTCTCGGATGGTTATGACTTTATCGATTTTAATTATGGGGGAATTTCATGAAGTGTAACCTAAACAGCTTCACTGTAAGCCTTCCTTCTCCTCTCCCCCTCTTCTATGTATGTTAAGGGTAACTTATGGTTTCGGTTTTTGGGAGTTACTTGTTTTTTATGGCTGGTTGCAGTCATTAAAATTAAGATGTTTAATTGGGGGATAAGGGGAACTATGTATGGCAGTCATGAATTTGTTTTCCTTCTATATCGTGGTGTAGTTCTATGAAGCAGAGGGTGGGAAAGGTAAACCATGTAGGATTGCTGCTTTGCTGCCCAGATCTAAACCAATTTTTCTGCTCGGTTGCCTTTAAGCAGTCCAGATTTAATGCTTCGTGATATATTCGTATTGTGCTGGGGTTCACTGGAAGGTTGACTGTCATCCTTGGGCTTTATTTGCCCTAGCCGATTCTGCTAGAGATATATCTGTACAGTTTTATTGTGACGTGGTACAGGAAGGGTTATTTAGCTTGTCAAGTTTTGGGCTGCTTTGTATCTGTATATTTCAGCTCTGTTTTAACTCTTTCAAGTTAAAACTTATGCTATGAAGTTTGGGCTTTGCTTTATATCCGACCCACTACTGTTAATTGAAATAGTGGAAACTCATTGGAAGGGTTAAAACAGTGAGAATATATTTAGAACAGTGAATATAGTTAAAACAAGTGGTTTGAATTGGGTTATATCATTGAGTTGAAAATGTCTTTTATATAATCATGCAAAGTAGAGGGCTAGTGGAGTAGCTTCCAAGTGATGTAATCATATTAGTCAATTTTGTAGCTATAGCGAGGTGCAACCCCGATATAAATACCCTAAATGATATGATACTATACAGATACCGTGAAAGATGACACCTCAAAATAGACATGACAAGGACTTGAATTACTGATGGTGAGAGCTACCTGTTTCATTTAAGCTTTATTTCTTTATTTTCTTTCATTATATGCACTTTTATGATACATAATGTTAAATGCATAGTTGATATCACTGGTATTTAATGTCGCTATATTGTATGGCCTTGATAAAGGCAAACAGGCGAATTATTTCTGAGGGGATTATAAACTGAATAACTCAATGAATAACTCACTATTATGAAAACGTGTCAACACGAGGTTATATTACGGGCGACTTGAACTGCATGCAAATGAATAAATGAATATGATGAATGACCAAACCAGTCGAGCCGAAAGGCATAAAGGCGGGTTGACCGTACTGGTTTTGGAATATGAAGACCCTTCGGGGTGGGCCCAAAATATGAAATGTTATGAATATGGATTCAATCGCCCCTAATATTACCCAAGGAACGAAAGATTCATAGAAATACTGAAATGTAAAGGTTACATGAATACATTGAAACATGAAATACGGAATCATAGAAATACTGAATGATACACATGAAAACTGATATGAATGTTAATGTTTTATAGCTGCTTATACTGTTCATTATTATCGCCATGTTCCTACAGTTATTATGTTCTTTCACAGATACTAATACATAAAATTACCGATATACTGATATACAGAGACATTGATTTACTGATATACTGCTACATTGATATACTGATACATGAATTTATTTCTTTCACGGATACACTGCTTAAATGTTACACTGTTACATGATATGGTTATGCTCTTATACTGCTCATATTGTTTTATTGGTACTAACATGTTCATATAGTTATAAGTTTCATAAGTTCACGGCTGAGAAAGAAAAACGGTTAGTATGAAAAGTATATTTTGAAATGCATAAGTTTTTCTAATTGTATACAACAATGAAAAAGGTATATCCTCACTTAGTCATATTTTTATGACTAAGCCCGTCGTCAAATTTTGTAGGTAACGGACGTGACTTTGGATGCGCACAACCAAAAGAACTGAATATAGTAGGACAGAAAAGATATGGCAACGATTAATGCAAGGTACGAAAGTAAAATATTTATTATGTGTTTTTATTTTGTATTCACTAGCCTAACTTCAACCTGGGACACATGTTTATGAACATAGCTTAGATACATGTATGTGGGGTCGAAATGGGGGCCTCACAGTTGTCACCTCAAAAAATCTTCTGAGTCAAAAGAAAAAATGATCAAAATGGTGAATCTTTATCATTTTGATCAAAATGTGAAGGTATTAGACACCAAAATAGAAAATTCGATAGTGACAACCATATATGCGATCAATGAAACAAGAGAAGAGAATAAGAACTATAAGTGAGAGAAGCATAAATTGACAATATCACAAAACTTGGAGACAAGATTTAACGGGAGGGGGATGGAGATCCTAAAACACACTCTAGAGTTGTGTATAACGAGAATGTTGTTGAGGATAACGCGGAATCAATCCCCAGACACAACCAAATTAATACAGGGTGACGCAAGAAATGCCCAAAATATCTGAACCGTGTACCGCATATATAAAAATATATAACTGCAATATTCAATATACGAAGAATTATACCAACGTCCGTTACAAAAATGCCGCGGAGAAGCCGGACTCGCTCGATCCGCGGGAGAGAGAAATTTTTTTACTGCAATCCGCTAGCGCAGCGGACGCACAAGGTTCGTGACAGAATGAACCTTCGTCGTCATTAGACGACCCACCACCACCGGATAAGCACCCCACCGAGACTTGGCCTTGCCGCGCCTATGCATCCCGCCATCTTGTCTCCGCCAAACATAAACTCGTCACACCCGCTCCAGCGACAGCAACCTTGGCGCACAAGTTGCAGCCCGTCGCGGCCTTGCCGCACTCATTGCAGCCTGCCGCCGCCTTGCCGCACTTATTGCAACCCGCCTCCTCCTCGTCGTGCCAGCATCCGCCGGC
Source organism: Dactylorhiza incarnata (assembly GCA_033032865.1). Taxonomy (NCBI): domain Eukaryota; kingdom Viridiplantae; phylum Streptophyta; class Magnoliopsida; order Asparagales; family Orchidaceae; genus Dactylorhiza; species Dactylorhiza incarnata. The sequence continues at coordinate 1,853,210 of JAWHQI010000281.1, forward strand.
GTGCTCACGCCGACGTGCTCCGGCATTCGCCGGCGCCCTCCGGCGCCGGCCGTGGCCCTCGACCGCTCTTGGCCTCGGGATCAAGAGGAGTGGTGATCCTCTTCTTCACGATCCTTGGTTGGTGTTTGTCTCTTCAACCTCTCTCCCACCTTTTATAACTCAAAAATTATATTTTATTCATATAGTAATTTTTTTTCTTTAAACTCATGTGGGCTGCACCATCACATGGGAGAGGAAAATTTCAACTTTTCCTCCTTTTTTTTCATTGACCACATGCAGTGATAGGACTAGAATTTCGGTTGGACTCGGGCACCATACAAAAACTAACTAATTATGTAATTGTTTTAATTAAAAAAATGAGTTAATCAAAATAAAAGTAAAATTACATACCGACTACCAAGATACTTTTCGGGTACACATATTTTGATAGTGTGCGATGATTGTCTTATTAGTAATGGTTTCCACAATGTCCTTCTCAATATAAGCAATTATGCAATCGTTCATCCACTCGTCTCTCATTCTGTCCCGCAAACAACTTTTTATTATCTTCATTGCAGAGAACATTCTTTCAACAGTAGCAGTTACAACAGGTAGAAGACATCCTAACTTCAAAAGCCGATAAACAAGCTGAAAATGATCATGTTTTTTGTCTCCGTCATTTTGTGAACAAGTCCACTAATTCCTTTTACGTGAGAAAGTGTGTTAGTTGATCGCAAATCCAGAATGTACATATCCAATTGACCTTCAAGTAACTGTAAATCTACTGGATTGTGTTGCGGAACGCTTAGGGCTCTTGGTAGACCGGTTCACTTGAACCACCTTAGCTCGTGAGCGAACTAAGCGCGCAAACAGTCAATTAGAGATTCGTTGATTGCACTGGGACTTTTTAGCGTGGAAAACCCAGAAAGGGTAAAAAACCACGTGGTCGGAGCTGTGCCGACCAAATTCCACTATCTTCAGGGGGGTTACAAAGTGAGACTTAGAACTCGAATGCGACAGGCCGCAACTCGTTACAGTAGTAGAGAGATAGAGAGATCCGAAGGCGACAGGCCGCCTCTTGGAAAAAACTAAGTCCCTTTCTCCTTCTGAGAAAGGTGGAGAACAAAAGTGAGCTGCTCCGGGGAACAAAAGTGAGCTGCTCCTGGGAACAAAAGTGAGCTGCTCCGGGGAACAAAAGTGAGCCGCTCCGGGGAACAAAAGTGAGCTGCTCCGGGGAACAAAAGTGAGCTGCTGCGTCGCCTTTCGGGATGAAGGAAATCTTCAAGTCCGGAAAGGAAATCTTCAAGCACCGAAGGAGAATTCCGCAAAAGTCTGCAAGGAGCTCTCCCAGGTCCAGAAGTCAAGGTCCCTTCAAATGAAGCCCAGAGCCCTTTTTATAGCTTTGGCCGGGGGTAGTCTGGTAATCTTGTCGTTGGCAGTTTCCATAAATGCTTGGTGGACGAATCATATTTTCCGGTTTGGGGCACACGAATCGCCATTTTTCGTAAATGACCACCTTGCCCTTCGGGCAGCTTGGGCGGCTCGGGCAGTTCGGGCAGCTCTGTTGGAGGCGAAAAAGGCGACTGGCCGTTCCTGAAAAGTGAGATACCTGAAAGACAAAATGTGAGACGCCTGAAAGACAAAATGTGAGAAGTCAGGAAGACAGAAAGTGAGAAGTCAGAAAGACAGAAAGTGAGAAGTCAGAAAGACGGAAAGTGAGAAGTGCGCGCTCAGAAGCGTTCTGAGCGCGCAACGAGCGAGGGAGCGCTCTGAGCGTGTAATGAGCACGTGGGCGTTCTGAGCGAACGGAGAGGCGTTCTGAGCGCGTAATGAGCGCGGGAGCATTCTGAGCGAACGGAGAGGCGATTGGTCGCGATCCGAGAAGGAAAACGGGGTCCGTCGTTCCTAGCGAGGAGCTTGCCCGAAAAGGCGCCCTGTGAGTCCCCCTGTCAGAAAGGGGGGAAGGAGGGGGAGGAAACGGTCACCCTCCCCCGCAGAGAGGGAAGGCGAACGGGACGCACTCCCGGGAGACGCGGCCAGGCCGCACCCAAGGGGGGTGCGGCAAGCCACACCCAAGGGGGGGGGGGGGGGGGGGGGGTGCGTCCAGGCCGCACCCCACCCGAGGGGGGTGCGGCCAGGCCGCACCCCACCCGAGGGGGGGTGCGGCCGGGCCGCACCCCTCCCAAGGGGGGTGCGGCAAGGCCGCACCCCACCCCTAGGGGGTGCGGCAAGGTCGCACCCCAAGGGGGGTGCGGCCAGGTCGCACCCCACCCGAGGGGGGTGCGGCCGGGCCGCACCCCATGGGGGTGCGGCGGCGAGGCCGCACCCCGGGTTCGGCCGCACCCCTTGCGGGCGTGCGGCTCGGCCGCCCCCCGTGAGGTGGCGCGGTTGCGCGGGACGGCTTCAAGATGGGAGGCGGTCCCGTTGCCATTCTCGGCGTGGCTCCGTATGGCAACTCTGGCTTTATTTCCCTGGATCCCCTGCCAAACTGGTGGGGGAGCGCTTTTGGAAATATATGTTGCCATTGCGGCTTATAAATAAGAGTCCATTATACGAGCCCCTATCAGACTGAAATCAAAAGGATAGAATTCTGTCGGAGGAATCAATTTTTGCTTACTAAAAGAAGCAAATTGATCACTTGGGTCAAGACATGAAACACAAATAAGCAGCTCGGTATTTACTTCATTGAAATGATCATTCAACTCATTCATTACCCAATCAATTACTGTATTAAATAGCTCAGCCCGGATGAAAATTTGTGATATCTCTTGCTTTATGTCTTGATCTTCCAGATTGAACAAATTTACTATCCATATTAAGAACTTCAATCATATGTTTTCCACAAAATGAGATTACTTCAGTGATAAATAACTCCCATTCATGCTCAACACTTCTCAAATTAAGTAATAACTGCTTTTCAAGTATTGTTTTGTCTTTCCAATATTTAAATCTGCGGCTTACAAAAGTTAGATCACAACTCGTTTGAGGAAAGATGCAACAGTACAAGTAAAATGCAGCCTCCTTATATTGACTATACTCTAACCAACTCTTGTATTCACTGAACCACTTCTTGTTGAATCTTCGAGACTTTTGACCCATTAATGTTTGAGGGAAATTAACTAATTGTGCCTGACAAAGACCATTTTGTAAATAAATATCTTCGAATTGAATCTTGAACTTAGCTTCATAACTTGTTATTGGTTGTCTCAAACTCAGATCAGAGAGTAAGTTCTCTAATTTAAATTCCAATCGAGGTCTCTTAGTCTCATCTAATTCAACTGATTTTTTATTCGGAGTTGTTCTTGAGAGAAATTTATCCATAAAATAAGATTGAACTTAAGATCACAACTACAATTAAAGGAAATCAAAATAAGTATTATGATCAAACAAAATTTCTAAGTATATAACACAACATTCATAAAATATTTACCTCTAACAAAGAAGCTTCAAGCAATCTAATAGTCAATCCAGCCAAGTATGAATAAATAAGCAACATTTAATCCAACCTCTAACTCAGAAGTCAGAACACTGAGTCAGAATATGCTCCTTTCCAAGTATATTATAAGCAACAAACAACAGTTAATCCAGCCTGAAAGATGCAACAAAAAATTCAGCTAGAAAGTTCTCTACAAATCGATTTCATGATAAATAATTACTTTTTTTTAACTCTGCTAATTCACATAAATGATTTGCAAAACCTGCTAAGAAATAGTTAGACATCAAGTTTTGTGCCATAACCTGCAAAGAAATCGTGGAAGGCTGAAAGCCATAACCTGCAAATCGAAATAGTTACCAACTAAAAAAGAGAATGCAGAGATGAAGGCTTTGTTTGGTTGGGCGTTTCGCCTCCTCCGTTTGGAGCAAACGTCGCCGGACGGAGGGTAAACAAATGGGCGCCGGTGGCGTTTGCTCCGTTTGCACCCGCCGGACAGAGGAAAAGGCACCTAAATGGAGCGTTTCGAACCCCGCCTCCCCCTCCGGTTCTAATGTTCCGTTTGGACCCGCCGACTGCATCCGCCACCGCCGAACCAAATGAAGCTGAAGAGACACAACAGTTAGACATCAGATTAGGGAGTCTGGAAGATGAGCGGAGAAGCGAGGAAACTTTTAAACAATGCAGTAGGCAGTTGGGAAAGAGATAAATAAATCCAAAACAAGGGGGAAGCGGGGAAGCGGCAACAACCTCAGCATCGGCTAATCAGCGTCCGACGACCTCGCCAATATCTTCGAAGACGAAGAAGAACAGAGAAGGGGGAAATCGGGATATGAGAACACCGGGAAGATGAGCATTACATTGGCACCTGCTTGCCTGGAAGTCTGGAAGATGAGTGGCGCCTGCGGGCTGCGGCGGGTTAGGGCACGAGGACACCGAGATTCGGTAAGATGAGAGGCGCTGAGTGGCTGAGGAACATAGGGCAAGCAGACGATTCGAACGGAAGTGTAATTTGAGGTGTAAGCCGCTGAACAACGAACTGAAATGTAACCGTGTGCGATGGGCGAGCTACAACTGCGCGCGATGGACGAGCCATCTCCCTCAATTTTTCGTTATTTCCAACCCAAATAGTGCCCTAGGTGAGCCTAAATTAGACCTAAATGTATTTGGTTAGACCCAAATCAATACCTCTATTTTATTTTTCCAAAATTTTGGACCTGAGAACGTGCCCGGGTGTGCCCGTGAATAGTTCCGCCCCTGACCACATGGAATGCTGGTGGAGTTTTCTTCTATGTTAAAATTATCAAGCCAACCCAATAAATGTACCATATTGCTTAGGGCATCATTTGATCTCTAAATTTTTAAGTTCTCTCATTTTCATCATTGTCAACATTCAACTTCATTTTGAGTGTAATTTAAGTGCTAAAAAAGATTGATCGATGAGAAATTCAAGAACTATTTTGACATAATTAAAATTTTAAGGACTAATATGATATTGACTTGAAATATCAAGAACTGCTATGATTTTTACCCCATCATTAGCCAAATGTATTAAATTACTATTTTATATCACTTGTGAAGTACAAAATAATTTACCTTTAAGGCTTTAAAAGGTAATTTTCCCTCTTCTGTCATCATTTTCCACTAGTATGATATTGATTTGAAATCTCAAAGACTGATATGATTTTTACCCATCATTAACCAAATGTATTAAATTACTATTTTATACTTCTCTTTTGTCTTCCTTGTACTCGTGAAGTACAAAATAATTTGAAACAAATGTTAGGTGCGGTGTACTTTTTGGAATTTATTGTTGGTAAAATCCATTTATCTCATACATACTTTCTTTTTTCACAAAATAGATTATGAAATATTAATTCATGTATTTTTACGATTGATGGGTTCCCCCTCTTCTTATGGAAAATGTCGTAACCACCACACACCGGATCCCATTCCCGCACGTCAAATCCCATTACCACACACCGGATCCCGAAAGCCACCGCACACCGAATCCCACCTTCGCACACCGGATCCCACTCCCGCGCGGCGGATCCAAACCACCACGCGCCGATCCAAACCACCTCGCGCGGGATCCCAACCGCCCCGCGCGGGATCGCAACCACCGCCAACCGCCGTCGGCCGCCCGTCGCCAACCACCGGCCACCGGCCGGCCATCGCCGGCCGGCCACCGCCGCCGGCCGGCCGCCGCCCGCCCGCCGCCCGCCGCCCGCCGCCCGCCGCCCGCCGCCCGCCGGCCACCGCCGGCCACCGTCGCCGGCCGCCCGCCCGCCGGCCTGCCGGTCGCCTCCGGCCGACCGCCGCCCGCCGGCCGCCGCCCCCTTCATGGCCGGCGGCCATGGCCGGCGGCCATGGCCGGCCACCGCCGTCGCCGCCCTTCACCCTCCACCGTCGGATCTCTCCAAGGCCCTCGCGGCCCTCCGATCGTCTCGCGCGATCACGACCCTTCGATCGTCGCCAACGATCTCGGCCCTCCATTTGGTGGTTATCCGCGATAACCACCGTAACCACCGTAACTTCCACTTCCCAAGCCTATAAATAGACCCTCAAGGGTCTTCATTTGGATCTGATCTCTCATTCTCTCCCAGACTCTCTCTCTCTTCATTTCCTCCTTCCCTCAGAGTTTCTCTCTCTACACTCCGCCATCCCTTTTTACTAACTGACAGGTTCTTCCTGCGAGCGCCTCTTACCGAGGAAGCAGTGCTACGCCGTTCGAGACGAGCACCCCGAACCAGAGCAGCAAAGTCAAGGCGCTCCGTGAAGGGCTCACCCAGCAAGCGCGCAGCCGCTCCAGACGCACAGCAAGGCAATCAACTCCTAAGTGGTGGCCTGTCACCCACGGAGTTCTCTCTCTCTCTCTCTCACAACTGTAACGAGGCGCGGCCTGTCGCCCTCACATTCTCCAAGAAAGCCCTGTAACAGCACAACATAGTGGATTTCGGCCAGCACCGTCCCGGCCACGTGGTTTTTCACCCTTTGGAGGGTTTTCCACGCTAAAGATCTGTGTGTACCATTTTCAGCATTTTCTCTCTGCAACATTCTGATTGTGTGCGCACTCGACCGCCCGGGCTAAGACGGACCGAATTGAAACCAGTCTACCGAGGGCGTTGAGAAGCCGCAACAGTTTGGCGTCGTCTGTGGGAAACGTGTTCCCCAAGCTCTGCAAAAGTTCTCTGAAGACAGTATTCGCCTCGCGGCAATACTCGTGACCGACAACAATGGCGAGAAGAAGTGCTCGCACCACTAATGGCTCCATTCCTGAAGGACGCGTTGAGCCCGCTCCATCCCATTCACTCATCAACGCACCTCCCGTCGAAGAGGTCCCTTTGGCACCTGTCATCCCACTAGAAGGACGCATGCGTCAAATAGAGGAACAGCAAGCCGAAATGCTGGCTCTTCTCAGAAACCTTGAAGCGCCTGCTCCACCTGCCGCTCCGGTCATCCCACCTCTCTTGGTCCCTAATCGCGCCCCCCTTGGGGAAGCCGCTCGCGAAGAAGAAATGTACGAAGAAGACTACTCAGATGCAGCCAGCTCTGCGCATCCAGCCCGTCCTGGCAGAGGAACTAGGGAAGAACCCCTGTACCATCAGCAAGGAGCAGGGATCAACCAAGCCATAAGAGGGCCCACCCGCGAGGAGATCCGCGATGTAATCGCTGAAGAGTATGGACAAGTCGGACGTCGGGGCATCTTCGCCCGCCGCCCTCTACATCACGGCTCCCCCTTGGCGCAGCAACTCCTGGCCCATCCGGTTCCGCACGACTTCAAGCTTCATAGCATCGAGTCGTTTGACGGAACGGAGGATCCGCTGGAGCACATCAATCATTTCACCACCATCATGAGGATCTACAATGCTGCCGATCAGCTCCTTTGTCAAGTGTTCCCAGCGACACTCAAGGGGCAAGCCCGCACCTGGTTTCACTCCCTGCGAGAAGGATCCATCAACAACTTCACCGAGCTAGCCCGACGGTTCACAGATCAGTTCATCGCCAACCGAAGAATCGTCCGAGATCCCTCTCATCTCTCGGGGATCCGCCAGAACGAGGGAGAGACCCTTAAAGAATTCTTCCGTCGCTTCACCACTGAGGCGCGGCAAATACCAGGGGTCGACCCCGAGCTTCTGCGCGGTGTTTTCCTGGGAGGGCTCCGCCCGGGAGGCTTCTATTCCGCTCTAATGAGGGAGACAGTTCCAAATTACCCGGACCTCGTACATCGAGTGGAGGCACAGATAGCAGCGGATGAAGCCATCGAGGCGCATCGCCAGCAGTTCGAAGGAGTCTGAAGAGGAAGAAAGGATCGGAGCAAGCTCCCAGAAGGCAGGAAGAGCGGCGTACAGAAGAGCGTCGGAACCCTAATCGCGGTCGGGATCTCCGAAGGGACCAGGGTCCCCGACCACCGCTGAATTACACTCCCCTCAACACGTCGCGAACCAACGTGCTTTACGCCATTCAAGAAAATCCGGCATTCCGTAGGCCGAGGCCACTAAACCAGAATGAAAGAACCGACCACTCAAAGTATTGTGAGTTCCATAGAGGAGCTGGACACACGACCGAAGAATGCGCGAGGTTAAAGGAGGAAATTGAACGCCTCGTCAGGCAAGGACTCCTTGGAAGGTTCCTACAAGGCCAGCTACCGAATCAACCACAGCAACCCAGGCAGCCCAGAGATCAGCCTCCTGCACCTCACGGCCCAGCAGCTGGAATGCCGATGGTAGGGCAAGTCGAGACTATAACCGGGTCTCCTAACCTCGCCGCGCAAATTCTCTTTATCGCTGGGCCAGAGAAAGGCCATGAAGATAAGAAGTTAAAGCAAGACGCCGCCATCGTCTTCGGAGATGAAGACCTCGAGGGGTTACGGCTGCCGCACCAAGACCCGCTCGTGATCAGCGCCGGGATCGGGGATCCCTGTTTCAACGTCAAAAGGATACTGGTCGACAATGGGAGCTCAGTTGACGTCCTATTCCTCTCCACTCTGCAGAGCATGAACCTCACCAAGCAGCACCTCAGCCCAGCGGCAGGGCCCGTCTATGGTTTTGATAATCGCCCCGTCCCGGTCCAGGGCATGATCACCCTACCGGTAAGACTGGGCGAGTTCACCAGGCAGATAACTCACAGCATCCAGTTCGTAGTCGTGGAGTCAAGCTCCACCTACAACGCGATTTTCGGAAGACCGCTCCAATCCATCTTCGGAGCCATCCCATCAATCCCACATTTAGCCATGAAGTTCCCGACCGCCGCCGGAGTCGGAGTCGTTCGTGGAAACCAGGAGGCAGCCAGGACTTGTTACCTGAAGCAAGCTCAACCGGCAAGGGCGACGGCCCTCAACATCGACAACTTCGACCTTCGAGACGAAGCCACCCTTCATTGAGGAGCACCCGTCGAAGGAGTAGCGAAAGTGTCGCTCTCCCAGCAAGATCAAACCCAGACTTTCCAGATCGGGTCCCTCTTGACATCCGAAGAACGAGAAAGAATCACAACCTTCCTGCAAGAGAACGAGGACATTTTCGCCTGGATCCCGGAGGACATGCCTGGGGTAGATCCTGAAGTCATTTTTCACTCGTTAAACATTAACCCCGCCTGCAGGCCCGTAATCCAAAAGAAGAGGAACTTCGCCCCCGAGCGAGTAAAGGCAATCGAAGAAGAAGTAACAAAGCTCCTGGAGGCGCGGTTCATCCGCGAGGCAGATTATCCCACGTGGCTCGCAAACGTGGTGATGGTGAAAAAGGCGTCCGGAAAATGGCGGATGTGCGTCGACTACAGCAACCTGAACCAGGCGTGCCCGAAAGACAGTTTTCCTCTTCCGAGGATTGACCAGCTTATCGACGCAACGGCCGGCCACGAGCTGCTCAGCTTCATGGATGCATACTCAGGCTACAACCAAATAAGAATGAATCCCGCGGACGAGGAGCACACCGCCTTCCGCACCGATAAAGGAGTCTACTGCTACAAGGTGATGTCGTTCGGCCTTAAAAACGCCGGAGCAACATACCAAAGACTGATGAATAAAGTCTTCAAAGACCTCATCGGGGAGACGATGCAGGTATATGTGGATGACATGCTAGTGAAGAGCGTCCACCGTCGCGACCATTTGAAAGACTTGGGAAAGTGCTTTCAGCTTCTTCGTCGCTTCCAGATGCGGCTCAACCCCAGCAAATGCGCGTTTGGTGTGACGACGGGGAAGTTCTTGGGTTTCATGGTAACCCATCGGGGAATCGAGGCCAACCCTGAGAAGATCAAGGCATTGGAGGACATGTCGCCACCTCGCTCAATCAAGGAAGTGCAACGCCTGAATGAGAGGATCGCCGCACTGTCCCGCTTCCTGTCAAGGACGGGGGACAAGTACCTCCCTTTCTTCAAAGTTCTCCGGGGAGCACGCCACACTGGGTTCCAATGGACGGACGAGTGCCAGACGGCTTTCGAACTCCTCAAACAGTACCTGGCCTCGCTGCCGCTTCTCTCAAAGCCAACCCCCGGGGAGACCCTGTTCTTGTACCTTGCAGTTTCGCCTACGACCCTCAGTTCAGTTCTTGTGAAGGATGAAGGAGGGGTGCAACGGCCGATCTACTACCTCAGCAAGGTCCTCACCGATACTGAAACCAGATACCCGGCAGCAGAAAAAACGGCCTTAGCGCTCGTCTTCTCAGCGCGAAAGCTTCGACCCTATTTCCAGGCACACACAGTGAAAGTACTAACTCAGCTCCCGCTGCGAGCAATCCTCCAAAAGCCAGAAGTCTCAGGGAGACTTGTAAAGTGGGCAGTAGAACTCGGCGAGTTCGACATCCAATTATTGCCCCGGTCGGACATCAAGTCGCAAGTGCTCGCTGACTTTGTTGTAGAATACACCATCCCACCGGAAGCAACTCCTGTCAAAGATATTGCCACATCCCGTTGGACTCTCTACGTCGACGGCGCTTCAGGAGCTGAGGGAGCTGGAGCAGGACTGCTCCTCATAAGCCCCGATGAGATTACTCTAGAATATGGCCTCAGATTGAAGTTCCCAGCAACCAACAACGTCGCGGAGTACGAGGCCTTGATCGCCGGCCTCCGGCTCGCCATCGATTGTAAGGTAGAAAGCTTGACAATTCATGCCGACTCCCAGCTTGTAGTCTCGCAAGTTGAGGGAGATTATGAGGCCAGGAGTGACCAGATGGCGCATTACCTCACATGCGTAAAGTCGCTCCTTCAGAAGATCCCGTCATACCAAATCCTGCACGTGCCCCGGGAGCAAAATTCTAGAGCAGACGCGCTCTCTAAGTTGGCAACTTCACCATCCAGCTATCAGTCGCGAAGACGCCGCGTGGAAGAGATCATGGCCCCAAGTATCCCAGGGCCATGGGAGATTGCAGCCATCAATGAGGAAGAACCTTCTTGGATGACCCCTCTACGAGCTTACCTCGAGCAGGGGCACCTCCCCGAGGATCGCCTGGAAGCACGCAGGTTACGAATGCGGGCAACATCGTACACCATCATAGATGGGGAACTCTACAAACGGGCATTCTCAGGTCCCTATCTAAAGTGCTTACCAGCCGGCGAAGCAGACTACGCCTTGCGAGAGGTACACGGAGGGGTCTGCGGAGAGCGCCTGGGAGGAAAGGCGCTAGCCCAAAAAATCTTGTGCCAAGGTTTCTATTGGCCAACGATGAAGAAAGACGCGGCAGAGCTCGTTCAGAAGTGCAGGAGCTGTCAGCTTCACGCAAACGTACCTCACCAGCCCCCAGTTGCGCTCACTGCGCTCCAGAGTGCATGGCCCTTCGCACAATGGGGGATTGATCTCCTCGGCCCCCTACCACTGGCATCGGGGCAGAGAAAATTCATCATCCTGGCAATTGATTATTTCACCAAGTGGGTGGAGGCTGAGCCCCTGGCGAAGATCACGGAAGAGAATGCTAAGCAGTTCATCTGGAAGAACATCATCTGCCGCTTCGGAATCCCAGCATCAATCATCGCCGACAATGGCACCCAGTTTACTGGAAAATCTTTCACCAAAATGTGCGATGACCTAAAGATCAATCTCCGCCACACCGCCGTAGCACACCCACAGACAAATGGGCAGGTAGAAGTCACCAACCGCACCATCCTCAAAGGGCTAAAGACGCGTCTTGAAGAAGCCGGGGGGCAATGGGTGGATGCGCTCCCAAATGTACTATGGGCATACCGCACGACGGAGAGGACTCCAACAGGAGAGACCCCGTACAATCTCTGCTATGGGACCGAGGCCGTCATTCCCGTCGACATCGGAGTACCAAGCATCCGGGTACTGACTTTCGATCCCAGCACAAATGACGAACTACTCTGCCAAAATCTCGACTTAATCTCTGAAACTCGAGACCGCGCCGCCCAGCGCGTTGCCATCTATCAGAGGCGTGTGGCCCGGCTCTACGACAGAAGAGTGAAGCCCAGACCAATCTAGGGGTGTAAACGAGTCGAGCTCGAGTCGAGCTTGGCAAAAATCCCAAACTCGAGCTCGAGCTCGAGCTAAATATTTCGAGCTCGTCGAGCTCACCCTGCTTGGCTCGAGCTCGAGCTCGAGACCAGTATATTGAGCTCGAGCTCGAGCTTTCGAGCTCGCGAGCTCGAGTCGAGCTCGAGCTGCTCGCGAGCTTTTTGCTCATGAACCCATTTTTATTTATTTATATTTAAAAAAAAAATACCAAAAAAAAAATACCAAAAAAAAAAGCTCGCGAGCCGGCTCGCGAGCTCAAGAACAAGAGTAATCGAGCTCGAGCTCGGCTCGAAATCGAGCTCGAGCTCGTCGAGCTCGAGCTCAACTGGTTCGAGCTCGAGTCGAGCTTTTTTCGAGCCGGCTCATCGAGCTCACGAGCCGGCTCGACTCAACTTGCAGGGCTAGACCAATCAACGTCGGAGATCTCGTCTTACGCAGCATTGAAGCAGTCGGGAAAGGCCCGCAGAAAGACAAACTCTCACCAGCATGGGAAGGACCTTATGTGGTCAGCGCAACAGTGAAACCAGGAACCTTCAAGCTCAGAACGGCGGAAGGAAAGACACTCCCACGCACCTGGAACGCGCAGAATCTGCGCCGCTTTTATCAATGATTTTATTTCATCTTGTCATGTAAAAGTCGCGAGCCTTGACTCGCGCAAACTATCTTACTACCATCTTATGTACAAGACTGGCACAAACTATTTGACTACACTTTTATGTGCAAGCAGCGAATCTCGATCCATGCAAATCACTTCTCATCAATCATTGCAGCTCAAAAGACCACCTCGCCTCAGCGTTGCTTGGGCACATTGCCTCAACGTTGCTTGAGCACCTCGCCTCAGCGTTGCTTGGGCACATTGCCTCAACGTTGCTTGGGCGCCTCGCCTCAGCGTTGCTTGGGCACATTGCCTCAACGTTGCTTGGGCGCCTCGCCTCAGCGTTGCTTGGGCACATTGCCTCAACGTTGCTTGGGCACCGTAGGGGCCTGCCCCCCTTACGGCAAAGCCGCGAGCCAGACTCGTGCAAAAAGCCGCGAGCCAGACTCGTGCACCGTAGGGGCCTGCCCCCCTTACGTTTACCCCCGGTTCGAATATAAACATTCACCGGCCAAGCCGCGAGCCAGACTCGTGCAAAAAGCCGCGAGCCAGACTCGTGCAAAAAGCCGCGAGCCAGACTCGTGCACCGTAGGGGCCTGCCCCCCTTACGTTTACCCCCGGTTCGAATATAAACATTCACCGGCCAAGCCGCGAGCCAGACTCGTGCACCGTAAGGGCCTGCCCCCCTTACGTTTACCCCCGGTTCGAATATAAATATTCACCGGCCAAGCCGCGAGGCAGACTCGTGCAAAAAAAACCGCGGGCCAGACCCGTGCACGTATTTTATAAAAGCCGCGAGCCAGGCTCGTGCACCTATTTTAGCCGCGAGACAGACTCGTGCAAAAAATCAGCATGCCAGATCCGCGCACCTATTCTATAAAAACCGCGAGCTCAAGCCCGCGCAAACTCATCTGTAACTTTGAAAATAATCAAACTATGCAGGTGCTAACAACCAGACTAGCAAGATCGTGCAGATGACAAGTACGATAAATACAATCAAAGAGATACAACCATATCCGGCAAACACGGCTACAAGCAGCTAAAGAAATCACTCCTCATCAGGGCTAGGGTCCTCCTCCTCCGACAGGTCATCAAACCCGAGGCCACTAACATCATAGCCCCGCTTCCGGGATACCATCCTAAGAGCCTTCGACACTCCCTGGCGAAGGGCCAGCTCTCGTGAATCCTCCAGATGAGGCTCCACCTCCTGAGTCCAGATCGTGTCTCGGACCTCCTCGACAATCAAGCAGCGGTCCTGCAGGTAATCAACCGACTCCAGATACTCGGCCAAGCCAGCCGCCTTCAGCTCAGTCTCCTGCTCCACGGAAGAAAGACGCGCTACCTCAGCCCGACACTGCTCCAGCTCTGCATCCCGACACACCACGTCACCACGGGCTGCCTCTAAGGATCGCAAGGCCTCCTCCAACGCCGCCTTCTCTGCACCGAGACCGGACCTGGTCCTCTCCAGCTCTTCCTGCATCTCTGAGCCAATCCGCCTGAAGCGCGAGATGTCGCGATCTCGCCGTCTCTCCGCCTCCACAAGGGCGCTCCTCGCCTCCCGAAGCTCACCCTGAATGGTCATAAACCCATCCTTCAAGCTCACGTAATGATTGTTCCATACGTGCGCTATCGATGCCTGAGTCTCCATCTGCAAAAAAGAAGGGGTTATAGTCAGGGCCGCAACCACAGAATGACGCTATACAAGAGGAAGTAAGAAATCCTGCTTACCGCTTGGCTCATGGCCTCCAAAGAGGAAGAGACCCTCTTTCCTTCCGGCACCTTTCGAGCTGTGCCTCGCTCCGGAGAAGCCTGGGGGCAGTAGATCCCAGGACCTCGACCTCCTCATCAGCCGGCTCGCCATCAGCTCCAGATACACAAGGAGCCGCCTCCTCCTGAGGAGCATCCTGTACCGGTGAAGGAGCAGGACCTGGCTCCTCCAGACCTTTAAAAACCAACTTCCTCTTTCTGTCTCGAACAAGAGGAACAGCAGCGGCACGACCAGCATCAACGGACAGCCCGCATAAAAGCAGGCGCTTCTCGTCTACGAACAGGGAAATACTGTGCAGAATATTCCCCAGCTCTCGAGCATCTGAAAATCCGAGAACAGGAGAAAACTCCCGCTCACGCCCTTTGAGGCGCCGACAACGATCGGGTAAAGAGTTCCACACTTCCGGTAGTCCCTCCGGGTTCCTGACATAGCCAAATAAAGTATTCCCGTGACGGCGGTCCACCCGGGTTTCGAACTCCAGCCATCTCTTGTTGCTAAAAACTTCAATACGACCTCCGACGTCAACTTGCATCTCACACCACTCCTTGAAAAGGCCCAAGGAGAACTTCGCACCATGCTCTCGGAAGAAGACAATCAGCCCCATGATCCGCACCATCCCCTGAGGCGTAAACTGTGACACTGGGACGCCGCAAAATTTCAGGATCTGGATCAACTCCTCGCACACCGGGAGGCGAAAGCCACTCCGAAGTGACGACTCGCAAAGGGTCATCCAACCCCGAGGCGGATTCTGTACTCGCTCCTCAGGACCTGGGATTCGAATCTCCAATTCGGGGGGCAGGTTGAAGCGCCTCCTCCATATGGCAACATGATCGAGAGTAAGACTCGAGCCCAGTCGCATTGGGCGACTTTGCCCACCACGCCGAGGAGCCTGAAAGAAAAGGAAAAAAGCGTCAGTACAAACCGCAGACAAATATAAGAGAAGTCCGCCCGCGAGACTAACCGCCGCACAAACCTCGCACACAGGTAAGCTCCAAGAACACACGCGCAGCAGACCCCGCGGAGCAGCCCGCACGACTGCCCCCACGCTGCCGCACGAGCACGCGCAGGCGCGCGCGCCCTACGACACGCAAGCACACGCGGATGCGCACGCCCGGCCGCGCGCGAGCACGCGTGGGCGCGCGCACCCTGCTGCGCGAGCATGCGCGCGCCCTGCCGCGCGCGAACACGCGCGCGCCCTGCCGCGTGCGGGCGCGCCCTGCCGCGCGCGGGCGCGCGCCCTGTCGCGCGCGGGCGCGCGCGAGCATGCGCGCGCCCTGTCGCGCGCGGGCGTGCGCGAGCATGCGCGCACCCTGCCGCGCGAGCACGCACGCGCCCTGCCGCGCGCGAGCCCGCGCGGGTGTGACCCGCGCGCAGCTTTCCGCGCGCACACGCGGCGACCCCGCGCACGCGAGTGCCGCCCTTCCCCTCCATGCGACTCCCCGCGCCTCTAGCACGTCGTTCGCCCGCCTTTTTGGAAATTAAACCTTTGGACCTCATACTCACCTTGGCACCGCCATCGTCGCCGCCCACCTCCGCGCCAGTATTAGCCCCAGCCATCGCTCACAGGTACAAGTCGCAGGGGAAAATCCAATTGCTCTCCGTGCGCTCCAAACAAATGGATTTGGGGGGCAAATGATGGGTTCCCCCTCTTCTTATGGAAAATACCGTAACCACCACACACCGGATCCCATTCCCGCACGTCAAATCCCATTACCACACACCGGATCCCGAAAACCACCGCACACCGAATCCCACCTTCGCACACCGGATCCCACTCCCGCGCGGCGGATCCAATCCACCACGCGCCGATCCAAACCACCTCGCGCGGGATCCCAACCGCCCCGCGCGGGATCGCAACCATCGCCAACCGCCGTCGGCCGACCGCCGCCAAACCGGCCGGCCATCGCCGGCCGGCCACCGCCGCCGGGGGGCGGCCGGCCGCCGCCCCCTTCATGGCCGGCGGCCATGGCCGGCCACCCATGGCCGGCCACCGCCGTCGCCGCCCTTCACCCTCCACCGTCGGATCTCTCCAAGGCTCTCGCGGCCCTCCGATCGTCTCACGCGATCACGACCCTTCGATCGTCGCCAACGATCTCGGCCCTCCATTTGGTGGTTATCCGCGATAACCACCGTAACCGCCGTAACTTCCACTTCCCAAGCCTATAAATAGACTCTCAAGGGTCTTCATTTGGATCTGATCTCTCATTCTCTCCCAGACTCTCTCTCTCTCTTCATTTCCTCATTCCCTCGGAGTTTCTCTCTCTACACTCCGCCATCCCTTTTTACTAACTGACAGGTTCTTCCTGCGAGCGCCTCTTACCGAGGAAGCAGTGCTACGCCGTTCGAGACGAGCACCCCAAACCAGAGCAGCAAAGTCAAGGCGCTCCGTGAAGGGCTCACCCAGCAAGCGCGCAGCCGCTCCAGACGCACAGCAAGACAATCAACTCCTAAGTGGTGGTCTGTCACCCACGGAGTTCTCTCTCTCTCTCACAACTGTAACGAGGCGCGGCCTGTCGCCCTCGCATTCTCCAAGAAAGCCCTGTAACAGCACAACATAGTGAATTTCGGCCAGCACCGTCCCGGTCACGTGGTTTTTCACCCTTTGGAGGGTTTTCCACGCTAAAGATCTGTGTGTACCATTTTCAGCATTTTCTCTCTGCAACATTCTGACTGTGTGCGCACTCGACCGCCCGAGCTAAGACGGACCGAATTGAAACCGGTCTACCGAGGGCGTTGAGAAGCCGCAACAACGATCATTTTAAGTACTCATATGTATATATTTTGAGATGAATATACACCTATAAAAAAGTGAATTTTTTTAGTGCAAATTACAATTGTAATTTATACTGTAATTACAACTGTAATTTTCCCTCTTCGCCTTCATTTTCCGGTCAAATAGTCAAATCAATATTCGCAGTCATCTACAAACATTGCCGTACCTAACCCTTATTCGACGGGCACCTAACAAACACAATTTGAAGTTAAGAGCAACAATAGTTTT
This sequence comes from Dactylorhiza incarnata, assembly GCA_033032865.1. Lineage (NCBI taxonomy): Eukaryota > Viridiplantae > Streptophyta > Magnoliopsida > Asparagales > Orchidaceae > Dactylorhiza > Dactylorhiza incarnata. Next base: position 1,870,444 of record JAWHQI010000281.1, read on the forward strand.
GGGACACGTGGTACACGTGCATATATGTAGGTTGTCCATGATCCATCGTAAGCTCCGCAATTTTTTGTCCACTACTCCAACGGGAAATTTCCTTCCATCACCCCGCATCTGCTTCCACGTGTGCACCAAATTTACGAAAAATGGCTTTTGAAATCGAAGGCAAACAGGATTTCGGAAGGAGGAAAGGAGCCGAGAAATTTCCGTCCCAAAATGCAGAGCGCAGCGTTTGCCCTCTCGCCTTCCACTCCTGTTCTCCGGTCGCGGAGCTCAATCCCTAACCCTAATTCTAGATGCGCGATCCTTTCGGCCTTCCCTTCGCCGTCTGCTTCTCCGTTCCGACGCGGCGGCGCAATTACCGGACTCTCCGGTCCTCTACGCGCTCTGTCGCCACGGCTCGGCGGATGGGATCCCGCTCCCGTTTCGTTTTCTCGGCCGAAACCGGATGTTGCCGTGAGGGCAAGCTCCGTATCAGAGAATGCCGACGAAAATCCAGCAAAGAATAGCGAGCTGGCGCAGACGCTTCTTCTCGGCTCTCTATTCGGGCTTTGGTATCTATTTAACATCTACTTCAACATCTATAACAAACAGGTGCTCATCTTCCTCCTTGGCGTTTGTTTAGGCGTTTTTTTTGGTATTTGGGAAACTGGTTTGTTGTTGTGGTGCCTGGCACGGTATAATTCGATTTGTTGTTGATCGATTACTAACAATCTTCGAATTTCTGATTTCTGTGTAAGGCGTGATTAGGCTATTTTGATTTGAAAAAAACATGATGTTCTAGTGCGCATAATTTTGATGGACATATTATTACTGATTGGTGATTGTGAATTTTCTCCACTGTTTATCAGTTTGTCTTCAGATCTGGAATACTTGTTGATGCATGGAGAGTTTGAGATCCGATTAAACTCTTAATATTCGTTCTATTCCTTCATTCTGATGGTTTATATCCATACCACCATGTATATAAAACTTTTAGAAGGAAGGCATAGTTGAATTTTGCTTATATTTTGGACTGAAAGAAAACAAAGAGTTCTGGGAAACATGATTTGAGATAGGACATTGTAATATTTATTTATAATGCAGGATATGGTAGCTTAATGCAGAAATGTGTGGGACATGCATGATATTCAGGGTCCGTTTGGGGCCGCGTCGGGGCTCCGGCGAGGAAGCGAACGAAGCAGCGATAGCACTGGTGGTCGGGAGCCGGTGGGATTCTCCGTTCGTAGGAGGGCAGCGGCTGGAAACGGCGGTGGATGGCGGAAAAACAAACGGAACCCACGACGGCGGTGGCGTTGGCTCCAATCGCACCGGAAGCCCGACGCCACCCTAAACGGACCCTCAATCTTTAGAAATATCAGTGATATTTTTATGTCATTGCTTTCTATCTAAAATTGTGTTTGCAGCTCAATGTTATTGTTTAATGACAACATCGCAATCTATAAGATGTCAATGCAACCTTTAATTGTTAGTAAAAAAATGACATCTTGATACCATTGTTTTAGAACAAAACCATTATTCAAAGTTGTATGCTAATCAAACATCTCCATCTTTAAATATCATTGCATTACATTACAATTTTTGTTATCCAAAAAGCTCCTATATGCCAAATATAGGGGACTTCAATATGCAAATTATAGAGATCATGATAGCGCATTTCAGATCACTACATGCATATTGTTGATGCACAAATATAGAGAGACTTATTCATATCATTATCTATTTAGTTTGAAGTACAAATTATCTTTTATGCTAATGCATGCATAAGTACAAATGCTATCAATCACAAATTTCTAACACATTTTCTCTAGCATAACCGACAACATACTCTATGTACATGTGTATGTGCTGTGTATGTTCAACCTATTATTACTTTTGGACTAAATATTACAAAATTGTTACCTTATTATTGTGGATTATTTATTTTTTCATGCTTCATTTTGATGAAACATTCATAGTTTGTTGAACCACATACTTGGGTGGCACTTAATTTTCTTTTACAAGAAAAGAATTATAGTAATATGTATATGCTTTCCTAGATAACAAAATCATCTAAAAAAATCCTCTCAAGAAAACTTAAAAAACATCTTCAACAAAGGTTGGAAAGTATAGGTAGATCATCAATAACCAACATGCCGAATAGGTTCTTACATACATGTGCAGATAATAGTTAAGAATGTGTGCGCATGCAGGCTAACAACATTTATGTTGGCAAGTAGCATTAGGGGACACATTTGTGCATGCGGACAACCACAACCTATATGAAACCTTGTAGAATTGCATGAATGGAGCATTGACGGTGGTTGATTTATTAATAGAGATCTTCTTGAGGTTGCATAGAAGCATTATTCTTCATCGAGCACATTTTTTGAGACATCAATCTTTGGTTCCTTCACTGCCCAAGTGGGTTGATGTTAAGAGGGATCCGATGGACATGATAGGACATCTGATCAATGGTGATAGATGCTCAATGGTCTTCTTAGGACCGATCGTTATATGGATTGTTTGCGGGGAAAAATCCATTGTCAACATCCGAGCTTAAAATTTCAGCCTCAAATATGATTGGGGTCGGTTCTGGTCATGGATTTGTAAGCTCTTTTTGATTCGTTATATTTTTAAAATAGATGGATCAATGTATTTATGCCTTAGTGGATATGTTGTGTAAATTGTAGGCATTTTTGTGGAAAAAGTTTCTTAAATGCATTTATGTAGATGATGAGTGTAATTGTTTTGAATTTAGCTTTACTTTTTGCCATGTGATACCTAAAAAACAACCCTATATAATGCTATTAACAGGTGGTAAAAGTTTGCGGGCTTGCTATGGACAAAGAGTGTATATGTTTGATATTATGTTTACTCAAGGGGTGGATCTGGCCTGCTAAAACATCCTTTATGGCATCTAAAGTCTAGATCACTCTAGTTCTAACCTACCCATTGGTTAGGTCTAAATGCAACTTCCAAATTGAGAGAACGTTTGACCAAAAGTCCCCAAGTATTGTAGCTTTCAAACTAATGAGCCTTTTTGAGATCCACATTAGTTAAATTTTGCTCTACCAAGTTGAACATGCCAACATCACAGTCTTGTGCTTTTTTAGCACAATGGAGGATTTGGAATGACTATGAAGAGATGATTTTCTCATATACGCAAATCTGAATATATCTAACTAGAAAGCACAATTGTTACTTTTCCACAGTTGCGTGTGTTATAAGGATTACAAGGAGCAGTTAGTGAGCAAGTGAAGGATATATCATAGATTCATAGGTGATGTTGGACGAGTTATGACATTGTTAATCAGAGAGATACACATGGCTAGTGCGCGGGGTTGCCTTTTGGTCATTGATCTTGGTCGCAGAGAGAGTGACAAGATTTGAGTGCATGTACACATTTAAGTGGTTATGATTGAGTGGGTTTGCAAAATGATGAAATGGGTTTGATGTACAAGAGGCGGTGCTCAATTGAGTGTTTGTCATGCATACGAAACAGAGAGTTGGTTTCTTGATGATATGATAGTGTACCGAGAGTTCTGCAGAGATGATGATGAGATGCGCGAGGGATGTTGGTGATGTACTTTTATTGATTGTCTTGGATTTGGGCTTGGAGAAAAGAGAGAACGTTTGAGTAAATTGTTCTTGATCTAATGCATATCTTTCTATACAGTTGTGGACATACGAGATTCTTCACCAAATCACATATCTTGACAATTTTTTTCGAGGTGGTTTCTTATAACTATTCTCTCCTTGTTCCACTTGCCATCCTTGGTTACACATGTTTTCTCAAATGACCAAATTTAGAGGGGAGGGTGTAACGATCCGCAGACTGCCATAATTTACATTGCATATCATATAACAACAATATAATACAACATAAACACAATGAGTACAAAAAATGCACCAAATAAAATTTGTCATTGTTTGTATCAGGGATAATTCGTGGACCTGCACACTACAAAACACTTGCAAGGATAGATTAGATATATATCAGATTTGTTATTCTCAAACCAAGGGTGTGTCGAACTATGTTCCAACAGTGTTCACTGTGCCAAGTCTTCTTTTGATTTGTTCCACGCTGATATTTTGGGACTTAGTTGTGTCAATTCTCTTTTGAGATATTTGTTATCTTTGTTGACGATTTTTCCAAGATGCACTTGAATTTACTTAATGAAAGATTGTTCTGAAATATTTATCATTTTTCAAAATTTCTTTCATGAAATACAAAATCAATTTAACAAATCCATTCACATTTTTTGGAGTGGTAATGCCAAAGAATACTTCTCATCACATCTCACTCAATTAATGCCATCACACGACATTATTTATCAATCCATATGTCTGCATATAGGGGTGCAACTCAGATCAGTTCGGTTCCACCCAAAACCAATAACCGACCCATATAGGTTCGGTTCCAAACTTTTGGAACTTGAAACGACCCATGGTCCTAAAGTGTAGAATTGGATCCGAACCGTTCGCTTCAGTTCGGTTCCAGTTTGGTTCTCAGTTTTTCGGTTATTTTTGCAGACATCCCAACAGAATGGGGTTGTTGAACTGAAACATATACACATACTCGAGACACACACAGTCTTTTGATCCATTCTAATTCTCCTCAAAATCTTTGGGGTGATGTTGTTCCCGCTTTTGTTTACCTCTTCAATTGTATGCCATCCTCTACTCTCAGTCATCAAGTCCCTGACTCTCTTTTATTTTCAAAAGAGAGCTTATTCCACGTTCCTCCTAAGATCGGTTCAACTTGTTTTGTCATGCCTGTCACCTGGACTTAAACAAGTTATTTGCTCGTGCTGTCAAATGTATCTTTGTGGGTTACTCGCTGGTCCAGTAGGGATATAAATGTTACTCTTCTTCTACTTGTCGTCACTATATATATGATGATGTCACCTTTTTTGAGGGTACTTCGTACTTCTTGTCATCTTCATTCACATTTGAATCTATCTCATAGGTCCTAACTCATGTCTCTTTAGATACTCCTATAACTCTTCCTGATCCTCCTTTCCATTCCTCCTATGATCACTCACCAACGATGATCCTGTTTTTTGTCGACACAAGAAGATCCATACATCATTCTCGGTGATTCAGCTCCTTCCTCCACATCTCAACCGACTTCAGATCTTGGTCCAGCCGCTATTTTCAAAGGTAACTGCTCTACTCGTAACCCCCATCCTATTTACCAATTTCTGAGATACCACCGCCTCTCACCGATCCATTACAACTTTGTTTCGGCTCTCTTCTGTTTTGATTCCTAAAATCGTTCAGGAAGCACTATTTCGTCCTGGCTGGCGACAGCTATGGTTGACAAAATGACAGCTCTGGAATCCAATTCTACTTGGACTTTAGTTCCTCTCGCTAAATGGAAAGCTACTGTCGGATGTCGAAGGATCTTTACAGACAAAGTTCGCCCAGACAAAAAAATGATCGACTAAAGAGCAAGATTAGTTGCTAAAGGGTATACACAGATCTATGAATTGGATTATGAAGATACATTTTCTCCAGTTGCTAAATGACCTATGTTCGTCTTCTCTTATCCATGGTCGCGATGCATAATTGACCCCTATATCAGTTAGATATTAAAAATGCATTCCTCCACGGTGATCTTATAGAAGAAATTTACTCAGAGCAACAACCAGACTTTCTTGCTCAAGGGAAGTCCTGTCATCTCGTCTGTGAACTCCAGAAAGCTCTATATGTTCTCAAACAATCTCCATGCGCTTGATTTGGATGATTTAGTTCGTCTCTTCAAGAATTTGGAATGATTCGAACTGGAGCATATCACTCTGTCTTCTACAAACACTTTCCTAATGGTCACAGTAGTTATCTTGTGGTTTATGTCAATGACATTGTCATTACAGGAGATATTCATGAAAAAATTATGATATATCAAAAGAAGTAAAATGGGTTGACAGATTGCAAGCCCATTGACACACCTATGGACCCAAATACTAAACTTACCAGAACAAGGGAAACCATACTTTGATCCGGAAAGATATTGACGTTTAAATTGAATTATCTGATTGTTACAAAATCCGACATTTCCTTTGTTATTAGTGTTGTGTGTCAATTCCTTAACTCACCATACAGTTGTTATTGGGATGTTGTTGCTCGTATATTATGATATATCAAAGGATCTCCAGGTAATGAATTGTCTATGCTAATCGAGGACACTATGGCATATTTCCTTATACTGATGTTGATTGGGCCAGTTGTCCAAGTGATAGACAATCAACCTCTGTATATTGTGTATTAATCGGAGGAAACCTCAATTCATGGAAAAACAAGAAGCAAAATGTTGTCATTAGATCAAGTGCTGAAGTAGAGTATTGAGCCATGACACTAACCACATGTGAACTCTTATGATTAGAACAACTTATCTCAAAATTAAAGTTCTGCAATATCAACTTTATGTCCCACATATGTGATAATCATGCAGCCTTACACATTGTAACTCCCCGGTCTGTTGTGGGTGCGCTACAGGTCTGCAGACCAGTGTCCCCAACCCCTCTCCACGAATCTGATTGGCCACAACCGCTAATTCCAATGCGGGTTGTTGAGGTTGGGGCTTGAACCCCAAACCTCCTAGGTAAGGGAGTTCTAAACTGGTCCTCATCACCAACTGAGCTGGTGATGATGATGACCAGTTTAGAGCTGGTGAGCTCAGTTGGTGATGATGACCAGTTTAAAGCTCTCTTATCTAGGAGGTCTGGGGTTCAAGCCCTAGCCTCAACAACCCGCCACTGGAATTAGCGGCTATGGCCAATCAGATCCGTGGAGAGGGGTTGGGGTCACTGGTCTGCAAACCTGTAGCGCACCCACATTAGACCGGGGCGTTACATAAAAAGTGCATCTCAATTGGTGATGAGGACCAGGAACCCCCGTATCTAGGAGGTCTGAGGTTCAAGCCCTAGTCTCAACAACCCGCCACTGGAATTAGCAGCTATGTCTAATCAGATCCGTGGAGAGGGGTTGGGGTCAGTGGTCTGCAGACATGTAGCGTACTTACATCAACTCAATTGGTGATAAGGACCAGTTTAGAGCTCCCTTGTCTAGGAGGTCTGAGGTTCAAGCCTCAGCCTCAATAACCCACCACCGGAATTAGTTGTTGTGACCAATCAGATTCGTGGAGAAGGGTTGGGGTCACTGGTCTGCAGACCTGGAACGCACCCACAATAGACCTGGGTGTTACAATGTGTAAGTCTGCATGATTATCATGTCTGGAAGTCCATACATATACATATGATGCGACATCATACATATGACGCGACATCATATAATATACAACTATACTAAAGATATAGAACACATTATTTCTGAATCATAACACTTCTAATCCGTCTTTCTCATGCACCCATAACTTATAGTGCTCTTCATTTTTCTTCCTATTTTTTTCCTCGGATAACTGCTTACTAGCGTCGGTCTTTAATTCGCTCAGACCCTAAAAATATATAATATAAAAGGTTAATCATAAAGACTAAGTGTGATTTTACCTCCTTAACTGCTATGCATGCAAACACAAAGGGTTAAAATGAATAAAGAAAAAATGTCGTAAAAGTCCCATCAAAATATTTCAAAATTTTGCGAAAAACATTTTCTTTTACTTTTATCATCATTGGGGATTTAATTATTTATATTTTAATTAAGGCGCGCGCCTGAGGCGCCGGGTGCACCAGGCGCACCGGGCCTCGCCTCTGCAAGGCAGAGGCGGGCGAGGTGCCCCAGGCGCGCCTTGGCGCGCGCCTCGGGTGCGCCTTGCTTCATCAACAACATTTATTGGCTCAAAATTATCTTCATTGCCCAAGACACTTGGATAATGACTTCATATCGGAGGTCCATTGCTGCAAAAATGTAACAAAGGGATTGATGTCACTACGAGACTAACAACAACAACACTCAAGCCTTTATCCCACTATAGTAGGGTTGGCTATATGGATCCTTTGTCGCCATTGTGCTCTTTCTTTAGTCATAATCTCACTAATGCCTAAATACATCAAGTCTTTCCTTATAGTTTCATTGAATTTGTCTTTTTAAAGCTGTCTAGTTCACTAAATTGGGGGCACAGTTATTTTCAAAATCTAAATTTTTAATGCTAGTTATTTTGGGGGGTGTGATATATGCAATTTTAGTGTAATGATATGATGGTAGATTTATTTTGTGTTTTTTATGTTTAATAAGCTAGATTTTATCTTTTTTTCATTTTTGCGCCTCACGTGCTTGCTCCTTGCGCCTAGGCTTCAAGACCCCTTTGCGCCTCGGTGCGCCTTTAATAACGGAGGGTGTTACAGAGGGAGCCACATATCTTTTTGTGCAGTCGTAGACATGTGTGATCTGTTATACCCCATATATTTTGACTCTTGTTTTCTTCCAACTATCATTCTCTATTTTTCTTTTTGTTCTGCTTGCCGTATTTACTCGTGTTTTCTCAAACAGCCAAATTCAACGGTGATCCTTGGCACAACGCTTGTATCTGATGAGGCCAATTGTGGTCCTAACAACCGGTATCATGGTTGAGTGCAACCATTGGTTCTCAACTCACTGCTTAAATTCAAAGTTGCAAATTTTTTTTTCAAAATTCAAATGATTTAATGCAAACTTTTGTATTCCTGATTACTGCAGAATTCTAAGTTCTCATCAAATTCTCTTCCAAAAACTGCTTTTTAACTTCTTTGTACTAATTCTTATCTTCATTTACAATGAACCCTAATGCAACTCAATTCCATTTTTTTTGCAACTAATGGGGTTAATTTCTTCATAAGATATTGTCTATTAGAATGTCCCCAGCTCATGTCCTTGACTGCATCTAACTTAGATGCTTTATATTATCTTGCTTTGATGTTTCAGTTGATGTTACATATCTGAAGTTGCATACCCTGCGAGTTTACTTTTTTTATCTTTATCTCACGTCTCAATCCAAATGTATTGCTACTCTGCATTTGTGTCCTCTTATTAAACTCTTTTAAGTTTGCCTATAATATGCCTTTGTGTTGGGTTCTTTCCCTAGCCCATTAATTTTAGCTATCTAATTTTACTGGATTATTGTTCTCGAACCATCTGTTCCCATGTTTTTATTTTTTTCATGTGATACAAAGATGGAACTTCTTTAATTCTGTTTAGATCAAGCTGCTAACTCCATAAAGGGTGACAGCTAGAAAAAAATACATGTCGGTGCAATTGTGCTTGTTTGGTAGAAAACAGTTATCGTCTTCATCTACCAAGACAGATGGAAAAAATAGGAAACAGTTATCGCCTTTAATTGTTTTTTATTTTTGTACTTCTGATGTGCAGTGTTTACTCTTATCACCGACCTTTTTTATACTCACCATTTCTCAGTAGTTTGGTCTGAGTGATAATGTACTTTAGGTAGAAATTAACATAATTTGGTTTCGCCTCCTACAGGTGCTCAAAGTTTTCCCCAATCCCCTCACAATCACTACTTGTCAGTTTCTGGTAGGAACTGTTGTTGTCCTCTTTATGTGGGCAACAAATCTTTATAAGAGGCCCAAGATTACTTCTTCACAGGTATTTTATTCTGTAATTTGCTTTATGTGAAACCACAGGTTGTTTGCAAGTGATAAATCGAACTGAGAAAACTTTGATTTTTGCAGCTTGTTGCGATTCTTCCATTGGCTATGGTCCACACATTAGGAAATCTTTTCACTAATATGAGCCTTGGAAAAGTTTCTGTGTCATTTACGCATACAATCAAAGCTATGGAGCCGTTCTTCTCAGTTCTTCTATCTGCTATGTTCCTCGGGGAGGTGAAGATTTCTCTCAACTTCATACATTTAATCATATCGTATTTAGTAATGATGCCTTAATTTTATAAATAATTTGTTTCTTCATTAAGATCCATGTACAATGTGCTCATAAACTCATTCGATATTCAATATTTGCCGTGTGTTAAGGTTAATAAATTTCTTTCCTAATTGACTCGTGGCACAAATGACAATTTTGAATATTGTTCACATGTGACGGTGTATTAGAATAAAAACTTTACCGTACAAATGTAATAATATATACAGCCATGTTTTGAACCATTCATTTCGTGTTTTTTAATTTATATTTTGAGAATATAAGTTGCTTGAGAACGAGTCTGTTTGAACATCTCTGATATCAGTTTGTAAGACCCCCCCCCCCCCCCCTTTTTTCTTACATTTTCTGGTCTTACCGCCCAGAACCGCCGCCTTGCGGTGACACCTACACACGAGAAGGTCGCCACTACAAGACGACGATCCTGCCGGCTATTCATACATTCAGGTCAACCAAACACCACATTATAATATAAAAACAAGTCCATAACAGTCACATTATAAATAAAGAAACATGTCCAAATGAGATACATAAATAAAAGGTACTGAAATGAAAGGGCTTATGCCCGGTACGTGGCGATCTTCACTACAAGTCTCTCAGACAAAGACAAATCACACATTGCCGAGGAAAAATATGGAAGATAGCGTTCGGGAGATGGTATCTCACCGGAGCTCTTCCAGCTGCAGCTGAGAGTCCAACTCCGAGCCTGGCCACTACATCGTTCTCCTCAGGTCCGCAGTCATTTTAGTGATCCCGGGATGCACTGAATATTTACTACAATGTGCTTCTGTCAGGATATCTTCTCAGATATTATCTCCCACTGGTATTTAAATTCGGCCACGGAAGTGCACGAGATCATCTTTCAGCGAATAATCCCCAGCAGTGCCTTCCTGTAGCTCGGGCCACATCAATTTTTTTATCGTTGCCCTTCCGGTCACCACCTGCTCCTTCCTGACCGTCGCTGTGTGTGTGGTACTCCCCGTGCTTCCAACCCTTTCCTTTTGTCGATTGAACCGTTCCTCCTGAATCTGTGCCAGGCTGATGGCATTGGCTAGGCTGCAAGGCATATAAGCATGTATTTCATCCTTAATGTCGTCCTTTAATCCCGAGACAAAGCAGCTTAGAAGAGTTTTCTCTTCCCACTTCACCCTGTTCGCCAGCTTTACAAACTCAGTGCGGTACTCCATGACCGTCCCCTTCTGCCGCAGTTTCTGGAGGCGGGCTTCAAAGTCTTCATACTCTAGGGTCCGTTCGGCGCGCAAGAATTGGCTTTCCGGAATTGGTTTTGGGTTCCTGAAAGCCAATTCCGATGTTCGGCGGGACGGAATTGCGTCAGAATTGGCTTTCACACCAAAGCCGCCGGTTTTCAATTATACCTAAAAATAAAAACCACGAAAACTTACCTCCTCACGCAGGTTTTGCCCGATACTGCTCCAGACGGCCCGCTCCGCGTCCCGTTGCCGCTCCCGATTGCTCATCTCCAGGTTATATTTTCTTTCACCTCCCGCTCACAACTCCTAATGGCCCCCTTTTCCATTCCTGGCTCGCGTTGCTCAACATAACCCCTTCTACGCGCTCCTCGACAATGCCCGCAAAAACTCTCCGCGCTCCATCTACATGGAAGATCGGACTGAGAAGCGTGGTGCTTCCTTGCTCTGGTTTAGGGTTATATTTTCTTTCACCTCCCGCTCACAACACTATCTTCTTTTTCAGCTTTTTTTTCCATCTTCACCACAATTCCTGATATATTTTCTCTGGTCGCCTCCTAAAATTCATGAACATTCCGTAGTTGAAGCAATTACCAGCCATATTCCCGGATGTTGAAGCTCTATTAACTGTGTTAAAAAGTCAATTTGAACATTCCGTAGCAAGAAAAATAGAGCAAGAAATTTCCCAGATGTTGAAGCTGCCAGCCGTATTGAACATTTTCCATTGATTTTGCTCTTTGCAAAGTGTCAGGTGCCACTTTCTCTGTTCTTAGTTTCAATCATAAACCCTTCAGTTTTGATTTTACTTGGAGACGACATTGTAGTTTGGCATACTGGACAATACGGTTGCGATGTTGTCATATTCTTGGTCGAGGACGGCTCCGCCGTCAATACAATGATATTGCTGGTTCATTTTTTTGTTTGCATCCATTCAATATTGTTTTCATTTTTTAGGTTTATGTTTTTTTGGTTTGGAAGGGTTATGATAGTCTTTCTGTCCTAATTTCAGAATTAAATTTGTGTTATTCCATTCAGGTATGTCAAGTGATTATCAAGTTAGCATGAACACCAATATTCATATTTCTTCTTCCCGTTTTAATGAACTTCAATTTTTAAAATTTAAATTCCAGAAAGCCAATGTCAATGTGCAGCCGAACAACTTTTATGTATCAATTCTAATTCTGTTCACTGAATTCCATCCAGCAACCGAACAACAAAATTGGTTTTCTGCATAAAGCCAATTCCTGCAGATATTGGTTTTCTGACAAAGCCAATTCCAGAAAGCCAATTCCTGCGTGCCGAACGGACCCTAATGGTCCAAAACAGGTCGTAAAGCCCTCTACGAGCTCGGCCCAGGCCGCGTACTCGCTCCTGCCGAGGAACCACTGGGTCCACTGGAAGGCGTCCTCTTCCAAGTGAAAAGAGGCCAGCTACACCCACTGTCCCTCTGGGATACCCTGGTAGTTGTAGAACAACTCCGCCTTTTGAATCCATTCCAACGTATCCCCTCCCTTGGACTTCGGGTAATTCATACGAGTCATCTTAGGCTGCAGATGGGCCCGTGGTTGTTGTACTCCGACGCCCCCATACTCTTGCCCGAATCCGGGAGGTCGCCGATTGTCCCAATGCTGGCGCCCCCCATCTTCTTCGTACGTCCTGTACTATCCCGTGCCTCCGTCTGGATGGTTGCTGGCGGGTACCGTCCTTCCTGGATTGGGAAGGAGCCCCTCACGTAGAAGGATACCCGTCTGTGTTGGGCGTCGATCTTCCTGGACGACCTCTCTCCCCCTGTCGAAGCCAAGCGGTCGGGTGTCTTTCTGAGTGGTAGTTTGCGCCACGTGAGCCTTCCGTGCGATATCCTGCGCTGCATAGGAATGTGTCATACCCGTACGTTGGTTGGCGTGAGCCTTTCGGCCTTGATCCGCCCAACGTTCCCGCACGGGGCGGTTCCTGCACACACGCCGCTTCCAGTGGGTTCAAACGCGTCGACTGGAGTGACCGACGTGGAGTTCGGGCTTCGATTAGCGCTGGTTTCCTTGATTGTTCCCGCCTTCCCCTTGACGCTTTGCGACAACCTACTGTTGTTAAAGGCGCGCCTCAGGCGCGCCTCAGGCGCGCCTAAGGCTCCAGGCTCAACAGGCTCAGAGGCTTGCGCCTTCGAGCGCGTTTTTTGCGCCTTTGGAGTATAAAAGGCGCGTCTGAGAGCGATTTCTATTGCAAATTTTTTTTCCCAAAAGAAAGAAAGAAATAATGTACGAACTCAATATTTTTTGCATGATTTAGTGTTTGTGAAACATAATCGAGTGTTAAGACTTAGATATGATGCAAGTTACCACATTAATTCTATTTTTTAAGAGTTATAAATGATAGTAATGATTGATTAATGAGTAGAATAGATGAAAAATCTGATCAAGAAGATGAACTTATATTTGATGTTTATTTTTTAAAATGAATGTGGTTGCGCCTTGCCTTCATCAGGCGCGCGCCTGCGCCTTGAGCCTTGCGCCTAGGCTCCAAGACCCCTTTGCGCCTTGGTGCGCCTTGCGCCTTTAATAACTAGAATTGATCTCCTCCAGGCGAGCATCCAGTCGTTCTTCCAGTCGCCTCTCCGATTCCCTTAGTTTTTCTTCAATGGCCGCCACCGTATCTGAAAGACTGGTGTAGCTCTCCTCTAGGGTTGCGAGACGGGCGGATTCTTCCTGAGAGCGGGTCACCATGATGGAGGATGGAATCCTCTGATACCAAATGTTATGAACTCAAGAGAGATTGGAAGGAGAAAGAGAGAGCTAGGGTTGAGAGGGAGAGAAGAGGTATTACCGTGCATTTCTGCCTACCCGTCGAGCGCCTATCCAGCGGGAATTTATTCCCGCTGGACCAAGGGAGCCGGTCGGCTCCCGCTTGGGACTGAACCGGTTGGTTCAGCTCCACTTGGCGCTATCTCCTTCTTCCGCCTTTGGTATTGTTGTCCTGCGAACCAGCCGCCCTGGGGATTCACAACACATGTCTTAATTGTATGTTTATCATGTGTCTTAATTAACAGCTGGTCGTCCTTGGACCCATCCTACAGTTTTGTTGTTGTTGCCTTTTTAAGTCACATTTTATGTGTTGTTTTTGAGTTGTTAGGCTTTGAAATTTTATTTTATGCTTGAACACATGAAATGGGCCTTAAAAAGACACGACAACAACTCGACTTGACCGACTCGTAATTGAGACACATAATAATAAACTTATAATTAAGGCACATAATATTCCATCCTCCTTCAATTCAGCTTGTCCTCAAGCTGGGAAGGCATTTTTATTGAAGTTGCCCAGTTCCTTCATCTCCCACCAAAAGAGGTTTTTGGGCGGAGGTGATGGGGTAGATAGATCAACAAGAAGTGACCTTATGTTGTGTCCACTGATGTCGTGACATCTGGTAGTGCTAGGGCGGGCATCTTTTACGTAACAGAGGAATCAACTAACCCAGTGGGTAGTTGCGATGGTCATAGCGATTGAGTGACTGAAGTCGGGGCAAGGGTGTCGATTGTTGTGGATGGTCGAGGGCAACTGATAAGCCTGCGGGATGGGAACCGCAGTGTTTAGGGACTCAAAGGTTTGATATAGCTTAACCGTCAGGCCCGGTGGCAGAGGCTCCTACTACGCGAACTGCAGGAAGGGACGATGATGCAGTACCATCGGGAGGACAACATAGCAATGTTGTTGAATTACTTGCTGAGTCGAAGTTCTCGGATTTTGTGGCTTAGGATGAAGCTGCTGATTGAAGGTAGTATGGACAAATGTGGTGCGAAGTGACAAACGGTGATTGGTGGAGGTTCGTCGTCCTCTGTTCTGATCAGTCCCCTGAACTATCTGAGCATCAAAAGTCCGTCAATCTTGGCGTGGAGCTACGAAATCGGGACACATTGTTGTCAATAGCTTAACATGTCATGGATGTCACCATTCTTGCTTGAACTAGCCTCCATGCAGAATGAATTAATTAATACAATAATTAATTTATTTATTTATAACTGAATCTATTAATTTTTCAGAAGGTCCGACCCGCTATGCTGGACGGGCTAGGTATGTGGTGATGGGCTCAAAAAGTGAGCAATAAAAGGCATCTGATGGTGTGGGGCTCGAAAGAAGCAAAATGGTGCGCATCTGAAACTCCTTTTCGCTCGCCTTGGGCTCACAAGAAGTTGAAAGCGACAGATGTGAGGCTCGATGATTGCATTATGGGCTCGACAATGGAGAGGAGATGACACTAGGGCACACATGTTGCAGTTGGAGGCGTGTGTTTCTCGCGTTGCATGCACGTGTGGGAAGCTTCTCGCTCGAGGAAACCTATTGTTGCTAGGGCGTCAACGCTTGGCTGGATAAAGCTTGAAGCTCGTTGTTGGGGTTCGATGACTAGACTGTAGGGGAAGCTGATGAGGCTCGTTCAAAGGTCCCGTTGAGATTGACGACTCGCCTGCCCTAATCCAACGACGCACTTCTCTGATTAAGCTTGGATTCAAGGAAGGAATAGCTCTGTAGGTTCTATAATGGAGACTATGCCCAATCGTTTAGGCAGAATCTTGAAAGTGGCGGAGGAAGGAAGGATGCGAGGAAGGAAGGCTCTGATACTAAATGTTGCGAACCTCATTGGAGATTCGCATCGGGGTTGGTGAGTCAGATGATTGGGGATCTCAACCTTAGAGGGGAGTCCCTTGACTCTACCGGAGGCGAAGGATAAGCCTGAGGAGATAAGCGAAGCCTTTGTTGTGGCTACCAGAGATGGAGGCTCGAGGGAGAGCTTTAAACCCAAACCATGAGAAGGTAATAAAAAGGAATAGACAATGTGGGGCTAAAGAAGCTTAAGAGAGAGAAGGCCCAATGTGCCATTTATACATGAGCTTTCTTATGTTCTAACACTCCCCGCAAGCTGGAGCATACAAGTGGTAGACAGCAAGCTTGGAAAGGCACTGTCGGTATAGTGAGCGAAGTAAAGCTTTAGTGAGAACATGAGAGACTTGATCAGCAGCAGGAACATGCCGTAAACACAATTGTCGAAGTTGAACCTTTTCCCGGATAAAGTAACAGTCAACTTCGATATGTTTGGTACGCTCATGAAACACCGGATTTTCAGCAATATGGATAGCAGCTTGGCTATCACAAAAGAGAGTAGTCGGAGATGGAAGCTGGACTCCTAAATCAGTGAGGAGACTCTCTAGCCAGGTGAGTTCGGAAACGACAACAACCATGGATCGATACTCGGCTTCAGTAGATGAACGAGTGACCACAGTTTGCTTCTTGCTTCGCCAAGTAATCAGATTTCCGCCAAAATGAGTACAGTAATCGTTGGTTGATCGTCGCATAATCCGCATCACAGTATGCAACGAGAGATAGAGATGTGGAGGGCTTGTATGTCCAGGAGCATTCTTCAGATATCTAAGAATACGTTCGACCGCCTAAAGATGGGAGGTCCGAGGAGCATGCATGAAGCGATTGACCACACCAACTGCAAAGGTGATGTCGGGTCGTGTGACAGTAAGATAGATAAGCTTGCCCATTAGGTGCCGATAATACTTTGTATTAGGAAAGAGCTGATCAGAGTCTGAGCTATGAGCACTCAGTTGATGATTTGCATCCATATGTGTATCCACAGGCTTACACCCAGAGTAGCCTGCATCATGAAGAAGGTCAATACAGTATTTCCGCTGAGATAGAACCAGACCATCTGGTCGCCGAACAACACAATCCCTAAGAAGTACCGTAGCCGACCTAGGTCTTTGGTGTGGAATTGAGAGGCAAGATGTTTCTTGATCTGAATAATGTCAGATAGGTCATCAACGTAGACTAAAAGAATAATAGTTCCCGAGGGACGTCGACAGGTAAATAAGGAGAAGTCTGTCGAGCTTCGGGTAAAACCACAGTCACGAACCACCCGACTAAACTTATCAAACCATGCCCGCGGAGACTGTTTGAGGCCGTATAGGGATTTATTGAGATGACAGACGAGGGACTCCCCCGTGGTTGTATAACCAGGAGGTTGTTGCATAAACACAGTCTCCAATGGGTCACCATTAAGGAATGCATTCTTGATGTCGAGCTGGTGCAGCGGCCATTGTCGATGGACAACAAGAGAGATGAGGAGACAAATAGTGTTGAGCTTGCCAACCAGAGAGGTCTCCTCATTATCAAGACCATATTGTTGAGTGAATCTGCGCGCGACAAGACGTGCTTTGAGGCGGTCGAGTTGCCCATCAGGATGATACTTACAACCAAGGTCTGGGGGAGGGGAACAAGGTCTCATGTGTTGTTTGCCCAGAGAGCAGTCATTTCCTCATCCATGGCCGCCCACCAACTGGGATGCTGAAGAGCTTCCTGCACAGAAGAGGGAGGGGAAATAGAAGACAAAGAGGCCGCAAACCAACGCAGATCATAGGAGAGCCGATGCAAAGAGACGTAGTTAGAGAGAGGATGCGCAGTGAAGGATGTGGGTTGATCAGCAGGCGGCGGAGGATTGGTGGTAGTCAGGGGTTGTTGCTTGGCAGCAGATCGAGGATAACGGCGAGAATAAACTCGAAGGGGAGGAGGTGGTGTTGGGAGTAACGGTGGTAAAAAGGGGAGGTGTTAAGAACAAGAGGACGTGGGAGATCCGGATGGGGTGTCACTGTGGGGGCGGTAGTATGGAAGGACTGATGTTCGAGGAACATAACGTCTGCGGATGTGACCATCTTACGAGCAGAGGGAGAATAACAAACATAACCCTTTTGAGTGCGGGAATGCCCGACAAAGATATAGCGAGTGGCTTGAGGGGCCAAGTTGTGAATAGGGGGTCCCAGATGATGAACGAAGCAGACACAACTAAAGACTCGTGGAGTTAAGGGAAATGGGTCGCGCTCAGGAAATAAGTGGGAGAAGGGGCTGGTAAAGTTGAGGACAGAGGAGGGCAGACGATTGATGAGATAACAAGCAGTAAAGATAGGGAAATTCAAATAGGATGTAGGGACCTGCATCTGGAAGAGGAGAGACCGATCTACTTCAAGAAGGTGACGATTTTTGCGCTCAACGACACCATTTTGCTGAGGAGTATAAGCACATGAAATTTGGTGGATAATGCACAAAGAGTTGCACAACTGTTGAAAGGCATGGCTGGTGTATTCACGAGCATTGTCAGTGCGAAGAAACTTGATTGTGCGGGAAAATTGAGTGTTGGTCTCAGTAGTGAAGGAGCTGAAAATAGAGAAGAGCTCAGAACGATCACACATCAAATATAACCAAGTCATGCGAGAGTAATCATCAATAAATGTAACGAATTAGTGATATCCAAAGATACTTGCAGTTTTATAGGGTCCTCAGATATCAGAATGCATTAAATTAAAAGGAGCAATACTCTGAGTACTACTAGAAGGAAAGGCAGAGAGATGTTGTTTTCCATAAATACATAACTCACAATTAAAAAAAGAAAAATGATAATCTGGAAGAGCCTTTTGGAGGATTGAAAGAGGGGCATGGCCAAGACGTTGATGTCAGTCAACAAAGCTGACGGAGGAAAGGGCAGAGCAGGGAGATCCAAGATGTAGAGCCCGTTAGACAGTCGTCCGCTACCAATGATTGTCTGTGTCTGCCGATCCTACAACAAAAGAGGTAGAGGAGAATGTAATGAGACAATCATGATCATGGGTTAGACGGCTAACAAGAGCAAATTAGAGTGAGAGTCAGGAACATGTAGAACAGATTTCAGAGAGAGATTGAGTGAGCATCATATGACCATAATCAGTAACATGAGTAGTGTCGCCATTGACCACGGTGATGAACTTTGGACGAGAGTTCAGATACTGAGTGGGTTGCTGAGGAGTGATGTGGTTGGTGGCACCAAAGTCCAGAATCCAGGAAGGACAATGGGAGAGACAGAAGATACCTTCATGAGAGACGGAGGCACCAGATGTTGAAGGATGGGAGAGCAGTCCGCGAAGATGCTGACGTTCACCCTGTAAGGTGTCAATGTGAGAGCTGGAAGTGGACGAGGTGGCCCCAATAGTAGGGGAGGTCCGCGACATTGAGGAAGGATGTTGCGTAGGAAAGCCATGTTTCCTAAAGCAGTCTGCTTTTCTGTCCCTCTCGTCCACAGAATGTGCAAAGACGGGAATCCCAACCCTTAGAGTGATGGTTGTTATCATGCCCACCACCACGGGAACTAGAGCGAGCACCCCGAGGGTGAAACGGCGGTGGCTTGTTATCCGAGCCGCGATGAAGGACCGGAGAAGAGAGCTGAAGGACAGGAGGCGGTGTCACCTTGAGCAGACATTAGAAAGGGTAGGAATGGTAGGAGAGGAGAGAATGTTGGCTCGGATACTGTGGAGATGAGGAGGAACCCGAGCCATCATTAAGGTGATACCGACAGCTTCCTTCTGAGCCCGTTGAGCCGCTAAGTCCTGAGTGGGGGGTTGATGTTGTATCCAGGCTTCAACAAGAGTTTTAGACTGAGCGACATACGAGGTGAGATCGCCATCACGTCCCGAGTCAAGTTGCTGAAGAGCAAGAAAGATGTCAAACAAGTGTTGGAGGCAATTTATGCCAGATTAGGGAGAGTGGAGCTCATCCCACATAAATTTGGCAGTCTCATGATACATTGCCATCCGATACGGTTCACCATCCAATGAGTTGAGAAGCCAAGATTGGACGCGGCCATCATCGCGAAGCCAGTGCTCGGTGGGCACATCAGAAGGGGTGTGAGTAAGATGGTGGAGGAGACCTTTAGTCTGCAAGACCCTACGGGCGGAGTGGACCAATTCCACAAAATTCTTCTTGCTGATAAGGGAGATTGTAGTGATCCGGAGTTCATCCCTAAAATCAGAGACAGGGGTCGAAGCAAGAGCCGGAAGAGAGGAGGAAGGGGCAGCAGTCGTTCCCATTTTCCAATGGACAGGCGATTGGCGAGCAGACTTGCTGACAGGCGAGCAGACCGCACGAACAGACAGGCGAGCAACCTAATGCAGACCGGCGAACAGAACGCACGGGTAGCAGAACAATGCGGTTAGGCGAACCACATGCAGACCGGCGAGCAACTAATAGCCTCAAGCCGGTGAGCCGGACGAGCACGCGATTAGCCACGTAGGCTGAAGCGGGAAGGCGAGAAGAGCGACTAGATTACTTGCCGAGTAGCGCGGTCACATCGATCAATCCGGGCGAGAGGAGCGGTCTCGGCGATGGAGAGGTGAGCGGTCTCGACGATCAATCCTGACGAAAAGGGCGGACTCGGCGACGTCAACGAGGAGGTCGCACGAGAAGAGATCGGGCAGGCGGCGTTGGTGGGGCCGGCTGGGAACAGAGACACTCCTATAAAATAGCAGCAGGGGACATAATGAAAGGAGGTAGAAGGGAGCAGGTAAAGATGCGGTCAACCAAGGAGAGACCGCTAGGCCGCAGGCGGGCAAAAAGAAACAGACACGGGCCGGCTGGGAGAAAGGACATCAACCGAAAAAAGCAGGGATCGCAACCTAGCTCTGATACCATGTAGAAAACCAGAAGGATGGAATATTTAAATATTCTAAAATATTATTAATCTCAATTATTCTATTACATGTACAAGAGGTCCTTTATATAAAACAAAGGAGAAATAAAAAGGAATAGACAATTTGGAACTAAAGAAGCGTAAGAGTGAGAATTATACATGGACTTTCTTATGTTCTAACAGGTTCAAACATAAAAGAAATAACCAAAGACCCTAACGACTCAAAAATGACACAAACAATCATAAGTTATATCCTCGACCGACTCATAATTAAGACGTATAATAAGACATAACAGAGCACAAGCCATGACTGTTGTGTTCTCTACTACAATCATTCCTTAAATTATCTTTCCTAGTTTTGCTGCATATCCGTCTTAGTATACTTAGTTCTACCATAACCAACTTATATATCGACCAACTTTTTACTACCCAACATTCATATGCTTTCAACATTGTTGTTGGCTTAATTATAAAATTTATCTTTTAAGTTTCCAAGGTATCCTCTCTTCATATAATATACCTTTGTGACACTTAATTTCAACCACTCAATCTAACTCTAAGTAATATCCTCTTTCTTTTGAATAACCGGTCCAATATAGTTGAACATAGGGGGTTCACAAACCAAGTGGAATCGAATAGCTCTTCAATCGAATCCAAAATGCAGAGATTCAAATTTGGATTCGTATTCGTTCAAATATTTGAATTTGGATTCGGATTCAGATTTGTCCCGAATTCCTGGGTTTGAATTTGGATTCAGATTCCAATTCGTGGTTGGATTCGAATTTGAATTCGCTTCAAATAATGAAAGAAAAAGACTTTGATCGGACGAACATGATCATTTTTATAAATAATATAATTCATGAATCTTGACAATAGAAATAATATTATTAGGATTCAAATAATACTCAAATCTGAATCTTGATTCGGATTCGAATTCGAGAAATACAAATTTTAATTGAATCTTCACGAATCGATTCCCGAACTATTTGGTTCGCGAACAGCCTTAGTTGAACATACTGTACGTTGGCATCTCTTCATATAATACTTTTCTGCACTTCTTCATTTCAACCACTTAGGCCCGGTTTGGCCGCGGATTTTCCGTGGAGCCAAGCCGCGTGGAGGCCACCGCGACTGTGTTCGATTCCTGCGAAAACCACGGTATTCGCAAGCGGGGCGGATCCCCGCGGCCCCGCCAAACAGGCCACGACCGGGCGGTGCGGTCTGCACGACCGCGCGGGATCTGCCCCGCCAAACGCACCATCAATCTAACTCTATAAGTTATATCCTCATTCTTATGATTTCTGATTATTTGGTCCAAGATAGTTGAACATACCTTAAACAATATTTCCGTTATTCTAATTTTTCACCTTACCTAGATGTCTCACCAGTTAGATTGATGTTGTCGAGTAGAAGCATACAGTAAGGCGCCTCCATTTAAATATTTTACTTTTTATGCTAATAGTTTAATTTAGGCAAAATACATAAATTAGTCCCTCAACTTTACTTGCTTTATGAAAAAGGTCCCCAAACTTTGTTTCATATGAAATTGGTCCCTAAACTTTAGATGCTTTAAGAAATAGGTCCCTTGTACAAATTCCGTCCAACTTTTAACGGTTATTTTTAATTAATTAAGGAAGTTGTACGTCACCCTGTTCTTCTTTGGTCTCCCTTGTCTTTGTCTTCCTGAGACATTCATTTATAAATGCAAACAAACACATTTATAAATGCAAACAAACACATTTATAAATGCAAACAAACAAAATGAAAAGCTTGCTTGCAGCGGGGAAAGGAAATGTTTTTCCATAGATCTGAAATATTTCATGGTGAAAGCGAGATGGCTGGAACTTCCTCTCCGGAAAGAAGGAAGAACCAAGAAAAGAAGATCAGCCACTAGGAAAACGGGCGGCGGTGAAGGGTTTTTTGGTGAGGAAGCAGGCGGCGGCTATTAGAAGCATGCAGAATCTGCTGACGGTGCAGGGCAGAGCCCGTGCTCTGCTGGCGTGGAAGGAGGCCCGTCGAGGGAGTACGAAGACCGAATCGAAATTCTAGAAAGTGGAATAAACAATATCGTCTGAGACTCGGAGGAGACGAGGAAGAAGAAGAAGAAGAAGAAGAAGAAGAACAAGCGAGTTACATAGCTCCGTTATTTATTTAAAAATAACCGTTAAAATTTGGACGGAATTTGTTAAAGGGACCTATTTCTTAAAGCACCTAAAGTTTAGGGACCAATTTCATATGAAACAAAGTTTAGGGACCAATTTCATATGAAACAAAGTTTAGGGACCAATTTCATATGAAACAAAGTTTAGGGACCTTTTTCATAAAGCGAGTAAAGTTGAGGGACTAATTTATGAATTTTGCCTTTAATTTATAAACCCCTCAGAATAATTAATTTAGGCTTATTGTTTACCAGACTCTAAACATAGCTTTTTCTCGAAAAAAAATCGAAGGTCGGGAATAAGCAAAATTGTACTAAACATATATAGTTCATTTTATTTATCTAATGAAGTCTGCTTATCTAGCAAGCGCTGCAAAATCTTGCATTCCCTATTTTTGTGATGTTATTTTCTTTGGAATTTACATTCTCTTATTCTATATATGCAGCAACCTAGTGTGTGGGTTCTATTTTCTCTTGCACCAATTGTTGGCGGTGTAGCTCTCGCATCGATGACCGAAGCTTCTTTCAATTGGTAAGAAAATCTATCATCACCAAGTTCAATTCGAAAGCATCATTCGTCTAATTTTTCTAATTATGTCTTCACACTTCGAGTAAAATAATACTTTTTTGAGCTTTATTTCAACTTGTTTTTCGCACTTTCCTCTGTCGCTGTTCGTACCCATACTGGCTTAACCTCTTTGACCACACCTTGCTTTGGTTACAAATAAAACAGGGCAGGATTTTGGAGTGCAATGGCTTCCAATGTGACGTTTCAATCCCGAAATGTTCTTAGCAAAAAAGTCATGGTCAAGAAAGATGTATGTTGACTTTCAATAAGTTAAAGTTTCTTCCCACTGTTGGGGAGAAACTGTCACTCTGCTGAATTCTCATTTTAACTTTTGTATGTGTTTTTGAAACAGGAATCTCTAGATAATATCAACCTCTTCTCAATTATAACTATCATGTCCCTGCTTCTGTTAACTCCTGTCATGCTCTTCGTCGAAGGTGTCAAGTTCACTCCTTCATACATTCAGTCTGCTGTGAGTTTCTGCAACCTAATTCTTAGTTTATTCATGTTTGATCCAACCATTCAAAATTACACAGAATCCGAATTCATCTTGGGTGCATGTTTTTTGGGAAGTTCTTCAGGCGCAATTTAAGTTTCATTGTCGATGAAATTTCATCTTACATTTCACGTCCTCTGCAGGGTTTGAACCTTAACCAATTATATCAGAGAGCACTAATTTCCGGATTGTGCTTCCATGCTTATCAGCAGGTTAGTTTCGGTCCTCGCACTTCTATACTCGTATGCTTTTCCCATAAATTCTGTTTATATATTTTAGGGCCAGAATTGGAGATTAGGGCTCCGTTTGGCACGGTGGTGGCGGTCGTGAACGCAGTGGTTATGAACCATCGTTCGTGAACGCCTGACCTCACCTAAGGAAATTCATCCATTTTATGTTCAAAATTAGTTTTCTTTTCTTGGTGGCGGTCAAAACCATTGTTTTGCCAAACATTCATTCTATGACGGTGGCGGTTTTGTTCAAACTCACAGGAGCAAAAACACCACGTCAAACGGAGCCTAGGGCTTCGTTTGGGGGGGCTTATGTTCATCGGTCAAGCGGTTACGACCGCATGAATCGGACCTTAATTAAGGTCCGGTTCATGCGGTCGTAACCGCTTGACCGGTAAAAATAAGTCCCCCCAAACGGAGCCCGTCAATTTGCCAGCAGCTTTACGTAAAAGTTTCACGAACATGGATTCCTTATGATTTAATCATGAGAAGAACTAACTTAAATGGTTTTGACTTGGAATTTTTTTTAGGTTTCATATATTATCTTGTCGAAGGTTTCTCCAGTCACCCACTCAGTAGGAAACTGCGTCAAGCGTGTTGTGGTCATCGTGACATCGGTTCTCTTCTTCAGGACTCCAGTTTCTCCCATCAATTCCATCGGTAATTTCTCCTCACCAGCTTTCTTCCGTCGTAATTTACCACTTGAGCCAATTATATCCTCATCTGAATCGCGACATTCACTAAATTTCCGACGAATACATAATCGCAGGAACCGGAATCGCTCTTGCGGGAGTTTTCTTGTACTCCAGGGTAAAGAAGATCAAGCCGAAGACTGCGTGAAAAGCTCGCATTTATGTCGTAGTCGTGGGCTATACTATAGTCTTATTCTTTTGGAACTCTTTATGTTCCATTAATCGCTTTGAGGATTCTGCGATTTCTACTTCGACCACATAGTTATTGCATTAGGGATTGTATTATTCTGTATGTTTTTTTGTTGTTCTCTCTTAAATTTTGAAGATGCTTCCATCTAGCTTCAAATTTGTGCTTTAGAGACTTTAATTCTGTATGGTGTTGGCTTATTTATGAAATTTTGAGGGTGTAGCATGTAATGTGAGATGGTTTGTGTTGGGCTTTTCAGTGTCAAGTGTATTGACTTGCAATTTTATTATTATTATTATTATGATAATTGATTCTGAGTTTTCCTATGATTGTAATTTGTAATAGGTACAAATATATTCTATGATAAATTTGAATTTTCCTTTTCTTTTTATTCCTTTAGTGAGCTTAGGCTCTGTTTGGGGCGGCGGTTGGCATTTAAGTGCTCTTTAAAAAGGTGTGCATGTTCTTTTGTTTGGAAGAACAAATTTTAATAATAAATATTTGAGTTTTTTTTTATAATAAAAATATATTTTATGCTAATCATTTATGGTTTTCACGGATAAAATAGTTTAAATATGATGCGGCCAAATCTCAACCACACTGGGTCATCATGATTGATCGTTAAATCTTTTGGAAATCATTGAAATATAAACTCAATGCCAATTTATATTTATTGCACATTAATGTTATTTTTCAAAAATATTTAATTTTATTTGACCATACTTATCTATGAAAATATTTAGATAATGTTTTGAGTTTTTTTGAGGGAAATTTCTTCATATATGCTGAGCGCTCAGTCGGTTAAAACCCTATGTGTTCTCAATGAGTCCACTCCCCGCAAAAAAAAAAGTATTTATTTGGGGGTAAATATCATCTCAGCCCTTGAGATTACAAGTTAACGTCAATTTAATCCCTAAACTTTTAAGTTATATCAATTTCATTATTTTGGCCAACATACGGCTTTATTAAGTGCAATTCAAGTGCTAAAAAATATCCCTATATGAGAAGTTTAAGGACTATTTTGACACAACTAAATCTTTAGGGACTAATTTGACATTGACTTGAAAACTCAGAAAGTGATGATTTTTACCTATTTCTTTGAATATGTTTTTTGATGTAAAGCAATCGCAGCATCCTTATTAAATTAATAAGACACTTCTATTTAAATTCATGGGTATATATATGCATATATATATATATAATAAGAGTTGTATAATGACATTGGAAAAGATTCATGCTTAATTCAGCTGCAAATAATAACAAGTCAATGAAAACAACGCCGAAAGATCAGGAAAATAAAGCGTTGCAAATCTAAAATCTCAACTAATGACATTGCCACTGCTTAAGCCTCTTTAACTTTTAAATTATTTCTGGCTAGGTTTGTCCATCAGAGGGACATGCACCACCATTTATATTAACGAATAAAATCAATCCCCGACTTTTAAGCTCAGACCGTGCACCCAGAACTGCGCCGAAAACTGATTAAATCAAGCGCACGAGTGCTCAGCGCGAGCTACGGTAGTCTCGGCTGCAGGTACAACCACTGCAATCCACTGTGGATTTGAGGGAGCATCGGAATTACCCTTCATGAAAAGCATAAAGATTAGATCGAGTTTTCTCGGAAATTCCTATGTTAAAACATGAAGTCGATAAGATCTTTCTGCAGGAAACGATTGGACAGAAGATCTCCACCGTTTACTGGCCTCAGGAGCAAGATCTTTCTGCCGGCACACGATTGGATCTGAATAGATTCATATGTTTATGACCGCCGCCGCCGGACCAGAAATCTCACTGCTTCCATTTGTTTTTAGGCGCATCTTCGTGCCCAGTAAAATCTACTCGCCACATAACCATACCTTGCTCTATAAATTACACATCAAGCAAAAACTGTTTTATCATAGTGTAGTAATAAAGGTTTCCTTTTTAAAAATATATTAGATAGCAAATATGAAATATTTTATTTTATTTGTCTTACCATTTTAGCATAAATTATCATTTGACATTTATTTTTAGTTCACATACACTGTACATCTACTAAACAGAAAACTTCTATATTGAATGATGCACATCTCAAGCTTGTTTATCTCTACTTTTTTTCTCAAAAATAAATCTAGTAAACTATTTTTAAATTTTAATTTCTACTTCAAACAACCTTTAAAAACAGTGCTCATAATTCATAACAATAAGCAAAAAAAAATTTGGTCCTAAATAAAAACCCACAGCTATCATAACAGAGATATGTGAATATGAATGACATCATAACCTATCATGACAATGTTTCCCATGACTTCAAAAAATATCCGGCCGCCTACAACAAAATGCGGACAGCGGTAACCCGCCTGCCCATCAACCACCAACATTGGAAAAGTTTGGACTTTTTGTTTTAATTGGATGAAGTGGATGTGGGTCGATAAGCCTAACCTGTTCTGATACAATATTAGAATCTATATATCAAACCTACAACTAATCCGTTATCGGTAAACTGGCTGAGGATCAATATTAGCCGCACAAAGCTTCCCGATATAGGACTATATTCTCGGCATAGAAGACAGAAATAAAATTGTGAAACTGCTATACGAAAGCATTCTAATTTTCCCAGAATCAACCCTATCCATTCAGAGTAGATTCTAAGGCTGAGATGCAGTAACCATGTACTTAATAATGCCTAACAAATACATTAGTGTAAGTTCTGAAAGAAAATGTTTAGGATCTAAAGCATGAGAATGACCTGTATATGCGCTGAGTTGTTCATCCACTGCTGCACGGAAATTGAGCGAGGAAGAACCTAGTTGATAGCGGAAACTTCAGCATCACTCTTATTTTAGTAGCCATCGCGATATATGCTCTTCGCCATCTGCCAGACTCGCAACATGTTATCCTCGGCAACATTGGCGATGACCAAGGGCTCCACGAGAACTCAGAAATCTTGGCAGTGTGCCCTCCATGCACGAAAAAGAGCTCGGGAGGTCCGTCCTCAGCCTCGCCTTCGTTTTGTTCATCGCCTATACTGAGATGTTATGTTACCAGATGATATTAGGAAGATGTGCTTGTTCAGTTGATACTGTGTGACAAAAAAACAAATACTAGTATAATTTACTGGTAAAATTATTTCCGACAGAACATGACTATTAATGTGTCACCGCAGTCCTCCTCGCCGCTATTACAAACAAACAAAGAATAGTCATAATGATGCAAACATGAATCATGCCAAAACCAGGTGATATAACATGAAGTCGCTAACTGGCCTCAGGAACAACCTCAGCCGCATGAATCATGCCTTTGTCGGTGATCTCCAACGGTGCATCCAAGAACCGCGCAACCTGAACACAAATGAAGATGCACTTTAGACTTAATGTCTCAAAATAAGAAGTTATTAAAATCAACGCGGGCGAGAAGTGGCATGCACAAAAAAATATCAATTTAAACAAATATTAAATCTTAATAGAACTATCATAAAATGGGAGACATTTGATCGATGATCAACTTCAATTATTTTTTTTTTTTTGTATTAAGAATTGAATCTTGTTTCTACTTGTTCTCAGTTTGTTCTCCGCTATTCATTTCATGTACATGTTTAACTCTGTACTGAAATGGAAATGCTAAGTGTCTATAGCCACCAACCATTGGATTAGCTTTAGGGCTCTGTTTGGGACGGTTGTGGATGCAGGAAAAGCAGTGGTGGGAAATCCATGTTGGGATTAGAGCTGTTAGAAAAATAGTGGTAGGATAAGCAGTAGGAGGAAAAGGGGGATGTTGACCTACGGGAAGAAGAGAAGTTAGAAAACAATGAAAGCTCCTTTTAGCTAGCATTTCTGAAAGTGGGAGAGTTCATTGATTTTGAAAAAGTCTCAAAAATACATTTTTTGGCGTAAGCACTTTTTCCACCACCATAAAACCAAACGCCTCCAAAACAGCGGTGGTGGTGGAAATAGAACTTTTCCCACCACCACCACCGTCCCCAAAAGAGCCTTAGCTTAGTAAGAATGTTGCGTTCCTTCACCCAACTTCTTTGATGATAGGGCTATTCGTTTGGCCACTAATTTTGTTGGTTCAAGTAATATTGATGAAGAATATATGTTGGCATTTTGGTTGGTCATCTGATACGAAGACGATCCTTTGGGTCCATAGCTGTCTCGCCAAGTGCCGCAACGTAGTCTTGTACGTGTTTGATGGTCTATGTAATGGAATTTTTGTAATTTAGTGTATGCTCACTCCCACCAATATAAGAGAGTGTGGGAGAGACTTTTATCATATCTTGGATCAATAGTCTTGTTAAGCTCTCATAGGAGATAGAGGGATCCTGTCCTCAAGAGATCGGATATCGAGCTTGGCTCAATATATATTGTATTCCGCTATTTATTAATCTACTTCAATTCTGTTTGACAATAGAGAGTATCTATCAACTAGTTCGACCTGCCCTAATAATAAACGTTCTAATAATTAGGGTTTAATTTGAAGCCCTAATAATTAGGGTTCAATTTGAAGCCCTAATCCTTGCTGCTTCCCTGCCTCCAGCGACTGATAGTCGTTATCCCACCTTCAACAGATCTCCGCCTCGTTGGATCTCACATGAACGGCACTTCGTTTCCTACAAAGCCTCCCTCAGACTGTCAGACACATCGACTGCTCCTTAATGCATTTTCGTCCAATCGTGATCTCAACATCGATCGCGCGGTTGGCAACAGCAGCTCTCGCGCTCCTCTGACAGCTCTTCTATCCCACACGGGCCCCCACCCAACACCTCGCTTTTGGCCCATAGCAATCCGTGCCCAGTCTTCCTGCAGACCTACACGCGGGCGGCCATTCCTCCGCCTCCAATTGCATCACTAGGACCCTCACACAGCAACCCCCTCAGTCGGGCGCATGCCCACGATCCATTCTATGGCCCTCCACGTAAATGAGGACGCCACTCCTTCACCCTCAACCAATTACACTCGTTTGGATCGGCTCGAAGCTCAATTAAAAGATCTCATTCTCCTCCTCTGCGAGCACGCGACGATGACGTTAACCAGCACCTTCGCCCCCTCCACCACCAACCGTCTACAACCCGCGGTTAACTAAATGGGGTTCCTACACCCCACCAGGGACATTCACTTGACCCATCGTCGTATCAAAGTTCCGGTGTTCGACGAACCGACCCCCTCGGTTGGATCACCCTCGTTAAACAATTTTTTGATCTCTAGTCCACCCCCACCAATCAGAAGGTCCCATGGAAACTATCTACATGCAGTACCCACACTATGGTGCGTTGGATGCGCCAAAATGTCTCTAATCTCTCTTGGCGCACCCTAAAGGAGGTACTCCTCCGCCAATAAGACATGTGTCAAGCGGGCAATGCATATGAGTGCCTCAGCTCACTCCGTCAGTCTGACACCATCGTGACCTACATAACTGAGTTTATCGAGGTCAGCATGCACGTCACCGGGCTCTCCCCGGAGCATTACCTGGGGTACTTCCTAGCAAGTCTACAACCTCGCCTTTATGTGCGCATTCGTGTCCGCAACTCATCTACCCCCCCCCCCCCCCCCCCCCCCGTGGGCGCGCGTTATGGAGCAAGCTCGTTACCTTGATGAGGTACTTTACAAGGCCGAGCCACCCTCCTCTCCCCTTGCACCTCACCAGCTGCTGCCACCACCGAAACCTAAGCCACCACTTCATCGAATGGCTCCCTTGCCTCCACTTGGACTTCTATTGATCAATCTGTCACTGCCTCCACCAGTACCTCCACCGGTTCCACCATGGATAGGAATCTCACCAAGAGTACATCGGGCTCCACCAGAAGAGCCTCTGCTTTCATTGCCCGCAATTGTACTCTCCTACACACAAAAGTGTTGGAGTCTGTGATCTAGAACCAATCAAACGATTAGTCTTACTGTCAACGTAATATGTACTCATATGGTCGCACGTTAAGAACGTATGTAAATTGGATAATTGGTCGTGTTTGTTTGATTTATATTATATATAAATAAAACCAAATCCATAATATATATATGTAATTAATTAATTGGGAATTAATATTTTTTATTTTGAATCGAAATTGAAAACTCCCAAGTGCCATAAATTCCTCTCTAATATAAAAGGTGGCACGTATTGGAAACCCCTAATAGGGCTATTTTTTGGTTTTGACCGACAAGAGAATTGGGCACCCATTTTGGTCTACTATAAGAAGAGAGAGTTTCGTAAGAACAAAGAGTTCTGTGAGAACAGAGAGAATAGATAGAAGGAACTGAGAAGAATCTCTGCAAGAAATGAAACTAGTATTTCGTTGTGGAGACAAGTGATCATCCTCCTTCCACGAGACCGTTGGACAGACTGCGTGGAGTTTACAACGTTCGTGTGGATACTTGTAGACGTGGATTTCGTTCCGCATTTTAGTTCTCAAAATCACTTATTCTTCATGGAATTTGATTTCGTCGTAGGTATCAACTTGTTTTTTTATTTGTTGTGTTTCACATTAATCTTGTGGGGTTTCATATATTTCCACTGCGCATTTGATGCCCATGAAACCAAACAAAAAGCGCTCTCAAGGACATGCGTTTGCTGACCGATGACGAAGACGATAACTCCAACTTCGCTGACTTGGATCCTCTGACACTCAAGGATGATCCCTTCGAGTCTCAACCTTGAAGACAAGGTCGATTTTTGAAAGGGGATGTTGATACAAAGACGGCCCTCTATGCCCAAAGTCGCATCGCCAAGTCATGTCTCGCACATCTTATAAGGTCTATGTAGCCCTAAGTGACATTTCTATAATTTAGTGTTATACTCACTCCCACTTATATAAGGGAGTGGAGGAAAGTCTTTTATCTTCTCTTGGATCAATAGTCTTGTTAGTCTCTCATAGGAGAGATAGGCTCTTAGAAGGATCTTGCCCTCAAGAGATCGGATATCGAGCTTCCCTCAATATATATATATATATGAGCAGTCGTGCACGGGGGACCCCGTACGGGGGGCCGACATTGGTCGGGGCGGCGTCATTGGTCGGGGCGTCGTCATTGGTCGGGACGGCGACATTGGTGAGGGCGGGGATATTGGTCGTGGGCGGCGACATTGGTCGGGGAGGTGATATTGATCGTGGGTGGCGATATTGGTTGTGAGCAGCGACATTGGTCGTGGGGGGCGACATTGGTCGAAGCGGCGACATTGGTCGGGGAGGCGACATTGGTCGCGGACGGCGACATTGGTCGCAGACGGCGACATTGGTCGCGGGCGGCGACATTGGTCGCGGGCGGCGACATTGGTCGCGGGCGGCGACATTGGTCGCGGGCGGCGACATTGGTCGTGGACGGCGACACTGGTCAGGGCGAAGACATTGGTTTGGGGAGCGTTATTGGTCGCGCGCGCGGGGGGGGGGGGGGGGGGGGGGGGGGGGGGGGGGCAGTGGTGTGAGCGACAATATTCGGCCGCCCGCAATAAACCATGTTGTTTCACTCGTATAGATCCAAACTAAAGCAAAAGACGCCCCTATTTGAGTGATGCACGCGGGCTACGCCAGCGTGCGATCATTTATTTATTTTTGAAAGAAAGCTTAAATACAATCTTTGTTCGGATGATGCCAGCACCCATAAAAATTCTCTTATAAAACTTATCTGGAATGGGCACCCATAAGAGCTGGATGTGTGCACACATGTAATGTGCATGTTCTGTAGTTGTGTATAGATTTGTGCCCCAGTACCCTATACGACAGTACTCTCGCCACGATTGGGCGGGCTCCGCCCACCTCCAAGCGGTCTCTACCCGCAACATGCGGGCATTGACCCTATCCTCAACTGCGAAACCTTCTTAATTAGGCATGCATCCATACATGAGGATTGCAAACCTTCTTAATTAGGCCAAATGCAGTTGAAAAAATTACACAAAACTAAAACATAGAGAAGATAAAAATAATTCTTGAAAGGACAAACGTAATAAAAGGGAAATGCTTTTGTGCAAACCTTCTTAATTAGCATGCATCCATACGTTTGCAGTCTGAGAAGCCAAACAGGATCCGGAAGACTGGAAGTTGCTCAAAAAACTGCCAAGATACATAAATAGCAGAGTGAGCACTGTAAACTGTAATATGTATTTTTTGGGTAGGTAAACTGTAATCTGTATTTGAGAAGCAATGAGGAAACTTATCGTCCCCTTACACTGTAAAGTCTCTCTGGTTTTGTATTTTGGAGCCAGCTTGGCAACGCCTTTCTCATAATTACTTATGCATTCACCACAGCGCGCATGTGTCTTTTCTTCTTAGTTCGCGTTACAAACTCTATTTTGTTTCAACATCTGTAATTCATACTGCTTAAGCTTTGAATCTACTGATTCCACATCATTGCAAACTAAATAAATACACTGTTTCAAGATCATATATGTCCATATGTACCCTTCCATGCTCAGTGGAAGACCATCGGAAGGAATCACAGAGATTAAAGTATGTGAAGTGCTCACCACGGCGCATGGAGGCTCACCGGAAGACCACCGAAAGGAACCACTACAGCCTCAAGAGCCCACCATGGATATGCATTGCTGATCAAAGTAGGATGAACTTGAGCTCGACCCTTCCACAGGCTGTGTCCGCCGTCGGGCAGTCTGCAAATAGCGACCAACACAATTTTTGGCTCCGCCCCTATCAATTCTTTAATAAACACAATATACATTATTTAATGCCTAATGATAGCCTACAATAGTAGGTGTAGGAGCTCTATTAAAAACTGTTGGGATTTTATGAATTTTTATCATTACTTTTAATTATGGGATATGGTGCAATTACTTATATGAACATTATATATAGAGCAAATGAGTTGATTAAATTGATATTAACCTCATCAAAACTATCATTTAATTAACTACTATAGAGATTAGATTAGCATAAAATTAATCAAACTATCCTGACTAATAAATTATGGAAGAGGATTGCACAAATAGCCAAGTAAGCATATAAAAATAGTAGTGGAAACTACTAAAATCAATAACCTGGAAACAATAATCTGGAACGCAATGTTGATACAGATCATCCACGTCTCCAGCATTTTAAGAACAATCTAAAGTAATATAGAAGTACATGATTATATATTTGGATAAGCATCACCGCCCTGGTTGCCGCCAGTGGAAGCATATTACTTGAGCCAGAGCCAAAAATTCCTGCATTCAGAAATATGCAAAAAATAATGATTACATCTTTACAAAGCGCTTTCAAACCCCCCAAAAAATTAACTAAGCTAAAAAAAGCAGCAATGTAGAAAATATAATGGAGAATTACAAAAACAATAGCAGGCATTGGACTGTTAATTTCTAGACATGGATTGAAGAAATGAAATAGCAAATATAGTGTTCAGAATAAAACATCCTTGTCCAAAAATAAAGATAAATTGCAACTAAAAAAGAATAAATGCTATGAATATTTTTGCATTTGTGTTTTCATGTTCCTATATGTTTTAATCAAAGAACATATTAGATGGGTACTATCAAAGAACACATTAGATGGATTTATTTCATTAATAACAATATGTAAAAGCGACATTAAAATGTAGAAGGTGGGGCTTTCCTCAAAAATTTTGCACAAACCTTGAGTAGGACGATGAAGCGCAATCAATGAGTGTGAAGGAGACCTCCACGAAGTCGACCTCCAACATCATCATCTCGCCGCTGATAAACTTTGGTGTAAGTCTCTACAAATATTTGCATGTCCGAAGTAGTTCAAACGCTGATCCAGATCATGCATGGAACATGCATGATCAAGAGGAGCTCAGCAGATGAAGTGGCATTCTCCTACAAGTTTCCAGAGCATGAAACAAAAAATTAAGTCATAGAAACACATAAATTCTTCATTAACATCTATACACCATAACCATGAAAATGGAAACTTGCATAAAATCTTATACACACATAAATCCATGCGCACACCAATTTAGGAAAAAATAGGATGCTGAGGATTCAAGTGATTTTCCAAAATACCTGACCCATCACCTTCACTTGCAATGATCTTCTTCAAGGGCCGAACACCTTCATTTTTCTCCAAAAATTACCCTGCCCTGCTTGTTGATGTCGGCCAAAGAAAAGGAACAAAGGGCTTTTTTGTCTTCATGGCCTCTTGGAAAAAAAATTGAAGTTTTTCAGATTTTTTCTATTGGCCTGGGACAAAACCAGATCTATACTCTCAATTCCAAATTATTTCTCGAGGAGTCAACATCCTATGTCAAATTCAAAAGGAACACAAACTTATAAAAGAAACTTGATAGCTTCTAACTATGAGTATATAATCATTGAAGAACTGTGATAAATAGAAATTGTCAATAAATTCATTAAATAAGATGGCTAAATAGATATTGTCAATAAATAGAAAATGCCGAAAAATTCATGAGATCCCATGAAGAAATGAACTTGAAGCAGTAATGTACTTTCTGAAAATGATTAGTAATTATTTTCTAAGAAGCAAGCAGGAAAAATTTACAATGGGATCTGTGATAAGTGAAAGCTTGGATGTTGACTGTTATTTATGAAATGATTTTCTTAACCTAGATAAACGCACAAAAATTCATGGGATCTATGATGAACTTGGGGAAAAGCACACCCACTTTTGAAACAAACAAAAATAGCTCAAAAACTCCTTGAATATTTGAAGTAGAGAATGGGCCTGGATCGGAATCGTAAGGCGGGAGTGGAGGTAGGGTTTTGAGAAATCGTAAAGAGAGAGGATTATACCTTGAGAGGATGCGACACATATGGAATGGGGTGACTGACGAAATGGTTTTGAGCACGAAAACTTGGGATGAGCTGATATCGACACCATAGGATGACCTTTAAAGTGGGATAGGAGAATCATTGTTCTGGAATAGGGTGCATAAGTGAGAGAAAAATGAGGAGGATTCCTTACCTATCCCATCACAGC
This sequence comes from Dactylorhiza incarnata, assembly GCA_033032865.1. NCBI lineage: Eukaryota > Viridiplantae > Streptophyta > Magnoliopsida > Asparagales > Orchidaceae > Dactylorhiza > Dactylorhiza incarnata. The sequence goes on from JAWHQI010000281.1 coordinate 1,906,132, forward strand.
AGGTCCGCCGTCGGAGAGGAGAAGGTGCCCGGATACCACTGCAGTTATCGGAGAAGAGATGAGTAACTTGAGCACTTCTTCCGCCGTCTGAAAAAAGCACGGGACTTCCTCTTTCGTTCGCACAATGTAGGGTATAAAGGAAGATTTATTTTAATTTTAGGAGTTAAATGTCTGTAATAGCCTGCATTTTTTAATTTCATAGAAGAAGCGGATTTGAATTGAGGGGGTATATTTGGCGACACTCGGCGGGGGCGGCGACAGTCCGCGGGGGCGGCGACAGTCCGCGGGTGCGGCGACGCTCCGCGGGTGCGGCGACGCTCCGCGGGTGCGGCGACGCTCCGCGGGGGCGGCGACGCTCCGCGGGGGCGGCGACGCTCCGCGGGGGCGGCGACGCTCGGCGGGGGCGGCGACGCTCGTCGGGGGCGGCGACACTCGGCGAGGCTTCTATGCCATAATAAAGAAAATTTGATTACATAGCTTCTATACAAATCTAAATGGTGTGCAGTTCCAAATGATATCAAAGACTTCTTGCAATGGGAAGCATAGAATCAACATACATAAGATATTAAAAAACCTTCTTAGAGAAATATTAAAAAATATTTTTAAACGCGCCTGGTTGACATGTCAGAGCAGGTGATATATGCCCCATTCTCGTGTTGTGGAAGCATGCAAGCCCTACTGTGAAAGATAATAATCCTCCGGATGCCCCCATTCTCGTGTTACGGAAGATAATAGAGTTCGACATCAAATAATTAAATTACCACAATTTTATCACTGATAACTCATTTTCACAATAACACCCTTAAATTTAGGCCAAATGCAAGGTGAAAGCTAAGCAACAAAGGATTTGTTATGACCGGCATCATGAAAAGAAAACTAATTTTGAACATAAAAGTAGATGAAGTTCATTAGATGAAATCGGGTGTTCACGAACGACAATTCATAACCACGGCGTTCACGACCGCCACCACCGTGCCACGGAGCCTTTAATCAAAACATAGAAAAAGATAAACATGGAGAGGTGCTTAACCGGCTAAAGAGTTGAAATGACATTTAAGCACAACCATTGCCCAGTAAAGGTTATCTACAACAATTAAAAAGTAACCTGAACAATCCAATGCTAGAAATCTGTAAAGATCAATTCAAAAAATGTTGAAATTCAATAGCTTCAACCTTAAGAAACCACAAAGAAAATCTCTATTAAACCTCGATTATCTAAACATATGTAGAAGAGAATGAACCAAACAAAGGGGCGCACCTTGGCTGTGGAAGCACTGCAACATTTGGAACACACCTTGTGAGATGTTCCCCTCTACTTCTCTCCCGAGACAAAGAGGCAACACAATCAATAAATACATATGGCGCCCTGGAAGCCCTGAAGTGGCTGGCCGCCCCAAGGCCCGCCGATCCTGAAGCCACCCGGGAGTCCGACCCCATGCGGAGGAGGCAGAATGCCCCCCCACCCCTCCAATCGGCCCTCCTGGCACTCTCCGGGCATCACCCTGCTCGCCGACGGCCCTCGTCTAAGGTGGTCGGCCCATGTCGCACTCCCCCTGTTCGCCGCTTGCCCGTCCTCACTGCGCGGGAGGCCCGCCTGTATCCGTCACCCAGACCGGGGCTGTTCCGATCCCGGGCGTGAACCCGCGGCTCCCTACTGTCGCCACACTGCTTGCGGCTACGCCAGCCCCCGATCCGCTGGATCTGGCTCCTGTACGCGAGGGGTCGAACGATCCGTTCGTTCCCGTGGCTTGGTTTGGCGCTCCGTCGCGCTCTTCGTTCATCGACGTCTTACCCTTCAGATTCTGCGCCAATAGCGCCCTGATTTCGTCCAGCCGGGCGTCGATCCGTTCCTCCAAACACTGCGAAGACGCCCTCATCTCTTCCTCGATGGAGGCAACCGAATCAGTCAATCCGGCGCAGTTTTCTTCCAGGACTTCCAATCGAGTGGTTTCCACTTGTGTGCGTGTGGTCACCATGGTGGGGAAACGACTCCTCTGATACCAAATGTTATGAACTTGCAGGGAGAAAGAGAGATTGAGAGGGAAACTACGGGAGAGAAAGGGAATTAGGGTTTGGGAAGAAGAGGAGAAGAATACCTGAGAAAATAATACTTGCATAGCCGCCAAGGAGGAGCCCCGGGCCTATTAATACCCGGGGAGAGAGGGAGCCGGCTGGCCCCGGTTCAGACCCTATTCGACCTTTTTAATGATTGGGGGCTGAACCGGATGGTTCAGCCCCGTTGCTTTGCGCGTGCTCCTTGAGTCGCCGAGAGTACGTATGTCCGGAGAATCGTAACGCATGTGGGGGCATAACAGAGCAGTTGCGGCCGAGCTTTTATCTATAATCCATACTATAGAGAGAACAAAGCCATTTACCTAGTAGACAACCTAGTGTCCATAGGAATAGGTGCCAGCGATCTGAAAAATGGGGAAGGGGGGCTATATCTCTCAGCATTACTTACTTCAAATACAGAAATTATATAGATGTATACAAATTTATGAAATGAAAAGCTGAGAAAATACCTGAATCTATTAAATATAGCAATAAATTTCAACAAAGCTATGCAATTTATCTAAATGAACATTTGACAAAATACCTGAATTTCATTTAATATAAACAATTTTCATGTGTGATCTGTATAGAAAGAAATTAGCTCCTGCTTTTGCAGGTGTGATCTGTGTGTAGAAAGAAATTAGAGTAAGAAGGGGGGGGGGGGGGGGGGGGGGGGTATCGGTGCAAGAAAATTAAAATGAAATATCACTTAACTGCATTACCCATACAAATTTCAACAGAAAAATACTGCAATATACATACAAATTTCAACAGAAAAATTTAGAAAAACAAATCTGACATGTCAAAACACAAAATCTGGAAACAGAAAGTGAGACAAAATCAGAAATTTGAAAACAAAATAAGAAATCTGAAAGTCCCTTGTATCAATTAGCAATGTAAACTTAGAGGGATTTTTGGTAATTTTGAAAGATGGATAGGATTAGAATTACATGAAATTAGAGGGAGGACCCAGTAAATGACAGAAAAAAAAATTAACATGTACAGAAAGTACCCATGTAAACTTAGAGGTTCAAGAGTGTATTACAACTGGGCATGTGCTTGGTGACCAATAATGGAAGAATATTAAAGCTGGGCATGAAAGTAACTATAAACTTGGTATAGAATAAAGTAAATTGAAAAAAGAACCAAAAAAAAACCCATCTAACTTTGCATAATTACATGGATCTCTCCCCTAAAAAAAACATCCCCTCTAGATTACATTGTTAACATAAATGTATGCAAATTCCAATGTTGTGGAAGAAAAAAAATCCTCTCTAAGTTTATATTGCTAGCATACATGTACTAAACTGCCAATATGACTGTAAAGCATACATGTACTAATACTGCCGCAGATCTCATAAAGCATTATAATAGAAATCCCTCAATATGACTGTAAAGGATACATAGACTTCACAGAAGAATCACAGCACGATATAGTTTTTCTGGCGAGGGCTTCACAGCAGAATCAGTAAAGCCCAGTAAGAACCGGTAGAACACACGAAGAATCAGCCAAACAAATTAAGAATCGATAAAATACAGGAAGAATCCCCAGTAAAACAAACAAAGAATCCCATGAATGAAAGAGAGGGAGAGAGATGGAGAAGAAATCAAACTCTAAATAAGTGTTGTGCATACCTCTGGAATGCAGTGGCTTGGAGGATGGGAGATGATGCGCGGCGTTGGAAGGAGGCGATGAAGGTGTCGAGTAAATCCTCTGCAAGACAAAAAAATCAGGATTGGATGGCAACACAGATTTACGTGAGAAATACCTACAGAGGTTTGGAAGAACAAATGAGAAATACCTGCAGAGGAGCACGCATGAAGCGGGGGAGGAGATGCGGAGGAGGCTCTATGGAGGAGCAACGTTTTAGCGGAGGGAAGTGGGAGGAGCCGGCGAGGGCTTTTTAGAAGTCCTGGAGCGGGCAAGGCTCTGCCGAGGGCGTCTTGGAGGAGGCTCTGTCGAGGGCTCTGGCAAGTAGCGGGGGCTCGATGGAGGTAGCCGCTGCTTTCGGCGGGTGGCAGTCGAGGAGCAGAGGTTTCGTGCGTCGTGTTTGCCGTGTCGTGCAGAGTTTTTGCCGAATGAATAAATGCAGGGGGGTCAATGCTGGGGGATGCAGAGTTTTTGCCGAATGAGTCAATGCGGGGGCGGGAGTCAATGCTGGGGGGTTAAATGACCAAAAAAAATCAGATTTTATTATAGAAGGGTTTTGCTGAGGGTATTTTGGTCCCAAAAATGTTACACCATCCATCTAAACCTCTTCCCTTATATAATAAAGATATATATATTGTATTCCGCTACCTATTAATCTACTTCAATTATGTTTAACGATAGCAAGTATCTATCAACCGGTCCAACGTACCCTAACAATTATGGTTCAATTTGAAGCCCTAATCCTTGCTGCTTCCGGGTCTCCATAGGGACCAATCTTATAGCATGCCTTCGTAGGAGAAGCTATGAAAATCCTTTAATTTAGAGCCAACAAATTTTGAGCCAATATGGTATATTCCGCGGTAGCACTCATAAAATATGGAGATGAACAAATCATGCTAAAATATGCAGGAAAATGAATGATTAATATAAGCAATTTAAAATAAAAATTGATATTACCTTTTGAACACTAGACCAGGTGACCGTAGCTAAACCATCAATCAAAAAATAGAATTCTTTACTAAAATTTCTTGTCAATAAAACAAGTTGTTCGAATACTATTTCAATTTAATATCTTTACCATTTATATTTCCAATTCATGTTCATTCCCTCTCTTTCAGTTCCTTTAAACCAAACAAATTCTTAAAGCATTAACAGCTCCAAGTTGTGAGGTTAAGAGAAATACTAATTTAACAAAATCTGTGTTTTTAAACCGGCGATGCATCATCAAACAAAATATATGGCGTAAGAGTACAATCAAACTGTAAATTTCTAGCTTATTTAATTTAAATAAGTATGGATTGTACCAATTTGCAGTGCATTACGACCACAGCTGTGCTACCGATGTAGCAGATCCAGTAATAAGATCTATTAGAACTCATTTTAGGCTTCCAACAGCATTCTAGAATTGCTTTCTGCTCTTTATCATCAAAACCATGAAATAGAAAAATCAAATTCATATGCTGCCAAGCTAACATAACAAATATAACAACCTGTACATAAGCAAGTTATAAAACAACTACTAGGTAAATTACCTGCAAGCACCTTGAGAAATGGATCTGATTCAGTAAAATCTCAGAGACCATACACCAACAGCTCCATGTCATACTGATTCTGCTTAGGATCTCTTTGTGTGGAGTACTAGATGGAGGGAAATTTGTATGAGAAGAGTTTGATAAAAATGGTAGATCAATGGGAAGTTATGGAACTGAAGGTAAAAAAATTTGGGATATCAATATGGCGGGATTTGGAATCAGAGAAGAGGACGCAGAGACCTTAATGATGGACAGCAGGGAACGCATGAAAGTCCCACAAAATTTTGCATCTACGCGGCAATAATAACTATCAAGTTTTTTTCATTCCTAATGATGAAGATGTATGTAAGGTTCAATACAAGCAGACTAAGCATATCAAAAACTGATTGTATGCATAGATATCTCGACATGTTATTGCACTAGACAGGAATCATTGGAGCAAAAAAAGGCTTCTAAAGTATTACATGGAACACAAATATAATGAATATTGAAGTCCATGTAATTATTACTCTATATAGAGCTTCCTAAAAGAAAAGCTGCAAACTTCAAGAGAAACATGCATTGACACAAGCAAATATAGAAAAGATTAGTAGTAATTGGAGACAAGTCCCAAGTGAAATAGTATTCCAGCAGTGAAATTTTGTGCTTCAGGGCAAAATATCAGCATGAAAAAATATAATATAAAAGGCAGTCAAAATGCTGGCACAACTGAGAATACATTCATGAGGCATGACACCTACAAATCACACCACAGATCAAATTATAGTTAGATAAGTCAACAGAAGTTCTTCATCCGAAATAGACATATCAAAAACTGATCAAATAACAGTCCTCTAAAACTATATTGAGGGAAGCATCGCTATAAACTATCCAAAATAGACAAGTCCCAAGTGAAATGATCAAATAACAGTCCTCTAAAATTTCACAAGATGCATCGCTATAAACTATATTTTTCTCAGAAACTAATAAAGCAGCAAACCAGTCAGATCCCCTCCCCCAAAACTGTGCACTCAGAGAACAATTCAGGAAGTTTTGTATCTATAAATGTGGACAAGACAATCAGAGAGCTAAAAGTATACCTAAAATATTAGAAGGAATACGATCTGTGAGTAAAGTAAATTGCACAAAAAATTTCTTCACTTGAGCTTGTTAATGATATAACATTGTAAGCATAAGTAGTATTTGAGCTGATTTGATGGGCATGCCTAGAATTGGGATGAAGCTCAACAGTTATATGCATGAAATCATCTTAACACTTACAAGAATCCAAAATTTATCACAAAGAAAAGTGATAATTATTGAATTCAATCACACCCAAAAATGTTTGCATGATAAATGAAAATTACATAACTTTTACCCTTGAAACCCAACACCTTCCGGGCTGCGGTTTTGATCAAATTCTTCAAGCACATCAAATTGATCCTTAGACATCGAACCACTTCAAAAATCTTGTCAGCAAACACAAGAAAAGGGGCTTCAAATACCAAATCGAACAAAGTTCGAACCAGTGGCACGAAAAGGAATGGCTTCCGGATGATTCTCACTTCCCATGCTTTCTGAATTCATACCAAATTTCATAATGGTTGAACAATAAACTATCATGTGTGTGATTCCCAATATACTCCAAGCCAATCTTCTCAAGCCTCCTGGGGCACTCCTCCTTGATCCTCCAACAAAACTTGATGTTATGAGAGATAAAGATTCTCCCTTTAATTGGCTTCAACTTGAAGGTCAGCCTCTCCAAACCCACCCAAACAAGTTGATCGGGAATATGAAGAAAAACAGCACTGGCGTATATCAAATCATAGGAATTGTCAACTCCAAATCCTGAGAAATCCATGTCATCTCCCTTAAGAATGAGTGGGCGCTTATGGAGAAGACCCTGGGAGGGGAGTTCATAGCGGAGAGCTGCAATGAGGGAGAGTTCATCTCGTTCCAGACAACTGAAATGGCCTGGATCGAGGTACCTGATGAAGTGAACGCCAACTCGCAGAGTACCGCAGCCAACCTCCAATACAAGATCCGAAGGTTGGAGAGAAACGGCGGGGGCAAGGAACTCAAAAACGTCACGGCCGCCGGCCCATGGCTCGCCGTAGTTGCTGTGGTGCTCCTCCACTAGCAACTCTCCCGGGCATGGCAGCGCTGTGTGATTCTTCCCCGTGTCCTCGTAGTGTGAAATGCCCTTGAACCTGAAGTCAAAGAACATGCCAATATAGATTATGGTTCAGGGAAGGGGAGTTTACAAGGAAAACAGAAGAAGAACATGATCGATTGATTACTTTAACAGGTCTTCGAGCTGCTGTGAGCGAGTGCGAGGATTGATGCCTTTGCGGAGGGAATGCCAGGCACCGGGGGGGTTGGAAGGATCCGGGAGAGAATTCATGTGAATCTGAGAGCGGAGCCAGTTGACATCGTCAGCGGACGGAGCGATCTGATCCAGCATTCGGTGCTCTCCTGCGGAGGCCAAGTAGGAGGACGGGCACGAAGAGGAAGGCGCGAGGGAGGGGAGCAGGAGGAAGAGGAGGAGGGCGGCGGAAGCAGAGACGAGGAGGACTAGGGCAGGTACTTTTACGCCCTTCGCCGGCGGAGAAGCCATGCGGGGAAGGCGACTTTACTGTAACGAAACAGTGGTCGGCGAACCAAGGGAGGGTCGGCGATCCAAGGGGGGCGGCGATCCGGCAGTGTTTGACGAAGGTCGGCGATCCGGCGGTGGTCGGTGAAGAGCTCGGCGAAAGAGAGAAGGGGTACGGGAGGGAGAGTGGTCAGAGGAGGAAGGCGACGGGGGGGAGGCTCGGGGGCTGCGGATCACGGGCCTCTGCGACTCACTGATGCGATTCACCGGGCTTCGGAAAGGTTGACGACGACGACGCCTGGAGAATCGCGGAGGGAGCCGAACCCCAGCGCTGAACCGGCAATTGACGACGATGACGCCTGGAGAATCGCCTGGAAATCAAATGGACGTGAGAAAGATATCGGACGAAAATACCCCTCATCAAAATCGCATAGAGTGCAAAGTGTCAACAAAATTGATTGGGGGTGCAAAGTGTCATATTTAACAATTAGAGGTGCAAAGTGCTAAAGAAGGCATTTGGGGGTGCAAAGTGTCAATTAGCCCAAATTTCAGTTATAGTTGTAAATGGACTGTATTTTTAGTATAAATTACATTTGTAATTTAGTTCAAAAATTTCACTTTCTATAGGTGTATATTTATCCCAAAATATATACATATGACTATTTAAAATGACCGTATAAATAAATGGATCATTATTTCGTGACTTTTTTAAAATAAAAATAAAAATTATAGTGTATAATTTAATTTCCCGCATCATGCATAGGTACGCTCCCCGTACCTAAAATTTACATTAAGATTAATGCCTATGATCTATTTAGCTCACCAATAAAAAAGAGCATTGTTACGAGCACACCCATTTTGACTAATGTGCACATTTTTGATATAGGCACATCACAAAATTTTACTTGCAACCCTTTTTTAGGTCAATGTCATAAGCACATCGATTATGACTATTGGCCGTCAAATTATAATAACATGTTATCGACACACTGACATGCTATCGACACACCAAAACTATTTTTTTTTTTGCATACCAAAGCTAAATTTTTTATGATACTTTATTGTCCTCCCACAAAGACTATCAAACAGATAAGGTCCAATTACTTTATTGGTTATAATTTGCAGGATGTGGTGAGTAATTGCTTATTTCAATAGGCATGGAAGAACATGAGTTTTACAAGCAATTCCATAGATGAAAGGTTTCTTCTGGGATTGTATTTCTCCCTAGGGGAAGACGACCAATAGAAATATCAGCTCAAGACCGTCCAGATTTACATAATGCTTGTAGGCGAGAGCTCCGCCAAATCCAACTCAATAACAATACTGCGCACAGAGTTTGCTTTACATTCTTCAGCTAGAACCTCATTAGAGCAACTTGTACATTTAATAACCTTTCCATTTGTCAACCTCCATCTTCTCTATATGTGAGTCGGTCATCGAGCTACAAGAACAACCGGTAGGTGAGGCTCGACATGGAACATGTATTAAACCCTAGTCCCCACTCATCCATTTTTGAACCCATCTCACTTGATTACAATATTGCACACACTCCATATTTTCACTCTCATACACCATATTCCCCTTCAATGCAAAACACACAAACATCATAGGTACACTTACACCACTTCCACTACCAACATTCACATTTTCACCACACTTTTCATGATTGTACTATTATGCATTCCATTTTTTTTTTTTTTTGCTTTACAAATACTTTCCACTTTCCAACCAATATGCATTCTAAGCCGCTACTACTCAAAATTTGTGCAACATACATGGATCAGGCAAATAATGTTGTTCAAGATAGCTCACTCGCTCGCAATCTAATCTTGACAGTGGATGCACCGTCACTCCATGCGCAAGGCAATTTACAGCACCAACGGTTAAATGTCCTACATAAAAAATGGGTTGCAACAATATATAAGTGCTTGAATCTCGATAGGGATAAGGTATTAAACGTCATGTTTGAACCACACTTCTCGTCACTATATCATAATGCATTCCAATTTGTAGTTTAAGAAGAACCAACATATCTATTGTACTAATTCTCATTCTATCATTGCTCTCTTATTAGATGTCGATTTTGCAGAGGTAAATATCTCAGATGAAATCAAAGAAGTCTACAAAAGCGAAGACAAAAAGTACCCACCAACTACATGACACGAAATGTCTGCATCGGCCTACCGAGAGATTTGATTGGTCATACCCAAAGTATTGTGAGTTTGTCAAGTCCGAAACTTACCAGATGGTTCCAAAGTCCTACAAAAATTTAATGGGAACCACAAAAATTTGTACCGCGGTAACTTGTTGGTGTGTAATCTTATTGTTTTCCATGATTGTCTTCTGCATTACTTGTTTTTTGAAGAAAAAAATGCTTTTATTCTACAGTTGCATCGCATAATATCATTTTTCAATCAAAATCAAATTAGCGTGTTTTCGTTTATTTAATTTTAGCACTCATTTTCAAACTATTTCATTAATTCGGTATGCTTCTACCCCTTCTTGTAGGTCTTAGGGACGAAGATCGGAAATAACGAAGAAAGAACAAGAAATCAACGCAGAAAAAACACACAGATTTATGTAGTTCGACAACCTTGCCTACGTCCACGGCCACACTAGGGTTTTCACTATTTCTTTTCGGTTACAGAAGCGAGATGCAAATAAGCTCTTTTATACTTGAAGTCTAGGGCAACCGTAATAATAAAATTACATAAATATTCCTGCCCAAAAAAAGCTTCGGGGGCGCTTCCAGTATGATGTGTTCCCTTCAGCAATGGAAGCCACAACACAACCAGCAAAACAGGGAAGGGAAATACAAAGCAGCCCAAACAGTCATATGAAAACAGAGAAAGGTTCCAACATACAAGATTCTTCCCGGAGGGCGGTGGCCCTGGAGGATTCACGCCGGCGAGGGGAGGTTTTCCCGATTCAGCCGCATACACTTAACAGAAAATCAACTTCAGAAAAAACACATAGCAACCCTAGAGAGCAGCAGCCTATTTATATGGATGTCCAATTACAAAAGTGCCCTTACTAATAAACTAGATCATAACAATACTTCCTCCCCAACAAATTCCTTGTCCTCAAGGAATAACAAAATGTGGGTAGCGCTTTGTAAACACGGTCAAATCTTCCCAAGTGGCTTCCTCCGCGGAGCCATTGAGCCATTGTACAAGCACTCGTGCGATCACGCGGCCACTGCGAGGTGCGATGCGGCGGTTTAGTATCGCCACGGGCTCCACCATTAAGTTGCCCTCCCCATTGACCGTCGATGGAAGCTGGACTAGCTGCGGTGGGGGTCTTTCTCCATGGTACTCCCGCAATTGTGATATGTGAAATGTGTGGTGGATTTTCGCATCGGGTGGGAGCTCGAGCTTGTAGGCCACTTGGTCAACCCTCTCAATCACTTGAAATGGCCCAAAGAACTTTGGGGACAGTTTGTGGAATCCATGTGTGCAGAGGCTCGTTTGCTTGTGAGGTTGAATGCGGATATAGGCCCATGATCCGACCTCAAGTGTTCGCTCTCGCCGTTGCTTGTCGGCCATGCCCCGCATCCGATTTTTTGCTTGGGCGAGGTTAAATTTCAGCAAGGTTATGACTCTCTCGCGTGCTTCTAGTGACCGGTTCACCTCTTCCACCTTTGCCTCATTGGAAATATAGGGCGAGTGTAACGCCGGTTCTTGACCGTAGACCACCTCATAGGGTGTCATTTTGATGGCGCTATGGTATGTCGTGTTGTACCACCATTCCGCTAATGGTAACCAACTCGCCCAACTCCGGGGCCGCTCAAAGCACATGCATCTAAGGTAGCCCTCCAAGCAACGGTTGACGACCTCCGTTTGGCCGTCTGTTTGCGGGTGATATGTTGTGGACATCTTCAACTGCACTTGGAGAACGCGGAAGAGTTCTTGCCAAAAGTGGCTCAAGAAGGTGGCATCACGATCGCTCACTATGGACGCCGGTAGTCCATGGAGTCGTACTATGGAATCCAGAAATTTCTGAGCGACTCCTTCTGCCGTGTAAGGATGGGAAAGGGCTACGAATGAGCTTGCTTGCTGAGGCGATCCACCACCACTAAAATAGTTGTTTTGCCCTTGCTCTTTGGTAGTCCCTCCACGAAATCTAGGGAGATATCTTGCCAAATCCGGTCGGGTATAGGTAACGGTTGTAGCAGCCCCATAGGTTTTTGAGTGTCCGCCTTGCACTGTTGGCACACCTCACACTTGCGAATGTAGTCATACACCTCCGGCTTCATGTGCTTCCAATAAAAGTTCATTTTCAGCCTTCTGTACGTTGCGTTGATGCCAGAATGTCCTCCTACCGCTCCGTCATGGTACAATTTCAGCAAGTTGTCCTTCATGGCAGCATATTTGCCCACTACCAATCTCCCCTTCCGCTTCAACAAGTCATTTGTCCACTCATATTTAGGTCTTTTGGACGCATCTTGCTCTTTCTCCGCAATCAGTTTTTGAATATCCGTATCCGCAGCCCAAGAGTTCTTCAACTGCTGGAGTATTTGAGATTGTATTGTTACCAACACATTAAGTTCTGCCACCTCTGATTCATACTTCCGTGAAAGGGCGTCCGCACATAAATTCTCCTTTCCTTGCTTATATTGAATGGTGTAGTCGTATCCCAAGAGTTTGGCCAAGTATTTATGTTGCGCCGGTGTTGCCAACTTTTGATCCAACAAGAACTTCAATGAGCGTTGATCGGTCTTGATGACGAAGGAGTTCCCCAATAAGTAATGCCGCCATTGTTGTACGGCCATGTGTTATGAACTATCTAGAGAAAGGGGAAGAACTAGAGGAAACTAGAGAAATCTAGAGATTAGGGTTAGGGTTTGAGGGAGAAAAGAGGGAAAATACCTTGCTAGTAGTCTTTCATGTCCAACCAAGGAGGAGGGGTTGGGTATTTATGCCCACCCAACACCTAGGGCCGGCCGGCCCCCATAGGTGCTGAACCGGTGCGGTTCAGCCCCGGTGCTCCTTATATTAATACTGGCGGGCTGAACCGGATGGTTCAGCCCGGTCTTCCTCCGCCTTCTCCTTTGGTCGACGTGCACAGTAATCGGATAACCTGGTAACGACGCCGGCCGTAACATTCACTCCCCCATCAAAGACCAACTTGTCCTCAAGCTGGAGGCGGGGAGCGTGCGGCTCTTGGGAGCAGTCGGCTCTGGCCTGCATCTGAGACGAGATCTCTGTTGGAGCCGTAGGCTCCGCTCTACTCGTCGTGGCGACGGTCATCGTACTATCTGGTGCCCCTAGTCGTTCCACGTTGCGGGGTGAGGTCTCCTTTACCTGAGACCACTTAAGGCCTCCCAAGAAGTGCCTCTTCCCATGCTGGCTGAACTCTATAGCCATCTGGTCCCAATCGAAGGTCACCCACTGAAATTGCTGCAGCCACGGTACGCCCAACACCATGTCAGAACCCCGGATCGGTAATAAGTAAACATCAATATGTCATGTGTACCCCTGTATCTGGAGCTCCACTCCTTTCAACACGCCCTCGCACTGCAGTGTACGACCATCCGCTACCCTGACGGGGAAAGCTGCGCTGCGATCAATGAGACACCCCGTCTTCTGGGCCACTGCGGGTTGGATGAAGTTGTGAGTGCTCCCGCTGTCCATCAAGATCGCCACCGTCTCCCTGCCGACCCTCCCCGCCAGGTGTAAGGTCGGAGATGGGGTACCCCCCTCCAGGGCCTGGATGGATACTCCAAAGTCGTCGAAAACCAACTCTCCCTCATCTTCAGTGCGAGTAACATCTCCCGCTTCCTCCTGCAGCATGAATACCTGGACCTTCTGGCAAGCGTGCCCTCGGGTGTACTTCTCATCGCAGTTGAAGCATAACCCCTTCTCCTTCCTGGCCTGAAGTTCCTGCCATGTCAGTCTTGTCACTGTTGGCCCGCCCTCAGCCGGGAGAGCCCCCCGAGGAGGATGTGCAGCCGCAGGAGCTCTCACCACTGTACGGGTCCTCTGCCGGTTGAATCTCTCCTCCTGTATCCTTGCCACACTTATTGCATGGCTCAGACTTCGTGGCAAATAGCCGTGGACCTCGTCCCGCAACTCATCTCGCAAGCCGGATATGAAACAGCTGAGGAGCGTCTTCTCCTCCCAATTGACCCGATTGGCCAATCGTTCAAACTCTGTCCTGTATTCCGTGACTGTCCCTTTCTGCCGCAGCTTCTGCAACATTGCCTCTATATCCTCATAGTCCAACGGCCCGAACCGGGCCGAAAAAGCCTCGACGAACTCCGTCCAGGGTGCATAAGCGCGACCCCGCTGGAACCACTTGGTCCACTGATAGGCGTCGTCTTCAAGATGGAAGGCCGCCAATTGCACCCACTGATCCTCCCGTATCTCCTGATAATTGAAAAAAAGCTCTGCCTTCTGAACCCACTCCAGGGCATCGCCACCCCGGAACTTGGGAAAATTCATGCGAGTGCGCTTGGGCTGCATGTATGCACGTTTTGCCCGGTCCAAACCCGTCGTGGTCCATGTCTCTGACCCTGTATTGCTCCCGTGGTGGAATAGGATGGTCCTGTGGTCCCGGGTAGTTCACTCCTCCGCCGCCACCGACCAGGGGCTGTCCTCCCCCATGCTGCATGGCTGGTGGGGGCCTCTCGTACCTCATATGTGTATTTCCAAACCCCATGGGAGGTCCATAGGCCCTTGGGAGTGGTAAAATTCCCGTTTCAGCCCCCGACGGTGCTCCCGGCATCCCGTACGGCCGTGAGAACGTTGCAATCTGCTCTGGTGGCCTCCCTCCATGCTGAAACTCACCCCCGTGGGTCGAAACAGGGGCTGGAATCGGCCCATAGGCGTGCGGAACCCTATCGGGTTCCGTCGGCCTGCTGTAGCCCGTGCGGCTTCCGCCGCTCTCCCAGGAGCCCAGCGGCACTGCGCCGCCCCCCCCTGCCATCCCTCGTCGGCCCCCCCGATCCTTCTCTGCTGGTTCCCGGTCGCCCGAGTCCCGTCGGTTTGGGACCCCGACGCTATCAGCCGATTGGCGCCCTGGACCGAAATTCCTGTCGGCTGTGTTGATATCTCCCCTTCCGATCCTTCTTGGATCTGCATTTTCCCTTTCAGATTCTGAACGAGGAGGGCTTTGATCTCCTCTAGACGGTTGTACAACCTTTCTTCGAGTTGATCTGTGGTCTTCTTCATCCGTTCCTCAACGGCGGCGACGACATCCGTTAACCCAACATAATTTTCCTCGATGGCGGTTAATCGCGCGAGTTCGGCTTCAGAGCGAGTAGAAACCATGGTTGGAGGGAAGATCCTCTGATACCAAATGTTATGAAATATCTAGAGAAAGGGGAAGAACTAGAGGGAACTAGAGAAATCTAGAGATTAGGGTTAGGGTTTGAGGGAGAAGAGAGGGAAAATACCTTGCTAGTAGTCTTTCATGCCCAACCAAGGAGGAGGGGTTGAGTATTTATGCCCACCCAACCCCTAAGGCCGGCCGGCCCCCATAGGGGCTGAACCGGTGCGGTTCAGCCCCGGTGCTCCTTATATTAATACTGGCGGGCTGAACCGGATGGTTCAGCCCGGTCTTCCTCCGCCTTCTCCTTTGGTCGACGTGCACAGTAATCGGATAACCTAGTAATGACGCCGGGCGTAACACCATGACTATCGCTAGAAGCTCCTTCTCGTAGACCGATAAACTTGAATTTTTTGTACCGAGTGCTCGACTAAAATATGCGATGGGTCTTCCTTCTTGCATGAGCACCGCCCCCACTCCCGTTGCGGAGGCATCAGATTCGATGACGAACGGCTTGCTAAAGTCCGGTAGCCCCAACACCGGTGGTCGTGATACAACTTCCTTCAACCGGCCAAAGGCTTCCTCGGCTTCTCTCGTCCACTGAAGGGTCTTTTGCTGGAGCATCGTCGTGAGGGGTTTGGCGAGGATGCCATAATGTTGGATGAAGCGCCGGTAGTAACCGGTCAGGCCTAGGAATCCTCGGAGCTTCCGCACGGTGGTCGGACGGGGCCATTCGACCATGGCCTGGATTTTGGAGGGGTCCGTCTCCACTCCGCTACTAGAGATGATGTGGCCCAAGTAATGCACCTGCCGCAACCCAAACTCGCACTTGGTGCGCTTGAGGAAGAGCGGATGTTGCCGCAGTGTGGTAAAAGTGAAACGAAGATGGTCGAGATGATCCTCCCATGACCTGCTAAATATCAGAATGTCATCAAAGAAAATCAAGATAAATTTACGGAGTTGGTCTTGAAAGATCCGGTTCATCAAACTCTGAAAGGTTGAAGGCGCGTTGGTGAGCCCAAACGGCATGACCAAAAATTCATAGTGGCCTTGATGAGTACGAAATGTCGTCTTGTGTATGCCGGCCTCCGCCATTCGCACTTGATGGTACCCTGCTCGGAGATCCAATTTGGAGAAGAAGATCGCGTCGTGCAGCTCATCAATTAACTCCTCGATGATAGGAATCGGAAACTTGTCTTTCACAGTGTTCTTATTGAGTTGGCGATAGTCCACGCATAGCCGCCATGTGCCGTCTCCTTTCTTGACCAGCACCACCGGTGATGCATACGGGCTGCAGCTATGGCGAATCACCCCCGTCTGTAGCATTTCATTGATTAAGTGTTCAATGATTGTTTTCTGTAGAGGTGGGTACCGGTAGGGCCTCAAGTCGATGCCCACCTTGTCGTCCTTCAGCGCGATGCGGTGTTCATGTTCCCTGCTGGGTGGTAGTCCCGCGGGGTCTTCAAACAACTCCTGTGCTGCGGACAATAAGTGTTGTAGCTGTTGTGCTTGGACCCAGTCTAGGGACTGCCCTTGCAGGCTGCCGCGCAGGAATGTTGTGCTGTCCAAGACTGCTGTCCGGCCTGGAATCATTGCAGAATTCAGTGCCTTTCCGCCACCGTCCCCGGGAATTGCTTCGGAATCCAACTGGTTAAGTTCTCCCTCCGAGTCCTCGATCACTTCGCAAACCGCTAACATGTGGAGTTGTCCGGATCGCGACTCTTGCCTCTTCTGTTGTAGCCATGTCCCCGCTAAACTTTTAGAACCTCGTAATGAAATCTGCTTCCCTTGTGAAGTAAATTCCAGCTGAAGGTTTCGAAAATCCCACTTGACGACCCCCAACGTGATGAGTCATTGTACCCCGAGGACCATCTCACACCCCCCAAGCGGTAAAATTAATAAATCAGACGTGAAGAAAGTGCCCCGCATCTTCCATTTGAAACCCACGACCTTGTGAGAGCTCGCAATGCATTTGCCGTTGGCGACGACCACGTTGAATGTCGGTATAGGCAAAAGCGTACAGTTCAACCGAGTGGCGGTGTGACTATCGAGGAAGTTATGCGTGCTTCCGGAGTCAATCAAAATATGGATTGGTTGGCCCTCGTGGGAGGCAGTTACCCGCATCGTATAGAAATGTGGTGTCCCGGTGAGTGCATGCACCGCGAGACCTGTGTAATTTCTTGAAGTTCTCCCTCATCGCAAAGGAGCTCGGCCCCTCCTTCACATTCGGAGTCGTCCACCTCTTCCTCCTCCGTGTCCGGAATGAGATGGATAGAATACGACTACTTGCGCCCAGGACAACGGTGACCCGCGGTGTATTTCTCATCGCACCAAAAACATAGGCCGCGATTGTGTTTATCCTCCATTTCAGCGAACGTCAACTTCTGCCCTCCTTTGTGTTGAGTGTTCCCCCGTCGGTCCGGTGGAGTGGTGAATGTCCGGGGTGCCCCGATGGCCTGCCCCTGCCTTGGCCGATTACCCCGATGGCTGTCCAATTACAAAAGTGCACTTACTAATAAACTAGATCATAACACAGTACGATCAAACTCCATATCTCCAACAGTAGGAGGGTGACATCTAAACAATGACAAATTTATAATGACATGTGTATTGGTGTGCTGCTGGTTGTGGTTGATGAGAGAAATTGTAGACAAATTATGAAGCTTTTTTATTTTCTAACCCTCTCTTACAACCCTCCTACTGTGTTATGATCAATTGTGTAATTGATCATATTTCCTCATCTTCTCTGTGCGGTATGCGGATTGACAAATAAGAAGGTGAAGACATGGGAATAGACGAATAAGAAAAGTGACCCACAATTCACATAGATTTTTTGTAGGATGAGTGGCTTCCATGACAAACTCTAAACCCTAAACTCTAAAATCATAAACCTTAAAAAATCCTAAAAAGGTGAGTAGTTTAAGGATCATTTGAATTACCCATATACAATACTGAGTTTAACCACATTGCTGATATCCTTAAAAGCAACTTGGTTTTAGCTTCTCCACCTCCCGGAGTCTTGGGACACGTGGTATGGTTCGCTATCATCCCCGCTGAGATCCCAACCACAGGGATACATCAAATCATGGACAAAAGAAAGGAGAGAGATGTTAGATATGTTGTATATTGAGTAGTAGTGTTAGCTTATAGTCACCTCGGGTGTTAGGATCACCTTCCGTTATTCATGTATATGTATTACTTTGTTCAATTGTGAATACACAGAATATCTCTTTTCCTATCATGAGACACATGGAGACAGTTTTGTAGGGGTCCATGTGAGTAGTGATTTGAAATTTGAAATTCATAACTCCAGCGTTGAAGTTGCTTAGGAGCCAACAATTCTCTGGATTCATGGATCGTAGAAAGTACATCACATCATTTTAGGATTATTCCCCACATCACTACACCGACACTCATTCATTACGGTTCCGTTAAGCGGGCGCTACAAGATTTGAGTGTTGCGGGGGCAGGGATTCGAATGTGTCCAAATGTAGATGTTGTCCAAATGTGTTGGAGATATATGGAAGCATTATGAGTTGTTAATTTTGGGGGGTTACATATGATTAGTTGATGTTTTTGATCTATTATATGGACAGACCCCACCTTACTCCTCTATTATATGTCAGATCTATTTTGCTGTGACTGAAACTTATTTATTATTTGGATCATAAATGAATGGTTTAGATCATTTTAATGGTCTTGAATGGATGGCCATAATCAATTTGGTGGCCATATATGATGAGCACCATAAGAACTTTTTATAATATCAAGTAGATGCTTCAGTAAAGTAAAAATAATTAAGGAAAATTTTCAAAATTAAGGATAGAAAATTTTCAAAATGTACAATTCAGTATAAAAAATGTAGACCTGCTGAATAATATTCATACAATTCCAAAAATTGCCAAAAAAAAACATTAACTTTATGTTATAATGTACAACATTCATGAGTCCAGTATTCAGGAAAACTACAATGCTTTAGCAATCTTGAACACTTGATAAAATATATATAATCCTTTGTATTTACTCAATAAGAACATTGTGAAATTTTACTTCAAAGAACCATTGAATGGAAAGAGATTGAACATGGGTGGTCATTTGTGAAGTATTTTCGCAGCTACTTTATGGATAAACATACAATAAGAACACGGTAAAATTTTACGGCCACGAAAAACATCTGACGCAATGAACAAATGCATTATCTCTGGCTTGCCTCCATCCTCGACATCGTTGTCACGCGCCTGGACACCAGGCGAAGATGCGGGCCATCATAAATTCCATGGGTTCTTCGTCGAGTCCTGTCCGAGACCATGTATCAGCTTGAGCCCCAATTTATGAACAGGGAGGTCCATGCGGAGTTGATGAATTGCACGATTAAATTTACAGGTGCAGTTAATGAAAGGAAGAGCCCTTTTTGATATCATACTAATTCCTAGCATTTCCCATTTTAGTTCAAAATTTATCGGTACACGGTCTCCCACAAAGCAGTCGAGTTTGGGCACTCAGAGCAGTCGTTCAAAATCGGAACTAGTGAATATATGTTGCTCTTGCCTTTTTCGCACTATCCTATCATTATTTATGTTTTGTATTTTGTTATTTATTTTATTTTGTAGTATGTGATCTAGCTTCAAACGAATCTCCCTCTGTAAGGTTCTGTTTGGGATACCGGTGCTGTTTTAAAAGGGAGCAGTGTAAAAGAGAGATGATAAACTGTATTTTCAAAACTGAGAAAAATATTTGGGTAACCTCCGTTTACAGTCATTTCAAAATAGAAAAAATAATGCATCTGTTTGGGAAACCACCATTCCAGTGGCGATTAAAATTAAATGTAGGGTTATAGCCGATCAACTTAATTGCTTTAAACTTTAAATGTAGAGTTTTCTGCACATTTTTTCCACACATTCATCATCACTGAATTGAACTCTGAAACAAAAAAAAATAATGAGTGAGGTCGGTGCCGGACTCTGTGTCTACTCCGATTTCTCAATAAAATGAAATAGTCAGTAATGTCACAGTAATGACTGAGTTCCAAAAACAGAACTTTGAAAAAATTCTCCCCTAAAAGGATTTGCACTTCTACGCAGCTATAAACTTCATATAAAAAGGAAATAAGTAATTGAATCACACGCATTATTCTTTACCTTCCAACTGAACAATACCACCAGAGATTATTAGATTAGTATTTTTAGGATAAAAAAGAGAGAAGCAATGACATGGACATCCAAACTTCAACTTGGGTCAATAGCCGAAGTAGCCCAACAATCAAGGACGATGGGGTCATGACAGTTGCTCCATTTCCTAGGAAGCACCGGTATAGGTACAAGTACGAGGTACGATACGTATCCGGTACGGCGGCATGACAAAATTTTAGAAACAAGGATACGTGTACGACGCAATACGTTTTATGAAAGTCTGATTTCTGTATATACAGAAATTCAATTCTGCTGTATATACAAAAATTCAATTCTGCTATATATACATAAATTCAAATTCAAATTCAATTCAGCTGTAATTATGAAATCATGAGGAGAAGAAGGATCTTTCAATTCTGCTGTAATTCTGAAATCATGAGAAGAAGACAACTGCACCACAAAGTTAATCAAGCTCGTTGGTGTTTCATCCTCTGTAGCCGCCGCCAATTCGTCCTACCACCTTTTCAAGTAACTTCAAATGTTATAATTGTCATGCTTAGGTCACAGAACTCATTGCAGTCATCGTACAAAATACAAAGCTCTCAGTCTATAAGGTGACGGAAGTAATTGCAGAGACAACTGCACCACAATGTCAATCAAGGAGCTTCTTAGTAGATTAGTGCATGAAAGGTCAGTGCTCTAAATTTGTATTGAAGAATTTAAAAGAAAGCAATCATTTCAATTGTTTTACTGAGTTCTTTGTCCTGCATAACGTTTTGGATTGACGAACTAAAATCCCATTTCTATTAGACTCTTGCTAACATATTCTGATGCAAATTTTCTTGATGTATTGTATGGATGTAAGTGTTGGTTAACCAAGTTGGGCTGAAGAAAATAAAATTTTAGTGAGTTAAATGTATGTTTTTGGATTTTGTTTGGTTTTGTTATTTGCAACGATAGCATTTAGGTCCTTCTTAACCATAATCTTATGATATATTTTTGTAGTATTCATGTCATTGGTTGAGATTGTGAGAATTATCATAACCAAAATGGCTTCATCCAGATTAAGGTTGCGTTTGGCGTGGCTTATTTGCTCCGATGAGGTTGGACAAAAACGTCATTGTCATATAATGTATGTTTGGTATGACAAATGTTACAACCGTTACCAAAAAAAGAAACTAGTTTGGGGCATAAGATTTTGTTATGACAATGACGTTTTTGGCCAACCTCACCGGAGCAAATAAGCAGCGCCAAACGCAGCCTAACAGTCCTTCTGAACCAACTTTTTCATATTCTCATGTCTAATAGTCATGCATTGATGCGGGTGAATGCATATTATAATTTTAAGTCTGGGGGTGACTCTGATGAAGAGCTAGAATTGGAATCCATGGATCACAGCTCAGCAAGCAGCAGTTGAAAGCGGTTTTGGTATAGAAGACAGTATGTTTGTTGATCCGACATAAACCTTGTATATGTCCTGAAAATTTAAGTATTTATTGTTGTTTAACTTTAAAACATAATAATTTTTTGTTTTAAAGATTTTGTTTGTTCTATTCTTCGTCTATGTTTATGTAGTATGCTCAGTTTTTTTGTTCTGACCATATATATTTATTCTAAGATATCTACATCATTCTTTACAGATTAGTTACAGCCCTTTGGAATAGGTTCGGGCATATGGGCGTAGCCCGCTTGCCGCCCGACGAGTGTTGCGTGCCGACGAAGGTTGTCGTCCGACTAGTGTTGCCGCCCGCTGTTTTATGCCCCGGCATATGATCATTTTATTAATATATACTTTTTAACTTTATTTTCATCTGTATATTTCTCCAAATTTTTTTTTAGTAGCAAAGTTTATATTAGTGCTCCTGTTTTGCCACACATAAAGGCACATAATAGTCTTTATACCTCCTAACTTGAGCAGTAAACTTTCTTATTTATGTATGACCTACTTATGAACTCTCCTAGCACTTATGTCAGCATCGAGCCACTACAGATAACCGAGCAAAATAGACGCGGTTAGGGCCTAGGAAAAAAGTAGCCGCAAAAGAGTATAGTCGACTACTCAATCTACAGAAAGAAATCATTCGACGACAATCCAAGAAAAGACAGACAGCAACATACAATCAAGTAAAGTTCAAGGGCTTGAGCGTTAACAAGAAGACGATAGGAGAAAGCAAAGAATTGAAGTCCTTGGAAGCAAAATCAACACAAGAACAAGTAGCCTGAAAGGTTTTTCGACTAAAACGATCAGTTCTGAATTAAACAAGTCATCACAACCAATGAGGTCGATACCAATCTAGTCGATGGAGAAGCTAGTAACAAAGAGAGCTTGAGATTCTCGTTGCAAAACTTGTTCATCATAATTGTTTAACTCTTTTATTTGAATCGTAATTATTTATAACTATCCACTTAACTTACTGCGTGTTTATCTAAAAACAAAGGAGCTTCGATGTTGAGAGAGTCGAAATTAAACGAAGTTAAAGAAAACTAGAAATTGGGTATCAATCCTATAAAATAAAGCTTGGGAGAGATTCCAGGAAACATTGGTTTCAAAGAATAAAGATACATAGTTTCAATGAAGAACTATAAGGAGGAAGAATCATTCTTAGGCCTTCAAAACTTTCTGAGGAAAAAATGCAGAACCAAGAATGAGAAAACATTGTTGATCTCATATCACAGATCAATCTTCTTCAAAAATAAACAGTACATTGGAGTTCTCAAAATCACAGCGAAGAAAACGGTAAGATGCATGAAGATCATACTTTTTGCTCGAAAGAACAGATACTATATACAGTTTGGATTGAAGTTGGACAATCCTAAGAATATAATTCTGCTGATTATATTTTGATTTCCTGGCAAATTTCATCTCCTTGAGCTCTCAATTATAGTCATTAAACACATCTTCTAGTAATAATAAATCATATAAAAAGTATCTGAACCACTAAATCCAGCAGAGAACATGAATTACAACTGAAGAAATTGAAAGAGCAAATAAATTGTGTTAATACAGAAGAGTTTTTTTGCATTGAAAGAAATTTATACATAGAAAAGAAATTTATACATAGAAAAGAAATTTAAGTAGAAAACAATTTAAAAAATGAACAAATGAAATGATTGATGGAGAAATAATGCAGATGCTGAGTACTGGTTTCTGCTGGTCCGCCTACTCAACAACAATGGTGAGGAAAGGAGGCCCATCAATCGCATCTGAAGAAGAAGAAGAAGAATGACAGGAATCAATCCCTTGAGCCGCAACAGGAGGGGGGTGAAAAGGAACGGAGAAGGTCTTCCCGCCAAACTTCAATGACTTCAACTTCCGAGGCGGCGGCGGAGCTGCAGTTCGAACTGGACTTTCCGGGAAAGAACTCTCCTCCTCCTCCTCCTCCTCCTCCTCTGCAGCAGCTTTCATCTCCTCCTCTGTCTCCTCCCTGATGGTGAAAAGAACCCACGGAGGGCCCCAGCAGTTCTCTTCCGCAGCCACCACGCTCTCCTCCTCCTCTTCTTCTTCTTCTCCTCCAGAGGTG
Source organism: Dactylorhiza incarnata (assembly GCA_033032865.1). Taxonomy (NCBI): domain Eukaryota; kingdom Viridiplantae; phylum Streptophyta; class Magnoliopsida; order Asparagales; family Orchidaceae; genus Dactylorhiza; species Dactylorhiza incarnata. The sequence continues at coordinate 1,929,858 of JAWHQI010000281.1, forward strand.
GATTCCTCATGACGATCCACCGTTATGAACACTGAGCTGCAGATTTCGCAGGGATCGGCAGCAGTTGAGCTCGGCGGCGAGGATGCTCTGTTCTTCTTCGAGTAGAGAAAGCGAAGAAGAATGTCTCTTCCTGGTTTCCTGCACACTTCCAATAAACCTCTGCTTATAGCTCTCTTCATCCACCAGAACAGCCAATACAACGCCACCATTAACGCCACTACCAGGCAGAAGCATGCGCCGGTCAGCCCCATCTCTAACCTGCTCAAACTTCTCATCTTCCCACAAAAGATCGCAAAGCACTTCCCAAAATGAAAAAGAAATTAAACTCTCATCCAGAAATTCTTCGCAAGAGACAACCACTGCGGAGCGCTCGCAATAAGGTTGATGAGTGAAAGCGTTCATGGCCATTGCGGCTTTATGATCCGCCCGAACTGCTCGCTGGAGAAGGAGAAAGTTCGTTGCCGAATTTCAAAATTCGAACCAGGCTCGCTCTCCGGAGAAGAAGGAGACTTCGAATGCTCACCGAATTTCAGAATTCGAAATTTCAGAATTCGACCAGTGGCGCTCCCTGCTCCTCGAACGGAAACTGAAAAGTTCGGTGTCCGCTCCCATGACATCAGAGAAAAAGTGACCTTTTATCATTATAACTATTTTTAACGCCGTTACTTTTTGTTGACGGAACGTTTAAAAGGAGAACCCTATCTCGCTAATTATTCTCCTCCCTCCTTAATAGTTTTATCGTAAGACTGAATACTTATCTTTATTGGGATTTATTATGTGAGCATATTTTGAATTAATGCATTATTATTTAAATTTATTAAGATTACTACTTATCTAAATTACTCTATCTTAACAGTTTTAATTATAAATAAATTAATATTGATATCTTGATTTATTTCAGGAACATATTTTGAATTACTTTTAAGTGTATAATTAGATTGAATTAATATTTCAGCTATCATCGACCCTTCTAAATCAATAATTGTTGACCACGTCATAATACAATGCGCACAATAAGTCCATTTTGATCTCATGTGCCTAGTGTGATATAATTCGCACTTCCAACCATCACTTGTTGCCTTATTATGCATGGAGATTGCCAGCGGCAGAGATACTATCGCTCAGTGCATGATAATTTCTCGGATCACTCGCATATTAATTAAAAGATATTATTCAAGTGAGATATTTTTTATTAATTATATTTAAATTTTAATTTTAATTTTTATACCATTATGCTGGGCGGTCACGCTCAGCATTAAATGATCTGCATAGTTTTACAGTTGAGCAACGCCCAGCTGATTGTGCCCCAACGAGAACCAGACAAAATCCTGGTGCCCGGGCAGAACTGGGCTCGACCCAGCCCGAGCTCTGGTCAAATAAGGGGCCTGGCGAGCCCCCTTAGGCCTGGTCTAGGCCTGACTCAGGCCTAACCGAGCCCGGGCCTAACCGGGCTCAAACCTGAGCAGACTCGGTTCCGCCATCAGGAGTCGGCGAGAACTCCCCGGGGCAGAGGGCAGGCAAGGAGGCAGCTGCCGAGGCGCCAGGGCGAGATCTCGTTGTGTGGGAGGTCTTCCCCAGCCCGACGAGTGCCATCCAGGCGAGTGGGATTCCGACGAGTGGGATCCAGGCGAGTGGGATTCCGACGAGTGGGATTCCGACGAGTGGGATTCCGGCGAGTGGGATCCAGCAAGGATGACCCCGTCCAGCACCTGCAGTGGTTCGAGGATATGGTCTCCCTCAGACCCATGCCAGACGCATTCAATTGCCGACTCTTCGCAACCACCTTGAAGAAAAACGCAAGGGGCTGGTTTCACCTAGCTCCCGAGAGGGTCGATATATGCGTTCGAAGATCTGCGTCGTAGCTTCCTGCTTCATTTCTCGACCTCAAAGAAGAGGAAGAAGGATGTCGAGGCGCTCTTCAAGATCAAGCAAGGGCCAGAGGAGTCGCTAGCCCATTATGTGGACAGATTCCAGGAGGAAGTCCTGCTCGTTCAGGAGGTACCCAGGTTCACCCTCCAGTTGCCTTTACAGTGGGGCTGCGGGAAGGATTCTTTAAGATGAACCTGAAGCGGAAGCCCCCTTATCCTTGGAAGAGTTGATGGAAAGGGCGGCGGAGGAGATCATAGGGGAGGCAGCCAACCCGGAGTTCGCGAAAAGGTTGGCGAAGCTGAGTGAGCCGGAAACGAGGCAGCAGGAAGTCAGGAGGATGGACGAGGGGAGGGATCCAGAGCCGGGGTAGAGGCAGGGCCCGAGGCCACTCCCTCCCCCCCCCCCCCCCCCCCCCCCCCCCCCCCCCCGCCTCAACACGCCATGGCGATTGGCCGGGGAAGAGGGAGGAGAGCCAGAAAAGCAGAAAGAAGAGGAAGACGAGGGGGCAGGGTGGCGTTACCCTACTGTGACTTCCACCAGGAGGAAGGTCATGCGACGACCAACTGCCCAGAGTTTTTGGAAATGATGGGGACGAGGGATCCGATGCAGCAACAACAACAACCGATGACAATTGAGGAGGTCCATGCCTGGGAGGAGGAGATGAATGAGAGGCAAAAGGGATATCCTGAGCTAAGCGGTGAGGACTTGGAAATATTTCTATCCTTGAATTTCAACAGTAAAAATGTGTTTTCGAACTTTATTTTTCTTTTATGAATGGGTGGTGTCAATTCATAAGATGGCGACGCTTGAAATGTACATAACCCCGATGCTGACCCGCTGAACAGGCTCCACCAAGCTGGCAGGGTCGTAGGATCGCTCGGTGGCAGGAAGGTTTCAAAAGGTACATTACCCCGATGATGACCCGCTGATCAGGCTCCACCAAGCTGGCAGGGTCGTAGGATCGCTCAGAGGCAGGAAGGTTTCAAAAGGTACTTAGCCCTGATGCAGACCCGCTGACCAGGCTCCACCAAGCTGGCAGGGCCTTAAGATCGCTCGGTGGCAAGAAGGTTTCAAAAGGTACTTAGCCCCGATGCTGACCCGCTAACTAGGCTCCACCAAGCTGGCAGGGTCGTAGGATCGCTCGGTGACAGGAAGGTTTCAAAAGGTACTTAGCCCTGATGCTGACCCGCTGACCAGGCTCCCACCAAGCTGGCAGGGTCGTAGGATCGCTCGGTGGTAGGAAGGTTTCAAAAGGTACATAGCCCCGATGCTGACCCGCTAACCAGGCTCCACCAAGCTGGCTGGGTCGTAGGGTCGCTCAGTGGAAGGAAGGTTTCAAAAGGTACATAGCCCCGATTCTGACCCGCTGACCAGGCTCCACCAAGTTGGCAGGGTCGTAGGATTGCTCGGTGGCAGGAAGGTTTCAAAAGATACTTAGCTCCAATGCTGACCCGCTGACATGGCTCCGACCAAGCTGGCAGGGTCGTAGGATCTCTTGGTGGCATGAAGGTTTCAAAGGGTATTTAGCCCCGATTCTGACCCGCTAACCAGGCTCCCACCAGAGCTGGTAGGGTCGTAGGATCACTTGGTGGCAGGAAGGTTTCAAAAGGTACTTAGCCCCGATGCTGACCCGACTGACCAGGCTCCCACCAAGATGGCAGGGCCGTAGGATCGCTAAGTGGCATGAAGGTTTCAAAAGGTACTTAGCCTCGATGCTGACCCGACTGACCAGGCTCCCACCAAACTAGCAGGGTCATAGGATCGCTCGGTGGCAGGAAGATTTCAAAAGTTACTTAGCCTCGATGTTGACCCACTGATCAAATTCCCACCAAGCTGACAGGGCCGTAGGATCGCTTGGTGGCATGAAGGTTTCAAAAGGTACTTAGCCCCGATGCTGACCCGTTGACCAGGCTCCGACCAAGCTGGCGGGTTCGTAGGATCGCTCGGTGGCATGAAGGTTTCAAAAGGTACTTAGCCCCGATGCTGACCCGACTGACCGGGCTCCCACCAAGCTGGCAGGGTCGTAGGATCGCTTGGTGGCAGGAAAGTTTCAAAATATAGTTGGCTTGGTGCAGACCCGACGACCAGGCTCTCACCTAGATGGCAAAGGACGGGCAGCCCACGGGAATAGGTGAACTTCACTTAGCACGGGAAGGAAGCAAAGGGGGGGGGGGGGGGGGGTGAGTGAAGTACTGCGAGCTACTCGTCGGCCGAGATCTCGCCCACTTGCCAATGTAATTCCGCTCGACAATTGGGAGGTGAGTCTCGCGCGAGCAGTGGTAAGGTCTGCCATTTGATCTAAGGTGAGTTGAGCCAGGCGGGTGATCAGGGTCTCTACCGACGCATGGCTATACAAAAATTGGCAGACGGACGAATGAGGCATTTGAGCAAGCGCTAGGTAGCGGAATGAGAAGAAAATGGTCATACCCCAAAGGCTAAAAGGGAAGCAGGCGAGTGTCGGCTCCATCGGGCACTCGCCCGAGAGGTGTAAGGATAGCATGCGAGTGCCGGCTCCATCAGGCACTCGCCCGAAAATGAAAGGGAAGCAGGCGAGTGTCGGCTCCATCAGGCACTCGCCCGGAAATGAAAGGGAAGCAGGCGAGTGCCGGCTCCATCAGGCACTTGCCCGAAGATGAAGGGGAAGCAGGCGAGTGCCGGATCCATTAGGCAGACAAGTGCTGGATCCATCAGGCACTCGCCCAAATGTGTAAGGATAGCAGGCGAGTGCCGGCTCTATCAGGCATTCGCCCTGAAATGAAAGGGAAGCAGGCGAGTGCCGGCTCCATCAGGCACTCGCCCGATGATGAAAGGGAAGCAGGCAAGTGCCGACTCCATCAGGCACTCTCCCAGAGATGAAAGGGAAGCAGGCGAGTGCCGGCTCCATCAGGAACTCGCCCCAGAGGTGTAAGGATAGCAGTCGCGTTGAAGCCAGGAAAATCCCGGCTCCAAAATTCGGATCAATGCAGCCGGAGGCTACTCGCCCAATGATCAAACTCCACGGCTCAGATAGCTAAAATAGGAGAGAGAAAACTACTATAAGCACACCCCAAGTGCTTCAGCAGGGAGGTCCCACCACATACCCAGAAGTTTGGGAGAAACTTCCCCTCCGCAACCAAAAGTTAGGCGAGATACTAGACGGGCATGTACATGGCGAGTATCCAGCTTGGGGGGACCTCGACCACTTACAAAAAATATCATTTCTAGTACCTCTGGGGGTTTATTTATAGAGAAATTTTTGGGGGAGGGGGGATCTAGACGAGTATACTGCCTCTGCTCGTGAGTTACAAGGGCTACTCACCCATACTCGCGAGGTACTCGCCCAAGCTCGCCTCTTGCTCGCCCAAGCTCGCCCTTGCTCTCCCTTGCTCGCCTCTTGCTCGCCCAAGCTCGCCCTTGCTCTCCCTTGCTCGCCTCTTGCTCCCCCAAGCTCGCCCTTGCTCGCCCATGCTCGCCTATTGCTCGCCCAAGCTCGCCCTTGCACGCCCAGCGAGGTCTGCGAATAGGCGTCTCTTTAGGAATTTTTGATCTCGACGAATTACGGGTTATACAAGGCGAGTGACGGCTCCATCAGGCACTCGCCCTGAAATCAAAGGGAAGCAGGCGAATGCTGGCTCCATCGGGCACTCGTTCGGAGATGAAAGGGAAGCAGGCGAGTGTCGGCTCCATCAGGCACTCGCCCCAGTGGTGTAAGGATAACAGGCGTGTGCCGGCTCCATCAGACACTCGCCCGGAAATGAAAGGGAAGCAAGCGAGTGCCAGCTCCATCAGTCACTCGCCCGGAGACAAAAGGGAAGCAGGCGAGTGCCGGCTCCATCAGGCACTCGCCCAGAGGTGTAAGGATAGCAGGCAAGTGGCGGCTCCATCAGGCACTCGCCCAGAAATGAAAGGGAAGCAGACGAGTGCCGGCTCCATCAGGCACTCGCCCGGAGATGAAAGGGAAGTAGACGAGTGTCGGCTCCATCAGGCACTCGCCCAGAGGTGTAAGGGAAGCAGGGGAGTGCCGGCTCCATCAGTCCCTCTCCCGGAGTGGTATGTGGTCTAGCTCCAATCTTTTTGAACCACGGGTTCTCCATTGTTCTTTCTGACCTCGTGCCGAGTCCAAAAAAAGTGGGGATTGTGTATAACCCGTAATTCGTCGAGATCAAAGAAGATCGAGGGCAGATTAAAAGATCTCGCCCACCTGGGGCGAGTAGAGAGGATCTCGCAGGATGCTAGCTCGGCAAAATCTCGGGTTGTAGTCTTCGCATGGCCCTAGAAGCGGGCAAGGGCTCGCCGCCTCACAACAAGCGGGACGTGAGGGCGAAGCGCACAAGGGCTCGCCGCCTCGCGGTGAGCGGGCCGCGAGGGGGGGTCTTCGGGCCAGGCTGATCCGTGCGAGTGTAATGCGAGAGCAAAACAGCTGTGGGCTCGGCGCTTTTGGGGTGCGTTTAACAGTGGCGAGGAAAGGAAGGGCTCGCCGCCTAGCGCAAGCGAGCCAGGCAGGTGTGTATGACATCAGGGGGCTAGCGAGCGGTGCCCTCATGGGCCACTCGCAGCGGGTGGTCAGGTGAGTGGTGCCTTCACGGACCACTCGCCCAGAGGGATCCGAGGGTAAAATTACCTATATACCCTTGGTGGTCTGCCCATAGCCTCTTAAAATAACAGAGTTTGGTTGTTAGCAGACCATTTTGGGGTGCGTTTAGTAAAACCAAAAGGGGGATTCCCGTTATTAGCAAATCGGACTGGAAAACTATATATAGACCTTGAAGGGCACCTTTGGAGAGGATTTCAATTCCAATTCTTGGCTTCCTCCTCCTTAGGTTATTTGGTTAGCTCCTCAGGCTCTCCAGGGGTGCCCAGCTTCTGCTTTGGCTTGGGAGGGGAAGCGCTCTAAAGATCTTCCGGGTGTGTGGTGGGACCTCCGCGTTGTGGCCAAGGGTCTGTGTCTAGCTTTAAGTCTCCGACCAGGTTTCCCTTTGGGAGCAGTAGGTGCTAGCTGCCCCCCTTTACAGGGGTCTGAACTCCTCGTTGGTCCAGATACTGGTTTCAACAACGAATGCGGTTGATGCAAGATACCACAGGCTATTTGGGCTGAAGGAGGCGAAGTTCCTACAGAACTTAGATTCAGTGAAGGCGGAAATGACTCACACTGGAAGGTGGGTTCGTGATTCTGGGCACGTGAATTTCTACATGGTATCAGAGCTACGAAAGTTTTAGCTGGACTAAGTTCTTTCGTTTGCTATTATCCGAATTTCTTATCAATAGAAGGCAGTTGTAGTTCCCGTGGTTCTGGATTGATATGCACACACATAAATTTCAAGAAGTGGAATTCATGCTTGGAGAGTTACTTGTTTGGAGAAGATCTGTGGACGTCGTTGGTGGAGGTGCACAGACAGAGGTAGTGCTAACCAAGACGAAATCTCGGGAAGTTAGGGCATGGAAGAAGATGAACGCGAAAGCGGAGTTCACTCTAAAAATGACTGTCTCAGCTGACTTGTTCGACCACATCATATGGTGCAATTCGGCGTCAGAGATTTGGGCGCCCTTGATGGTTTGTTCAACAAGAAGAATATGACAAGACTGCAGTTTTTGGAAAACAAGTTGGCGAAGGCAAAATTAAGGAGTGCTTTTCATCTCGATTTATTTCCTAAAGATGAAGAATCTTTGCGCAAAGATTATCACATTTGATCCAGAAGAGCCAATTTCTAATGCTAAGTTGAAGAGACATATTATCAGGTGGTTGCGGAAGGAATATCAATTTTTTGTCGCAACAGTGCATGGATGAACTACTCAACCGTCTCTGATGGAGTTGAAGAATCTCTTGGCATCTCAGGAGAGTTTGGCTAGACAAATGACATGGGTGTCTATCTCTAGTGAAGGCAGTGACGTTCTGTACACTGGGAAGAAAAAACACTGGGATAGAAAGAAGAAGTGGAATGACGGAGAAGGTCTTTCTACCTCATATAGAGAGGGTGGTGCAAATTTCCCTCCTAGGAATGATGGAGGAAAGAGAGGGATGTCAGGTGCTTCATATGCAACTTGGTTGGACACTACAAGCGTGATAGTAGAGTCAACCTCACACCGGGTCATATAGCAGAGAAGGAGGAAGGTACAAAGGAAGACGAAGATTGGGGGAGGTGTTGCCTTGTGGAGAAGATCTCCGATGTGGATGCCTTGGCCTCTGTTAACTTCGAAGATGGATCGTCGATTCTATATACGGACATCAACTTACTGGTGATGGGTTCAAGTTCTCATCTTTGTGGAAGTATGAATGATGTGATGTTATTGTGACGGAGAACAACACAGCCCATTCCATGGAGCTGGAGGGGTCTGTAAAAGTTGGCAGTGATAAGAGTGCACTCACGCTGAAGAGGGTGTATCATGTATTCATGTGCCACGTATGAAGAAAAATTTGTTTTCAGTGACGAATGTGGTTGATGCAGGGTACCACATGCTATTGGGGCCGAAGGAGGTGAAGTTCCTACGGAACTTAGATTCGGTGAAGACGGAGGTGACTCAGACTGGAAGGCGGGTACGTGATCATGGACACGTGAATTTCTACAAGTTTTTGGCAAAATTTGTGTATGTGGGCCATATCTTCAAATTTGAGGATGAGGTCGTTGCGATCGTGACACATGGCAGAGCAACAAATATATATCGTGCGCCTATTTTTGAACCACCCATAATATCCAAGTGAGCATTTTCGTGCGCAGTCCGAAGTTTTCCATATTCTGTCTTTTTGCATGCCAGGAGTTGTGTGCATTTTCCTAGAACCCTAGAAGGTTGACCATTGATCAAGAGGGATGACGTTATCTAAGGCAGTTGGAATTCATTAGGAGCTCGCCTCTTCAGTAATCAGCTCGCTAGACAACTCTTCTAAGGCTCACTGGCTCGCGTCACCTGAAACCCTTGAGCTAACGCGCAAGCTTCCTTCCTTAAAAGTGCGGACTTAAGCATGAAGGAGCTTGCCATCTAGCTCGCCCGGATGGAACCATGCTCGCCAACGAGCTATCCTTTCAAGCGACTCCGACATAATGAGCCCGCCCAGATGGAGCCTGGCTCAAGAGAAATAGAGGGGTACCCATCAATAATGGAGAAACTCCGTTATTTGCATCCCAGATTTCCTATAAAATAGAGGGGTACCCATCAATAGTAATGGCTCTTCTCGAAGCTTAATTATTGTTTTATGTATGTTGAACCTATGTTGGATGATATTTGGATTTCGCGCCCAAGGTTTGATAGAATTTTTTTGCTTGAGTTTCTCATGTATTCGTCCCCCTTTGGTTGCCCCAAATCAAAGGATTAACACGGGCATGTAGCGGGTCATACCGAGTTAGATCAAGTTAATGGGATAAGAGACATTGCTCAGGCCCACCCTAGTCAACTTGACGGTCGGGATGAATATGCATAACCAAAACTCGTGATCGATTAAAATACACAAGAAATTTTAGAGATATTTACACGCATAGCGTACTCCAGAATGTAATTGGCCCGACCCGCACCAACTTTAGTTACCAACCCGACTTTTATTTCCCAAACTCGTACTTTTGTGTTGGGTCAATCTGTTCGACGGATTCTTTGCCTCACACCCAGATTTACACTTAGCAAAAAGGTCGATGGTATCGTAGAGAAAGATAAGGATGACATTAAGTCATCGTGCTCTTTCTTGACGGAGTGACACGTCATAGGAGACATGCAGACAAATGGTTGCGATTTGTAAGGGTGGCAAAGTGAATCAAGGCAATGAATTGTGAATTCACTCTTCATTGGTTCAATTCCCAGTGCTCTTTCGTCATATTATTTCGATTTCAAAAAATTTGGTTCTTGATGTTCCTATTGAGCGACAAAGTATAAAATATCACTATAATTGTTGAGGTGTTGGAGATGACAAATTCAGGAACGGATACGTCAGTTGTGCTGGTAGGCGTCGACGCGCCTGCTGGAGAGGACACAAATGTTGTTGTGCTCGTCTACTGGCGTAGAGTCCGTTGCACGCTTGCGGGAAGCGAAAAAGCAGGCATATCAAAATGGCAGCGGCTTCGTAGAAGGGGGGCATACATCGTCTTCCTCTCGTCAAAAAAACTTTTGAAGGCCTCCATCTTATCAGAGTCGTTTCACTCTCATCCGGCTACCGTTTTTGACGTGTAAGTAGTCAAAACTCATTGCCTCGACGAGAGGAATCTAAATTTACTAATGATTTTGCAAAATTCATGGGGGAACCCGAGCCCCCGCCGGCTCTCCCCTAGATCCGCCCGTGACTGCAATGAGATTGACTCTAGTGTTAATTCAAGCTCCTGCATTACGAAAAGTTATCGGCAGACCGCATAATGAATTGAAAATTCAATTCACATTATGCATAATTTGTTTTATGTTTGTATAAGCTTCAATATAATAATACATTAATTTATACAAAAACATTCTTGATTATTGCTAGGCACATGAAAAACACATTCATAATTATTGTATAAGAGAAGATTATACCTTATAATAATGCTGGAGATATATGTTGTTGGGAATGCGAGCAAATAATCTCGACCAGAGCACCTGTTGCAATTCGAGCAAGCACATGTGCGACCGCGTTCAGCGGTATGCAAATATACAAAAGAAATAGCAATGCGGAAATAATAAAAGCACACAGAAAATTTTAACGTGGAAACCCAAATGGGTGAAAAACCACGGGACGATCGGAGTCCAACCCGGAAAGCCGCCACTAAAAGTGTGTGAAAAATTCACACGCACGAATTACAGACTTTCCCACCACCGATCCACAAAGGATCTCCACTCCTCCACCACAAACACGATCCACAAAGGATCTACACAACCACGATCCAAACCGGATCTACACCACAAACTTCTTCTCCAACAATTCACACAAATCACAGTTTGCAAGAAGAAAAATACAAGAGGCGTAAGGAGTTGTTACCCGGACGGATTGAATAATCCGTCCCAACGTCGAAGATGACGTTCTCCAAAAACCACGAAGAAGACCGGCTATGCGTAGCCCCTTTCTCCTCCGTCTTCAAACTCCAAGTCACGAACACGAAGGTCGGCAACACCTCCCTTCAAACTCCAACCTGCTACAGTCCTCTCCAACACTCCAACAACAGGCAGCAGTCCTCTACACCAACAGTAGGCGGCGGTTAACTTCTCCCAGGAGGATGGAATCTCTCCTCCAACACAGCAATGGCCGGATCTGCTCCAACAGGCGGCAACCCTCCTTCACAGAACCAGGCGGCAGAATACGAGAGAGTGAGAGGAGGAGGGCGGCAGATCTTCTCCAGTAGATGCACGGGAGAGAGGAGAGGGAGAGATAGGGCTGCGGCAGTTTTTAGATCGTGAATAAGAGGGGGAGAGTGAAATTAGGTTTTATATAAAATTATATAAAAAATTCTCTTTCTTTTGGCTGCCCCCCCCCCCCCCCCCCCCCCCCCTCACTTGGATATCCGCACCCCACATTTTTATTATATGTGCCTATTTGAAATCACGAGCCGCACTTAGCGTGCCTGGTGGTTTTTACCGCCTCGGATGGGAAACACACCCATCAAATCTCCCCCTTCACATCGAGGCGGAAGAAACCGCCATCCCGGCGATTCCAACGCAATGCTCAAACTTCCCCCTTGGCACAGTCTTGGTCAGCATGTCTGCCCCATTGTCATCAGTGTGCACCTTCTGAAGAGAGAGCTCCTTCTGCTCCAGGACATCTCGTATCCAATGATACCGAGTGTCGATGTGCTTCGACCTCGAGTGAAATGTGGGGTTCTTCCCCAGATGAATAGCGCTTTGACTGTCACACAGGAGTGTGTATCGGTCCTGAGTGAAACCAAGTTCTTTGATGAACCTCTTCATCCAAAGCAACTCCTTTCCAGCCTCAGTAACCGCAATAAACTCCGCCTCCGTAGTGGACAGTGCAATGCACTTCTGCAGTCTCGACGCCCACGAGACAGCTCCCCCTGCAAATAGAATCATATATCCGGACGTCGACCTCCTGGAGTCTACATCTCCAGCCATGTCAGCATCAGTATAGCCCAACAACTCTGGCTCACTGTCCCCAAATCTCAGCGTCAAATCTGACGTCCCCTGCAGGTATCTCAGTATCCACTTCATTGCGCTCCAATGCTCTCTCCCATGATTGGAGAGATCTACTAACAGTCTCAACCGTATGCGCAATGTCTGGACGAGTGCACACCATCGCATACATGAGGCTCCCAACTGCAGATGCATACAGAACCTTCTGCATAACCTCGATCTTCTCGGGTGTGCTGGGGCACTGATCAGCGGTAAGCCTGACGTGAGCTACAAGAGGCACGCTCGCCTTCTTCGCCTGATCCATATCAAATCTCTGCAACACCTTGCGGATGTACCGCTCCTGTGATAACCAAATCAATCTGGCTCCCTTGTCTCTGCGAATGTGCATCCCCAAAATGGTCTTCGCAGCACCCAGATCTTTCATCTCAAAAGTAGAACTCAACTGTCGCTTCAACCCAGCAATGCGAGCAGTGTTCCTCCCGACGATCAACATGTCGTCTACATACAGTAGCAGAATGATGAAATCCTCTGGATCATACTGCTTGATGAACACGCAGTGGTCAAGGGTAGTCCTCCTGAAGTCGATCTCCCTCATGAAAGAATCAAACTTCTTATATCATTGTCGCGGGGCCTGCTTCAGGCCATATAGACTCTTCTGCAAGCGGCACACCAGACCTTCCTTCCCTCTAACACTGAAGCCCTCGGGCTTCTCCATGTATAGCTCCTCGTCAAGATCGCCATGCAGAAAGGCGGTCTTGCCGTCCATCTGCTCAATCTCCAAATCAAGCCTCGCAGCGAGGCCAAGGACAACACGAATAGATGACATCTTCACCACATGTGAGAAGATCTCATCGAAGCCAATGCCTTGTCGCTGTCCAAAACCTTTCACCACCAGCCTGGCCTTGTATCTGGGAGGTGTGGAGGAATCTCCCTGCTTCACCCTGAAAATCCAACGATTCTTCAAGGCCTTCTTGCCCTTAGGGAATCTCACCAAGTCATACGTGTGGTTCTTCTGCAGCGACTGCATCTCCTCATGTATAGCAGCCATCCACTGGCGCTTCTCAGCACTCTCCACTGCCTCATCATAACTCTCAGGCTCCCCCGCATCAGTCAACAGAATGAACTCTAAAGCAGAGTATCTAGCGGATGGGTGACTGACACGATCTGATCTCCGCAAGACAGGCTCAGGGGCGGGTGTAGGCACATCATCAGTAATGTCCTCAGCGACTCCTGGTTCACCATCAGTGGTGATATCATGATCCGGAAGGGTATCAGTACCCTGTGCTGGCTCAGGCTCAGTAGCCTCCTCAGTCTCGTCATCTCCAACCACAGGTGACTCTGCAGCAGTGCGAGAGTCAACCTCAAACTCAACAGCCCCCTCAGGATCACCAACAGTCTGATCCTCACAGAAAATAGCATCACGGCTACGTACAAGCTTCTTCTCAACTGGATCAAAGAATCTGTACCCAAACTCTCCACTGTAACCGTACCCCAAGAAAATACATTGTCGGGTCTTCGAATCCAACTTCGATCTCTCGTCTCTGGGAACGTGCACAAAGGCTTTGCAGCCAAATACCCGCAAGTGACTGTAAGAGGGGTCTTTCCCATACCAGACCCTATCGGGGACATCCTCCTGTAATGTTGAACTCGGCGAGAGGTTGATGACATGTGCTGCAGTAAGAAGAGCCTCGCCCCAAAACATCCCTCGCAGCTTCGACTCAGATAGCATGCACTGAATCCTCTCCATCAGTGTCCTGTTCATCCTCTCAGCTACGCCATTTAGCTGCGGCGTCTTCGGCGAGGTCTTCTCATGTCGGATACCATGGTCCCTGCAGTACTCATCAAAGGGACCAATGTACTCTCCCCCGTTGTCGGACCTGATGCACTTCAGTCTCTTCCCAGACTGTCTCTCCACCTCAGCGTGGAATCTCCTGAAAGTGTTGAGGACCTGATCTTTGGTCTTGATAGCATAGACCCAAAGCTTCCTCGAATGGTCGTCAATGAAAGTAACAAAATATGAAGCTCCTCCTCTAGTCTGGACCTTCAGAGGTCCGCAGACATCAGTGTGAACTAGCTACAATGGCTCAGACCTCCTGGTGGACGTGTGGCTGTGAAATGAAATCCTGTTCTGCTTCCCAGCCATGCAGTGGTCGCACCTCTCTAAGTGATCCCCAGAAATATCACTAATCAGCTTCTTCTTCGCTAGGCATCCCAAACCCTTCTGGCTAATGTGTGCCAGCCTCCTGTGCCATAAGGAAGTGGATGTCTCATCCCTGACGGAGTTGGCCTGAGCAGCTTCAGGCCTCCCCTCCATATAGTACAGTCCAGAATCTCTATATCTTCTGGCCATCACAAGCAATCCCCTGATCAGCTTCCAGAAGTCTCCCCCAAAGACACTCAGGTGTCCTTCATCTCCAAGTCTGCCAATAGATATCAGATTGAAGCGAATATCTGGCACATGCCGCACATCCCTCAGAACCAGTAGGGCACCAGTACTCGTCTTCAAGTGCATGTCTCCACGCCCAAGCACCTTGGACGTATCCTCATTGCCTATCCTCAACACCCCACAGTCATGAGTGGTGTAGGTGGCAAATAACTCCATGTTGTGGGAGACATGTGCAGAAGCTCCAGAATCAACGATCCAGCATCGGTCGTCACACGCAAGTGCAGCTGTGACGTCGTCGCCAACAATAATGACGTCGTCCTCCTCAGTAGAAACAGTAGCTGCCGTATGACCCTCATCCTTGCCCTCAGTGGCAATCCCCTTCTTCTTCTGGTCATTCTTCGAAGAATAGCAAAATTTCTTGATGTGACCCTTCTTATGGCAGTAGTGGCATTCCACGTTCTGATAATGTGACTTCGACTTGCCCTTACTCTGACTCCTGTCCTCCTTCCTGCCTCGGCTCTTACTCCTTCCTCTCCCCCTGGGCTCAGTAAATAGAACGTCGGCTCGTGAAGAAGAGCCCGAAGTTCCCTGAGACTTTCGTCTCACCTCCTCATTCAAGATCCCACTCTTGGCGATCTTCATGGAAACAATCCCCTGGGGGGAAGAATTGATCAGAGAAACTTTGACCATCTCCTACGACTCTGGAAGTGACTTGAGAAGCCACAACACATTCACCTCATCTTCAAAAGTCACCTTCATAGCAGTCAGACGATCAATAATCCCCTGAAACTCGTTGACATGATCCAAGATAGGTGAGCCCTCTCGGTATCTGAACTCTCCAAGCTTCTTCAGCAGATAAAGCTTGTTGATGCCCGTGCTCTTGGCATACAGTGTCTCGAGAGTCTTCCACAGTACCTTTGCATTAGTAATGCTAGCCACATGGTTGTAGACGTTCGACTCCACGAACCGTCTGATAAACCCACACAGCTTCCGATGCTCCACCTTCCATTTTGTCGGATCTGTGTCCTTTGGCATCTCCTCAAAGACAGGAGCATGCCAACCCTTCACGTAGATCAGATCTTCCATCAGAAGATGCCACTGGTGGTAATTGGCACCATTCAACTTTACCATCTGCTCTGAACCTGATGTAGACTTCATCCTGCTCTGCCAACTGGCTGGACCGACCACTGATCTTTGAGTTGACTATCTCAAAATATGCAACTGGAGAGGATAGTCAGCGGGCCAATGGTCGTAAACTACCACTCCCAATTGCACACTCGAGATCACAATCAACTCGTCCTGAACCCAAAAGGTCAGCCCGGTATCTGCTCTGTCACTTAAACGGCTCTGTCACTGAATCTAGCACTGATACCACTTGTTGGGAATGCGAGCAAACAATCCCGACCGGAGCACATGTTGCAATTCGAGCAAGCATCTGTGCGACCGCGTTCAGCGGTATGCAAATATACAAAAGAAATAGCAATGCGGAAATAATAAAAGCACACAGGAAATTTTAACGTGGAAAACCCAATTGGGTGAAAAACCACGTGACGATCGGAGTCCAACCCGGAATGTCGCGCACTAAAAGTGTGTGAAAAATTCACACGCATGAATTACAGGCTTTCCCACCACCGAACCACAAAAGATCTCCACTCCTCCACCACAAACACGATCCACAAAGGATCTACACAACCACGATCCAAACCGGATCTACACCACAAACTTCTTCTCCAACAATTCACACAAATCACAGTTTGCAAGAAGAAAAATACAAGAGGCGTAAGG
Organism: Dactylorhiza incarnata; assembly: GCA_033032865.1. Lineage (NCBI taxonomy): Eukaryota > Viridiplantae > Streptophyta > Magnoliopsida > Asparagales > Orchidaceae > Dactylorhiza > Dactylorhiza incarnata. The sequence continues at coordinate 1,945,903 of JAWHQI010000281.1, forward strand.
AGTTGTTACCCGGACGGATTGAACAATCCGTCCCAACGTCGAAGATGACGTTCTCCAAAAACCACGAAGAAGACCGACTATGCGTAGCCCCTTTCTCCTCCGTCTTCAAACTCCAAGTCATGAACACGAAGGTCGGCAACACCTCCCTTCAAACTCCAACCTGCTGCAGTCCTCTCCAACACTCGAACAGCAGGCAGCAGTCCTCTACACCAACAGTAGGCGGCGGTCAACTTCTCCCAGGAGGCTGGAATCTCTCCTCCAACACAGCAATGGCCGGATCTGCTCCAACAGGCGACGACCCTCCTTCACAGCACCAGGCGGCGGCCCTCCTTCACAGCACCAGGCGGTAGAATACGAGAGAGTGAGAGGAGGAGGGCGGCAGATCTTCTCCAGTAGACGCACGGGAGAGAGGAGAGGGAGAGATAGGGCTGCGGCAGTTTTTAGATCGTGAATAAGAGGGGGGAGAGTGAAATTAGGTTTTATATAAAATTATATAAAAATTTCTCTTTCTTTTGGCTGCCCCCCCCCCCCCCCCCCCCCCTCATTTGGATATCCGCACCCCACATTTTTATTATATGTGCCTATTTGAAATCACGAGCAGCACTTAGCGCGCCCGGTGGTTTTTACCGCCTCGGATGGGAACCACACCCATCATATATGATTTCAGGATTGGATTTTTCCATGAAGATCGTAGTTTTTGCTCGCATGAACAGATATTATATACAGTTTGAATTGAAGCTGAATAATCCTGAGAATATCATTCTGCTATTTATATTTTGACATTATGACAATTTTCAACTCTGTGCGCTCTCAATTATAATCATTAAACAAATATTCTAGTAATAATAAATCATATATAAGCAACTGAATCACTGATAAATTCAGCAAAGGACATGAATTGCAGCTGAAGAAATTAAAAGAGCACATCAATTGTGTTAATATAGAAGAAATTTTTACATTGAAAAGAAATAGACATGTATGATAACACAATCAAAAAAAAAAAGAACAAATGGATAATGCAGGAGATGGTGACTCATTTTCTCCTCGTTCTACTCAACAATAATGGTGAGAAAAGACTCATTTAACTCTGAAGAAGCGGCGGCAACAGGAGGAGGAGGAGGGGGATGAAAAGGAACAAGGAAGGTCTTCTCGCTGACCTTCAAAGACTTCAACTTTAGGGGCGGCGGAGCTGCAGATTTCGGAGGAGATCCAACTGGATTTTCCGGCCATATTCCCTCAACAACAACAGAATCAGCCAAACTGGTTCTTCTCCTCCCTGTAGAACTCTCCTCCTCCTCCTCCTCCGCAGCAGCAGCAGCAGCTTTCATCTCCTCCTCTGTCTCCTCCCTGATGGTGAAAAGAACCCACGGAGGGCCCCAGCAGTTCTCTTCCGCAGCCACCACGCTCTCCTCCTCCTCTTCTTCTTCTTCTCCTCCAGAGGTGGATTCCTCATGACGATCCACCGTTATGAACACGGAGCTGCAGATTTCGCAGGGATCGGCAGCAGTTGAGCTCGGCGGCGAGGATGCTCTGTTCTTCTTCGAGTAGAGAAAGCGAAGAAGAATGTCTCTTCCTGGTTTCCTGCACACTTCCAATAAACCTCTGCTTATAGCTCTCTTCATCCACCAGAACAGCCAATACAACGCCACCATTAACGCCACTACCAGGCAGAAGCATGCGCCGGTCAGCCCCATCTCTAACCTGCTCAAACTCCTCATCTTCCCACAAAAGATCGCAAAGCACTTCCCAAAATGAAAAAGAAATCAAACTCTGATCCAGAAATTCAATCGCTGCCGAGCGCTCGCAATAAGGCTGATGAGTGAAAGCGTTCATGGCCATTGCCGCTTTATGATCCGCCCGAAATGCTCGCTGGAGAAGGAGAAAGTTCGTTGCCGAATTTCAAAATTCGAACCAGGCTCGCTCTCCGGAGAAGAAGGAGAGTTCGAATGCTCGCCGAATTTCAGAATTCGAAATTTCAGAATTCGAACCAGTGGCGCTCCCTGCTCGAACGGAAACTGAAAAGTTCGGTGTCCGCTCCCATGACATCAGAGAAAAAGTGACCTTTTACTATTAACGCCGTTACTCTATCTTGACGGAACGGCATTATTATTATTATTATTATTATTATTATTATTATTAACGCCTAACTCGCTCATTATTCCCCTCCCTCCTTAATAGCTCCTAACATGAAACTAATTAACTGAATATTTATCTTTATTGGGAGAACACATTTTGAATTATTCTAAATATAAAATTATATTAAATTAATGATTTAAATTCCTTCCTTATTTGTACAATAAGTCCACTCCAGTCTCATGTGTGTAGTGTCACGTAATTCACGCTTTCAAACATCACTTTAACGCCAGCGGTAGAGGCACTATTGCTCGGTGCCTTGACAAATCTCTCGGGCCAGATTTAAAAAAATATTATTCTACTAATATTACTTTGTATGTGTTAACGAGTTCAGTAAAATCAACATAATGATGTCTCATCGTAAATAAGTAAAAAAGAAAAACAACTACTCATTGTTCAGGAGAGATGGCACGACGGTTGTGATTGTGAACGCGGTGGTTAGGTGGTTATGAGCCATCCTTCGTGAACTTCCGACCTCACCTAAGGAACTTCATTCTCCTTTATGTTCAAAACTATATTACTTTTCTTGGTGCGCATTACCATTGTCATGTTAAACATACATCCTATGGCGGTGGCTTTTAGTGTCAAAAAACGACGTGCCGAACAGAGCTTAAGTGTGATCGAGGTGCATGATGGTACAATATTAATAAAGAGAGTTGATATTAGCAGCCCGGAACTGGCTATTCGTAGTCCATCGCTATTCGTAGTCCATAAATTTTATTTGTAGTCCAAAATTATATTTGCACCCCACTCCTAACCCAAATAAGCGAAACACTTTCCTGATTTATTAAATACTAGAAGCCTAGAAAAACATCTTAAAGACTAGAACAATTTAAAAAAGGCAAAATACTCAAATTGGTCATTTAACTTTGGGTCTAATTTCAAATAGGTCTTTTAATTTTCATTTGATACAAATAGATCCCTTTACTTTTGGCTTGATTTCAAATAAGTCCTTTAATTTTTATTTGCTTCAAATTAGTCACTTAACTTTGAGTCTAGTTTCAAATAGGTCCTTTAATTTTTCATTTGTTTCAAATTAGTCCCTTAACTTTATACTTTATTTCAAATAAGTTCATAAACCACCATTATTCAGAGTACTAGACACTGACAAGACATTTAAGCGGCGTTAATGAATCTCTTATGTGATAATAAAATAATTTTATAATTATCTAATAAAAATAATAATTATTTTTTCAAATTATAATTTTTCAGATACTTTTTCTCGACATATTATAAATTAATATCAATTTATTAAAAATAAATATAAAAAAAATTAAGAATTATAAAAGACATCACACCATTGACATATCAAAAATAATAAAAGAAATTTAAAACATAGCATTCTTGCATAGTTTTATAATTCATAATTTCTTGTTATTATTTATAATAAATTGATATAAATTTATAGCATGTTGAGAAAAAATAATTAAAAAATTTATAAATTAAAAATATCGTAATTATTTTTATTAGATATTTACAAAAATATTTTATCAGAGCAAAAACGATTCATCAATGTCTCGTCAGTGCTTAGTAATCCGAATAACGATGGTTTGTGAACTTATTTGAAATAAAGTATAAAATTAAAGGACTAATTTTAAGCAAATAAAAATTAAAGGACCTATTTGAAACTATTCCAAAATTAAGGGACTAATTTGAAGCAAATGAAAATTAAAGGACCTATTTGAAATCACATCACAGGTTAAAGGACCTATTTGAATCAAAGGAAAATTAAAGGATCTATTTGAAACTAGACCCAAAGTTGAGGGACTAATTTGAGTATTTTGCCTTTAAAAAATTAGTAGGAAAACAAGTGAAATGGCATGCATAGAGGAATTAACTCTAAACCAAGTTAAATGGCATGCAAACCTTCTTCTAACCAGAAAACTGACTACTTTTTTGAGTTTTTCGCTGGATAATTTCCTCTTTTTTGAAGGTGGATCTAAGAGGGGGGAAAACGACGCGACCGATAGAACTACGACTAGGGTTTAGGCAACGGACGAGAAATGGAGAGGAGGTTATTTGATGGGATGCGATTAGCGAGAATTGGACTGCGAATATAACTAGGATTTTTACAAATTTTGGGGTGCGAATAGCGAGAATTGGACTGCTAATATCAACTCTCTTAATAAAAGGGGGGAAAGCAAGATGGTGACCAATGGGACAATGGAGGATTAACTTAGATCAATTTAAGGTGTAGTATTAAATGTAATTAAGGTGGTCTTGAAGAAGAATTGTTCTTCACAAAGTTGAAAGAAGGGTGAAACTCAAAATGACGAGAATAAACTATGCTAAATTGGGCTAGAAAAGTCGATTTTTTTAAAGATATTGTTTAAGGGTTTACACTAATGAGTTGAAAAGAAGCAAACAAAGTTATAGGAAGAACGATTTTTGCGGCCATCGTGTGGTGCGGGAACTACTGGCGATATAGTGGGAGGCGGTCATGTCCATGCGATTATTACTTTGGTTATAAGATAAATAGTTGCATCGTGATGGAACGGTTTTAATACATCTCGAGTAAGGAGCGATTACTCAGACGATTCAAGAGTATGACTTGGGATAAATATATGTTTAAATGTTTAAGTGGAAGATTTCTCTTTCAAGTATCACCTTGTTTTGGCTCGGTGTCTCTTTCATTAGGTTTGTTGAGATGTTGGTATGCCAAAATAAGTTCACTGTTTTAGGCTTCGTTTGGCGAACACTGGCGGCTGTGAACGCGGTGGTTATGAAGCATCGTTTGTGAACGCCCGACCTCACCTAAGGAATTTCATCCACCTTAAAAACTAGTTTTCTTTTCTTGGTGGCGGTCATAACCGTGGTCATGTCAAACACACATTCTATGACAGTGTTGTTTTTGTCCAAACTCACCGGAGTAAAACATCATGACAAACGGAGCCTAAGCGTGATCGAGGTGAATATCAAGATGTAAAATGACATGGTGAGTGGAACCATAGTCGAGATACAATGTGTTAATGCCAAGAGTTGTGTCATGTGGGATTGAATTGTTGATCGTTTAGAGTTTGCAGTGGGATTGAATTGTTGAACGTTGTGACCCATCCCAATTGCACACTTTATACGATACGATGTCCCCGACCAACCTAGTTTTTTCATGGTTGAAAGGAACCCTAAATGGGTGCTAGTGGTCATGTTGACGGGCTTATTGACTTAATGACTATAAGGTACATGATGATTGAGTGATCGAGAAATTGTAATGCCTCTCGAGTAAATAGAGTCCGCGAGAAGAGTCAAGGGTATGGCCTACACAAGAAAGGTCGAGTGAAGTTCAAAAACTAGTATGCTCTCAAGACCAGAACTATGAAAAACATGAAAAAAGAGCTCATTTTACAAACGAGGACAAAGAATAGAGCCCGAAATTTTGATAATTGCCTCGACACGGCCTAGATATTCATGTGAGAACCTTATTGAAGGTGATTAAACTGAACATGCAACTATGTTGCTCGAGCTTGATTCCGCTACTGAGTCTTTTCGCTCGAGTGCCTTCCAAACCAGGCATTATTTATATAATTTTGTATCAAATTTTCAATATTATTTACTATTTCATTTTGAAATTCATCAAAAAACAAAAAATTAGCTTCTCTGTATGTCCAACCCCTCTTGCTGAAATTCTTAAATTTGTGGTGGGACCCTTCCCTGGACGGGCTGCGCCTTTTTTAAATAGAGAAAAACGCGATCATCGCTAGTAATAATATCCACAGACAGCAATCACGTGAATCTCGTAAAGAATACAACTATATTGAATCGCAGAAACCATGCCAGTGAAGAGTGCTACTTCAATGCTATAAATACGCACTGTATGATCAAACAACCCTAACACGTCAGGGAGAAACGGTAAAACCAAACTGCAAGCTGTTCCTTCAATGCTTCAAATAAGCCAATTCCATGATAGCAATTTGAAAGGCAGCTGCTATAATAAATATTTACAGAGCTTGATATAAACAGATTAGGCTATATAAATAGTTTTCTTGATGCAAACACGCACACACAGAAATATTATATAGTATATAGATATATTAGATATATATCTGCATTGAGATAATTAGTTGGTCTTCTCTCCTTTGACGAGTTCGAACACAACTCGCTTGATGCTTCCTGCGTTCTTAGACAGCAACTTCCTGTTCAGCTCTCGATCATTAAAACCCTGCCATCAAGTTACCGCATTCTTCGGCTATTCAGCAAATTATTCGCATAAAAATGAAGTGAGAATCAAACAAACAAACGAAAACTACCATTTCCTGCAGCTCCTTGAGAAGAGGGTCCCATTCCGCTAATTCACAGAGTTCCTCGACCGACTGCTCCAAATCGTACCGATTCTGCCTCAGAATATCCTTGTTCAGGTCAGTCTGCATGAATCCCATATTTTCCAACTCCTTCAGCAGGATCAGCTCCACCACATTCTGGTTGGTGAGAGCATCAGATGGGGCGTAATCGATGTCCAGCGAGTTCGGTAAAGCGGAGATATCAACCTGAGGATACATAATTGGGGATAATGCCGCCTGAATATCAACGAGGGAGGGATTCGAATCCGGAGACGAGGATGCTGGGATCTCCTCCGGGAGAGATGGAGCGGAAATGTTGTCTGCGGGTCGGGGAACCGAGGTAACATCCGCCGGCAACAAATTTGACAAATATGGAGCGGCGGGCTTCAATACTTCGCCCAATGATTCGTCCGCAGTAGAAGGAGAGAAACCCAAGGGCTTTGCATCGACGTCGACAATGACTGGGCCGCTTTCAGGAGGCAAGTTCTGGTTGAGAGAAGTTGGGGGGATGAAACCAGAAGAAGCTGCTTGTACATCACAAACCTGTGTTGATAAAATTATAGGGAACAATAGGAATCAACCGATCTTTCACAATACAGTAAATTAGAGTAAAGAAAAAAAAAGAGAAAAAACCTGAATGATGATCCAAACTTTCTCTCCAAAATTTTGCCCAAATGGTGATACCATCTGCCAATATGAAATGCATTGACCCAGCATCGACGGGGCAACGCAATCAACTGCGATGTCAAGTTCATAATCCACGGGAAATCCCAACGCGGGAATCTGCATTTTATTATAAATAATATGGTTAACTAACGGGACTTCCGCTCAGAGTCTGCATAATTACAAGGACCATCTCTCTACTTTTTGAAATTACAAAAACCTCCCTTCTAATTTTGCTCAGGTACCATGACACTCCCTCTTTTTAGAGAGGAATGATAAAATCAGACAGCTCAATTGGAAGTTTTTCAAAGTACTTAGCCCCGATGTTAGCCCGCTGACCAGGCTCCCACCAAGCTGGCAGGGCCGAGGATCGCTCGGTGGACCTTGGGTTAACATCGGGGCTAGGATCGCTCGGTGGACCTTTTGTTTACCCTTTCGCTATATGTCTGATTTTTGTTTGGACCTCTTGTATTGATTTTTAGTGATTTCTCCAGTTTATATAAGAATCAGCCCTAAATTTGTTCGCAATTGTATCAGAGGCAATGAATAATGCCGAATAGAATCATTTTAAGAGAAAAAATGAGCGGAAAACCTCCAATTCGGTGGCGGTATGGATCCCCAAGCAATCTCCGCCAACCCACACAAGTCGGGTGCCAGATGGCCAGGCAATTGTGCCGGTGTTGCGCATCCTCCATATCTTAGTAAAACGGGAATTAGGACGCACGAAAGTTCCATCCCAGACAGTAACATCAACAACAAAGGAGCTCTCGAGTTTTGGACCTTTTGGCGCACGCACTTTCATCCTATTATGGGGCATGATCTTTGAAAAAGACCGGTTTCTGTGGTGCTGGAATAAAAAAACAACACATTTGAGCAACACCAAAAAAGTAATGTATCCTGTAATCAACATGAATAAGCAATCACCATACATGCTTCTGGTGATCTTTCGATCTAGGAAAATGGAAAGAAGAATCAAATCTCGTGTACTCCGCCTCCGTGCCAATATCGCGAAAACAAGTTGCGCATAAATCATAGTTCTCCTTCCTGCACAGCCATTATTTGCATCAAAAAAATAACAGAATATCAACATAAGAAAAGTTCCTGCAAGCAGATACTCACACGGTGGACTTGTATCTCGGCCCCAGAATAGGGTGCATCCCGCAACCATCGCATATAACACCCTGATGGAAAGTGCGGGGCATGTGGAAGACATAGGTGGGCGGCCTTACATAGGGATGCATTAGCATCGGAGGGTGGGAAAATAAAGTCGGAAAACCACTTCTGCTCCCCGATGCATCACTCTGAGAACCCGAAGAAACCATTGGCAGGGGGATAAAAGGACGAGGAACTGCAGTTGGAGATGCACCGCTGTTTCCCAATACATCACCCTGATAAGTGGGAAAATCTAGCGTCGTGACAGAAAAAGGACACTCAAGAGTAGGGAATGTATTAGAAACGCCGTCGATGGGGTTTGAACTATGAGTACCAAATAAAGTGGAAGGAGGCTCTTCAGCCACCGCAGACTTTCCAATGCGAAGATCAAGATCCTCAGAAGTAAGGTTTATGGATCCCAAAGGTTCATTCAAGTGACCAGATTCACGCATTTTCTGAATATTTTCAGTAACTGTGCTAACAGAATTAGGGCAGGGGACAACTGTAGGTGATTGATTCTCAGAGTTATTTGAAACTTTAGGTTCATCACCGGTATTAAGGTCCACATCACTAGGTGGAACCCCAATTGACGTATCGGTTGACTTATGAATAGGACTATTAGATGATTGAACCAGATGCGTCTTGGATAAGAGAGACAAAATATCATTGAAACCAGGTGCAGACAATGCAATTTGAAGAACGTCGTGAGAAATATTGGAAAGAGGCCCACGAATTGGCTCAGGAAGAGACTTCAATGATTTATCAATGGCAGAATTCAGCTTAGTTGAAAGTTGAGGAAAACCATCAGAGAGGGATCCTATATCAGAACTTTCGGCGGGTATTGAACTTGAATGAGAACCACCAGTTGGATAGGATTTTATCTGAACATTGATCTTTAGCGGGTTTAACCTCTGAGTTATAATAGCATCATGCAATTCTTCGTCTCTGTCTAGAGACACAATATCACCATCTTCATCAGTATAGGTAAGAATTAGGACTGCATCATGACTGAAATTGAAGATGTTTGATATCTTGGCTCTGAGTTGATTCATGTCATATTCGATGATCATTTGTTGCTTCCCAAGATAAGCACGTCGATGAACACGAGCACTGAATCGTTTGAGTGTATCACCATATTTTACCTGAAAGTGAAAGAAAGCTAAGAAACTGCAGCACAAGTGGTGAACCGTACAACATATAAATAGATCCAACAAGCAGTCGAGGTAAACAGTTAAGGTGAAAGGTTTACAGAGAGAACTGTATACTGAGAAAGTATGTTGATTGCTATCCGCGAAGCAGATTTAGGGCAGTTTGACGCTCCGGATTGGCAGCGGTGGGTCACCACCGCCGCTTTTTAGCGGGAACCAAGGACACGCAGCCGCCGTCCGCGCGCGGGGCAAATCCGTGGATTTGCCCCACATCGCGACTGCAACCGCCCCGCGATAAATAGGAATTGTGAATGGGCGATGAGATTGGAATTTTCAGCTTTCCCACCACTTGTGCGATCAAAATGGAGGCTTACTGATGCGGAGCAGAGGCGAGGACGAGCTTTGGGCCCATTCGGGGCTGATTTGGCGACTTTGTGCCCGGATCGACGATCCGACTCCGTGGATGCGTCCGGATTCGTGTTGCGAGTCAATTTCATATATAGCTTTGTACTTTTCGGTTATTATTTCATGTAGTTTTGGCCCCGAAACCAACGACCAATCATAGCCGTTGATTCCAGGTGCCCTAATTTTATTTATAAATAAAATGTTTAGGGCTGCCGTCATCTGGATTGCTGAATGTGTGGAGAGCTTCTTCCTTCATTCCGGTGATCCCCTCCGCGGTGCCGACTCCGTGGAACCCCTTGGTGACGACTCCTTGGGTAAGATATCTCTTTTTCTCCTTGTTCTCCCCCTCCACCAAAACAGCCACCCCCTCCCTGTTTTCCTGCAGCCGCCAGCCCCCCCCCCCCCTCTCTGTTTTTTCCGGCAGCTGCCAGCCCCCTTTCTGTTACAGCAGCAGCCACCCCTCCTCCTCCCTATTCCTGCAGCCGCCGCCCCCCCCCCCCCCCCCCCTCTTTCCACCCTATTCCATCAGCCGCACCCCTCCCTGACTGTTCCAGCAGCCGCCAGCCCCCTCCCTCCCTATTCCAGCAATAACCGCACCGCCAAGCTGTCCCTGCATGACGCCAGCCCCCAGTTTCAGCCAGCCGCCGCCCTCCCTGTGCTGTCCACGACCCGCCACCAGCCCCCCCCCCCCCCCCCCTTCTCCCTGCTGCCCTGCCGCCAGCCCAACAGCCGCCCCCTTCAGCAAGCCACCACCCCTCTTCCCCCACCCCGTCCGGCTGCCATAGTCCCTTCCTCATGTGCATCCACCTCCCAAACAGCCCGCCCTTCCAGATCTGCCCAGATCTGGGCATTTCAGCCCAGATCCAGCCCTGTGCCACCCCGATCCAGCACTCCAACCCCTCCAGGTTTGCTGCCAGCATTCCCCCATCCGTGGAACCACCTCCCAACAGCCGACCATCACCAAAACTGTCCTGATCTGGGCATTCCAGCCCAGATCCAGCCACTTCCCTCTCTGATCCAGCCCTCCTAATCCCCAATCAGCCTTCCCTTACGCGATCCAGTCCACCCACCACCGGAATCCTTCTTTTAGCCCTCCAATATTCAGATTTATTTTAGTTACAGCAGCCCTAATATTTGTGTTGTGTTTTTGTATTGGAATTGGGTTGTAAAACATTGTTATCGTCTGTATTATTACATGATTGTGTGGATGCTCAGTTTATTATGATTATTTGTGCTTAGATTAATCTCTAACTGCAGGAAGGACAGATTCGCCGCGCACTCTATCTTGGCCCTCCACGCGGAGGGAAACCAAAGCTTGTTCGCTTAATAAATTATTTTGCCTTGCTTTGAAATATTTGTGTGAGATTTAATTATTTATTATCTAATTATGATTTAACCGTCGGATTTGCATAGCATGTAGGGTTAGGTCGCCGATTATCTCGCCACCTATAGATTCGTCCTGCATCAATTGGTATCAGAGCCAGGTTGCGCGCACTTTTCGATACGCAGTCGTAGAGTCTATAGGTTTTTCATTATGTCTAGGTGTCACAATTATTCCTCCTCTCACTTTGGAGGTCTCGAATCCACTTGCACCCGCCCTCATAGATCCCCTTTAGGGAGACTCTCACGATACTACGATGATTATTCACGAACGCAGTACACCACTTCCAGAGATCGTGTTGGCCCACTGACACGACCCCACTATGCTAGAGACGATCAGTATGATGATTGTCGTCGTTCTTATTCGTACACGCGAGCAGATCGTGTTGATCCTTCGACACGACTCGGTTACCTTAGGGATGATTATAATGTGGATCGTCGTTCCGAGAGAGATCTTGAGAGTCAGTTTCGTACTGCTGCCCCTTCCTTTGACGGCTCATCGAGTCCCGAGTCTTTCAGTTATTGGCTCGTGAACATGGAGTATTATCTTGATCTTTTTGAGGTATTCGGTGAACGTCGCGTCAAGTTTGCGAAACTTAGACTTTTAGATCAGACGAGGGTATATTGGTCTAGTGTTGAGCGGACCCGTGAGCGAGACCGTCTACATCGCATCACTAGTTGGGTGGACATGAAGCGTACATTGTGTCAGAGGTATCTGCCTTCGTCGTATCGGAGTCGTTTACTCGACCAATTATTTCCCCTTCAGCAAGGATCCATGTTTGTCGCTGAGTACAGGGATCGCTTTGACGAGTTAGTTGTGAGGAGTGATATCCGAGAGGACCCAGTCATGACCACTTTCCGATTTCGATCTGGACTTCGATCTGGCGTACGTACTAAGGTGATTTATCATAGCTCGAAGTCCCTCAAACAGACATATCAGCTCGTCCTTCGTTATGAGCAGTCTTTGAGAACCGCAAGAGCAAGTCGATTGGATTCTCACATTGACCTTCGCGGTACGAGTCCCTCCCATACTGAGGTCACCACGACGCCTATCATTGTTCCGTCAGACATGACTGAAGTGATACCTGATACGGATTGCTCTCACCCCAGTGAGGTGCTTAGTCCAGCGATTGACCTATCTATTGTGTCTAACCCGTCTCTTGTGGCCACAGCTGAGAGTGAGCCTGAGCGACATATTGAGTATGTAGTGATGTGTCCCTCACCCACGTCTCTTCTTCTGACATGTCCTAGGTTGATTAACACGCCTATCCTAGACTCATGTCTTGACACCGCACATACAGACCCATTCTTGAGTGTAGGTCTATGTCACTCTCCCCTTGTCATTGTTCGGAGTCACATCACGACCGAGAGCCCAGAGCCTGGTGTTGATCACGTAGTGGCTTTGTCACCCATTCACCGGGACACTACCCCTCACGATGGTACTCATCTGGAGGACCATGACCCTATTGACGAGTACTATGACGACCGCTTGTTGAGCCTCCTGATGAGCCACCACATCCTGGTGAGGATGCGATTCAGGTGAGCAGCTTGTTTACAAGTTTCAAGTTAGTGGTGTTTCTTCCATTATCGTCCATGACCTTGCCCCAGAGGATGGATATTGTGTGGAGCATCAAGTATTCAGGGAACCAGCTGCTGACACATCGCACCCTCGATGAGTTTTGGCACGCACCACCTGCTGACCCACCAGACGAGCTCTTTCTTTTCGGGGACACGCACTGTAACACCCTGCCAGTACAAAAAGTATAACAGCAGGTCCGGCCGGGACCCCACGCCATACAAACCACACTAGCTAGGAGTTAAAAGGTGATAACCAGAAAAGTAACAACTAACGAGAGTACAAAACGTAAGCGGAAGCATTAATTAAACCATTCAAATAGACATGTCCACTATCATAGGAATGAATCCAGAAACGAGAGTTACGGCCTTAGGGCCTTACAGCAAATCAATGTACCAAACTCTAAAAAAACATACATCGGCACGCAGGCCGGCAATACATGAGAAAACAGGAAAAAGGCTGGCCTTCGAGGGCCAACTCAGCAAAAGGACAGCAAGAGGACCAACGCCCGCTATTTCCTGCTAGGCTCACCTGCACCTGCATAAGAACATTCCACCAAGCGGTGGTAAACAAGGCAACGGTCAGCACAGCTGACCAAATTATAACGACCCCACCCCTTTCCCGGGGTGGCGGAGATTCTACCCTGCAAGTAAGCCATACTAGCACCAGTACTAAATCTAAAGAGAGTGCAACTACACAAGGTGAGGTTTCAAGCACAATCAATCTTCTAGGTTGAGCATCAAAAAGAAGGGAACCTAGGTATGCACGTGATGTTGGTTGGGTTCACCCGAAGGTTTCCCACAACCGCCTAAGCAAATCGCATGAGGCTAAACATAACATCAAATTCACAACACTCCACCCTAAGGGTCACAACCTTAGGTGGGAAACAAGAGCTTTTGGTCGGTCTAGGTATGACACCTTCCACGACCTCTCCCATGATCACACGGCCTTCATGAGGAAGGGACCTCTCGCCGATCTGCATGGAAACGGGTTCGGTTCAGCTTTGCCCGTGCTCTAATCGTCGCGATCTATCGCACGACGCGGGTACGGCTTCACCTCGGCCCGTAAGGGTTTAGCACTTTCAAGTGCTACACAAAAATATACGCTACGCACCTAACCCCTTCATAAGGATCTAGGCTTCGCGAATTCTCAACAAGGGAGGTACATACGCTCCGCATCAATAACGTGGTGAAGGTTTGCCTTCATCCAAAACTCAAAGCATGGGGCTTTCGTAGGGATCTTCACAAGACGCCTACACTTAACTCCCGCAATACTATAGGTGAGTTCACGGAGTCATTCTCCGGCACGCATTCTAGGTCTAACCTAAATGCAACGTCGCAAATCAAGCATCACCGATTCGGGCTCACGGCCACGAATAGGCTTCACACAAAATGCCTAAATCCGCACGACTACCGGATTTTCTACATGCAATATGCCGGGGACGGACACAATCTACCCGGAGTCCCGAAGGACTTGAGGAAATCCTACACTTCACCCATTTGGTGAAAGAGATACCTCATGCAAGCAAAGAAAGAGGAATAAATGGACAAATACAAGTCCAAAGTTCGGGAGGAAGAATCGTTACCCTAGACGTGTTCCTCTTCGCCATGGATCCGAGATTCTACGCGGAGGGAAAGAACCGCACCGGGCTGCACTCTCCGGATCTGGAAACGGCTTGCGAAACGGAGCTCCGGAGCTCCGTCAATGGCGAAATCTCCTCTTCTTCTTCCTTGCCCCCTTCTTCTTCCTCTAGCCTAGGAGAGAGAAACACTATGAAATAATGAGGGTTTAATCCCTCTCCAAAGCCCTAAGACCCCCCAGCATTAAATCCCAGCCGTTGGATCGAATTCCAAGAGATTTGATCGGTCGGATCTTCTTCTCCGCTCAAAATCGCGGAACAGAATAAACAGGGCGCACGATCACAGGCGCACGGTCAGTGGTCGTGCGCGACGAGGGCAATGGTCGTGCGCACTATCCGGGACAGAACTCTGAATTCTTGCGAATAAGCGCACGATCGCTGGCGCACGATCACTGGTCGTGCGCGAAGAGGGAAATGGTCGTGCGCACTGTCCGAGACAGAACTCGATTCTCTTCTGAATTAACGCACGATCGCTGGCACACGATCACTGGTCGTGCGCGATGAGGCCACTGATCGTGCGCTAAGAGCAGACAGGGAAAATTCTAGCCTGCTTCACGTGCCGCACTACCACTCCGCCTACTTCGCGGAACTACCAGATTTGGGGTGTTACAACTCCACCCTCCTTAAAAGAATTTCGTCCCGAAATCCAGGAAACAGTAATAGCATAAATTACAGTTATACTTTACCTGAGGGAAATAGCTCGGGATACTCCGCAAGCATCGTTTGCTCTCTCTCCCAAGAGAGCTCCTCTCGGCCGCAGTTATCCCACCGGACTTTTACCATCCGAATGGACTTGTTCCGCAGCTGCTTTACTTCGGTATCTTCGATGCGTAAAGGCTTGACTTTCGTCGACAACCCACTATCGACCGGAACTTTGCCGACTGCAACGATATGAGTAGGCTCTTGCACTGCCTTCCTCAACACTGAAATGTGGAACACGTCGTGCAGACCGCTCAGCTCTGCAGATAGCGCAAGCCGATAAGCCGCATCACCAACACGCTCCACGATCTCGAACGGTCCTAAGTACCTCGGACTGAGCTTTTTCAAGCGTCGAATCCTTGATACCCCTTTGAACGGTTTGATCTTCAAGTAAACCCGGTCACCGACGGCGAACTCTAAGTTCCTATGCTTGGCGTTGAAATACTTTGCTTGCCTATCCTGGGCAACCAATAGCCTTTCGCGTATAGCCCGGATCGTCGACGTTGCTTCTTCAACATCCTTTCGCTTCAATAGCTTAGTATCGCCCGTTTCCGCCCAAGACAACGGCGTACGACACTTCTTACCATAGAGGGCCTCGAAAGGAGCCATCTTTATGCTGGCTTGGTAGCTATTATTGTAGGCGAATTCGATCATAAAGAGGTGATCCTCCCACCTCTTTCCAAAGTCTAGAGCGCACATTCGGAGCATATCCTCCATAGTCCTGTTGGTTCTCTCGGTCTGTCCATCCGTTTGCGGGTGGAAGGCCGTGCTGAACTTCAATTTTGTGCCCAACAGTTCATGGATAAGCCTCCAATCTTTCGACGTGAAACGCCCGTCACGATCGCTGACGATGCTACGAGGGACACCGTGCAGTCTCACGATACTATCCACATAGAGCTTTGCTAGCTTCTCTACAGAATCATCCTTCCGGTTCGGAATGAAGTGTGATACCTTTGTCAAACGGTCCACGATCACCCATATGGCGTCGTTTCCATGTTGCGATCTCGGCAATCCGTGCACGAAATCCATCGAAATATCATCAAACTTCCACTCCGGAATCGGCAAGGACTTCAGAAACCCACCGGGACGTTGACATTCCGCTTTCACCAACGCGCAAGTATGACACTTGGCTACGTAAAGGGCAATGTCTTTCTTCATGCCCGGCCACCAGAACAGTTTCTTCATATCCATAAACATTTTAGTGCTCCCCGGGTGGATCGAGTACTTGGTATGATGAGCCTCGTACATCAATTCCGCCCGTAGAGTACCAACGTTTGGGATGCATAACCTTTCCTGCTTCCACATAAGGTCGTCTTCGAAGGAGAAATCAGCGTTTAACCCTTCAACGGTTTCCGCTTTGTATCGTTTCAAGCTCTCGTCCAACTCCAATGCTTGTCGAACTCGGTCGGCAAGGTCGTAGTGAACTTCCGTCCAGTTCAAGCATGCTGAAGTAGACGTTCTCCTATCAATGCATATGATCTCCATTTCTTCTAGCTCACGGATTAGACGCTCATCGTGCATCAAAATCCAATTTGCTTGCGCGGGAGCCCGACGACTCAACGCGTCTGCAACTACGTTTCCTTTACCGGGAGTATATTTGATATCGAAGGTGTAGTCCCCAAGGAACTCCATCCACCTCCTTTGGCGCATGTTCAACTCCCTTTGGTCTAGTAAGTACTTGAGGCTCTTATGATCGGTAAAGATATCGATCTTCACGCCATATAGATAGTGCCTCCAAAGCTTGAGGGCAAAAACCACGGCCGCTAGCTCCAAATCATGGACCGGGTAATTCCTCTCGTGAACCTTCAGTTGCCGGGAGCCGTAGGCAATTACCTTCCCGAACTGCACTAGGACACAACCCAAACCACTTCCTGAGGCGTCGCTATATATTTCGTAGCCTTCCGTACCCTGTGGCGAGCATAGAATGGGCGCCGTGGTCAGACGGCTCTTTAGCTCTTCAAAAGCTCGTGCGCACTCGGGCGACCAAACGAACTTATGATCCTTCCTAGTCAGTTTTGTGAGAGGAAGTGCGATCCTCGAGAAGTTTTCCACAAAGCGCCTATAATAGCCGGCAAGTCCTAAGAAACTTCGGACTTCCGCTACGTTTTTCAACAAAGGCCACGCTTGGATCGCTTCTATCTTCGACGGATCAACTGCAATTCCTTCGCCACTAACAACATGACCAAGGAATGCCACTGACGGTAGCCAAAACTCGCACTTGGAGAACTTGGCATATAGCTGACTCCTCCTCAAGGTGCTCAGGACTGCGTGCAGATGCCCTACATGCTCCTCTTCCGACTGAGAGTATACCAAAATGTCGTCGATGAAGACGATCACAAATTGATCTAAATACTCTCGGAATGTCCTATTCATCAAGTCCATGAATACCGACGGTGCGTTGGATAGACCGAACGGCATTACCGTGAACTCAAAGTGCCCAAAGCGGGTACTGAACGCTGTCTTTGGGATGTCGCATTCCCTTATTCGCAGTTGATAGTAGCCGGACCTTAGGTCTAGCTTGGAGTAAACCGTCGACCCCATCAGTTGGTCGAATAGATCATCGATTCTAGGAATCGGATATCGGTTTTTCTCGGTCAACTTGTTTAGCTCTCTATAATCGATACATAGACGCAAGCTCCCATCCTTCTTTTTCACAAAGAGGACCGGTGCACTCCAAGGCGAAGAACTTGGACGTACGTAGCCTTGCTCTAGCAGCTCTTGCAATTGGACCTTCAACTCTGCCAATTCCTTTGGCGCTATTCTGTATGGTGAGCGGGCCACAGGTTTGGCACCTGGCACCAACTCGATACAGAAATCAATCTCCCGATGAGGCGGAGCCCCAGGGAGTTCGTTAGGAAACACGTCGGCGTATTCCGCTACAACTGGGACATCACACAACCTGGGCTTTGGCTCCGAAGCCTCCAACAAGGTGAAGAACAACTCGGCGCCTTTTCTCACCGCCTTAACCACCTGGAGAGCAGACATCAGCGTCTTGCTCGCTCCTCGCATACCGGCGAATGTGGTTTCATCGTCGGTGTTCGTTCCCAGAGTGATCTCCTTTGTATTGCAATCTATGCATGCTCGCTGCTCCGAGAGCCAGTCCATGCCGAAGATCACATCGAATTCAGCTAACGGTAGTAACGACGCTTCCAAGTCGAAATCTTGACTTCCGATCCGCACCTTCACACGGCTCTTCCTATCCGCACTCATTCGAGATCCATTGGGTAGCACTACTTCCAATCTATCCTCTACAAAGGTAGACGGCACTCCGATTCGCACCACGAAGTCCTCAGACAGAAAAGAGTGCGATGCACCCGTATCGAATAGAGCTCTCGCCGGATAGTTGAAAATTAGGACGAAACCTAATTGTACACAAATAACACATAGTCGTACAACAGTGAGAATCATATACATAGCTGTAAAAGCTAACTTCTAATTCGTACCTGTGACGACGTCGGTTTGTCGTATAGCTTCTTGTTGGCCAAGCGAATAGACTCTCGGCTGAGTCGGAATGTGTTGGGAGGCCGAAGACTCTGCCGCTTTGCCCTTTTCCGCAGCCCGAGCATAATCCGCCGCTCGGTTTGCCGCCTTTGGGGGACCACTTCGACACACCGCAGCTTTGTGTCCCACCTTCCCGCAGGTGAAACACGTAATAGGAGTCCGCGCGGTCGTGGCTCCCGAAACATTCGAAGAAGCTGGTTCCGCCTGCTTGAACTTCCGCTTGTTCCTTCTGAAGTCCGGCTTGGACTGAGAGGCCGGCGCATGAAACTCGGGTTTCTTTACAACACTCTTTGCTTGTACCCTCTTCATGTCCAACTCCAAAGATCTGGCGGTTTGCACCATCACTTGGAAGCCAAACGTCATAGGGCCTGCAAGGAGCAGCCTCAACTCGTCCCGAAGCCCTTCATAGAATTTATTCGTCTTCGTCTCCTCATCCTCCACCAATGCCCCCGCATAGCGACTCAGTCTGGTAAACTCATGTAAGTAATCGTCAACGGAGCGATCACCTTGAGTTAACCTCAGGAACTGGTTTTGTAACGCAATGCGTTGGGCAGAGGGGATAAACCGCTGGAGGAACGACTTTGAAAACTCAGCCATTGTTATTTCAGTGATGTCTCTATCGCCGAACTTGTGCAGTTCCTGCTCTTCCCACCACAGCACAGCCTCTCCGTCAAGAAGGAAAGTGGCTAAGGTGACCATCATGGCTTCGTCCGTCGCCGTCGCCCTCAGAGTTCTTCTAACTCTTGACAACCAGTCTTCTGCCTCCGTTGGGGACTCAGATCCCGAGAAGGTAGGAGGATTAAAGCTCAAGAAGTGCTTTAATTGTTGGTCACGCGCTCGCCCCGCAACTACTTGCGCAACTTGACGCTCCACCCTTGGTGCTAACGCCGGTTCCACTGCAGCTACTGGCACAGGGGCATCAACCCTTGGTGCTACCGCAGGTTCCACTGCAGGTTCAGCTACCGGGGCTGCATCAGTAGTAGGCGTAGCAGGCTGTGCAAGCCTTTGCGGTTGAGCATTGATCATCGCGAAGACTGCTTCTGCGACCATTCTGATCATCTCAGCCGAAGGAGTGGTCGCTGGCACCTCAGCCGACCCACTACTTTCAGCGGTGTTACGGGGTTGAGACCGCCCCGCAGCACTTCTAGTCACCTATAATCATGCAAGGCACAATTTAGTGACCCTAAACATATCAAACATCAATCATGGAACGCTCAGGTTCCGCAAACAAGTATGTTTTTTCATTCCTAAGTGGACATTCTTATTAGTTTTTGTCGTTTTAGGTGAATGCACAGCCCGTGCGCACCACCCCTTAAAAGGAATTCGTCCCGAATTCGCTAAACTACGGATCGACGCCTTAAGTCCGATACCAAATTGTAACACCCTGCCAGTACAAAAAGTATAACAGCAGGTCCGGCCGGGACCCCACGCCATACAAACCACACTAGCTAGGAGTTAAAAGGTGATAACCAGAAAAGTAACAACTAACGAGAGTACAAAACGTAAGCGGAAGCATTAATTAAACCATTCAAATAGACATGTCCACTATCATAGGAATGAATCCAGAAACGAGAGTTACGGCCTTAGGGCCTTACAGCAAATCAATGTACCAAACTCTAAAAAAACATACATCGGCACGCAGGCCGGCAATACATGAGAAAACAGGAAAAAGGCTGGCCTTCGAGGGCCAACTCAGCAAAAGGACAGCAAGAGGACCAACGCCCGCTATTTCCTGCTAGGCTCACCTGCACCTGCATAAGAACATTCCACCAAGCGGTGGTAAACAAGGCAACGGTCAGCACAGCTGACCAAATTATAACGACCCCACCCCTTTCCCGGGGTGGCGGAGATTCTACCCTGCAAGTAAGCCATACTAGCACCAGTACTAAATCTAAAGAGAGTGCAACTACACAAGGTGAGGTTTCAAGCACAATCAATCTTCTAGGTTGAGCATCAAAAAGAAGGGAACCTAGGTATGCACGTGATGTTGGTTGGGTTCACCCGAAGGTTTCCCACAACCGCCTAAGCAAATCGCATGAGGCTAAACATAACATCAAATTCACAACACTCCACCCTAAGGGTCACAACCTTAGGTGGGAAACAAGAGCTTTTGGTCGGTCTAGGTATGACACCTTCCACGACCTCTCCCATGATCACACGGCCTTCATGAGGAAGGGACCTCTCGCCGATCTGCATGGAAACGGGTTCGGTTCAGCTTTGCCCGTGCTCTAATCGTCGCGATCTATCGCACGACGCGGGTACGGCTTCACCTCGGCCCGTAAGGGTTTAGCACTTTCAAGTGCTACACAAAAATATACGCTACGCACCTAACCCCTTCATAAGGATCTAGGCTTCGCGAATTCTCAACAAGGGAGGTACATAGGCTCCGCATCAATAACGTGGTGAAGGTTTGCCTTCATCCAAAACTCAAAGCATGGGGCTTTCGTAGGGATCTTCACAAGACGCCTACACTTAACTCCCGCAATACTATAGGTGAGTTCACGGAGTCATTCTCCGGCACGCATTCTAGGTCTAACCTAAATGCAACGTCGCAAATCAAGCATCACCGATTCGGGCTCACGGCCACGAATAGGCTTCACACAAAATGCCTAAATCCGCACGACTACCGGATTTTCTACATGCAATATGCCGGGGACGGACACAATCTACCCGGAGTCCCGAAGGACTTGAGGAAATCCTACACTTCACCCATTTGGTGAAAGAGATACCTCATGCAAGCAAAGAAAGAGGAATAAATGGACAAATACAAGTCCAAAGTTCGGGAGGAAGAATCGTTACCCTAGACGTGTTCCTCTTCGCCATGGATCCGAGATTCTACGCGGAGGGAAAGAACCGCACCGGGCTGCACTCTCCGGATCTGGAAACGGCTTGCGAAACGGAGCTCCGGAGCTCCGTCAATGGCGAAATCTCCTCTTCTTCTTCCTTGCCCCCTTCTTCTTCCTCTAGCCTAGGAGAGAGAAACACTATGAAATAATGAGGGTTTAATCCCTCTCCAAAGCCCTAAGACCCCCCAGCATTAAATCCCAGCCGTTGGATCGAATTCCAAGAGATTTGATCGGTCGGATCTTCTTCTCCGCTCAAAATCGCGGAACAGAATAAACAGGGCGCACGATCACAGGCGCACGGTCAGTGGTCGTGCGCGACGAGGGCAATGGTCGTGCGCACTATCCGGGACAGAACTCTGAATTCTTGCGAATAAGCGCACGATCGCTGGCGCACGATCACTGGTCGTGCGCGAAGAGGGAAATGGTCGTGCGCACTGTCCGAGACAGAACTCGATTCTCTTCTGAATTAACGCACGATCGCTGGCACACGATCACTGGTCGTGCGCGATGAGGCCACTGATCGTGCGCTAAGAGCAGACAGGGAAAATTCTAGCCTGCTTCACGTGCCGCACTACCACTCCGCCTACTTCGCGGAACTACCAGATTTGGGGTGTTACACGCACCACACTCGAGAGTCACGTCTTTTAGTCGGTATACACGATTCTCATTTAGGTGGACGTCACATTCGTGATGTCTTTTCTTACACACCTTCTGGTGAGCCCCCTGATGCGTTACGCTCCCTGAGAGATTATTGCTCTTCATGAGCTCGCACTCGAGTGTAGATGTTTCGCACGGTCACCTGAGCACTCGGCACACACGAGATGAGTTTTTCTACACTCCTCTGAGAGAGCCTCCTGATAGGCCACCTCCTTTGGTAGATTTTCAAGTGGTTATTAGCCTTTCCCGTAGCGAGTATGTTGTGTCCATCGTGTCTCATTTACATCATTTGCATGAGTCTGTTGAGTCGTTTCGTCATCATTTGCATGAGTCTGTTATGTTGTCTGTTTCTCGTCTGCATGAGTGTCATGAGTCGGTCCAACGAATAATCCATATTGGTAATAAATCTTGTAAATCACATGCGGATGTTCATTGGCAAGTGCAGGTACTTCATGAAGGAGAGCAGGCGATGGTGAGAATCTGCGTTGTGAGACTCCGTGCGAAGCTTGCGAAAAACTTGAGCGTTAGGCAAATGGGTCCCTACTCAGTCCTGAGACGCATCAGGACAAATGCTTATGAGTTAGACATCCCCGCGAGCAGTATTCGGGCCCACATCTTGGCAGCCCTCCCGAGCCTTTACCACCATTATTATCACCCACCACTCAGTCTACCCCGAGCCATTGCCGCAACATTCATTGCCCCGTGCTCACCCCATCCCTGACCCGCACTTACCCGGGAACCTGTCCCCAACGGCTTCACCATTGGCACCCCGGATCCCACCGGGTCTTTTCACTAGTGTGTTGAGAGATGAGCTTATCACTGAGATCATTACGCATGAGCCCGCCCCCTCTACAGCCGGTCTTGTGTGTCGCTGCCTGGTTTGTTGGTGCAGGTGACCCTTCACCGACGACACCTAGATGCTGCCAGCCGTGCTTGATCGATTCGCCCCCGGACTTCGACTTCAGCACGTCCGTCTCCACTCATCGGGGATGGAAATTTTTCGGTCCGGAGGAGTTGATTGGCGAGGCCACTTTTCGGCGACGACACTTGGACGACTTTTGGTGGGCCTCTTCAAGTTTTACCTGGCATACGACGAGAGAATTTTGACCCATATTCATCAGGAGATGAATTCTTTCAAGCCGGGGAGATTGATTCGGAGCAGAGGCGAGGAAGAGCTTTGGGCCAATTCGGGGCTGATTTGGCGACTTACCATATATGGCGTGCCCGGATCGACGATCCGACTCCGTGGAGGCGTCCGGATTCGTGTTGCGAGTCAATTTCATATATAGCTTTGTATTTTTCGGTTATTATTTCATGTAGTTTTGGCCTCGAAACCAACGGTCAATCATAGTCGTTGATTCCGAGTGCCCTAATTTTATTTCTTACAAATAAGATGTTTAGGGCTGCCGTCATCTGGATTGCTGAATGTGTGGAGAGCTTCTTCCTTCATTCCGGTGATCCCCTCCGCGGTGCTAACTCCGTGGAACCCCTTGGTGACGACTCTTTGGGTAAGTTATCTCTTTTTCTCCTTGTTCTCCTCCCCCTCCACCAAAACAGACACCCCCTCCCTATTTTCCTGCAGCCGCCAGCTCCCCCCCCCCCCCTCCCTGTTTTTCCTGCAGCCGCCAGCCCCCTTTCTCTGTTACAGCAGCAGCCACCCCTCCTCCCTATTCCTGCAGCCGCCGCCCCCCTCTTTCCACCCTATTCCATCAGTCGCACCCCTCCCTGACTGTTCCGTGGAACCCCTTGGTGACGACACCTTGAGTAAGTTATCTCTTTTTCTCCTTGTTCTCCTCCCCCTCCACCAAAACAGCCACCCCCTCCCTGTTTTCCTGCAGCCGCCAGCTCCCCCCCCCCCCCCCTCCCTGTTTTTCCTGCAGCCGCCAGCCCCCTTTCTCTGTTACAGCAGCAGCCACCCCTCCTCCTCCCTATTCCTGCAGACGCCGCCCCCCTCTTTCCACCCTATTCCATCAGTCGCACCCCTCCCTGACTGTTCCAGCATCCGCCATCCCCCTCCCTCACTATTCCAGCAATAACCGCACCCCCTGCTGTCCCTGCATGCCGCCAGACCCCAGTTTCAGCCAGCCGCCGCCCTCCCTGTGTTGTCCACGACCCGCCACCAGCCCCCCCTTCTCCCTGCTGTCCTGCCGCCAGCCCAACAGCCGCCCCCTTTAGCAGGCCATCACCCCTCTTCCCCCACCCCGTCTGGCTGCCATAGTCCGTTCCTCACGTGCATCCACCTCCCAAACAGCCCGCCCTTCCAGATCTGCCCAGATCTGGGCATTTCAGCCCAGATCCAGCCCCGTGCCACCCCGATCCAGTACTCCAACCCCTCCAGGTTTGCTGCCAGCATTCCCCCATCCGTGGAACCACCTCCCAACAGCCGGCCATCACCAAAATTGTCCTGATCTAGGGCAGTCCAGCCCAGATCCAGCCACTTCCCTCTCCGATCCAGCCCTCATAATCCCCAATCAGCCTTCCCTTACCCAATCCGGTCCACCCACCACCGGAATCCTTCTTTTAGCCCTCCAATATTCAGATTTATTTTAGTTACAGCAGCTCTAATATTTGTGTTGTGTTTTTTTATTAGAATTGGGTTGTAAAACATTGTTATCGTCTAGATTATTACATGCTCGTGTAGATGTTCAGTTTATTATGATTATTTGTGCTTAGATTAATCTCTAACTGCAGGAAGGACAGATTCGCCGCGCGCTCTATCTTTGGCCCTCCACGCATTGGGAAACCAAAGTTTGTTCGCTTAATAAATTATTTTGCCTTGCTTTGAAATATTTGTGTGGGATTTAATTATTTATTATCTAATTATGATTTAACCGTTGGATTTGCATAGCATGTAGGGTTAGGTCGTCGATTATCTCGCCGCCTATAGATTCGTCCTGCGTCACTTACCAAACACATGGCTACCTCCGGTAGCATTTTTTCCCACCGGAGATGGAGCAAAAAACGTCCAAACAGGCAGAGCCTTAATATGCCGATCACTATCAGTGAGGCAAATTTTCCATTTCATAAGGAATAAATATAACTTCAAAACACACTGAAGGGGCAATAAACGTTTTTAGTATTTTTCAAGTAAAAATTCAACAACAGAATCCTTGAGAAAAGGTTTGCCAACTGATGTTTAATTTAAATACTTGCATAAAAACATATAAATTGCTCGGAAGAAGTAATAATACCACTTCACAAAAAATGCAGGAATTTAATTAAAAATAGTTGTTAGCAGGAAAAAAAGCGGAACTCTGATGTTTTTCCTTTTTCAGTTTTCTTTTCAATAGGGAATCTGTGAGCTGCATAAATTGAACAATAAAACGGTAAGTAGGAGAAAAGAGCGCGACTGTAATTTGTTGAGAAATGTTGGCGTGCTGCTGTTAAAGGTGTTAAACCTATACTTACCATTTTAACTATCTTTTCTAAATAGACTTTCTAAAATTTCACTCATTTCAATAAGGATTTCACAACTAGAACTACGTCATCTCCCCAAAGAAACATGCAACCACAGACTAATGTATCTTCTACTTATCTCCCTAACAAACATCAAAATAAATGTATTCCATTTGATTCTTATACGAAAAAACTATTACAACAACAACTACTACAGAACCCATATAGTCCCCAATCATTGGGGGTATGGGCGGGGGAAGATTTGAAACAGACATAACCTTTGGCACTATGCACAGAGTGGCTTCTCTCAGAGGAGAAAGACCTAACCTTTGACAATAAATGCACAAAGTGGCTGCTCACAA
The DNA here is from genome assembly GCA_033032865.1 of Dactylorhiza incarnata. Classification (NCBI taxonomy): domain Eukaryota; kingdom Viridiplantae; phylum Streptophyta; class Magnoliopsida; order Asparagales; family Orchidaceae; genus Dactylorhiza; species Dactylorhiza incarnata. The sequence continues at coordinate 1,971,734 of JAWHQI010000281.1, forward strand.
AGTACCACTGAAATAGTGGCCCCCTATACGAAAAAACTATTATAACTAAAAATTCTTAGCCGCTCAGCAACTAATTATATATTAATGAATCTCCATCTTTCATACCCTGTTAACGTTAACATATAGCTAAAACATTTTGTTCATAGATGATCATGCTTTTGAAGAGTAAACATCTACAAAACAGATTCCACTTGAATCTTTTTTTATTAATATATACTTTTTAATTTATTTTCATCTTTATACTTCTCCAAATTTATTTCAAGTTTTCATCTAATAATTCCTAAAAGTAGCAAAGTTCATATTAGTACTCATGTTTTGCCACACATAAAGGCATATAATAGTCTTTATACCTCCTAACTTGAGCAGTAAACTTTCTTATTTATGTATGATCTACTTATGAACTCTCCTAGCACTTATGTCAGCATCGAGTCACTACAGATAACCGAGCCAAATAGATGAGGTTAGGGCCTAGGAAAAAAGTAGCAGCAAAAGAGTATAGTCGACTACTCAATCTACAGAAAGAAATCATTCGACGGCAATCCAAGAAAAGAAAGACATCAACATAAAATCAAGAAAAGTTCAAGGACTTGAGATTTAACAAGAAGATGATAGGAGAAAGCAAAAAATTTAAGTCTTTGGAAGCAAAATCAACACAACCAATGAGGTCGATACCAATCTAGTCGATGGAGAAGCTAGTAACAAAGAGAGCCTGAGATTCTTGTTGCAAAACTTGTTCATCATAATTATTTAACTCTTTTATTTGAATCGAAATTATTTATAACTATCCACTTAACTGACTGCGGGTTTATCTAAAGATAAAGGAGCTTCGATGTTGATAGAGTCGAAATTAAACGAAGTAAAAAAAACTAGAAATTGCGTATCAATCCTATAAAAAAAGCTTGGGAGAGATTCCAGGCAAAATTGGTATCAAAGAATAAAGATACTTGAATCTTTGGGGTACATAGTCTCAATGAAGAACTATAAGAAGGAAGAATCATTCTTCGGCATTCAAAACTTTCTGAAGAAAAAATGCAGAACCAAGAATGAGAAAACATTGTTGATCTCATATCACAAATCAATCTCCTTCAAAAATAAACAGCACGCTGGAGTTCTCAAAATCACTTACTCGTCGTCGAAGATATCACAAACCATCAGGGAGAATGATGGAGCCCAGCAAGGCAAGCGAAGAAAACGGTAAGATCCATGAAGATCATACTTTTTGTTCGAATCAATCTATGGGCTTAAGCAAGCGCCTAAGATGTGACACATAAAATTTGACAAAGTGGTAAAGAGCCACAGATTTCAATCTAGTTATTCTGATAAATGTCTTAATCACCGTTCTGTGTCAAACAAGATTGTCATCATATGTCTATGTGGATGATATGCTGATTCTGGGGTAGGATCTTTCTGCAGTGAGTGATATAAAATCCACTCTGGCAAAAGAATTTGATATGAAGGACCTTGGTCCTATGGATACCCTTCTAGGCTATGTTGCACCGACATGCGACACGACACGACACGCGACTCGTCCATTCTCCTAAACTACTAATATTCGACACGTTCGGACACGTTTGTTAAATTCATATTTTTTAATTATAGAAATTGTAAAATACTAATAAATAGACAAGAAATGAACAAAAAACATATAAAATGGTCATTTTCATACTTACATATTATATATCATCTAAAAAGATAACTGATTCCATGTCCGGCTCATCCAGTGAGAGATTTGCAATTTCCAGCATACCAACATCTTCGAATGTATCAAAAGCATCCCCGACAATATCCCACATCACTGTACAGGCAGATCGACAATATGCAGCGTGCGGCAGAGTCCAATTTAGCCGCAGTCGCAGTCGAGTGAAGATGATGCAGTCGCAGTCGAGTGAAGATGATGCAGTCGCAGTCGCAGTGAAGATGATGCAGCCGCAGAAGAATAAGAAGATGCAGCCGCAGTCGAGTGAAGATGAAGATGCAGCCGCAAATGAGATGAATAGCCGCAGTCGAGATGAATAGGCGCAGTCGATGAAGGAGAAGATACAGCCGCAGTCGAGTGAAGATGAAGATGCAGCCGCAGTCGATGAAGACGAAGATGCAGCTGCAGTCGAGAACCTATTTCACGGGATGAAAATGAATACCCGCAGTCGAGAGCTTCTCACGGGATAAAAATGAATAGTCGCGATTAACCTATTTCACGGGACTCGCGTGTCCAATTTAGCGGGACACGCGAGTCCCGATAAATTACGTGTCCGACTACTCCGACACGCGTGTCCGACTACTCCGACACGCGTGTCCGAGCGTGTCGGCGTGTCGGACGCGTGTCGGAGTGTCGGACACCGACACTCTGGCCATTTCAAAGTGTCGGTGCTTCGTAGCTTCTAGGTATGAAAGTTAGTTTTGATAAGCGTGTGATTACCCTTAGTCAAGCTCATTACATTGAGCAACTACTTTCTACTTGGGGATATAAAGATTGTAGGCTCGTAGAGACACATTTTGATCATAACGTCAAATTGAGTCCAAATGTAGGGACCAGTGTTGATCAAGTAAAATATTCTAGAATAATCGGTAGTCTCATGTATGTCACAAGTTGTACGAGACCAGACATTGACTTTTCTATTGGCATGCTGAGTCGTCTTACCAGTAATCCAGGCAAAGAGCATTGGGATGCCTTAGATAAGCTGATGAAATACCTGAAAGGTACCAAAGATCATGATATGTGTTATACTGGACACCATCCCACAGTGGATGAATTTTCGGATGCCTCCTGGTGTTCAAAAATTAGTAATAGTAAGTCCATCAGTGGATATATATTCACTTTGGGTGAAGCTGCTATAAACTTGAAAATCAAAAGACAGACTTGTATAGCTTTGTCGTCTATGGAAGCAGAATAGTTAGCCTTAGCTTCGGCTGGTAAAGAGACAGACTGGATCAGAAATTTAATTCTAGATATTCTCTTATCTAGATTACAAGTCAATTCTTTGAGCTTGTATTGCGATAATCAAGCAACAATTCAAGTCATTAAAAATACTCTATAACAGTAAGAGGAGACACATACGACTGGGACATGCTTTGCTGAATTATTTAAAGGAACAAGGAGTTATCACCTTGATTGATGTGTGATCGAAGGATAACTTAGCTGATCAATTGGCGAAAGGAATGCTTAAAGATCGACTAATCAAAACAGTGGGGGAAATGTGACTAAAGACGATTTAGTTCAGCCTTAGTCTAATGTTTTGATGTTTTCAGATTTCCTTTGTCATTTAGTAAGCATATTGTGTCTCGTTGATGTTCGTGGTTGCTGATCTTGAATCCGGTGAGTTGTTCATTTCAATCTTTGATGCTTATAACTCCACCTGGATTCTCTTTCCCACCTGGATTTTCTTTCTCACCTGGGAAGAAAGTGTTATTCCAAATTTGATAACACAATCTAACCTGGTTTGATTCTTCTTTTATTAAATAATATCATTCCAAATTCTGATGATATCTGTTTTAACTTTAGGGGATCAGTGATCGTGACATTCCAAATTAGAACACAGATATAGCTACGTTGTCTAGAAGTCCATTAGATCGTCTCTTTTGAAAAAGATAATGGATTCTGAACTTGGGGCATATAATACTCTGTGTATGTGTTCTCCGTGCTTAATCATGTAGTACTAAGTTCTTACAATAGAATTAGATACTTATAATTTTTTCAAATGTTTGAATTCATTCTTACATGAAATTCTCTGTTTGAAATTTACAGGAGATGGTGAAGATGGAGGAGCATTTGCCGATTGAGATCCTGATAAGTATGACCTACTGTCGATCCGCACAAAATGGACGACTTCAATCGTCGTGTAAGCATATGTGTCGTGATCCCCATCACCCAGCCTCCAAGAGTTGGCAAGCTCCCAATTGTATTTTGCTTGTGCTACTGTTAATGCAATAAGTAAAAGCATGGTGTGAATGTATAAAGGAACAATTTGATAGAGCAAGCTTCTCATCAGCATGTTTCAACGTCGGAAACACAAAGAATAAACTAAGCACGTTGGTGGTTGTGGATGCAAGCAAAGTACGATGAATCGCAGTATAGCATATCATATGGTCATAAGCATACATAAATAACTACGACAATTGATCGCATTCAAGAAGCCGCATGCAATGGATCACAATTGTGAGCACTGCGACAAAGGGAGATAGCAACAACGGGTAGTAGATCAAATTGTGAGCATTGAATCTAGTCATATGTTACGCTTCATGAGAAAGAAGAGAGACTCGAGAGATAATATATTTCTGAACTTCGTGTGGTCACCAACTTCTGATACGCGTTAAACTAGTAAATGCATATCTTCCAAAAATTTTTTCTCGTAAATTTATCTCATTCCTAAATTGTGTGTTTACTCTTCTCGTACGATATGCCTTCTTTCCAGACATATCGTAAGCCTATTTCCTGGCTCTTACACTCTGTTTGGGAGAGTTGTTGCTGATGAAAAAGCTATTGATCGAATAAAACTGATTGAATAGAGCTCTTTGAGAAACAGTGATTAAAAAGCAGCACACAGTTTGGAGAGTGTGCATAAAAGTTGATCGAATAGAGCTTTTATTGTCTGCATCGCATTGTCTGCTTCTTTCATTTCGTTGGCTTTCGACTCTATCACACTTTGAAGAGGTGAATCAGAGACTCCATCGATAAATAAAAAGAATAAATTATCAGTTTTGAAAATACAATCATACAAGCAGTCAATGGGCAGTCAACGAATGGAAAGCATCGATTACCTTCTCAGACTTTGAATATCCAAGCAATCAACGAATGAAGAACTATTCGCTGGCTTTCGACTCGCTGGAGGCCGATGTAGACTACTCGCTGGAGGCTCTCGTTGGAGGCTACTCGTTCCGTTTCGTTGGAGGTGGTCGACGCGAGAAGACGAGAGTTGCGAGCCGCGGGTTTCAGAATCGCAATCACTCCCCCTATTCAACTTTCCGAATAGACCCTAAAATGTTGGTTTATGAAAAGTGCTTTTCGCATAGTTGCGCATTCAAACGGTCTAAAAATGGCATTTGTGGTTGGAATGCAGCTTTTTGATCCACGAAAGTTGTCCCAAACAAACCCTTCATAGTGATAATCAACAAGTATTCCAATACACTGTTAAGTCAAACATAATAATATTTTCATGGTGGAAATTCAAGGCCAAAATGTGGACCATCCTATTCTTCAAGCCACAATTTGTCATCATATATTCTGAAGATCATTTTTCTTCAAGCACAACTCCACAAAAAATGAGCATCCAACCAATTGAAGAGGCAATTCACCAGCATCATGGTTTCTTCAAAGTGTAGATAAAAGGATGGTAAAATTCAATACATGGTAAGGAATTCACTTGTTTATAGCATTTTATTTGTGGTATGTACACAGGACTCTTTTATACATGCGTATGCATTTCAATTTTGTTTAAATTTAAGAACTTATCAACAATTTCCTCAATCCATACAAGTACACAAACTGAGCTAAACTCGCTAATGTTAAGAATCACATTTAGACATTTTTCCCAACCTCACTTTGTTGATTTGTAATTGTAGAGAAAAACTAAACCTTCAATGATCAAATACAATGTATGAATACATATATATATATATGGGAGAAAGAGAGAAGAGTCCCTATACAAGGTGTGAGACTAATGTATAAAGATAAAATAAGAGACTAAATGGACCACAATCATGGGGCTTTACATGGTCTTTTCTAACACTCCATCGCAAGCTGGAGCGAACATTTTTGTACCTACCCCGTTTCCATCCACTTCTCAACCATCTTCATCTCAACAACCTGAAATGTTATTTTTACATTTTCAATCTATTGCAGATCAAATTCTTGACTATATTCTTCCAAAAATTGATCAAATCCTCGATTCAAAACTTGCTCCAGTCTATAACATTCTTTCTACTCTTAACTCACATTGGATGCAAAAATTGCTCCAATTCTTTAAGCAATCTCTGAACTATCTTCTACTATATCTGCGATGAGACTTTCAAGCCATGTAAGCTCAGAGACAACTGACGTCATCGACCAGTATTCAGCTTCAGCTGATGATCGAGCAACCACAACTTGTTTATTACTGCGCCAGGTCACAAGGTGACCTCCAAAGTAGGTAAAAAACCACTGGTAGACCGTCGATCGTCCAAGGAACCAGCATAATCTGCATCTGAATATGCAACCAATGTTGGAGTAGAAGAAGAGGTTTTGTATACCAGGCTACCAGCCCTTGATCAGGGGTTGTTTATAGATATCTCAGGATGCGCTCGACGGCCTGTAGATGAGATATCCGAGGAGAATGCATAAACCGGCTGACCACCCCAACTGCAAAGGATATGTCTGGTCTGAGTGGTCTCGTGACCGTTAGATAAATAAGTTTTCCAACGAGTCGTCGATAATATTCTGGATTTGGAAAAAGATTTGCATCAGAAGCATGTGCACACAGCTTGTGATTGACATCTATAGGGGTGTTAATCGGCTTGCATCCAGAATAGTCAGCATCTTGAAGAAGATCGAGATAGTACTTCCGTTGAGAGAGGACAAGTCCATCAGGACGTCTTGCGATCTCCATACCAAGGAAGTATCGAAAGTTCCCCAGATTTTTTGTTTGAAAAACGGAACTAGGATGTTGTTTGACCATTTGTATTCCCTTTGAATCATCTGTTGTGATCAAGATGTCATCGAGATACACCAAAAGAAGAACCGTTCTTGTAGTTCGATGTCGAGTGAACAGAGAGAAGTCTGTCGAGCTCCGAGTAAAGCCAACCTGATACATCCTGCGGTGCATCGACTTATTTTTATTCTCGCATTTTATTTTTATTCTCGCATTTTATTTTATTCTCGCATTTTATTTTATTCTATGTAGTTCTTGTCCCCGCACCAGAATGTAAGTTATGGCTTATCGGTTTGACCACCCGTTAAGACCCTAAATAAATGGTCCAGTAATTTTAGGAGTTAGGACGCTAACGACGAGCTCAAGAAAATATCTAGGAGACGCATAAGTTATTCTAAAAGATTTAAATTCGGATTGCCTCTAAAGACCCAAAAAAATTCTCATGAAGAATTTCCAAAATCAGGCATCCCCATTTGGAAAAACCAGCCTAGCAAATTATTTTGGGAATCAATTGAAAAAGGAAATTTCCCATCCTTTAAACCCACGGCCAGACGAAAAAAAAAGCAACCCGAAAAATAGAGAAACGAATTCGTTCGTTCCTCTATTGTACCGGACACCCGACGCCCCTATTCCCACGACTGTTCATCTTTCCTGCTCCTCACCGGCGGTCTCCCGTGCTTCCAGGTCGCGACGGTACCCGATCCCTCGGATCCCGACGACAGCCTGCGACGCCCTCCTCCAGATCGCCGCCACCTTCGACGAGGCGACACCGTCGACTGCAAGTACTGGATCCGGTGCCGCCCTGGTTGATTGACGTCAACCCCATGCTATACTCTGTCAGTCAGCCTTCACATGACATCCTCCCTGTGCTTTACGGCTTGGGAAGGACCTACTTTCCCCTTGGTAATTTCTTTGTATCCCCGCTCCTATGAATTAGCATGCATTTATGTGTTCGCTTAAATAATCTTCGAGCTTGTCGCGCGTTCTCGCTACTTAATTACTGTTCATTTCTTTAATCCATAAGTTATTAATTGTAAAATTGCTTGTGGGTTTATTCATCTTATTGAGGCAGAGTCGAACCGGAATGAACGCGTAAGAACTCTATTCGAACAGAAATAACGAATCTCTAAGTTTATCGTGACAAATTTAAATTACGCGCTCAAAACTATTTTGGTCGCTTGACCGTTGTCATATTTTAGAATTAAATTTCGAGTAAAGTTATTATTTATTTATTTATTTATTTTAAAATACAACTTTCCAGACCCTAGATTTATTTACATCACAACCTCCCGAACAGCTTTACTGAACTTATCAAATCATGCTCGAGGGGATTATTTGAGACCATAAATGGACTTCTTAATGTGACAAACTCGGGACTCCCCCGTGGTCTCAAACCCGAGCGGTTGTTGTATGTAGACTGTTTCTTGTAGGTCACCATTTAGAAACGCATTCTTGAGATCCAGCTGATGTAAGGGTCATTGACGATGCACAGTCACAGAGAGAAGAACATGAACTGTGTTGAGCTTGGCCACTGGAGAGAACGTTTCCTCATAATCGAGACCTTGTTGTTGAGTAAAGTCACGAGCCACAAGTCGGGCATTAAGACAGTCAATTGTCCCATCAGGAGCATGCTTGATGACAAAGACCTATTTGCAACCAACAGTAGTCTGGTCTGGAAGGAGAGGAACCAGATCCCAGGTCTGGTTAGCCCAGAGGGCTGTCATTTCTTCGTTCATGGCTACCCGCCAGCCCGGATGTTGGAGAGCCTCCTGCACAGAATTCGAGACAGAAATAGAGGATAAAGAAGTAGCAAAGGTGTGAAGCGGCGGGGACAGGCGATGTAAAGATACATAGTTTGTCATGGGATGAGCTGTGGAGGTCGGTGCCGGATCAACAGGTCGCAGAGTATCAGAGGTCGAAGCCGACTGCATTGGGGCGGCGGAGTGAGGAGGGCGACGAGTGTAGATACGGAGAAGAGGAGGCTTGTTGGGAACGACGGAAGCTGGGTCAGGGAGGAGAGGTGGTGGAGAGGTAACTAGGATGATAGGTCTTGGTAAAGATTGTGGTCGGAGAGGGGGGTTTGGGGTGGAGAAGAACGGTAAATCTTCCCGGAAGGTAACATCAACAGAAACCGTCACCTTGCGGGTAGTAGGAGAGTAGCAAACATACCCTTTCTGAGTACAGGAGTAACCGACGAACATGTGTTTGGCTGCCCGAGGCTCCAACTTGTCCGTGGACAGACCAAGTGAACGTAAGAGGTACAACCAAATATGCGATAGGTGAGAGAGAATGACAGAGTAGAGGGGAAGAGGAGAGACTAAACAGAGTAGTATTTTGAAGAACGGAGGGAGGAAGACGGTTAATGAGATAGCATGTCGTCGAAAGCGCAAAGTTCCAATAAGCCTTGGGTACTTGATTTTGAATCATGAGGGAGCAAGCAACATCGAGAAGATGTCTATTTTTACGTTCAGCAACGCCATTTTGTTGGGGGGGATAGGCACACGACGTTTGATGAATAATTCCAAATTCAGAGCAGAGGTTAGCAAATTCATGGCTAGTGTATTCGCGAGCATTATCCGTCCGGAGAGTTTTTATTGGTTCGGAAAACTGTGTGCGAGTCTCAAGAACGAACGCTTGAAACACACGGGGAAGCTCGGAGCGACCACGAAGTAAGTACAGTCATGTCGTTCGAGAATAATCATCAATAAAAGTGATAAATAGCGATAACCAAACACTAGTAATTTTGTACGGGCCCCAAACATCAGAATGTACTAAAATAAAAGGAGCGGGGCTCCGAGTACAATGAGAAAAAGAAGAACGGTGTTTGCCCAAAATACATGAATCACAATTAAAAGCAGGAAGAGAGATCTTTGGAAAAGCCTTCTGGAGGACTGGAAGAGGAGCATGTCCAAGACGTCGATGACAATCAACGAAGGAGAATGAAGAGAGGATGGTAGGAGCCCATTTTACAGTCGTCCTTTACCAATGATACTCTGCGTCCGTCGATCCTGCATCAGAAAAGAAGAAGAAGTGAATGTGACAGAGCAATTCAAATAGGTAGTGAGGCGACTGACAGAAAGTAAATTAAACGGGGAGCCCGGAACATGAAGAGCCGAGCAGAGAGAGAGAGGAATTGAGAAGGATATCAGCTGAGCTGGAGACGGGAACGGTCTCGTCATTGGCCACTGTGATACACTTACGATCCGAAGAATCCAAGTATTGATGTGGCTTCAGTGAGGTGATTGGTGAGTAGCACCTGAATCCACTATCCAGCGTGGACTAGTGGAGAGACAAGCGATACCTTCATTGGAGATGGAGGCAGCGGAGGCAGCGGAGGCAACGGAGGCAGGCGGGCGGCTGAGCATGTCGTGGAGTTGCTGGAGCTGGAGCCGGACTTCTTCAAGATTAGCACAAGTGGCAAAAGGACTGTCGGCAGCAGCAGAAGCAGTCGGACGAGGAGGAAGACCATGTATGCGGTAGCAGGTAGCCTCAAGGTGTCCATCCCTACCGCAGAAGGAACACTTAGGACGTGGTCGGCCACCGCGACCCCTTCCCCGAGAGCTTGAACGTCCTCCACGAGCAGGAGGAAGGAGATGTAGTAATGGCGCAGATGATTGCTGAAGGAGGGTCGGTGAGGGAGGTCCAGTAGTATCAGGAGGCGGTGATACCTTTAGCAACATGGAGCACACATCAGAGAGTGAGGGAATAGCAGCAGACGAGAGGATCTGAGCCTGAATGCTCTAAAGATGAGGCGGGACACGAGCCATCATCATGGCAATACAGATTGCTTCCTTCTGAGCACGCTGGGCAGCGAGATCCGTAGTAGATGGCTGATGTCGGATCCAAGCTTCAGCCAGCGTCTTAGACCGAGCAACAAATGAGGTCAAGTCGGCAGCACCGCCAGTGTCGAGAGTCTGAAGATCTGGGATGATGTCATATAAGTGTTGGAGACCGTCCTTGTCGGAGTGTAGGGAATGGAGCTCATCCCACGTCGCCTTGGCCGTCTCGTGATACATGGTCATGCGGTAAGGTTCGCCATCAAGGGAGTTGAGAAGTCAAGTCTGAACACGGTCATCGTCACGTAGCCAGTCATCCGTAGGTGCAGAAGGAGGATCCTTAGTGAAATGATGCAGAAGTCTCTTAGACTGCAGTACCCTTCTGACAGAATGCACTCATTCAATAAAGTTCTTCTTCCCAGTAAGGGAGATGGTGGTGATCCTCAACTCATCACGCACCTCGGGAGCAGGAACCAAGCGGACTGTAGGAGAGGACGCGGGCTGCTCGAAAGAATCAATCGAGGACCCCATGGAGTCACAGCGGCTAGTGCGGCTAGAGCAGGCTCAGCGGCGACTAGACAAGGGGAAAGGTCACAGCGGCAAAGCAGGAGAGGCGGATAGACACAGGTCGCAAGATCAAGAGCAGGAGACGCCAAGACCGCGTGACTAGAGAGGTCGGCAAGACCGCGCGAGCAAGGGGAAACCTCGGCGAGACCACGCGAGCAGGAGCAGCGGCTAGCAAGGAGCAGCGGCTAGCAAAGACCGCGCAAGCAGGAGGAGCACGCGGCGAGAAAACCGGGAGAGAACGGGGCCAACCGCGGTGGGAGCTGCGGTCTGGAGAGTCTACGGTCTGGAGAGCTCGCGACGGTCAGATGACAGCGGACTGGAGGGCTCGCAGAACCGAAGGGCTCGCAGGAGAACAGGAGAGCTCACAGGAGTGCTTGCGGTTTCGGCAAGCGAGACAGGTTGCAGTCTAAAGTCATATGAATGGAGGAGTTTACTTGTTTCAATGCCCTTAATTCCATCAAGCTCTTATTTGAAACTCCTTAGTCGTTTTTCTTAGCTTTGGAAACCTCCCCCATTGAATAATATTAATAAATCCTACATTGCTAAATAACCAGCATCCCTACCTATTGAAACGCAATTGGAAAAAGAAGGAAACTACAAGACCCCTCTGTTGTCTTCGTCGTTTCCCTCAACTCCAGCGCACCTCCCGTCCATTCCTCCCTCCTTCAACATCGGCGCCTTCCGTGAGTTGTTCGAGCGCCGAAAAAACCTCCCTGTGGCAGAACAGTCACTGACGAGCTCTCCTCGAGCGCTCCCAGACGGGATCGTGACTCATCGTTTCAGACATTTGGCCGATGGTAAGACCCACAACTAGTCCCACTGCTCGTAATTGTTAGATTTCTTTTATGTTTAACATGAATGATCCTGAAGAAATTCAGAGCTTGCCTTAGTTTTCTTGTCTACGTGATTGTCATTAATTTAAAATCTCTTGTTTTTATGTTACATGACATCGCTTGTGGTACGGTAAATTATGTTTATTCATTGTTCGACGGTTAGTACCTTTGAGCGCTTGAGAAGCCTGGATCGGATATCGCTAGTTATTGCTCGTGAAAGTTTTTAAAAGCATCGCTCAATTTAAAACGACCACAAATTTTATCTTTAAAAATTAATTCCCGGATTTTGGAATACATCAGAGGGGGGTGAATGTCTACATGAAAAGGTACGTCAGCGGTACACCGTCTGAGCCAACCAATACATCACATCAGCAATCATGTGTTACAACTGTTAAACCAATCTTAGTGGGACATGAGTACAAATCATTTATAAACAAGCAACGGTAATAAGAGATCCAATATATAGATAGATCAGGTAGCTGTATCCGTAGAGAAATGGAGTAAAACTTAGTTTCTTTGTATTAGCCTCTGCAGTAAAACTTAGTTTTGTAATCATGTATCTCCCATTCCCCGCCGCCTCCGGCCACCTCGCCGGAACACCCCAAGTCGTCTAGTTCTCTGCTACACTTGCTCGTGCAGCAATAGATACTGATAAATAAAACTATATACAAATCATGCAGCAAGAACATCATGGACATCAGAGGGCTCGCACAAAGATCTAGTAAAATATAAGGTCTGCACAACAAATATTTCCTTTGTGGACATGAAAACAAGGAGAAGCTCAACATAGTTAAAGAAATATTTGCAGACCAAACCCCAACAGCTAACCAAATAGCAATAAAATTCGATGATATCAAATTTCCTGCACTGATCAAAAAATTTCAGCGATTTCAATTTAAATTCAGCTAATTTCTTACATAAATCAAAAGAAATGAAATCAATAATATGCAGATTAACATAAAACGATATCTACTGAAAACCCTTTTTAATCTAAAACCAGCAGGCAATAGTCAGACGGTGGCCTGAGCTCGTTGAATTGGCAGGTGAATCGCTATAAACAGTAACATGAGATTTCAAAGAATGAAAGGAAAACGAAGAAATCGAACCTTAATGACAGCATTCCACTCGTCTCCGACTTGATCCATATTAGGTAAGGGCTTGAACGAAGAAGAAAAGGCCATCGTGTCAGTAAGAGCTGGGTAGCAAAGAAAATAGGGAAGAGAGACGTAACCCTAAACCTAATGGCTGGGAGCTGCGATCGTAGAAGAGGAGACGGGTGAACAACGGAAGGAAGCGGGCTTGCGCGATTACATGCCGTTGCTCTGAACCGCTAAATGATGTAGAGCAAAAATTACTTCTCCACGAAGTCACCGAATAATAATATATATTAACAATAACAATAAATGTGTTTATATTGGCAGCTCCTATTTGGCTATTGGCACATCAATTTCTATGAGTTATAACGCGCCTTTTGAAAATATGTATTATACATGCATATTTAGAAAAAGTGTTCAACACGAAATTTGTAGATCTCATCGAGATCTACAACTTTCGTGTTGAACACTTTTCTTAAAAATGCATGTACAAAACGTATTTTCAAAAATTCGTCAAAAATTTGCTATAATTACGATCAGGACGGCAATACGCCTTGTGTGTGCATTTTTAGGAAAAGTGTTCAACACGAAAGTTGTAGATCTCTACAACTCTCGATGAGATCTACAATTTTCGTGTTGAACACTTTTCTTAAATATGCATGTATAATGCATATTTTCAAAAGACGCATTATGACTCATAGAAATTGGTGTGCCAATAGCCAAATAGGGGCTGCCAATATAAAGACCCTATTATTATTATAAGAAAATGTCAAACGCGCCTTTTCCGCACTAATAATAGGAAAAATGACTTGTTACCTCTTATAATTTACCTATTTTGGGCATATTATGATTGTAAAATTAAAGATTTCATCTTTTATCAATAGGTTTGAAAGTGCTTTGGAGATTTTAGAGATGTTCTTCACGAAGCATCTATAAACTTCATTGTAGCTCAAAAAAATTTATATTCCCTTGACTAAAGGGGAGTTCTCAATGACAACAATTTTCACTTAAGACACTACAATGCCTCTATATGAGATTTTATGCCCAAACACTATACCTTCTTGCCCATAAATCACTTCTCCCAATTCATAATGAGATTGTATCCCCAAAACATTGAAATATTCTGGACAAGTTGCTAAAACAGAGATCAAAGGTTGATCTAAACGAAGAAAATCATCCATAAAGACTTCGAGAAAATATTCTGCCATATCATGGAACGTGGACAGCATGCGTTGGAAGTTTTGCACATGCATGTGTCAAAAGGTGAGCGTATCATGCTGGAAAGTGAAAATTGTCTTCTCTTAATCATAGTCAATCATGATTTGATTATACCTAGAATTACTACTAAGAAAGCAATAAAATTCATGCAGCGTCAGCCGTTCTAGCATCTTGACAATAAACAGAAGAGGAAAGCAATCCTTTCTTTAGAGATGAGTACATTTCCAGTTAATGATTGTACGTCATTGAGCTTACAGTAGTCAATATAGACTTTCCAGTCGGTGATTGTACGAGCAAGGATGAGTACATTTTTTTCATTAGAGATGGCAGTTTTGCTTCCTTTCTTTGGGATGACTTGAATGTGGCTCACCCATTTATTTCGTTAATCAGGTAGATGATCCCCGCATCCGAGAGCTCTATCACCTCGTCCTTTATCACTTAATGCATTTTTTGGAATTAGACGCTTTGCAGTTGAGCCAGTGGTTTGTAGTCATCCTTCATGCGAAATTTATGCATGCAAATAGTCGAAGTGATCCCTTTTATATCAACGATAGTCCACCTTAAACTCCTTCATGTTTTCTCAGCGTTTCAACCAATCTACATTCATTGGTTAGGTATATAGTAGAAGAAACAATGACATGTGTACAACTCATATTCGACGAGGTGGACCCAAGCCTGAACATAGGCCTCAAGACCTCAGAAGATGGACTGCAAACCCATAAGCATTCATTCCCAGAGATAACGGGAGATCATCCAAAGCTCTCCCATTTCTTGCTGATCAGCTCGCCCGCGAGCTCAACAGGGTAGGCTCAGCTCGCCAATAAGCTCGTCAGGGTCGAAGCTAGGCTCCCCTCTTAGCTCAGACACTTGCAGAATCTGCTCGCGAGTCCCTTTTGGGCTTACCGCCAACCTCGCTGCGTTGGAGCTCATCCAACCAGTGAGCTCGTCAACTAAAGACCCGACATAGGCGACCTCGCTTAAAGGTGACTCTGATCAGCTCTCCTTCTCCAGAGGTTCCCAGAGAATAGGTCGCCCAGGTGTCAGGTTTCCAGTGTCTCAAGAAGGCAGGGCGGCTACACGCAGACCATGCCCCCCCATGCCCCCCCCCCCCCCCTCACCTTTGGATTGCGTATAAATAGGCCCCAGTGCACAAGATAAAGACATGTTGACCCCCCACCCCCAAGGTTCCCTTCAGACAAGTCCATATCTTCCTTATGCTGAGCTCAACCTTGGTTTGGGAGGGGAAGTTCCAATAAACTTTCAGGTACATGGCAGGACCTCCTCATTGCAACTATCGGGTCTTGTTTATTGGCAGTTCGGGATCAGCTCTAGCTCTCCAGCTTCTTCTAGTTGTAATTTGCTCGAGTCGACCGCTAGACAAGTGGTCTTTGGTCATCATTTTGGTTCGAACATTTGAAGTCGAATTTCTCGATTTCAACACTTTGGTGATATGAGCGTAAACCATGATCGAAGGAATAACCTCTAGTGCGAGGTCTAATGGCAATCGAAGAAGTGAGGGAGTCTGAGATCGACAACCAGCGAGTTCATCACAAAGGTTGATCTCATGGATTTCAGGCAAGGGATGATAGAGACGTTGTGAGTTATCTTGACTCCGGGTGCCGAGGTTGTAGCAGCCTCGCCATAAATCGCAACCTCAGCAGAGGACGTCGAACCTTCTAGGCAGCATGTCAAGGGGGACGTTGTCTCATCGGAGGAGAAGTGACCTTTTTCGATCGAAGCCAGTGCATCACCACAGCGAGCTCTTCGTTTCAGTGAGGACGATTCAGCTCGCCAGAGACAAGCTCGACATACTGTGGCAGCGAGCCCATTTTGCAAGGTGTTGAGCGTGCCCATCCCGGAGGGGTTTCACGAGCCCATGCTTAGCTACTATATGGGAAAGGATGACCCCAGTTAGCACCTGCAATGATTCGACGACGTAATTTCAATTCGAACTATGACTAACACTTTCAAGTGCAGGTTCTTCACAATCAACTTCAAATGGAAGGCAAGAAACTGGTTCCACCAGTTGTCGGCGGGCTTCATCTGCTACTTCGAAGATCTACGTGAGGGCTGATTTTGCACTTTGCTGTGAAAATTTTCGAATCTTTATGAAGCGAGCAGGAGTTAGTCAACTTAGAGTTCACAAGCCAAACAACCAGAAGCAAATAGAAGCAAACAACTGATCTTTATTGATAGCAACTTCAAATTACAAGGCAAGCCATGCTTGGCGAGACATGATTTCGCCAGCACAAACACCAAAGAAAAAAAATACAAGTTGAAGAAAACTTGAGACCGTGCGGTCTCCCTTGCGACCTCAGCAACTCGCCAAACCGCAACCCGCTGCCGATCTCAGAACAACACCAGACCGCCGATCAGACCGCACCCCTCCTTCCGAACTCCTGATCCTCCCGAACTCCAGCAACACAACTCCAAGTCGTAGACCGCCCGAACACTTTCAGAGGAAGAGGTGATCGATGCTGCCCGCACTATCCGCAGAAGCTGCACAAGAAGAGTTCAATCAGCAGACCGCCCGGTCACACAAATAGAGACCGCGGGAAAGAAGCAAACTCAACTTACACTTGGTGTGTCTTATGATTTGCTGCTACAGTGGCTCCTATTTATGGGCGTGGGACCTGATCCAGTCACCACCCTATGAGATAGGATCACCACCCTCCAGACCGCGCGACCTGACCGGTCACACCGCGCGATCAGCAACAGTACTCCTGCTTCATTTTGGTGAACTCGCCAGCTTCAACATCAACCATGAGAGACCGCCACTCTCACAACAGATCGCGACTCCAAAGGAGATCGCCAGACCGCCCGAAGCTGTTCACCCCCTGTGTTCGCCCGAGACCGCGAACACAGCCAGTTCGTCATCAACCCGCGAACTCCTGTCCGAATGCCGGTCTCCTCCTGAGACCGCGAACAGCGTCCAGCTTGCATACCAGTCTTCTCCTGAGACCGCAACCTGAGACTGCGCGATTAAGACCCTTAGTCCGCGAATACCACCAGAAAGCCCGGTCAACCACCAGACCGCATTCTGGAGAAACCTGGGACAAGCTGTGCGATCACACCAGACCGCCACAACCTTGAGGAAGACAACCCGCCACGCGATCACGAACAGACCGCGCACACCAGAAGATGAACAACCCGCCACGCGGTTAGAGACAGACCGCGCAACCTTCACCTTCAGCCGCCTTGGACCCATACCAGCGATCAAGCCAGGAGATCGCAGCTAGACTTAGACAAGCCAGACCGCAGAGGCAGACCGCCAAGTCGTGCGGTCACGCCAGAACGCCCGACCTCCTCCCAGACCGCCCAGGTCCAAACGTCCTCTAACTTCCACTTCAATAATTTCAACACTCCCCCTTGAAGTGGGAAGTTGAAACTAGCCCCAGTAGGCTCCTTAGCCGTGTGAACGACCCCTTTGCCAGCGCCTTTGTGAAGATGTCCGCGACATTGTCCGCACTCCGCACATGCTCGACCGAAAGAGATCCCTCTAGCACCTTCTCCCGTATGAAGTGGTGCTCGATCTCGATATGCTTGGTCCTCGCGTGACAAACTGGATTGGTAACCAGTTTGAGAGCACTTTCGTTGTCACCGCGTAGCGGAGTCGGCTCCCGAACCTCCTTGTGGACGTCTCCCACCAACCTCCTAAGCCAGATGGCTTCCTGAGCTGCCAAGGCCGAAGCCTTGTATTCCGCTTCCGTGGTGGAGACCGACACGGAATCCTGCTTCTTGCTGCACCATGATATAGTTCTAGGGCCCGCCATGAAGTCGAATCCAGACGTTGACTTCCGATCATCCGAATCTCCCCCGTAGTCAGCATCCATGTACCCATGCACCTCGAAGCCCGCATCTCTCCTGTATAGAAGACCCATGTCCGAGGTCGCCTTGACATACTTCAGAATGTTCTTGGCCGCTAGCAGATGAGGTACTCGTGGCTCCGCCATATATCGACTCACTCTGCCAACTGCATATGCAATATCCGGCCTCGTGATCATCAGATAGATCAGGCTCCCAACCAGAGCTCGGAACACTAACGGATCTTGCATAATCCTCCCCTCATCCTTCTGAATCTTCATAGCCTTCTCCAGAGGTGTGAAAGTGCACTTCCCTTCCTTCATGTCGAATCGAGCCACGATCCGCTCCGCATAACCGGACTGGGTCACCAGCACTCCACCTTCCTTCCTCTGGACCTCGAGTCCAAGGAAATGGTGAAGCTCACCTAAGTCCTTCATCTCGAACCTGATAGACAGCTCGGCCCGAAGCTGTGCTACCTCCTCCTTCGAGTTCCCCGTCACGATCATATCGTCGACGTATAACAGAACGATGACTTGAAGCTCCCCGCTCTTCTTGACGAACAAGCTTGAGTCTGAGTCTGAAGCACCAAATCCACAGAATAGGAGATATTCTGCGATCTTCCCGTACCACGCCCTCGGCGCTTGCTTCAACTCATACAGGGCCTTCTTCAGCTTGCAGACATGCTCCGGAAAATCTTCAGACACAAAGTCTGGTGGCTGGATCATGAAGATGTCCTTGTATCTCGCCGTACAAGAAAGCGTTCTTGACGTCGAGCTGCCAAATCTCCCATCCACTGAATGCCGCCAAGGCAATGATGAACCGAACTGAAGTCATTTTTGCCACCGGACTGAATGTCTCCTCGTAGTCTTCACCGTATTGCTGCGAGAACCCCCGAGCTACAAGGCGAGCCTTGTACCGCTCGATGCTGCCGTCAGCCTTCTTCTTAAGCTTGTAAACCCACTTGCATGTAACAGGAGTGGTGCCCTTGGGCTTGGGCACAAGAGACCAGGTCTCATTCTTCTCGAGAGCTGACATCTCTTCTTGCATCGCAACGTCTCACTCCTTTACGCCTCTGGCCTTCTCAAAGCTCGACGGTTCCCTCTCATCCAAGGGACCAGCGAAGAAACATGAGACGAAGCTCACTGCGTTTCCTCCTGTATAGCGATCAGGGGCGACGATTGCTCGCTTCGACCTCCTCAGCTCCTTCCCCTGAACCGCATTATCTTCAGCTGCTTCTTCCCTAGCTCCTCTTCCAGACGTGCTAGGAGCATCGCTCCCCCTGCTCCCTGAACCAGAAGCCCCCGTCTCGGAACTAGAAGGAGATGGACCACCTGGTGACACAGGTAGCTCCACCTGAAGATCCTCCACAGCTTTTTCTGGCACCTCCACCCTGCTCTCTGGTAGTTCCACATCAGAAGACCCCTTGTAAGATGTCACCTCATCGAACACAACGTTGCGAGATACCACAAACCTCCGCGTCTCTGGGTCCATGCGCTTCCATCCTTTCTTTCGTCGTATCCCACGAAGACTAGCTTCCTTGCTTTCGCATCTAGCTTCGTCCGAAGAGCATCTGGAACATGCACGTAGCAGGTGGAACCAAACACCCTAAGGTGTGCCACGCTTGGCTTCTCTTTGAACATCATCTCATGCGGAGTCAACATGTTGATGAGACTCAAAGACATCTTGTTGATGACGTAGGCAGCACAAGACATTCCCTCTGCCCAGAAGGACTTTGGGATACTCTTGGCATGCAGCCAACACATGCAGGTCTCCGTCAGATGACGGATCTTCCGCTCTGCAACTCCGTTCTGCTGTGGAGTATGTGCACAAGTGAGCTCTCTCCGGATGCATGCCTTCCTGCAAAAAGTAGAGAACTCACTGGAGGTGAACTCCCCTCCGTTGTCAGTCCTCAGCTTCTTCACCCGCAGTTTTAGCCGACCCTCCACGAGATCCTTGAACTCTACAAACTTGGCAAACGCCTCCGCCTTCTCCTTCAGGAAATAAACCCAGACATATCTAGTGTAATCATCGATCAACACTGATGATGCATAATTTGACCTAAGTTATTAATATGGATAATTAAATATTATAATATAAATAAATATATATTGTTAATTTTATCAGTTAAATCGTATCTTTTTATAATTATATCGTAACCACGCATATTTTACTATTTTTGCAGGATCCTGGGACAGTTGCATTATCATTTCTAAAGAGCACACCTTTATTTAGGGTGTGTCAAACTAAATATCGAGTGCAGCAATGTTATCGTGTTACCGAACCATATTCAAGAAGAGAATGAAGCCCAAATGGTCTGATGAGATATTTTCTCCTAAGTATGAAAGAGGCTAGCCAACTTTGACTATGAATTCTGCATGTGTTCATGAAGGAAGCTTCTTGGAAAGAGAGAAAGCTAGCCAACTTTGATCATACTTTTCAAGGCATGACAAGTGTGAAAAGGAGTAGCCGTCATTGACATTTAAACCAACATGTGCTATTTGACCAAGGGAAGCTTCATGGAAGCTTCATCCTCATGCCATCCACCACCTCCACCTCCTTGGTTTTGGCCCTATAAATAGACATGAAGAAAGAGGGAGAAGGCATCATCCTTCCTCCTTCATTTGAGCCTTTTAGAGAGCTGTTGAGAGTTTATTTTTAAAGTGTTCTAGCTTAATGTTTTCATGTTTAAATGTTCTTGCAATCTCTTTTACCGTACTTGTAATCTTCTTGCAATCTCTCTTTGTAGTGTCTTTTTGCCCTTTTTGTGACTCTGTTTCAATAAGAAATAAAATAGTTTGTTATTCCCTTTCTCTCTCTGTGTGTCTTATTATGCATATTCTTAACATGATTTTCATTTCCTACTTTATTATGAGTAACTAAACTTTGTTTAGTGCTTGATCAAGATGATCTGAGGAATGAAATGATCTTCTCTTCTTAATTTAATTTCTTTTTCTCTTTTAACGAATGCTTAGGATTTACCCTTGATTAATATTTAGTGAGATCATATTATCGATATATGGTTTTCACTTTTGTTTCCGTATTCTAGTAGCCGAAAGGATCGTGTGTACGGTTCGATCACTCACGGGTAAAGAGAGTTGAACGCAATCCTTTGAAAGAGGACGACGTAAATCTCCTAGATTGGAGTCAAATCCAATAGCGGGGTTCACCACGTAAAGCGAGCTTTAGGGGTTTCGATTGTGGAACGAAAGTTCGGTCGATCAACCTAAACTCAGTTGGGCGTAGCCTTGAAAGAGGTGCGTTCATGTTTTGGGAATCTCCACGGTCCAAGTATTTCCGTTAAAGTTATTAAGAAATTTATTTATTTTTTATTTTGATGGTTTCATTCCGAGGTGAGTCGAGATCGAGTGCTAGTCTTTTTTATATAGTATAAACCACCTCTCTCTTTTTGCAAAACCAACCCAAAATCTATTTGATAGGATAATATCGAGTTCTTTGAAGTAGAAGTATTCGATGTGCCCTGGTTCTAATACGACCTTGATATTTCATATCCTATACTATAATCGATAAGGTACACTTGCCTTTATCGAGCATAGAATCGGAGAAAATCAAAATCATTTATAAAACACAAATTTCTCTATCAAGTTTTTGGCGCCGTTGCTGGGGACTTTGCGTCGATATTTTGAAAAACAGAATAGCCATTAATTTTATCGTTTTTTTTTTTTTTTTGCTTTCCGAAACAAAACAAAACAAAAAAAAAATCCTTTCTTTTCTTTTATTTCTCATTTTTCCCCTTCTCTCTTTCATTTTTTCCCCTTCTCTCTTTTCATCTCTTTTAGTGCATGACCCGAGGAAGCTCTTCGAATAGTCCTGATATTCATTTTGATCCAGAGATTGAGCGCACTCTTCTGCAGCGCCTCCGAACTCGTGATCGGGATTTTGATTTGAACTTCGAAGAGTCGATCGGAGACACTATACCAGAAACTATGGGCGAGCCCAATCCCAATCCGAATGAGGCCCCGCAACGGACCATGTCCTATTATGCGCGGCAGAACTTAGAAGGGACACAATCTAGTATCGTCCGCCCCGCGGTGGCGAACAATAACTTTGAGATCAAGTCTAGCATCATACAAATGGTGCAACAATCGGTGACCTTCGATGGTATTCCGGACGAAGATCCAAACACGCATATATCTAATTTTCTCGAAATTTGCGATACGTTCAAAATCAATGGTGTCATGGATGACGCCATTCGATTACGTCTTTTTCCCTTTTCTTTGCGGTCTAAGGCCAAGCAGTGGTTGGGCTCTCTTCCTAGAGAGTCCATCACTACATGGGCCGATATGGCGGAAAAATTTCTCACTAAATATTTCCCGCCTGCAAAAATCGCTAAAATGCGCACGGATATTGCTTCGTTTATGCAAATCGACTCGGAGGCTCTCTATGATACATGGGAGCGCGCTTCAAGGAGCTTTTGCGTAGATGCCCACACCACGCACTGCCAACTTGGCAACAAGTACAAATATTTTATAATGGCTTGAATTTCCAAACAAGACAAATGATTGATGCAGCCGCCGGAGGTACTTTAAATAAAAAAAACCTGGAGGCCGCTCAAGAGCTTTTTGAGGAGATGGCCATGAATGCGTATCAATGGAATATGCCCCGTGCACGACCTAACAAGCCCGCCGGTATATTTGAAATAGACGCTACTTCTAATTTAGCTTTACAAGTTGAGCGCTTAACAAAGCAAGTGACGGAGATGTCTGCTTCCTCCGCCACTCCTCCTTGGGCTAATAATGTTTTAATCGAAGAGCAGGTTGACTACATGGGAAATCCACCTCGGCCTTCCTATAACCCAAATTCCGCTCCGTATAACAACACATACAATGCGGGTTATAGGAACCATCCAAATTTCTCATGGAGTAACCAAGGAAATGCTCAGCGCCCTTTAAACCTAAATCAACCTCTTAATCAACCTCTTAATCTAAATCCCCCTCCTCTAAATTATAATAATCCACCAGGATTTCCACCGCAACAGCAAAAGCCCTTTCCACTTGAAGAGATCTTTGCAAAATATGTTGCTACAAATGAATCAAACATCCGGAACCTCACCGGATCGATCAAAAATTTAGAGAGCCAAGTGGGCCAACTAGCGAAGATGTTTTCCGAGCGTCAGCAAGGAGCTCTATCGGGAAATACGGAACCTAATCCAAGGGAAAGCGCGAACATGATTACTCTACGCAGCGGAAAAGAGGTGGTTTCAAAACAGGACGAACCCATGGTAACTTCTCCTCCTCCTATTTTAGCTTCAAATTTGTCCGCTACGTTAGCTCCACACGCTTCTAATTCTAGTTCAAATATTTCGTATCCGTCTAAGCTTAGGAGCGAGTGCGCCGAGAAAAATTATAAAAAGTTTGTAGAAATTTTAAAACAAATTCATATTAATGTTCCGTTCTGTGAGGCTATCTCTCAAATGCCGAAGTATGCGAAATATCTCAAGGAGTTACTCTCCAATAAAAAGAAACTTGAAGATATTTCACATATTTCCTTAAACGCGGAATGCTCCGCGGTTATACTTAACAAATTGCCCCAAAAAGCAAATGATCCGGGACGGTTCTCCATCCCATGTCTATTTGGCAATGCGTTAGTAAAACACGCCTTAGCTGATCTTGGAGCAAGCATAAACCTTATGCCTTTTTCGTTATTCAAAAAGCTAGGTTTAGGAAATCCTAGCCCTACCCGAATGAGTACTCAACTCGCCGATCGTTCATTAAAATATCCAGTAGGGATAGTGGAGGACGTGCTCGTTAAGGTTGACAAGTTCATCTTTCCGGTGGACTTTGTCATTCTTGATATCGAAGAGGATGCCGAAGTACCCCTCATACTTGGCCGCCCCTTGCCACCTCCCGTGCAATTATCGATGTAAGTGACGGAAAGCTCCTCCTACGGGTTGGAGAAGATGAAGTTACTTTTAGTATAAATCCCTCAATGCGAAATACTCTAGAAAATGACGATTCATGTTTCTACCTAGAAGAATGTTTCGAAAATGAGTTTTATTCACTTCCTGAGTTAATCTCTTCATCGAGTAACGATTCTGAGCTCGCCGAGCTCTTTTGCTTAGAAGAAGTCTCTCGATCCACACCACCCGAGCCATTACACATCGAAAAATTAAAAAGCAAAACATCATATGAAGAACCACCCACTTTAGAATTGAAGCAACTCCCCCCTCATCTAAAATATCTCTTTTTGGAAAAAAAATTCTAAGCTACCCGTTATCGTATCATCCGAGTTGAGCGATTCAGAAATTTCTGAATTGACACTAGTCTTAAGCAATCACCGCCATGCAATTGCGTGGCAAATATCCGACATCAAGGGTATAAACCCTTCCTTTTGCACTCACAAAATTTTTCTCGAAGATAATTCTCGCAACTCAGTCCAGCCTCAACGACGACTAAACCCGAATATGAAAGAAGTCGTTAAGGCTGAAGTTATCAAACTCTTAGATGCGGGAATCATCTACCCAATATCGGATAGTACTTGGGTTAGCTCAGTACAAGTTGTTCCAAAGAAAGGCGAAGTAACGGTAGTTGCGAATGAAAATAACGAATTGATCCCAACCCGTACTGTTACGGGTTGGCGGATGTGCATAGATTATCGAAAACTTAATGATGCCACCCGTAAGGATCACTTCTCGTTGCCTTTTATCGATCAAATCTTAGAACGCCTTTCAGGTCACTCCTACTATTGTTTCCTCGATGGTTTGTCGGGATACTTTCAAATCCCTATTTCACCCGATGACCAAGAGAAAACAACATTCAATTGTCCCTTCGACACCTTCGCTTATCGAAGGATGCTGTTTGGCCTTTGTAACGCGCCAGCTACATTCCAAAGATGTATGCTGGCAATTTTCGACGAGTTAGTAGAGGAAGTGATGGAGGTCTTCATGGACGATTTTTCCGTTTTCGGAAACTCTTTCAAAAATTGTTTAAAAAATCTCGAGCGTGTACTTCAGCGTTGTGAGGAAACGAATCTAGCTCTCAATTGGGAGAAATGTCATTTTATGGTCAAAGAAGGATTAGTCCTTGGTCATAAAATATCGGGCAAAGGGATCGAGGTCGATAGGGCTAAGATCGAAGTTATCGAAAAGCTCCCCCCTCCAACGAACGTAAAAGCAATTAGAAGTTTCCTAGGCCACGCAGGGTTTTATCGACGTTTTATACAAAATTTTTCCAAAATCACGAAGCCGTTAACCCATCTTCTCGAGAAAGAATCTTCCTTTATTTTCTCCGACGAATGTCTTTTAGCCTTTAAACTTATCAAAGAAAAACTTGTAAATTCTCCGATTCTAGTCGCACCAGATTGGTCACTACCCTTCGAAATTATGTGTGACGCGAGTGATATTGCGGTAGGCGCGGTTTTAGGCCAACGGGTAAACAAGTATTTCCACCCGATTTATTATGCTAGCAAAACACTCACGTCGGCACAAGCGAACTACACTACTACCGAGAAGGAGCTTCTAGCTATCGTATTCGCTTTTGATAAGTTTAGGTCGTACATCACTCTCTCCAAAGTAATTGTCTTCACAGATCACTCCGCTCTTAGATATCTCTTAAGTAAATCGGACGCCAAGCCCCGTCTTTTGCGATGGATCCTCCTCTTGCAGGAGTTTGATTTAGAAATCCGGGACAAGAGGGGAGCCGAAAACTTGGCGGCCGATCATCTTTCCCGATTAGAAAATCCCGCTACGGAAGCATTAGTGGAAGCCGATATTAATGATAAATTCCCCGAAGAGCGCCTCTTGGCTCTCGAAAATATAATGACAACTTCCACCCCCTGGTTCGCGGATTTGGCTAACTATTTAGTAGCCCGGGTCCTGCCAGAAGAATTCTCGAGTCAGCAAAAGAAGAAATTTTTTTTCTGATTTAAAGAATTATTTTTGGGAGGACCTCTTTCTATTCCGTGTCTGCGCGGATCAGGTAGTGAGAAGATGTGTTTTGAGTGAAGAAGGTTTTAAAATATTGCGGCATTGCCATGAAGGACCAACCGGCGGTCATTATCAAGCGAACCGTACCGCGAGGAAGGTGCTGGAGGCGGGCTTCTATTGGCCCACGCTCTTTAAAGATGCTCACACTCTTGTGAGTACTTGCGACAGCTGCCAGCGGTCGGGCAATATCTCCCGCCGAGATGAGATGCCCCAAAATATTTTTCTTGAATGCGAAATTTTTGACCTCTGGGGTATTGATTTTGTTGGTCCTCTCCCTCCATCTTTTTCAAACAAGTACATTCTCATTGCAGTCGACTACGTATCGAGGTGGGCGGAAGCGCAAGCTCTCCCCACCAACGATGCAAGGGTCGTCGTAAATTTTCTAAAAAAATTATTCTCTCGTTTTGGCACGCCACGCGCTATAGTTAGTGATAGGGGCACTCATTTCTGCAATAGCCAATTCGCTAAAATTTTAGCGAAATATGGTGTCACTCACAAACTCTCCACTGCATATCACCCACAAACGAGCGGCCAAGTCGAAGTCGTAAATCGAGAATTAAAAAGAATATTAGAAAAAACCGTTTCCATTAATAGGAAGGATTGGGCACTCAAGCTTGATGACGCGCTATGGGCCTATCGAACGGCGTACAAGACCGCTATCGATTGTACACCGTATCGATTGGTTTATGGCAAGGCTTGCCACCTTCCGGTCGAGTTAGAGCATCGCGCATTCTGGGCGCTTAAATTTTTAAATCTCGACTCTACCTTAGCAGCCGAACAAAGAAAATTGCAAATAAATGAATTAGATGAGTGGTGCGCGAATGCGTACGAGAGTAACAAAATTTATAAGGAGCGAACAAAATTTTATCACGATAAAAAAATAAAATTTCCTAAAACTTTTTCACCGGGTGATCTCGTCCTCCTTTATAACTCTCGCCTTCGCCTTTTTCCGGGAAAGCTGAAATCTCGATGGTCCGGCCTCTTTATCGTTAAAGAGGTTTGGTCATATGGGACAATTCTTATTTCCCACCCGGAAAAAGGATCCTTCAAAGTAAATGGACACCGTCTTAAGTTGTATCTTCCCGGAGAAATATCAAACAAAAAGAGCGAGTCAACATTACTTCCGCCAAGTACGTGAGCGTCAAATGGGTCAAGCTACGCGACCTTAAACAAAGCGCTTTTGGGAGGCACCCCAAAGTTATTTTTTTGTTTTTGTTTTAACATTTTCTGTAGGAACACCACCAGTCCAGCCCAAAAATGTCATAATCAGGGACGTCTTACTCCCTTCTCCTTTTTCTCGCATTCTTTTTTTTTGCTTGCACTTAATTTTCTTTATTTTCTTGCTTTCTTTCCTTTTTTGCTTCATACTTAGTTTTAAACATTGAGGACAATGTTTAACTTTAAGTATGGGGGTATAGCACCTTAATCTAATATAAAAAAATATAAAATCCAAACAAAAATCCAAAAAGATGCAATATTTTTCTTTCCCTTGTCTTTATCATTTACAAAACAAAATATAATAAAAAAATTGAATAAAACTTATATAAGACTATTAATAATTTGAGTTATTTTCTTGCTAAATCATTTAGTACCCCATAACTTTGCATTTTCTTATTTTTATTCATTCACATACTTGTTTAGTTAATATAAATTAGATTAACTTTCATATTGTGTATGTTTCATGAGTAATATGTTGACTCATGTGGTGTTTCTAATTAATGTATATGCTATTTTTGAAAAAACTCCTAAATATTTGCACTTTTTCATAGCCATTTTTCTTTATGTTTTTCACTATTATAAAATCTACCATCTCATGTTTTCCCTGCTAAAAATCTTTAAAATAATTGATTACTGTTAAGTATAGTAGATGCGAACCGATCTAGACGCTTATTATTTTCATTTTTCATGAAAAGTCAATTATCTTTATTTTCTATCCGGAATTTACTTCTCTTTACTTTCTCAATACTTTGCTTTAAGTAGACTAAAGAGCATGAATATGATTTAGGCATCCTTTTGATCAGTTTGAGTTTTTGTATCCCGGACCTTAAATTCCTAATCATTGCTAACCACGTTGCGCTTTTTCCATTTTCTTTGTAAGCCCCACCTATTTCTCACCAAAGCCATATAGTTTACCCATTTTGCACACTTAAAACTTTTGAGCTTTATTTGTCACTTGTGTGTACTACATTTTGTGAAAATGATGGAGATTTGTATTATATCTCAATTGCTACAAAAGAAAAAGAAAGGAAAAACCCAATTGTTTCAAAAGAAGGAAAAAGATATGATATATATATATCTATATATATGAAAAAAGGATTATGAATGACATTTTAACCTCAACTTTATATTGCAAAATTACTTGAGGTGTCAAAATTTTATTTTCTAGCAACAAGTTCTTTGCAAAGCTCTTCCTTTTGTTTTAAGTGTGCTTTACCCCTCATGTTTATCTTTTGAACTCCACGCCCTTAAAACCTAAGCCAAAAGGATACACCTAATGAAAGTCCTTTTGATTCATGCTCCCAAGGTTTATCTTTAGTACGATAGCGAGAAAGTAAATTGAGTAAGTTTCTAGGTAGCAATATTGATCTTTGATTTAGATTGATATGATTATAAAATGTCTCTTAGATTTTAGTAGCAACTCAATATCCTTTTCATTCATCACATTACTCAATTTTTAATTTTGCTTAAAACATGAGATGATTTATTTTTATAGTGAAAATTGTAAAACTTTGTGCCAAGACTAAGTAAGAATGTTTAGGTTTCTTTTCATAATTTCTCTATCTTAATTTCGCATCGTACTTGTGTTTGACATAGCCAATTAGTTTGGTTAGTCCTTTTTATCTTCGCTAGCTCGTATGTCTTTGCTAGAGGACAAGCAAAATAATAAGTTTGGGGGAATTTGATGATGCATAATTTGACCTAAGTTATTAATATGGATATTTAAATATTATAATATAATAAATATATATTGTTAATTTTATCCGTTAAATCGTATCTTTTTATAATTATATCGTAACCACGCATATTTTACTATTTTTGCAGGATCCCGGGACAGTTGCATTATCATTTCTAAAGAGCACGCCTTTATTTAGGGTGTGTTAAACTAAATATCGAGTGCAGCAATGTTACCGTGTTACCGAACCATATTCAAGAAGAGAATGAAGCCCAAATGGTCCGATGAGATATTTTCTCCTAAGTATGAAAGAGGCTAGCCAACTTTGACTATGAATTCTGCATGTGTTCATGAAGGAAGCTTCTTGGAAAGAGAGAAAGCTAGCCAACTTTGATCATACTTTTCAAGGCATGACAAGTGTGAAAATGAGTAGCCGCCATTGACCTTTAAACCAACATGTGTTATTTGACCAAGGGAAGCTTCATGGAAGCTTCATCCTCATGCCATCCACCACCTCCACCTCCTTGGTTTTGGCCCTATAAATAGACATGAAGAAAGAGGGAGAAGGCATCATCCTTCCTCCTTCATTTGAGCCTTTTAGAGAGCTGTTGAGAGTTTATTTTTAAAGTGTTCTAGCTTAATGTTTTCATGTTTAAATGTTCTTGCAATCTTTTTTACCGTACTTGTAATCTTCTTGCAATCTCTCTTTGTAGTGTCTTTTTGCCCTTTTGGTGACTACGTTTCAATAAGAAATAAAATAGTTTGTTATTCCCTTTCTCTCTGTGTGTGTCTTATTATGCATATTCTTAACATGATTTTCATTTCCTACTTTATTATGAGTAACTAAACTTTGTTTAGTGCTTGATCAAGATGATCCGAGGAATGAAATGATCTTCTCTTCTTAATTTAATTTCTTTTTCTCTTTTAACGAATGCTTAGGATTTACCCTTGATTAATATTTAGTGAGATCATATTATCGATATATGGTTTTCACTTTTGTTTCCGTATTCTAGTAGCCGAAAGGATCGTGTGTACGGTTCGATCACTCACGGGTAAAGAGAGTTGAACGCAATCCTTGAAAGAGGACGACGTAAATCTCCTGGATTGGAGTCAAATCCAATAGCGGGGTTCACCACGTAAAACGAGCTTTAGGGGTTTCGATTGTGGAACGAAAGTTCGGTCGATCAACCTAAACTCAGTTGGGCGTAGCCTTGAAAGAGGTGCGTTCATGTTTCGGGAATCTCCACGGTCCAAGTATTTCCGTTAAAGTGATTTAGAAATTTATTTATTTTTTATTTTGATGGTTTCATTCCGAGGTGAGTCGAGATCGAGTGCTAGTCTTTTTTATATAGTATAAACCACCTCTCTCTTTTTGCAAAACCAACCCAAAATCTATTTGATAGGATAACAGCGAGTTCTTTGAAGTAGAAGTATTCGATGTGCCCTGGTTCTAATACGACCTTGATATTTCATATCCTATACTATAATCGATAAGGTACACTTGCCTTTATCGAGCATAGAATCGGAGAAAATCAAAATCATTTATAAAACACAAATTTCTCTATCAAACACCAGCATATATCTGCTGCCTCCGAGACTTGGGGTAGCAGTAGGTCCCATTAAGTCACCGTGGATGCACTCCAACGGCACACTACTCCTTGTCTGCGACTTGTTAAACGGTAGCCAATGAGACTTGTCGAACTGACATCCCGCGCAAACATGACCTTCACCGTAGGAAGATAGACTTGGCAGGTCCTTGGCCAGACCTCTCACCGCCATGGCTTTCAGCTTGTCCATCCCTACGTGCCCCAACCTCTCATGCCATATAACGGCACCATCATTCGTCTTCATCTTGTCGACGTAAGAACTTGTCGATAAAACGAACAAGTCCTTTGCCCGTATCCTGACATGGACAACCTCGGCCTTTACGGCCTCAAAATTGTGTAGAAACTTCACTTCTGTTGGGCCGAACAGAACGTGATACCCAGCGTCTACAGCGTTGGTCACGGAGAAGAGATTTTTCCTCATACCGGGCACATGATAGACACTCTTCAAGGTAAGTGGCCCTCTATCACTGCCCAAGGAAACAACCCCCACCTTCTCTACTGGATGCACAGTATTATCAGCAGTAATGATGGCATTGTTACCTGTACAGGGCTGTGCAGAAGAAAGCTTGGTCTCGTCTCCGGTGAGGTGATGACCACACCCCGAGTCCACGATCCAATCCTCCAGATAGTTGATAGGAGCCGAAGCTCCAACAGAAGCCGAGAAGGCTCCTCCCCAACCTCCTTCAAAGTGCCTGGCCCCAGCTTCCTCCTTTTCCGCAGCATGCCCAGCTTGGGTGACCACCCTGCAATCCTTTCTGATGTGGCCATACTTGCCACACTTGAAGCACTTCGGACCATCACCCTTCTTCTTCCCGTCAGCCTTGGGAGCATACCCCCTTTCATGTTGCCCAGAAGTTGAAGGCTCATAGCCTCCTCCAGCAATCTTCTTCTTCTTATCCCACTTCTTCTTCTTCCCCGAGAAGAGCACTTTGCCATCTCCACCAGCCACCGACACCCCCGCCATCTGCCTTGCCAAACTTTCTTGCGATGCAAGCAAGTTCTCCATCTCCAACAGAGACGGCTGATTTGCCCATCCCTGCACCGACGTCACAAAGGCAACATATTCCTTCCGCAAGACGCGGATGATGTGCCTCTTCAGCTTCGCCTCAGAGATAGGCTCATCAGGATCCAATGCTGAGATTTCAGCGCACAAGTTCTTCATCTTCAGAAAGAAAGTGGAGATAGAAAGATCACCCTGAGCCGACCTTGCCAGCTCATTCTCCAAGAACTGTAACCTTGCTACATTCTTCTTGTTAAACAGCCCATCCATGGCTCTCCAGATCTTCGCAGCTGATCCACATCCCAGAATGTGATCAAACAGATCAGGTGAAATTGCTCTCTTCAGAGTGAACTCTGCCTTCGTATTCGTCCTCCTCCAAGTTCTCACCTCTGCCCCATTATCCCCTTCCGGGACAACTTCCTGCGTCTGATCTCCTCCAACTACCTCCCAGAGGTCCTCACCTAGAAGATAGCTTTGCATACACGACTTCCACTTCTTGAAGTTAGTCGATGTAAGCATCTCAATTCCAAGACCCCTCGCTTCCATTGCTCTACCACTGGTTCCTTCTTCACAAAGGCGATGGCTACTCTAAGTCACTCACTGCTCATCCACTCCAACCTAGCTCTGATACCATGTGAAATTTTTCGAATCTTTATGAAGCGAGCAGGAGTTAGTCAACTTAGAGTTCACAAGTCAAACAATCAGAAGCAAATGGAGGCAAACAACTGATCTTTATTGATAGCAACTTCAAATTACAAGGCAAGACATGCTTGGCGAGACATGATTTCGCCAGCACAAACACCAAAGAAAAAAATACAAGTTGAAGAAAACTTGAGACCGCGCGGTCTCCCTTGCGACCTCAGCAACTCGCCAAACCGCAACCCGCTGCCGATCTCAGAACAACACCAGACCGCCGATCAGACCGCACCCCTCCTTCCGAACTCCTGATCCTCCCGAACTCCAGCAACACAACTCCAAGTCGCAGACCGCCCGAACACTTTCAGAGGAAGAGGTGATCGCTGCTGCCCGCACTATCCGCAGAAGCTGCACAGGAAGAGTTCAATCAGCAGACCGCCCGGTCACACAAACAGAGACCGCAGGAAAGAAGCGAACTCATTGGTGTGTCTTATGATTTGCTGCTACAGTGACTCCTATTTATAGGCGTGGGACCTGATCCAGTCACCACCCTATGAGATAGGATCACCACCCTCCAGACCGCGCGACCTGACCGGTCACACCGCGCGATCAGCAACAGTACTCCTGCTTCATTTTGGTGAACTCGCCAGCTTCAACATCAACCATGAGAGACTGCCACTCTCACAGCAGATCGCGACTCCAAAGGAGATCGCTAGACCGCCCGAAGCTGTTCACCCCCTCTGTTCGCCCGAGATCGCGAACACAGCCAGTTCGTCATCAACCCGCGAACTCCTGTCCGAATGCCGGTCTCCTCCTGAGACCGTGAACAGCGTCCAGCTTGCATACCAGTCTTCTCCTGAGACCGCAACCTGAGACCGTGCGACTAAGACCCTTAGTCCGCGAATACCACCAGAAAGCCCGGTCAACCACTAGACCGCATTCTGTGTAACATCCCCCAAACCGCTAGACCCCTAAGTTGGTTTTGTCATGACTAGGGCATGAAAAAACCATAGGAAGAGCCATTTGACCTTGAGAGCTTAGGAAAGAAGGAGGAAACCACCTTGGTCTACAAATAGCAATTTCCATTTACCAATCTTAGGGTTGGACTTTAGGGCCTCAACTTGACCTTTTGACCCCACCATAGTATCCCTAACCCTTTAGGGGTCCCCTTAGGGCACCAAGGGCCCATTGGGGTCAACCTAAGAGGTCAAATTGACCAAAGTCAACCTAAACCCCAAATTGGTCAAAGTAGCCTATTTAGAGCCAATTAACCTTCACCATGCCAAATTGATCACACACCTAGGTCTAGAATACCATAAGAGACCTAGTAGACCTAAAAGCCCCATCATGGGACCCCCAGGGGTGCAAATTGACCAAAATGCCCTTTTTAGGTCAAAATGGCAATTCTCCACAAAGTACCCTAATTGACCATCACCATATTAAATTGACCCTACCCATAGTGTTATCATATCATAGGGGACCCAGTGGACCAAAAAGCCCCATGACCAAGTCAACCCTAGGGCTCAATTTGACCAAAGTCAATTTAGCCTATTTTGGTCAAATCAGCTTAGATTGGGTCGACTAAGACCCATATGACCAAATTGACCCCACCAATAGTTTCTAAACTTAATTTGGAACCTAATGGACCCAAAAGCCCCATCCTAGGGTCACTCAATTGGCCAATTTGACCAAAAGTCAAAGTTGCCCAATTTAGGTCAAATCTTTTAAACCTAACCCAATCCCTTTGGGCTAACCCTTTTGGGTGGTCAACCAGCCCAAGTAGACTAGCATTAAACTCAGGAGAGAGTAGAGAAACTGGCCATGGTGATTAGGAGAGAGAAAATGGAGGTTTCCCCATTTTTGAGGTGAGAGAAAGAGGCAATTCATGGCCATTAAGGAGATTCACCCCTTGGCCTCCCCCATTAACACTCCCTTTCATCTCCTCTGCCGATTGTGAGGAGTTTCCAGCAAGTTCCAAGAGTGATTAAGGCAGGGGTAATGTATGGGGGCCGGCCTTGGAGTAATTCGAAGAGGCCATTAATGGCATTGGTGGTTAAAGCCACCATCACCTTCATTCGACCCCCCCCCCCCCCCCCCCCCCCCCATCATCTTCAGAAGCCAGAGAGGAGAGAAACCCCCAAGTTTTCAGAGGAAGTCGTGTGCTGTAGGCTTGAATCGGTATGGCATCGCAACCACCCCGAGCTCCCATGGTGTACACGAGGACAACGCGACGGCAAGCCCATCAACAGGTCCAATTCCCTCCCCTGACCCCTGAGGATTAGATCCCAATCGCCGGCGGCTCGTTTCGTGGCCAATTGGCCGGGAATCAAGCCAACCAAGCCTCCCGTCGATCGGGTTGGGCTTCTTCTTCCAGATCGCGATTCCGGCCACCTCCGGCCGAGCAAACACCGCTCATCGCCGGCCACCACCTCAACGGAGGTGGTGGTGGCGTTGGTCGGCCGGGGCGGCGCTCAGGTGGCCCGGAATTCATCGATCAAGGTGGCCCAGGTGCGGCAGATCCTAGCCGTTGGTTATCGAGGACGATAACTAGGCGCTGTTGGATCTGCGCCAAGATTCGTGCGCCCTTTAGTTATAATCCCTATTTTCTGTGATTAAAATGCAGTGCTTAATTAATTATTTTAAAAATACATAGAGGCCTCTAGGGAAAATTTGTCCAACATCAAAGTTGGAGCCCCTGATGTCTAGTTTAATCCAAAATTGAGATTACTTGATTTGGAGCCCTGGTTAGGGCACAATACTCATTTTGGTGAGGTCTATCCATAAGGCTAACCAGAGTTTATTTTTGATGCCCACACCAATCTAGAACTCCAAATGACTTGAAATTTGGGGTGTAGGCTAGTCTTATACATATGTAGGACATGTCCAAAAATCAATTTGATTGGAGAACTTTTCCCCATAATTGTTGGAAAAGTTCAATAATCCTTGTGGGACCTAATTAGGTGCCCTAAACACCTCAAAACCCTTCCAAACTTGGATGGGTGGTCCCAGAGAGTAAGTAGGGTCCCTGGTTAAAATCTCATAATTTTTGGAGTTGATTTGGTGGGGTAATTCACCAAGACAACCTTAGGTTCCCTAGGTTTAGGCAAAACTTTGGGTGAGTGCCCCCACTCTTCCACCAAGCCAAATGGCTTCATATTTGGGGTGCACATCACCCTCCCCCATGCCAACCTTTAGTCCAAATTTGGTGGCCATTGGAGGAGGTTTACCCTAGTAATTTGCAAAGGGGCTAAATGCTATTTGCACCCCAATTAGGTACCCAATAGAACCCCACTCCTCACCAAATGTTGGTAGGATCTTGGGTGGTCATTCACTGACCCCTGACCAGTGTAGTGAGTAGTTTGGACTTGGGAAAAGTAGGGAGTTTCCCTTGGACATTTGTTTGCTTAAGGGTTATGTTTAGGGCAAAAGTGAACTTAAGCTAATTTTTGGAGTGTGGAGGGGCTTCCTCCCACTGATTGAAGGGGTGACCTTGGTCACTGACTTGGGATGTATGGGACACCCCAAGGAGCAATTTTGGATGAGTTAGGGCTTAATGTGCCCCTAAACCCTAGTGGCTAACCTTAGGAGGCCCTTTAGGGCTTGTGAAGGACATAGGAGTGTTTGTCCTTGGAGAGGTGTGTAATGGACTCATATGGGCTCTATGAGTGTTATAATACCCTCACAAGAAGTTTGGGTGGATTTGGAGAAGTTTGGACCTTAACCCTAGGTTAAACCCTAAAGGGGTGCAATTAGAGGCCAATGAAGGAAGAGGGGTCAAACCTTAATGGTTTGACTTGAAATTTTGGGGAGATGGTCATGGTAACCAGGGAATGCTACTGTGAGAAATTGGAGGGATTTGGAGTTGCCAATCCTAGGTAATAAATCCTTGGGTAGATTTGTAAATACTTAGGTTTTTGAGATTTAGGAAGGAATATTACTTAGTGATTAACCATCTTCTGTCACCAACTTAGTTTTGATGTTATAAATCTCTGGAGATTCTATTAGAACCATTAGAAAACTTTTGTAGGTTCAAATTGTAATTATTCATATTGATTGGCAATTTTTTGGATGATAAATTTTAGAATGTTAGATTTCTGTAATTGCATGAAACATTGCTGGATGTCATTTCATACCAATATGTACCCACAGTATTTTTCTCATAATTTATGGATTGATATTTTTGGTACCGCTAGTTCAATTTAGAAATAATTGCAAATATACCCTTTGTAGGAATTACAAATGTAACCTCTATGGAACATGATCAAATTTTGTAGGGATGAATATTTTAGTATGAATCACCTCTCTATTAATTTGCATAAGGTTTGGAGATCATATGAGGGTACCTTCTTTGGAATATATTGGAAATAAATGGGTTTTGGAATTTTTAATAATAGTAAATCTTGCTGGATTTTCCTAACATTTCATATCTACTGATTCTTAGGTACTCATGATTTATGTAAAATTGGGGTAGGCATTGGAAGTCAGAAAAGTACACTTGTAGTTCAAACCTTAGGAAGTTGCCATTGGGAAAAATTGTTTTAAATATTAATATTGTTGGAAAAATTATGAAACTTTGGATTTGATCTTAAATAAGTAGCATGGACCCCCAATAAATCCATTGGGTCATAGAGTTGATTATTTAGTGTACCTCCCTTCACGAGCATCAAAACGTTGAGGGTGGTCTGCGTTTAGCAATTTGGCAACTTTGGGGTTAAGGGTCAAACTGGTGGTCATTGATTTGGAGATGTGAGAATTGAGTGGTAATCATGTAATTATGTGAGGATCCCTGGAGTAATTAGGGTTTGGTGAGTCCTAGGGTGGTGGGGTGCCACCCTTGGGGTAAGTCGTCCCGGGATTGACGAAATATCGTCTTTTCCCGTTAGCGTCTCAAAGCACCTAGGTTTAAATCAGGTAAGGTGTTATGAGGGTTTTCTTATGGGAGTCTAGCCGGTTTAGTCCGGTGACCTTGTGTTTCTGAGATGTTGGTTGGTGACGGGCGGGCTAGCCCGGGGAGCTTGTGGCTCGGAGTTGTTGGAAGACATGTTGCATGTGCATAAGGTGGTGGGTCCTTTGTGTTGGCGATCGTTGCACCGACGTTGATACTTGGGCTCGGAAAGTGTGGTATTTACACTTAGCTATAAAAGTCTGGCGGTCCAGTCAGTAAGAGTACGCAGGCGCTCCGCGGGTTTTGCGGAGGCGTACGATAGGTCTAGGTTAGGTAGTGCATATACCAACCTAGAGGTGGGCGAGGCCCAACCCACCGCTTCCGTTTGCCACTACGGGAGTATCCTGGGAGTCTTGCTAGCTCCAAAAAGGGGGAACTAAAGGTCTATGCGCATAGAGTCGTAGTGAGTGAGTTGCACTTATATGAACATAGCATAACAGCATACTTTGCATTTCATAGCATGAACATTGCATTCAACCCCTGACACTTATCGTATAAATTGGTATGGGACTTTTTATACGATAGGCCCTGCTAAACGACCCCTTGGTCTATAGGTTTGTATGGGCATTCCTATAAATCAATGGTTACTTGTATAATGCTTACTTGCCTCTATACTTACTGCTTACTGTTATTTACATTCTTTACCATGCTGCTGTTATGTCATGTTTCATTTATATATAAACACCTGTGTAGTGTAGAATTCACCTTGTCATCTGCTTTTGTATTACCCCTTGTTTGTCCTCCGCTTCCTCCTCCCCATACGGTGCCTAGGAGCCTTGGGGGGAGGGGTGGGGAATTGGCTGAGTCATTTTGACTGACGGTCGTGGACCTTATCATTTTAGGAGACCGCGGCGACGGGGCAGCACCAGAGGCCGGTGCAAATGGAGGCGGGGCAGTCTAGCTCAGGAGCACAGATGACAGGATCCGTGAGTGTTTGTTTTAGTTGGTTTGCTTCTGCGAGTGGTCTTTGTAGTGAGGCTATTTTGTATCGGGCAGGAGCCCTTGTTATCTTATCTTTTTATTTCAGTTATGTATGTGGACATCTTTTTGATGGAGATTTATATGTGATGTGGATTTGACTCGTTATTTCATTTTAATTTTACTTTTCTTTGTGATCGAATTGGCCGGCAGAATCGGCGTTTTGTAGTGGCGACCTTCCCGAGCGAGGGTGTCACCGCAAAACGGCGGTTCTGGGCCTAAGACCCGGTGGTTTTTGCAAAAAAAAATGGGGTCTTACATTCTGGAGCAACCTGGGACAAGCTGTGCGATCACACCAGACCGCCACAGCCTTGAGGAAGACAACCCGTCACGCGATCACGAACAGACCGCGCACACCAGAAAATGAACAACCCGCCACGCGGTTAGAGACAGACCGCGCGGCCTTCACCTTCAGCCGCCTTGGACCCATACCAGCGATCAAGCCAGGAGATCGCAGCTAGGCTTAGACAAGCCAGACCGCAGAGGCAGACCGCCAAGTCGTGCGGTCACGCCAGACCGCCCGACCTCCTCCCAGACCGCCCAGGTCCAAACGTCCTCTAACTTCCACTTCAATAATTTCAACATTCGCGACGTTGAAAAAGAGAAAGATGGGTCCAACCGCCCTCTTTCTACTCGAGCAGAAACCCAACGAGCCATTGAGGCACTACATCGATCGTTTCCATAAGGAGGACCTCCAGATTCAAAAAGGTGAATAACTACACCCTCCAGCTAGCGCTCACATTCGGCTTGCAGGAGTGGTTGCTCAAAATGGAGGTGGATCGAGATCCCCCCATTCTTTTGAAGACCTAATTCACCGCGTAGGGCGGCTCATCCAAGCGGAAAGGAAAAAAACAAGAATTTCTTAGTCTCACTCACGAGGTTGACGAAGTCAGATGAGTCAAGGACCTCGAAAGGAGGCAGGAGGCAGGAAGAGGCCTGCGGGCAGGGCGGAGAGTTTAGGAGGTCGAAAGCTATTCCAGAGCTTATGGTACCCAAAAGGAGGTTCCAAGCCCCGATGAATAGACCTTCTTGGAGGCCGGGAGGAGGAGGACCTCTTCCATTCAGACCGGATCCGTGTCGTTCCCCTGAATGCCAGACTCGCTTTAATGCGCCGAAGAGGCGCCAAGAGACCCACTAGATCTTCGCCTCGGGAGACTATAGCGATTAATCTTCACATTCGCAATCAACGGAGAAGAGCTCCGGATCGGGAGCGGCAAAGCGGGAATGTAGTTCTCTACTGCGACTTCCATCAGGAGGAAGGGCACGCCACCTCGATATGTCAGGAGTTCTTAGAGATGAGAAGACAGGTTGGAGGATCTAGGAGAGCCCCAGGAGCGGGGCAGGAAGATCACCAGCACGAGGCAGCGGTCGAGGCGTGCTAGCCCAAACCCTCGCTCGAGGAAGATATGAAGAATGGGATTCAAGGAGGTATCAACTCCATCCACTAAGGAGTGGGAGTGCAGGCCTCCCGCAAGGGGTGCCTTCACATCATCTACAAGAGGAGCGTCGCTTCGGAGTCTCAAAGGCCGTCTTCGGTTGGGGAGATCACGTTCGCGACAAAATATATGTCCGAGAATGAGGATCCATTCCAAGACGCCCTCATCGTCCAAGCAAAGATCAAGAACTTCATGTTTGCTCGAATCCTGATAGACAATTTCAAGAAAATGTGTTCTCATAAAATAACTTAAGCATACATCAGAAGGGGAGCATAGTGGAAACCTGGGGTGCACGACCATTCACATCAAAGTGCACGATCGTGCACCTTATGCGAAATTTTGGAATTGTGTCCCAGATGCACATGAATCATTTTCTTTTGCTCCAAGGTGCCCTTGTATTATACATTAAAAATATTCATAATATCACATGATTATAAAGTAATTAGGGGCAATCAAAAATAAAATGGAGCAAAAGATATGTCAAAATATCTACATAAATTGCATTTATCACACCTATGATATTTGAGGTTTCAAATTATTACTCAAGCTTGTCAACTTTCCTGGCCTCTGGTTACGGTGTGAGATTTGATTTATTCCTACATCACTTTTAACCTATAAGTCTGTCATCCTAAAAATTTATCAGGTGCTACTTTGCCCGGGCTTGACCACCCCCAAAGTCACCCCTCCCCCGCACTGATCGAGCTACTATTATTCAATTATAATGTTACAGACCACTAGCTTCTGCTTGGTTCGTCCTTGAATCCCACATCGCATTGAAGGAGATTTGACCATAATACCATTTTTAAAATTTAACAACACAACCTCTATATTATCAAGAGTAATGCCCACTTTGCTTGAACCCAGTCCATATTAAATTGAAGCGCAAGATTTTGTATCATTTCATAAGTAGCATACGAGTACTTTCAAGAAGGTCATCTAGCACATGACTACTCCCACTGGAACACGTTTAACTATGAAGTTTCCAACATAACTCACCACTTGCTCCGTGAAGGCGGATTTGATATTTGAGGGTCTAAATTATTACTTAAGCCCAATAACTCTCCCTCTAATTTTGTAGTGAAATTCGATTCATTTATGCACATCTTTTAACTCAAAAAATTTGTACCTTCTTTACTTGTGTTTCACCGCTTCTAAAGACAGTCCCAACTCTTTTTACACCGCTAGCACTAAATTCTAAATGTTACATCATGTGTATAGTACTAGTTACATTTTACCCAAACGGTGCATAATATATGATGGGGTTCCCCTAAAATGGAAATTATCGACCCGGAATTTTTCGCCGCGACCTCGGCCTGCTAGCCAAAATAATTCCAGCATGCTCATTTCCGTGCCATTTTTGAGTCTGTTTGATCCCTCAAACGGACACCGGAATGCGCGTGGGGCACATGCGCGAAAGATACATACGCGCCAGACGCATACCCGCAAGATGAACACGCAAAATACGAATATGCGCAAGGTGTGCCGCGCCTGAACGAAGGGTGCGCACACCTGCGTGCGTCGCGATTGGGCGAAGGGTACGCACACCTGCTTGTGACGCGCCCAACGTGTGCATCACACAAGCGCGCGCGTGCAGAGCGCACGTCCGCGTGCACGACGTGTTGGCGCATGCACACATTGCACAAATGCGCTTGCACACATCGCGCCAGCGTACACATTGTGCCTGGCCCGCACAACGCTTCTGCGCGCGCATCGCGCAGGCCCACATAGCTCTTCCATGCGCGTAAACCCGCATAACTCTCCCGCGCGCGCAAGCCCACATAGCTCTCACATGCGCGCAAACCCACATAACTCTTTCCGCGTGCCCGGCCTCCCCCTTTTGCCCACTTGAGGACCACGCGCCCACGTCCACAGAGTGTTCGAAGAATCCAAAAGGAAGCTACGGCCTTTCCATAGGGTGTTCATAGAATCGAAATGGAAGTTTCGGCTTTTCCACATAGCGTTTGAAGAATCCAAAGGGAAGACCAGACCTTTCCGCAGAGTGTTCGATGAATCCAAAAGGAAGCTCTGGCCTTTCTGCAGAGTGTTCGGGGAATCAAAACAAAAGCTCCGTCCTTTCCACATAGTTGTTTACCCAGAAAACCGCTTCTCGGGTTGGATCATTTTCGGACCGGGCGAACTGCTGGGTCAGGCCGCTGGATTCCAGGATCAGTGGTTCTCAGTTCAGGGTAAACCAGGCCAGGTGGTCTGATGTCATTTTCGGACCACCCCCAAGAGTGAAGGTCGTCAAGGTCCAAGGCAAGAAGGCTATCCGCGGTCTCAGGTAGGAGACCGCGCGGGTTGTGCCATAGAGACTCAAGGTTCAAGCCCGGAGAACAAGCCGCGGTTTCAGATCAGAGACTATCCGGGTTGCCTCGTGAAGATCAGCCAAGCCATGTCCAGAAGGCAGACCGTGGTCTCAAGCCAGAGGCCGCTCGGTCTGCATCCTTGGCTTGGTCCCGGTATCTTCAGCCTCAGGTCAGACAGGTCGGAAGAGCAAGCCGCCAAGCCGCGCGGCTTCTTTCTTTTCCTTCTTTGTGCATCCCGTCACCACCTGCCCGTTTCTCCTGTACCCGGGCAGGAGGTAATTATATCCCTGCCCATTCGGGCAGGCCCCCAAGCCTATAAATAGGGGGCGGCACTGTTCACAAGACACGCACACTCGAATCCAGGAGCTCGCTTGTTTGAGCTGCAGTCTCGAGTTTCCCGTCTTGCGAACTGTCTGACCGGCCGGCTTCTCTTTTCCTACATTTATAACCGCTGTAACCGCTTCATTTTAATCAAAGGAAAACCCGTCGCAGGAGTGGCATTTGCCGCGGCGGGCGAAGTCCGGCCTCGACCGCTACTAGCGGTCCGAATTCTCTAACCGAATAGTAACTGATAATCCGCAACCCTCGATTTCCTTCGGAGGCGCATTTTTGAATCGAACAGAAACACGCGACCTTCAGATCACGGACTGTCAGCGAAATCTTTGGTTCAGAATGTCAGACCGCCAGTTCCCTCCAAGAGACCGATCCGACCATAGCGATGACTCTTTGTGGGAAGCTCTGGAGCGAACAAAGAGAGAAGCCGACCAGGCCCAGAAAGCAACTGATCAGCGTCTGGACGCGATCAGTCAGGCTCTAACTCTGTTAACCGAGCGGTTAGCCCCCCAGCAGGCAGCGGCTAACCAGGCAGTAACTCATGTCCTACCTCCTCCACCTCCATACCCATTTCCGCAAGTCGCCCATTCCCGACCACCACAAGAAGGTTCTGCGGCTCGGCAGAATTTCTACCAAGAGGCCGCGCACTGTATGCCGGCTTGGGTCCTTGACTTCCAAGGGGCGGCTTCTCAGGCCGCTCACTTTTCCTATCCGCCTGAGGTCGCCGCCTACCAATCCTACCCGGCTAGAGCCCCTGCCCGCTCCTATCAGGCGGCCTGTCCGCAAATGACCGCAGCAGAGATCCCCTAC
The DNA here is from genome assembly GCA_033032865.1 of Dactylorhiza incarnata. Lineage (NCBI taxonomy): Eukaryota > Viridiplantae > Streptophyta > Magnoliopsida > Asparagales > Orchidaceae > Dactylorhiza > Dactylorhiza incarnata. The sequence goes on from JAWHQI010000281.1 coordinate 2,014,532, forward strand.
CACCCTGCTTTCCCTCTGTACGAGGATACCGAGGAAAGTTCTCCCTTCACGGACGAAATCCGAGGAGAGCCGGCCCCAAATAACTTTCGAGAACCACGCCTGTCAACATATAGTGGGGAGTCCGATCCGGCAATTCATCTCCAAGCATTTGAATCGGCTGTTGCTCTGAGGACCATCACCGACGCAACTAAGTGTAAGCTCCTGGTGACGTCCTTTGATGGACAGGCCAGAGAATGGTTTTATGGATTGCATCCTCGATCCATTAGATGTTTTGCGGAATTGCGTAGAGAATTCCTGCTTCGATTCTCTACCTCTAAAAAGAGGAAGAACGGTTCGGCAGCCCTATTTGAGATACAGCAGCAAGAAAACGAAACGTGGGCCCGCTTCGTCGACCGTTTCCAAAGGGAGATAATGGAAGTGCAAAACGTCGATCCGTAATTATACAGGGTCGCTTTGATGCATGGCCTTAGGGAGGGGCCGTTGAAATTTGAAGCCCAAATCAGGGAACCAAAGACATATCAAGAGATGATTAGTCTGGCTAATAAGTTTATCAGGGGGGAAAAGACTAATCCTGGTTATGTTGCCAAGTTGCTCAGCGACAATGATCAGTTTAGTTCCGCATCAACCCATCAGCAACGCTACAATCATCCATCTCGGCCTGACTTCGAACCTTGTGCTCAGAGGGGAAGAAATCTTAAGCCTAAGCAACCATTTCTTGGCCATCAACGGTTTCAGGATCAGAAACCGCCGTTGGCCATCGCACCCACTCAACCCATGGGGGTTCCGCAAATAATGCCCGTGTATCTGCCGCAGTACATCGCACAACCATCCCCAACTATCCCGTCCATCCGATATGATGAATCACAGGAGTCATTCACCCCTGGCCTCTTAACGTCACCATGAACGAGGTCGTTCAAATTCTCCAAAAGAGGCCTGACTTAGAGAGGCCCCCTCCTTTGAAATCGGAAGTTCGCAATCGGAACCCAAACCTCTATTGTGAATATCACAAAGAGGAGGGGCATCAGACTGAGGATTGTCGGGCCCTCCGGTGGTTGATAGAAAAACTCCTGAAAGAAGGGAAGCTCCGAGGGTTGATCAGGCAAGAAACCCCGGTTGAACCACGAACCGAGAAGAAGAAGGAAGCGGTCGAAGTGACCTGGGAGTGTGCTGATGTAGAAGAGGCAGGGTGTTATGGGGATATACATCCTGCAACCGAATGTATAGAAGTGAATGATGTTGGCCCCCTTGGCAACATCTATTGCATCCATGGTGGAGCAGGGGTAGAATCCTCTCGGAAATCTAGCATCGGGAGAGTTACAAAGCAAGAAGTGGCAGTCGCCTCCACTTCTGCTCCAGAAAGGGCAGTCGTTACTTTCGGCCAAGAAGATCTTCCCCCAAATGCAAATCCTTTCGATGATGCAGTAGTGATAAAGGCGGTTATTGAGAACTACACCGTGCATAAAATTCTGATTGATACCGGCAGCTCGGTTAATCTCATTTTCCGCCAAACATTTGAAGCCCTTAAGACTGGAAAGTCTTTGCTCTCCACGGAAGGGCCCCTCTACGGCTTCTCGTGAGAAAAGAAAGAAGTGGAAGGGTGCGTGAAGCTTTTGGTGTCGCTGGGAGGCATAACGAAGTTGATAAACTTTGTAGTAGTGGAAGCCCCGAGCAGCTACTGTGCAATCTTCGGAAGACCAATCCTGAATGCTTACAAAGCAATAGTATCCACTTTTCATTTGGCCTTGAAATTCACTGCCGAGGGGCGTCAATATCGGGTCCGAAGCGATCCAAAGGTTGCTCGTGAATGTTATGTAAAGACAGTTAATGTGATCACCAAGGCACCACTTCACAAGGTTCAGGATGACATCCATGAGGTATCCAAACTCCCTGAGGAGGCCGAGGAAAACGCAGAGCGGAGAGGGACGTATCTGGAACCTGCCCAGGAGACCCAAGAAATCCCTATTGCTGAAGAGGAAGGGAAGAAGCTGATCATCAACGCCGAGCTATCAGAAGAAGAGAAGGTTCAGTTGATCTCCTGCCTGTTGGAGAATCTGGACATCTTCGCCTGGTCAGCAGAAGATATGCCTGGAGTAGATCCAGATGTTGCGTGCCATCACCTCAACATCTCTCCTGAATTCAAGCCAATCCAACAGAAGAAGAGGGAGGTAGCAACCAAGCTGGCGGTACCCATCAAGGAAGAAGTTGCAAAGCTTCTTAAAGCCAATTTCATTTCTGAAATCCAATACCCCACTTGGATGTCAAATGTAGTAATGGTGAAAAAATCTGGGGGGAAATGGCGCATGTGTGTAGATTTCACAAAGCTCAATAAAGCGTGCCCCAAAGATTGTTATCCCTTGCCTCGGATAGATGTTTTAGTAGATTCCGCGCTGGGATATAATTTCATGAGCTTTCTAGATGCATTTTCTGGTTACCACCAGATTAAGATGCATAAACCTGATATTCCGCATACATCCTTCATTACCAATGATGGGTGTTATTGTTATCTTGTCATGCCTTTCGGACTCAAAAATGCGGGTGCGACGTATCAGAGAATGATGGACACGGTTTTCAAAAAGCAGAAAGGAAGAAATCTTGAAGTATACGTCGATGACCTTCTTCTGAAAAGTAAAACTTTTTCAATCCACCTGAAAGACCTCGTAGAGACGTTCGCTACTCTGCGGAGGTTCAAATTAAAACTAAATCCATTGAAATGCGTGTTTGGGGCAAACAAAGGGAAATTTCTCGGACATCTTCTCACCCCTAATGGCCTCGCGCCAAACCCAGATAAAGTAAAGGCCATTCTAGACATGACCCCTCCTCGTAATCAGAAAGAGGTGCAACAACTTGGGGGGAGGCTGGCAGGATTGAGCCGATTCATTTCTAAATCAGGAGATAAAAGCGCTCCATTCTTCAAGACACTCAGGGGAGGATCTAAGTTTGAATGGAATGAAGAGTGCGATAATGCTTTCGAACAGTTGAAAAAGCAGTTAACCTCAACCCCTCTTCTTCAAAGCCCTCGCGAAGGGGAAACATTATTCTTGTACTTGGGGGTGGGCCCAGATGCAATAAGCTCTGTCCTGGTTCGGGAAGAGAAAAAGAAGCAATTTCCGATATATTATGTCAGCCACATCCTCAAAGATGCGGAAACTAGATATTCAATCTTGGAGAAATTAGCCTTGGCTTTGGTCATGTCATCACGAAGGCTCCGCCCCTATTTTCAGGCTCATCCTATTCAGGTGGTTTCGGATCATCCACTAAGAAGTATCCTGGAGAAGCCGGATCATTCAGGAAGATTGGCCAAATGGGCAATCGAGCTGAGCGAGTTCGAAATATTGTACATTCCCAGAACGGCAATAAAGGCACAAGTATTGGCAGATTTCTTGGTAGACACGATGGAGTCTAATCCTGAACAGGTAGTACAATCTCCTTTGGCTTGAATCATTTATGTGGATGGGGCTTCTGGCAGAAACTCCGTGGGAGCCGGGGTAGTTCTGATCAGTCCAAATGGCATCAGGCTGGAGCAAGCTATCAAATTCTTCTTTTCAGTTACAAATAACCAGGGCGAATACGAAGCACTCTTGGTCGGCCTGAGACTCGCAAAGGAGCTTGGGATAGAACATGTTCATGTGAAAACTGATTCTCTTGTGATGGCTTCGCAGGTTCTAGGGAACTACGAAACAAGAGAACCGATATTAAGAAAGTATCTATTCCTAGCTAAGGAAGAAATCGGGAGATTCAAATCCTTCATCATCGAACACATTCCGAGAACACAGAATGGAGAGGCAGACGAATTGCCAAAGTTTGGTCTTCCATCAGGAGGGGTGACCTCGGAACTCTTTCATCCGGCAACGGAGGAAGAGGAGCTCATGCAGATCGATCAGCATCCTTCCTGGAAAGACCCCTATGAATTGTTTCTGTCAAAAGGAGAGTTTCATCCATCAATCAAGGACAGAAATAGGTTCAGAAGAAAGGCGGCCTACTACTACCTAATAGCAGGAGTCTTGTATAGGAAAACTTTGATTTCTCCCTCAGCACGGTGTGTTTCAGAAGAAGAGATCCCGATCATACTTCAGGAAGTTCATTCTGGGGAATGTGGTAGCCATTCAGGGGCAAAAACCTTAGAAAAAAGGATCCTGCGGCAAGGATATTTTTGGCCGACTATGAGAAAGGATGCTGAAGCATTTGCCAAGCGGTGTGTGCAGTGCCAAAAGTTCGCTCCTCTTCAGCATTTGCCTGCTCAGTCACTCAGATCAATAACTGCGACGTGGCCTTTTGCAGTATGGGGAATGGATCTTATGGGACCTTTCCTAATAGCCAGCGGTCAACGTCGTTTTATCATTGTGATGATCGACTATTTCAGTAAGTGGATTGAGGCCAAAGCATTAGCAAAAACTACTATCCAAATCGTCAGAAACTTCATATGGGGAGAAATAGTCTGCCGGCATGGAATACCGCTGGCAATCGTCACTGATAATGGCCCACAGTTCAATAATCCGGAGATGATAAGCTTTTGTGATCAGGTCGGAATTGATCTTCGGTTTGCCTCGGTACATCATCCAAGGACCAATGGACAAGTAGAAGCAGCAAACAGGCGAATCCGGCAGCTCTTGATGAAAAGAGTCTTAAATCAAAAAGGAAATTGGGCGGACCAGCTTCCTTCCATCCTTTGGACTCTTCGTACTACCCCATCTTCAGCTACAGGGGAGACACCATTCAAACTATCTCATGGCTCGGAGGCTGTTGTTCCTGTAGAGTTTGAGGTGGTCACTCCAAGAGTTGTGTATGCAAAAGAGGGAGGAGAATCATGGATAGATGAAAATGATAAGGCTATCAAGTATAGCCTGGATCTGATCGAAGAACTTCAAGACGAGGCAACAATCAGACAGGAAGAAGTTAAAAGGAGAATGGCGAAATATTTTGACAAGAATGTCAGAGTGAAGCAGTTTACAGTTGGGGATTTGGTATTAAAGAAGGTAGATGCTGCAGCCAGGTCTGGCAATGTTGGAAAGCTGGATCCCAACTGGGCAGGGCCTTTCATTATCAAAGAAGTATTAAAGAATGGAGCCTACCGTCTCCAAACCAGCGAAGGAGAAGACATCTCACGCACCTGGAGCGGTGACGATCTTAAACGATTTTATCCTTGAACTATCTCTTTCATTCTTTACGTTTCTTTTGGTATTAAATGAAAAGCCCTATACTGACACTTCTCCTTGTCTGATGGTTCTCTACATTATAAATACATATATACATATCTCACTCTCTGAACCTCTGAGATATCGCCAAATTCTGCTCGAACCCCCTCGGATTGTAGTCATAGCGTAAAAACCACCAAGACCATGTGATGCGGGGAGTTTTCGCACACATGTAGTGGTAGCTTGCCAATTCCGCTGCGGTGGTCTTCAGAACTTTGGATCCCAGCCGATATCTGACACACCCCTGCATCAAGGGAGGTCTAGGTGATTGTCAGCTCTATCATGCCCCGAAAGGGATATAGTTACAGCTTTGATGATCTTTCCGAGGAAAGCAATGTTCGTCGCCGAGGCCCACCTGCCCAACTGATCATCATAGCATGTGACCATCGAATACTCTTAGGTACTCTCGAAACGGTGCCTAGTTGGGCCCACAACTGAGTTGATCTCTCTGAGGAAAGCAATGTTCGCCGCCGAGCCCCACCTGCCCAATGGATCAACTCGGCTTGTAACCCTAGGCAAGAGAGCAGATGAGTCGCTTACAGCTCTTATGACCACTTGAGGAAAGCAATGTTCGCCGCCGAGGCCCACCTGCCCACTTGGTCATCTGAGTCTGTACATGCTTTTCTCTTTTTTCTCTCTACAGCTCTTATGACCACTTGAGGAAAGCAATGTTCGCCGCCGAGGCCCACCTGCCCACTTGGTCATCTGAGCCTGTAGATTATCCTTTTTTCCTACAGGAAGGCATTCACCTCTTATGGTTTCTTGTATAAAACCGTTCGAGGAAGATATTATTAAAACAGGTGCAGGTGTTCGTCTACCCTAATAAAGGGTTGTAATATTAAGACCGGGCGGTCTGAACTTTCAAACCGAACGGTCTGATTGTGTATAAGTTAGGGTATTTCTGGACAATTACATGGTTGCCCGGGTTGTATTCTAACCGGGCGGCCCTATCCGTCTTTTATAAAGTTAGATATCTCTGGAACCAGTTGTATGATTGCCCGGGTTGTATTCTAACCGGGCGGGTTTATCCATCCTTTATAAGTTGGATATTCCTGGAGCTAATTATATGATTGCCCAGATTTCATTCTGACCGGTCGGGTTTATCTATCTCTCCATTCTATCGGGTTGAATGTTCCTGGATCTAATTATATGATTGCCCGAGTTGAATTCTAACCGAGCGGACTTATCTATCTTTTATTGAGTTGGATGTTTCTGGATCTGAAAATATTGCCCGGGCTGGATTCTAATCAGGCGGGTTCATCCATCTTTTATAAGTTGGGTATTTCTGAAGCTAATTATATGATTGCCCGAGTTGCATTCTAGCCGGGCGGGTGTTATCTACCTCTCCATTTTATTAAATTAGATATTCCTTGAGCTGCATATATTGCCCGGGTTGTACTCTAACCGGGCGAGTACTACCTATCTTTTATAATTAATTAAGCTGGGTATTCTTTATGTGATCGCCCGGATTATGCTTCTAACCGATCGGCGGGCTGAGCCGTTTCTTAGTAAAAGTTATCTCTAGATACAGTTGATTACTCACCAGGATAGAATTCGAACCGCGCAAAGTTATTATTCGTTATTTATATCGGCAAGGATAAAATATCTCCAAATGATAAGAAGCCGCCCGGTCTGAATTACAGTCGCATGAGTCTATCTGTTATGGTTCATACTATCAGAAATCAGACATCCTGAGACCTAAATAAGTAATCGCACGGGTTGAATATAGATTGTCCAAGATCATCAAATCATCACTTATGCTCAGATCAGGATAACCGCACGGCTAGATCATAAAAGGCAAAAGGTAAAAAGAAAGAAAAGAGACAAGACATCAGCCACAAGTAAGTAACAATAAAAGGACAATTAAACAGGTAAAATTTCTATTCATTCTTCAAAATGTGTTAACAAAATGTTATCCGTCCGACTAACAAAAAGAGACTGGCGGTTACACAAAAAATAAAATCAAGACAAGGGCATTAGTCTGCCGACTTCTTCTTCTTCTTGACAGGAGAACTCGAATCCACACCATCAACATCAACGTCGGGCGAATAACCTTCACTTGACGTGGAAGAAGAATTCGATGAATCACTACCACTAGACCGCCCGGTCTTACTAGCGGAGCCAGTTGTTCCAGAGGACAAGCTGTCCTCATCATCATCATCATCGCCGACATCATCATCCGCGTCGACCTCCTCAGCGGCTCCACCACTTCCATCACCTCCTTGATGAAGTACAATCTCCCTGCCCGCATCGGCTTCAGCCTCCTCGCCCACCTTGGCTTTTCCTTTCTGCCTTCGGCTGATCTCATCAAGTTGGACCTTCAAAGCAGGGAAGAGGTCGGAGAAAGTAGTACCCCCGAATCCTTCGCACAGACCACCCCGGTCTTCCATAAGACCCAAAGCTTTGTTGATCCCTTGGGCCACATGAGGCAACACCTCGTCTTGGAAGGCCGGGTTGGTCATCTCATATTGTTTCTGCAAGAAAGGAAAAATAAGTTAGGTCGCTCGGTCTGAACAAAAGAAGCCGCGTCATCATTTGTCAAACTCACCGCCACGACTTCTTGAAGCCGCGCATTCTCTTCTTGAAGCCGCACATTCTCCGCGACCTGCTCCTCGTACTTCTTCTCCAGAAATTTCTGGACAGAAACCAGCCGCCGGTACGACAAGGCCATGAAGTGATTGGTCGCGAACCCCCATGCGCCGGCTTGCGCCGCTAGCCGGGGAAGCTCTTCTTCCGGAGTTTTCTTCAGCTTCTTTAAAGTCTTTCGACCATACATAGCGGCCCCGGCGGCTAGCGCATGGCGGTTAATCTTGTCACTTCCCCATGGAGGAAGTGCAGTGGATACCCGGATGTGGCTCCCATCCCTATGCCAGAGGACAGTCGGGTTGCCCTGCAGGTCGGGCGGGTTTCCGCAGGAACGAAGAAGTTCGTATTCATCAGGAGAAGCCAGGCCCTCTTCCTCTGATGATGGCGACCTGTTTCGCCACTGCCTTTTTTCTCTCTGGGTCAAAACCGGGCCGGCTGGAGTGACCGGCTTGTTCGCAGGGACGATGTGGGCAGCTGCAAGGTAAAATCAGAAGTTTAAATAAAGCAGTCCGCGCGGTCATATGCAAGCAGTCTAGAGGAACTTACTATGCTTGGGGAGGACGTCCTCTAGCTCTGAGAACAGCGGGATGTAATGATTGATGTCCAACCGCTCGTTCTCAAGAAACGTGAAGGTGTCCATCTCGATCTTTCCAACCTGGGGGATCTGGAAAGCCTCTTCCCCCCGAACTTGCGGGTTGGTTTGCAACAGCCCGAAGTTGCCTTCGAGCATTACGAACCGCTCCGACCAGTCCGAGACCTTGTTCGCCAAGTTGACGATCTTCAATCTGTGGCAACCAAAGTAGAGGTGCCCCCTGAAAGTTGAAGTTCCCGAGTCGGAGACAGCCCGCACCGAGAAGAACTTCCTGAAAAGGTCAAGGGAAAAACTGGTTCGCTCGAACCGAAGGTAGGAAATGAAACTATATATGGAGGCGATGGAGTTCGGTGTAAGTTGGCCGGGTACAACCCCGTAATGGTCGAAAATGGCTATGACTTCAAGTGGCAGCGGAAATTTGAAGCCATATTCAAAGTGGTCGACCGGGACGGCTATTTGGTGCGGATTGGAAGAGTTAATCCGCTCGTCGCGCAAAGGAAGCCGCGCGAGCAGGTTACTCCCTGCCATGTGTTTTGCAATAAATTCATCCAGTTCGCTCTGGGTGAGTCGGCACTCTGGGTGGTCCGCCGAATGAAAGGCCAAGGCCGCATCCGCTCGGACGGCTTTAACCTTAACAGGCCGCTGCGACTTGTTCTTAGATCGCGTCATCTGGAAATCGTAAAAATGACTTCGAAGAGTCCCTACTTATAGATTTTTACGATCTGCAAATAGTAAAACTATGTCGCGGCTATACATTCTAACCGCGCGGTCAATAGCCTGCATGGTTAGATTCACCAGAAAAACAAGAGAAGCCAAGGTATTCAGGAAAACAGGAGCAAGCACACATCACAGATCGTGCGACCTGTAATCAGTTCGGATAAAACACAGAAAGAAACAGAACACAAAATACAGCGGTTAAACAAGAACCCGCACGAGTTATTCAAATCAAAGACAAGATAGAAAGGAACATTGTCTAACAGAGGCCGAATCAACAAGCCGAATTCATAATACAAATTGTTCTCAAAAGTCGGTCACGGCTGACGGTGTTCTGGGGAGACATCCTCTCTGTGAAGTCGCGCGACCTGGTCGCTGGTGGTGTTCAGAAGGGAGTAAATATGGCTGGTATGATAATGGAGGTGGTTGATTGTGCTATGAAGCCGCCCGACATCCCTTTCAACCCGCGTAGCGGCAATCATGCGGGGGGTTGCGGTGGCCTCATCAATCATTGGATCAGCCGCCCGAACCGGGGGAGGATTTGAGCCCGCCCCAACAGTCGGGCGGCTAACAACCTGCGTTCCATCATTCATACTTCGCCGGCCCGCAGCGACTTCCCTGGTTAACCGCAGGAATTTATCCTGGTAATATCTCGAGTCATCCTCGAACTTAGCAGACGCTTTCTTCTCCTTCTCGAGCTGGGCGGTCAGAGTAGCGACTTGCGCCACCTTGGCTCTCTTCTCGGCCTCCACTGCAGCTCGCATGGCCTCCGCCGCAGCTCGCGCGGCCTCAAGCTGAGTCTCTAGGCCATTCTCCCTTTCTGTCCTGGACTTCCTGTCGATCTCCACCTGCACCTTCAGCGCCTCTTCAGCCTTCTTCCTCGCCATTCGCTCGGCCTCCAGAGCAGTCCGAGTGCCGGCCTCCCGGTCTTCCACCTCCTTCAAGCGGGCCTTCAGGTTCGCTAGATCTTCCTCTAGATGCCCGAACAGTTGTGACCCTTCTTGCGAAATCGTTACACAGGTTGATATCGGAGGAACTAATGGAGGCAGGCTGGCCTCAAGGTCGCCCGGCTTCACAATCTGATCCTCGCTATCTGCAAGAAGCCGCTCGGTTATGAGAAGCAAGAGCATACAAATACAAAAATAGACATGAATATAAGATCAATGCCTGGGCGCACATGCCGCTTAGACTGTTCCGGGTCCATCCTCCGACGTTGCTCATGCCAGAGTCTCTCCGTGCTCTGCCTAGCGGAAGAGGACCAGGCCGCTAAGGGAAAGAAGCTCGGCGGCGGGTTCAGTAATTTATTGCGACGAGGCCGCGGAATGAAGAAGCGGATAGCTTCATAATTCATGGGGCGCTTACCTGGCACAAAGGGATCAGGCCGCAACGGCTTGTTTAAAACCCGCTCCGCCCCTTCCTTCTTCACCATCATTATCTCCTCCCCGGTCATCACCGGGGGAACCTCCGCCTGCACTTTCAACACTTCTCCGAGTTCCCTCGCTCTTTCTTCGACCTCCAAGGCGGTCCGGGCAGCAGCTTCTCGCTCTTCGACCTCCAAGGCGGTTCGGGCAGCAGCTTCTCGCTCTTCGGCCTCCGTCTGAGCGGTCTCCTCAGGCTGGGCTGTGTTATCTGTAATAGGGGCAGTTCGCTTTGAAGACATCGGGCTGTCAAGAAGCTTATCTCGCCCCATCAGCTCATCCATATCCTGAAAAATCCCATTAAGTGATAAGCTACTCGCCGAGTCCGGAAGCAGGTCGCCCGGTTTCGCATCAGGGGTAGCCGGCGAGTCATTTACCTTAGTGGATGAAGGAGTCGCTAGGCCAAGCTCCTCTTTTAGTCGCGGATTGGTCTGGAGGAGGGACTCGGCTGGTTTCTTAAAAGCCGCCCATTCCTTGGAGGCTAGTCTCTTAAACTTCTTGGTTGTTCGCTCGGTCACTGACCCGGTCTTCTTCCTTTTCTTCTCTTTCTTACCCGGAGCTGGGCTAACTTCTTTGGGGGGACTGGGGTAGTCGTCCACGGATAAAGGGGTACTCAGTTCGCCCGGCCTTGGAGATTTAACCGCCTCCTCCCCCAAATCTCTGACTAGCAAGTGAGGATTCCCGGATGGGGTGATTTCCATGCCAAACGAGTCGGTCTCGCCGACCTTCTTCGAAGGGCTACCGGGGTCAACTTTTCCAGAAGGGGCGGCCTCCCCTTTGTTCAGCGGGCTAGCAGCCTGTTGGCCAAGGTCTCTGGGAGGAATCAGCGAGTCGCTGGGGGGAGGCCCCGAACTGTCCGCTGCGGGCTCCGCGGGAGTCTTGAGGGTTGTTGAGTCCACGACGGACTTGGGATTATCCGCCGCGGTTTTCTCAGCCCGCTTCCTCTTTTTCCGGTCCTTCCGGTCCTGCTTTTCCTTCTCCTTTTTAGACTTCTCCGTCGATTCGCGCCTTTTACCTTCCACCTTCTTTTGATCTCCGGCGGGATCCACGCGGTCTAACACGGTGTCTAGGAAGTCCATTGTTGAAGAATTACCGGTCTTAAAAATTATAACCGCAACTGGCGAGTAATATCCCGTGATTTCAAAAAAAACTCTGCAGAATGAATTCTCTGGCTCTCTTATAGAATTCAGGACAAGTCGGATGCGGTCTCCCGGCTAAAGCTAATATTTTCGAAATTCTCTTGAGATTTGAAAATATGCGGGGATTATGTTTACCCGGAAAACCGCTTCTCGGGTTGGATCATTCTCGGACCGGGCGAACTGCTGGGTCAGGCCGCTGGGTTCCAGGATCAGTGGTTCTCAGTTCAGGGTAAACCAGGCCAGGTGGTCTGATGTCATTTTCGGACCACCCCCAAGAGTGAAGGTCGTCAAGGGCCAAGGCAAGAAGGCTATCCGCGGTCTCAGGTAGGAGACCGCGCGGGTTGTGCCATAGAGACTCAAGGTTCAAGCCCGGAGAACAAGCCGCGGTTTCAGATCAGAGACTATCCGGGTTGCCTCGTGAAGATCAGCCAAGCCATGTCTAGAAGGCAGACCGTGGTCTCAAGCCAGAGGCCGCTCGGTCTGCATCCTTGGCTTGGTCCCGGTATCTTCAGCCTCAGGTCAGACAGGTCGGAAGAGCAAGCCGCCAAGCCGCGCGGCTTCTTTCTTTTTCTTCTTTGTGCATCCCATCACCACCTGCCCGTTTCTCCTGTACCCGGGCAGGAGGTAATTATACCCCTGCCCATTCGGGCAGGCCCCCAAGCCTATAAATAGGGGGCGGCACTGTTCACAAGACACGCACACTCGAATTCAGGAGCTCGCTTGTTTGAGCTGCGGTCTCGAGTTTCCCGTCTTGCGAACTGTCTGACCGACCGACTTCTCTTTTCCTACATTTATAATCGCTGTAACCGCTTCATTTTAATCAAAGGAAAGCCCGTCGCAGGAGTGGCATTTGCCGCGGCGAAGTCCGGCCTCGACCGCTACTAGCGGTCCGAATTCTCTAACCGAATAGTAACTGATAATCCGCAACCCTCGATTTCCTTCGGAGGCGCACTTTTGAATCGAACAATAGTGGTCGGTGAATCCAAACGGAAGCTCTGGCCTTTCCACAGAGTGTTCGGAGATTCCAAACGGAAGGCCCAACCTTTCCACATAGTGTTTCGAGAATCCAAACAGAAGCTCTGGTCTTTATGCAGAGTGTTCGGAAAATTAGAAGGGAAGCCTCAGCCTTTCCACAGAGTGTTCAGAGAATCCAAAACAAAGTCTCGACCTTTCCATAGAGTATTCGGAGAATCCAAACGGAAGCTCCGACCTTTTCGTAGAGTGTTCCGAGTATCCAAATGGAAGCTCCAGCCTTTTCGCAAAGTGTTCGGATAATACAAACATAAGCTTCGACCTTTCCGCAGAGTGTTCGGAGAATCCAAACGGAAGCTCCCTCTTTTCCCCAAAGTGTTTGGAGAATCCAAACGGAAGCTCCGACCTTTCCACAGAGTGTTCGGAGAATCCAAATGAAAGCTCTGGTCTTTCCGCAGAGTGTTTGGAGAATCCAAATGGAAGCTCCGGCCTTTCCGCAAAGTGTTCGGAGAATTTGAATGGAAGCTCCGGACTTTCCGCAGAGTGTTCGGAGAATCCAAATAGTATATGGTTATCTCCCCACAACCACGACGAAAACTCCAGCATTCCCAAAGGACCCTGAGTCCCAAGGGAACCACGTTCTCCTGCTCCTCGCGCAAACACGACTCAACCATAAAGTCGGCTGGGAACCTTCGCCCAAAAAATTCATGTGTGCGCTGCCCTTCAACATGATCGCGAGCATACCGCTCACCCTCTTATTCGCGTGCACGCAGCTCTACCACTCATCCATGTGCACACAACTCTGCAGCGCGTTCGTCACGTGCGCACAGCTCGACAACACTTCCATGTGAGCACCACTTCTCGCACATTCTCCCGCACATTCACGCGCACATGACTCTGCATCTCGTTCATGCACATGCAGTTTTGCAGCTCATTCATGCGCACACAACTCTGCAACGCATTCACGTATGCACAACTCTCCAGCATGTGTTCCCTCACTAAGCATGAACAACAATTGCATGCACAAACACGTCTCAAAATTCACATGCACACGAGGAGCACACACGCACAAGCACGCTCAATGTAAAAAACTGTATGCTCAAGGCGCGTGCAAAGTTCAAAAATGCGCACAAGCAACACGCACAAAAATTGCATACCGCGATGAACTAGTTACAAAAATGCGCATACAACGCGCATCTGCACTCAAACACTTGCATCATGGACAGGTTTCACGAACGGCTATGCAAGTCACGTGCGCACCCTGTTTCGCCGCATTGAGCAAGAACAACAACTCATGTTGCATGCCAACGTATGATCCACGCCAGCGCGGACACTCGCGCACCGCGCCTGCTCTCTCAGTCGCTCACATTCACTCAGACCTTCGGACCCACGCGCAAGAGCACATATCTTGGTGTCCGCATTTATTCGACCGTTCTACATTAACCCACTCATACACATTCGTGCACACACACATCCGTAGTCGCACATTCTTAGGAACGCCTCTAACACTTGCGCCCTCATATCAGAGGGCCGACGAGTGCACAAGCACAACAATCTTGTGTGCTCCGTTCAAATACTTCTCTCATGTATCAACTTTTATTTAATGCTTCGGCAACAACGAATTAATGTAGCAAAGTTTTCAAGGTTGTCTACGTAAACAACCTAAAAATGGGAGGAAATTGATGAGGTTCCCCTAAAATGGAAATGTACTAGCCGGAAATTTTTGCCGCAACCTCGTCCATCTCGCCAAGACGATTCCAGCAGGCTCATTCTCGCGCAATTTCGAGTCTGTTTGATCCCTCAAATGAACGACAGAATGCACGGGGGCACGTGCAGGAAAACTGCGCACGCGCCAAACGTATACACGCAAGACGAGCACGCAAGGCGCACTACACTTGATTGAAGTGAGAGCACCACACACATCATGCACAACACACAAGAACGCCCACACATCGCGTAAGCGCGTGCAATGCTCTTGCACGTGCAACGCGCGCATCACCCACGACACTCCTGTGTGCGCAATGCTCCAGCGCAGACAAGCGCGCGCATCGCTCCTTCGTGCGTGTAGTGCGCCAGCCGCCGCACACAGCGCAGTGTGCGCCTGCCACCCTGCAGGTCGCATGCTTGCGCGTACACGTGTCGCTACCACCACGCTCGCCGTCGCCGCCACCATGCATGCTCATCGCCGCTGCCACCATGCACGCTCGTCGTCGCCGCCTCCACCATGCACGCTCGTCGCCGCCGCCGTCGGCAACCCTGACTGGGCCACCCAAACTGCCCGGGCCGCCCGAGGGGCAAAGTCATCATATCCCTCAATTTGGTGATCCGGGGACCTAAACCACGTGTTCATATTCACTCGCTCAATAACCAAGAGAACACAATTACGCGTGCGTCCTCCTGAAAAACTATAAAAAAGGGGCGAAACTTTCATTTGAGGAACATAGGAAAAAGTGAAGGAGAAGGAACTCTAAGTTTTTCCGACGAGGAGTTGCAGACTTAAGCCCAGCTCCAAGGCACGAAGACTCTACTCAGCGCTCCACCTACCGCTCAGCACGTGCATCTCGTGTGCCCGCTCCGTCTTCAAGTTTGCTCCAGTGTTCGCCTTACGTGCTCCGCTCTAGAGCGCGCCTCCACACGCTGCTTCAGTACGCGCTCCATCACGCTTCGTCCGCTCCGCATTGTTCAACACCGGACACTTATAAACATTTTGTAAACGAATGGTGACATGCCACCATCTGAAAAACTGATTCTTGGACTCAACTACAACTAGTGAATTTTGTCAGAACTGAGTCTGACCCCGTGATTTCTTCCTTTCCAGATGTTCTACATAAAAATCTTATTATTTGCCGTTAGTTTTCTGCTTTGACTGTTTGCACGACCCGCGGGTGGCATGTTAGAATGTGATGAATTAAAGATCTTGTATTCACAAGCTTTAATATAAATCAAGAGCAATGTTATACGCATGCCTGTTTTGGTTGTATGCAGGCCGTGGATATACGCAGACCGCCAATTATTTCATGTAGGCCAAATTTAATATATGTAGGCCAATTATTTCATGCCCAAAATTGATGTAGGGCGTTGTTTTCTGCAGCAGCTGGAATGCCTCCATTACCTCTTGAATTAGGAACGTCTATCCAAAATTGAATTAGGAACGCCATATCAGAGATTGGGGGAAGAGGTTTGCAGGAGTCAGTGTTATTTCTGAAGCCGACCTCTTCCTACCTCCGCAGGGATCTGACCGAACGCCATATCGCGGAGCTCTGGTTTGGCCGTTTCAGGGGACACCATTTATGGGACTTGAACCGTCCATCAAGAGGTTCCTAGGGAGAAAATCTAAACCGCGGGTGTAATCGCCAGCGGAGATGGTCGCCGACGGAGGCGGGAGATGGTCGCCAGCGAAGGCGGGAGATGATCGCTGGCGGAGGCGGTGGAGATGATCGCGGGCGGCTTCGGAATCGCGGCGACAAAGATGGACACGGGCGGCGGCGGAGATGGTCGCCATCCATGACCTACATGTTGAAAAAAGAAAATGACCTTTAAAAAAAAAAATACGGTCTGCATACAGCTAAAATAGGCCCGCGTATAACATTGCTCTAAATAAAAGCAAGATGACAAAAAGAGTGATGATAGACCTACCTGAGGCTTCTCTTCCTCTCCACCTTTCTCTCTCTTCCAAGTTTCCACTCTCTCACCGTCTCACGATTTTCTCTCTCTACCCGCAAAAGGAGAGCAAAAGGGCCGGGAAAGTTGTCGGAAGTTTATTCGAAGTAAAAGTGGTGGTGGAAAAAAAGGCGAGGGATGGGTTTTCATTCCCTGGGAATTGTACTGCCTTGCCCGATGCCGCCTCTCTGTTCTTCTTCTCACCCCCTCCCCGTTGGCCCGAGAGCCACCTCCCGGAACCCTAGCACCTTCTATCAATCGACTGATTCGTTTTGCTGTAGAAGATGGTTTGCCAGCAGCATGGCATGTCAATCCGGGAGCGTTCTATCCCCGAGTTCGACGGTGAGCCCTTTGTTGCTCCTAGTAAATGAGTTTTTGTGGTTATTTGGCTTCATGAATTTCATGTATCTCTTGCATTTGTGGCAATGAGCTTCGGTAGGTAGTTTTGTTGTGGATTGTTTTCCCCACGTTTACATTTCTTAGGTTTTGACTCTATTTTGAAGGAATGAGCTCCATTAAATTTACTGCATCTCGCTCTTTCTGTCCTCGAGGTTCTGTATATTTATGATATTTGCCAGCTTGGACATCTTCTGCTTCTTGCCGTTAGCCAGTAGTCTATTTTTCATTTGTTTTTGAATTTCCTAAATGTTATAAGGCCTCATTTGGTTTTCTGTAGTTGGTTAAGGAAATAAAGCTTCAAAAAGTTATGAAAATTTCATTATACATTGGTGTAGTATGAAATTAACGTTAGTTTTGCAGTGTTCAATCATTTGAGTTGGCTCCTTTGCTCCAACCCATTCTAGAGCTTCATCAACATTTTCATCAAACTGCAGATCATCTCTATCATAATCACCATCTTCAAAGCCATCGGTGAAAGTGGAATCCGTTTACTCATTGAGTCGAATGAGTCATTGTATTTTTGAAGTTCTATTATTGTAGTGTCATCATTACCTCCATACATATTTTGGTCTACCTGAGTTTCCACAGTATTAACATAAACGTCAACTTCCCTTTTCGCGTTGATATACCGTATCAAACTTTTAGCATCCTCATCATTAACTGTCAATATCAAATTATTGCAATCATCACGTCCAGATAAACAACAAAAAAATCTCACCTATCCATTGTGACCAAGTTGCATTACCATTTCATGCAAATTCTTTAGCAATATCTCATGGCAATTACAGTAGTTAAAATAGTTGATTATGCTAGGCACATAAGCAGTGTTTGTAGAACTAACAAATGAACCCGAATTGTGCATTCTGATAGTGAATAAGGAACAATCACTTGCAAACCATCACTTGCATCATTAGCTCTAATATTCCACACCATTCCTTAACATGCAAAAGAAAATGATATATGTCTATATTGTCATAATAGCATGCAACAATTTAGGAAAAGAGCTAAACGTTTGAGGAACAATTACTACTTTCAGAAAAATAATAACTAGAACATTGCAAACCATCAACCAATTCTTAGCAATCCACCTAGTATCCATCACCACAAAAAAATAAACCTAGAACAATTACTACTTTCAAAAAAAACCAGAACAAGAACATTGCAAATCACCAACCAAAATTGGAGAGATGCAAATATTTACACATCATGCAAATAAACTAAAGCTATGCGAATAAAATGGATTTTTGGCAAATCATCCTTAATCGGGAAAGGGGGAATAAAAATAGAACATTGCAAATCCCGTTAACCTTAACCATCACAACTAAACCCACACTAAATCAGCAAGGTCACTCAAAAAGAATGAAGAGTGAAGAATGATACCTGATTTCAGTTCAGATCTCGACAAATGCCGATCTAGATAGGGGGAAGAAAAGCTTGCGGCCTGGAAACTGCAGTTCTCGGCGGTAATAGTATGCCGTGGAGAGTTATCGACGGCCTGGACAGGAGTTCGTCGTCCTAAAGTAGTCCTGTCCAAAAAGTCCGGCAAGTCGGGACCGAGCTTTTGCCACCCGGGCTCGGGCCTCCTCTCCAAGAGGGGGCCTGCCAAGGCCCCCAAGGTCGGACCAGGCCGGGCCCGGTTATTTAATAGGCCGGATTTCCCGCCTATAGGTAAATCCCGCCTATAGGTGGGATTTCCAAATGAAATCCCGCCAATATGCGGGATTTCATTTATCCCGCCAGCTGGTGCCTGGCTTGGGTGCCAGGCCTAGGTCAGGCCTGCTCTAGGCCCAAGCCAAGCCTGGTCCTGGCCCAGGCCGGGTATCAGACCAGGCTTTGAGCCTATATGGGGGCCCTGCTAGGCCCCCAGAGCCCGACCTGGGCACGTGGCGGGACCTGGCTTAGCCGGGCTTTTTCCTGGCCGGGCCCAGGCCGCCCCCCGGGCCCGATTTTTATGAACACGACTATCCTGAAGAGGTAACAACGGCTTGTATCGAGCGACGGCTTGGATCGAGCGACAACCTCAAGCTGGGACGATCGACAAGAACGGAAAAGGGGAAACGAGAGTGCGGTTGCAGTGAACTTCACAGGAGAAAGGTAGAGGTATTTTGGTTGAAACCTAAAGTTTATTTCTTAAGATTATTTCGTAATACCTGAAATACCCTTACTCAATATATGAAATAAATTTATTTTATTAGAAAATTGGATAATAATTGAAGGAGTGTGCAAAGTGCTCAAATAAATGTTTTAGAGGGTGCAAAATGCCAAAATCTGAATTTGGGGTGCAATGTGCCAAAAGGGCACATTTCAAGGGTGCAAAGTGCCAAAAATCCCTCCTTTTCTACTAAAACAAATCCCCTATCTCCTTGCGAGGGAGTTTAAATACTCTGCCTAGCTCGGGGAGAGTGATCACTGGGTATCAAGCATGCAGAAGCCACTTTAGACTCGTGGCAAAAGCATTTTTGTGGATTGATCGTAAAGCCGTCTTGACTGTGATTCGGTTTGCAGGTATATTTCTTTGGGATTATGAGTAATGACGTTATGCTACCGCTTGCTCTACACGTAGTCATTTGCTCCACAAGCTAATGCCAAGAATAAATAGAAATAGAAGAGCCTTTGTCACGTCCACTCTCTTTGTGTGACCACTCCGCGACCTCGAGTGCAATGATCACCTTTCTACAGACGCGAGAACCACCCTCTTCTATATGGTCACGAGGACTACCCAGAGGGGGCAAATATTGCGAGCTCTACGAATGTGTAGAGCTGAATGATTTTCGCGTGACGTGATATTTTAGGAGCTTAATTTCTATCCATGTTATAGTCAGTACTCTTTGATGCAGGACGAATCTATAGGTGACGAAATACCGATGCCCTAACCCTAGATGCAGTGCAAGCGATCACACAATGAATGCAATGTACTTACGACGACCTTAAAAATGACATGCAAGCATAATGCACATGCAAATGATTTGGTCTTGCAATTTAGCAACAAGCAATTAATTATAATAAAGATTTAAAACAATAGCACGGTTGTTTGCAAAATTAATTTAGGAAGATCAAGTTTTAATTTCACAACTAATTGAGGCGCAATTAATCTAAGCACACGACAAATAGATTCTGCAAGCCACGTGAATTCACAATACTAAAAGTAACTATAAGAGAATATCCAACAAAATAAAAGTCCAAGTGCACAATAATAGAAAGCAATGACTCCAAATAACAACTTACACATGTAGGTGGGGCTGAGTGAAGCGATGAAGGAAATTCTGGGCCACGGTAGGGCTGTAGTGGGGCTGCGAGGGGGCTGTAGAGTTGCTACTGGAGGAGGTTCAGTGGGGGAAAAAGGGTGGGTTGCTGTGCTGGAAGACAGGACATGGGAATGGAGGGTCGTCCTTGTGGGGAAGGGCCGGCTGTAGGAGTTCTGGGCTGGAGGAGTTTCGTTTGTGGGGGTTTAGGGCTAGAGGGGGGTCGTTTGTGGGAGTTTAAGGCTGGTGGGGGGTCGGTCGTGGGAGTGTAGGGTTGAGGGGGTTCGTTTGTGGGAATGTAGGGCTGGAAGGAGTTGATCAGCGGGTCATGGGCTGCTGGAGCGGTTGGGAAAAGGCTGTGGAGAGGGAGTATGGCTTACGTAAGGTGAGTAGGGGAGGAGAGGGATGAGTTTACCTTGGGAGTCGCACCAAGGAGGAGGTTCCCAACGTCGCACCGAGAAGAGGCGTGACCAACCATTTCTGTGAAACTGTAAATAACCATTGATCCCCTCTGCCACCCCCCTGCATGTTTAAATACATCATATCTAAAATAGGGCACCCAGATCAGACGACTCAGAATATCTGAACCGATCAGGTGTCAAAACAACTCAAAAAGTATAAAATAAATACGTGAAATCGACTTGAAACAACCATCCAGACGCATCTGTGGGCTCAGATCGTTCGAATGAGTAGCAGATCACTGCGATCTCCATCAATTCCAAAATATAGACCAGGAGGGGGGAGAGGGACGAGGGGCAACAGAGCTGGTGAACTCTCAAGAGTAGGTGTGAAGTCTTCACAAGAGTGTGGGCGAACACTGCATTGGAGGTCGCGAACACAGCTAGGGCGACCTCTCCTTAGTGATCGCGATCTCCCCTTCAACGAGCTACATTTTATTATTTTCTACATGTAACCGGATGTATTCCGAACTTGATGTAATCCTGATGTAATATAAGCTTTATATCAATGCAACAAAGGAGTTGCCCGTTGCGGGAAGTCCTGTGTAGCCGTCCGCGGCACCCCCTCTCTCGCTTATTCATTTGAAATCCGAAGTAACCCTCCTGTCACGGACTTAGTATTTCAACACTAAGTGCGTGCGGCACTTGGCTAGTATTTCCACCAACTTAAGCTAACCAAGTAAGCCTAGCTTCAATAATGCAGCGGAGTAAAGAGGGAACCTTTGATTATACTTCTGAACAAAATTACAAGACAGTTCGAAAGACAGTTGAGTGGGACATACAAAAGGATCAAGACGTACAACAACGCTCAACACTCAAAGCTCACAAGCACTCAACCTTCACAAGAGGAGTCTCACTATCACAACACACTCCAAAACCTTGGATGATCCAAATGGGGAGAGGTCCTCCCCTTATATAGGCCTCCTCCCTCTTTTCCCTCCAAACTCAAGAAGAATCTAGATTTCTCCACACATGGAACTGATGGAAGTGACTAGATTCTTCCACACTCTTCCATACTTTTACATATTTCCCAAGTGTGATCTTTCTCCAATATTCTAGAATATTCTCAACATATTTAAAGTAATCTTGAACAATGGACACTAGACGAGTTAGTTAACCTTAGTACCGTGACATTCTCCCCCACTGAAACCATGCGTCATCCTCGACGCATCCTTCCTTCACCATCTTTGTGCAGACCTTATCACGGAGAGGGTCTTCACTTCTTTCTAGTTTGTTGGGCAGTATCCTAACCTCGTTCCTCCTCAATATGAGAGTCTTCTTCTCCTGCCATATTCGTCTTTGTTGCAACACGATATGTAGAACCTATCTCTGATACCAACTGTCACGGACTTAGTATTTCAACACTAAGTGCGTGCGGCACTTGGCTAGTATTTCCACCAACTTAAGCTAACCAAGTAAGCCTAGCTTCAATAATGCAACAGAGTAAAGAGGAAACCTTTGATTATACTTCTGAACGAAATTACAAGACAGTTCGAAAGACAGTTGAGCGGGACATACAAAAGGATCAAGACATACAACAACGCTCAACACTCAAAGCTCACAAGCACTCAACCCTCACAAGAGGAGTCTCACTATCACAACACACTCCAAAACCTTGGATGATCCAAATGAGGAGAGGTTGTTACGCTCGCGCGCGTATTTTATATCTTGTTTTAGTTTATTGCTTATGGTTATTGTTATGTGAGCCCCCCTCCCTATATAAGGAGGTGGTATGGGAGTATGTTAGCATCTTTGATGTATTAGGGTTTTTGGCTCTCTTTGGAGAGAAGAATTATAGGAGGACCCAGCCTCCATAATCTTGGCCGGAGCTTGCTCCGGATTTTTATCTGTGTGTTTCTTCAAGTTATTACAATCGAAGTAGTTTCATGTTCGTAACATTGGTCCGACCCTGCCGATTCCGCCTGCATCGTGCCGCCGGGTTCGTCCGCGATTTATTCGCCGGCCTCTGCGCTTGCTTCCGCGATTACTTCGTCGGCATCAGCGATTTCTTCGCCTCCCCGCGTCAACCTAGCTAGCTGTCGGCGCCGTCCAGGATTCCCCTCGCTGCTGTGCCCTAGCCGCCCCCGTCGTCCGCCAGGGCCGTCGCCAACATCGAGCGCAACGACAACCGAGCGTCGCGATCGTCCACTCCGCCGTATCCGCCACTCCGCTCTCCATCATCCTCAGCGCCGGTGCCTTTCCTCCGCCAGTCTAGGTCCATTCCGCCGCCGCTGCTCTTCCGACACTCTCCTGCCGTATCCGTCAGCCCAGACCCTTTCCAGCACTCTCCTGCCAACCTCCAGCTCGGTGCAATCGTCCTCATATGCCAAAAAGCTGAATGGAATCCCGCGTGGAAGGCCTTGAACACAACCTCGCCGCCGTCAAATCTCGTCTCGACGCTCACGCCGAGCAACTCACGACGATTATGGCGATGCTCCAAAACTTGCAAACCGGGCAACACTCCGGTCCTCCTCCCGCGGCCTCTACCTTGGGGTCCCCCTGCACATTGGGCCCTGCAGCTTCCACACTGCCAGATGTTCCTCCACAGCCCCCACGCCTCGACATCCCAACATTCCACGGGACTGACCCCCTGGGGTGGATTGCCCGCGCCGAACTGTTTTTTGACATTCATCGGATTCCACTGGCGCAGCAGGTCTCCACAGCAATTGTTGGCCTGGAAGGGTCCGCCCTCCACTGGGCCTGCTGGCTCCGCCAGTCCTCCCTCAACCTCACATGGACAGCTCTTACGGAGGCCCTCATTCAGCGCTTTGATCACCGCTACTCCGGTTCCATGATCGAGCGCCTGTGCGGAGTCCGTCAGACCGGCTCCATTGATTCGTACGTGGACTCTTTTATCGAGTTGGTCACCCATGTTCCAGGACTTCCACCCGACCATTACTTGGCCTACTTCATGCACGACCTACAACCCCATCTCCGAGCCCGCCTCCGCACCCTTCAACCATTAACTGTTCACCAAGCCACACACCTCTCTCCACTCGTGGAGGCCGAATTCCTCGCGCTGTCCGGGGACCCTACGTTTTCTTTGCCTCCAGCCAAACCTCCCTTCCAACCATATTTTTCGCCCCCGCCTAAACAACCACCACCGCTACCCCCTCTACCTCACCTACCCATGATGGGCCCACACAACAACCGTCCTGTTCCTACTCACCGCCTGTCCAACCAAGAGTACAATGACTTACGGAGTAGGGGTCTGTGCTTCCGTTGCAAACAACCTTACTCGCCTACTCATGATTGCCCTGTGAAGGAGTTCCGCCTTCTCATCGGAGAGGACGCAAGTGACATCGGCCCGCCTGACTTTGCTGCTCTTATGATCACGAATGTACCACCGGACGGCGCTTCAGGCACCTCGACGACTGCCCACCCGCGGACCTTTCACTACTAGCTGGAGGGCGGCACTCCGACCTTGAGGGCAAGGTTGATTTTTTGGCGGGGTGTATTGTTACGCTCGCGCGCGTATTTTATATCTTGTTTTAGTTTATTGCTTATGGTTATTGTTATGTGAGCCCCCCTCCCTATATAAGGTGGTGGTATGGGAGTATGTTAGCATCTTTGATGTATTAGGGTTTTTGGCTCTCTTTGGAGAGAAGGATTATAGGAGGACCCAACCTCCATAATCTTGGTCGGAGCTTGCTCCGGATTTGTATCTGTGTGTTTCTTCCAGTTATTGCAATCGAAGTAGTTTCATGTTCGTAACAGAGGTCCTCCCCTTATATAGGCCTCCTCCCTCTTTTCCCTCCAAACTCAAGAAGAATCTAGATTTCTCCACACATGGAAGTGACTAGATTCTTCCACACTTTTCCATACTTTTCCATATTTCCCAAGTGTGATCTTTCTCCAATATTCTAGAATATTCTCAACATATTTAGAGTAATCTTGAACAATGGACACTAGACGAGTTAGTTAACCTTAGCACCGTGACACTCCGCTCAGCAGTTACCCCCTACCCTTTAGTTCAAGCGACGTGGACTCGAGGGCATTTTTGGCTCCAACACATACTTCTTTGTGGCTACTCAAGATCCATTCTTGGGGCTTGCTTTAACTAGGTAACTCTAAATTAGGAGAGAGATAGTACTTTGAATCCAATAATAAGGTTATTTGATATGTTTAATCTCAGGTGCAAACAATTTATATGAAAAATAAATTAATACTAAGGATTAAAATAATGCATACTTAAAAGGAGAGTATCTTTTCATCATCTAAGATTGGTTAATGGATGACAATTTCATCGCTCATTGTCATCACAATTATTTGAAGAAAATAAATCTATTACTAAATAATTTTTGGAAATTGAAATGAATCTAAGCTCTTGATTGTTTGCTGAGACCCACCTAAAGGGGGAGTGAATTTTAAAGCATTCGTCCTCCTCCTTGTTTTGCAGTCAATCCCCCTTTTAATAGATTTAATTAGCTGTGTTTTATCACCCTCCTCTTTGAATGTGGGTCTAATAACCTAGATTCTTACTGGAATTTTCTATTGGGAGTTGAACCAACCGGTCCAAGTTCCTGATATAATACGCAGAATGCTAAGAGACTATGTGGCTGTTTGATGTCCAATATCATTTAATGTACTCTTAATTATTGCTGTTATGTTTTTCATCTTCCCCTGTAACCTGCATTATAAAAGCCAGCACTGTATTAGCAAATTTTTATGGAATGAATTAAAATCTCTAACCTCCTCTTCTCCAATAAATCGTTCTTCTTCTTCACTTGCTGTTTTCTGAAATTTCCTGCAGACAAGACCAAAGTTAGAGAGGTTCAATTTCCATCAGTGGTATCAGAGCCACGTTGATTCCTGCATCCTGTGCTCTTGGATATCATGGCTTCATCATCTACCAACACCCCACAACATTCTACTCCGCATGTTCCTCTATTCAATGGGGACTTGTTTGACCACTGGGCCGTCAAAATGGAGACTCTCCTTGAGTCACAAGATCTCTGGGAGATTGTTCAAGATGGGCCAAAGCCAGATCCAAAGGAAAAGGTGAAAGATGGAGAGGTAGCTGTAATACCCAAAGGAGAAAAACAAAAAAACTCCTTGGCACTCCTACTCATCCAACAGGCAGTAACAACCAACATTTTTCCAAGAATCATGGGAGCCAAAACAGCCAAGCTTGCATGGGACACTCTTAAACTAATTTACCAAGGAGATAGAAAGGTAATTTCTATTCGAAGAGTGAACATCAAGAAGCAATTTGATTCACTCTCCATGAGAGAAGATGAGTCTATTTTTGAGTTTATGCCTAAGCTCACAAATCTCACCAATCAACTGAGCACTTTTGGGGTACCCGTACCTGAGAATGAAGTCGTTCTCAAAATCTTAACAAGCTTACCACAAACTTATGATCACATAGTAGCTGCCATAGAAGAAAGTAATGATATAGAAGCAATTCCTGTTGCTGCACTCATTGGAAAAATTCAATCCCATGAGGAACGGATGAAACGCCATAAACCTATCCTCACCCATGCCTTGCAAACCAAGATGAATCTTGGTAAGCAACACTTTAATGGAAAGAAATCTGTGAACTCAAACAAACAATCTGGATCTCAAGGGAAACAGATGCCTCAAAATCGCCATCACCAAAACCCCCCTCTGCAAACTGAAAATAACAGAGGACATGGAGTCTACTGCACCCTATGCAAAAAGACGAATCATGATAACTCAAAGTGCTACTTCAAGTGCAAACGGTGCAAGACTCCCAATCACTTTGATAAGGATTGTTGGTTCAAAAACAAGGAGGATGCGAAGTTTACTGAAAATGGAAAAGAAGAGAAAGATGAAAAGTTATTCTTAACATGCAGTGAGGAGAATACCACCCTAACCTGTAGTGAGGAGAACTCAACACCGTTGTCATCTTCCAAATGGTACATCGACTCTGGATGCTCAAACCATATGGCAAACAACAAGATGCTTTTCACTCGGTTGAATGATTTAGAGAAATCAACTGTTTACCTGGGAGATGGCAAGTCCAAGCCCATTGAAGGAAAAGGAGACATAACTGTGAAGGGTCCAGATGGAAGAAACAAAGTGATTCACGATGTGCAATTCGTGCCCTCATTGGCTCAGAATTTGCTCAGTGTTGGGCAGCTTGTATCCAATGGATACACTGTAATATTCCAAGATCACACCTGCAATATAATCGACTCATGTGGAAATAAAGTTGCATCATCAATAATGTCAAGGAACAAAGTCTACTCTCTCACGATGGAGGCACCTCACCCTACAGCACTTTCAGCCCTCAATCCCAACCATGAGATGATCCTCCAATGGCACACTCGACTGGGACACCTCAACTTTAGTTCAATGCAGAATGTGCTTGACAAGAAGCTTGGAACTGGGCTGCCTGAACTAAAAATTCATCACTGCCAATGTGATACCTGTGCTTTGGCAAAGTCTCACCGTCAGCCTTTTCCAACCAAGCCAATCGACGCACAAAGCCTCTTGAACTACTCCACTGTGATCTCTGGGGGCCATCTTCAACACCTACGGTGGGAGGTAAAAGATATTTCTCTCTCATCGTTGATGATTATACAAGATATATGTGGTTATACTTGATTGAGCAAAAATCAGAAACACTCTCCTGTTTCACTGAATTCAAAAGACGAATTGAGAAAGAATTGGAAATCAACATTAAAGCTCTAAGGAGTGATAACGGAGGTGAGTTCGTGTCACATGCCTTCCAACATTTTTGCTCAATTGAGGGGATCAAACATGAATTTACTGCCCCCGGGACGCCACAACAAAATGGCGTCGTTGAAAGAAGAAACATGACAATCTTGGAGATGGTTCGATCAATGCTCATTCAAAGATGCATGCCAAAGGAGTATTGGGGCGAGGCAGCCAACACTGCTGTCCACATTCTGAATCGTGTGCCAACCAAGGTAAATAACACCACAACACCTTATGAAATGCTGTATAATGAAAAACCCAAATTGGGTCACCTTAGAACCTTTGGTTGCATAGCCTTTGCTCATAAACTCAAAGAACAGAGAGATAAACTGGATCAAACAGCTACAAAGTGTGTTTTCCTTGGCTATTGTGAGAACAGGAAAGCATACAGGCTGTTTGACCCAATCTCCCTGCAACTAATTACTTCCAGAGATGTAGTATTTTTTGAAGATCAGGGGTGGCCTTGGGCATCAGACAAAGAGGAAGATCCAGCTCCGTATAGCACGGTTGAGTTCAATCTGAACCCCCTCCATGTGCTACACGAAGAACAAAATAATGAAGAAGAAGATGGACCTCAAGGTCCTGGATCTCTTGAGTCATCATTGCCTTCACGGACTCGTTCACTTCAAGAGCTATATGACAGCACAAGCATTATGCTCTTCCACCATACCCCAACATGCTATGAAGAAGCTGCCAACCAAGATGAATGGAGAAGAGCAATGAATGAAGAGCTGAGAACAATTGAGAAAAATAACACCTGGTCATTGGTGCCCAGACCAGAAGACAAGCCTGTCATTGGGCTGAAATGGGTTTACAAGCTAAAAAGCAATGAAAGTGGGGATATAATCAAGCACAAAGCGCGGCTTGTTGCTAAAGGGTATACACAAAGGTTTGGAAGAGATTATGAGGAGACCTATGCTCCAGTGGCCCGAATGGACACAGTTAGATTGCTGCTTGCCATAGACGCAA
Organism: Dactylorhiza incarnata; assembly: GCA_033032865.1. Classification (NCBI taxonomy): domain Eukaryota; kingdom Viridiplantae; phylum Streptophyta; class Magnoliopsida; order Asparagales; family Orchidaceae; genus Dactylorhiza; species Dactylorhiza incarnata. Next base: position 2,042,560 of record JAWHQI010000281.1, read on the forward strand.
ACAACAACTTTCCTATATATCAACTAGACGTAAAATCAACATTCTTGAATGGAAAGCTGATTGAAGAAGTCTATGTCGACCAACCTGAAGGATACGTCAGAAGGGGGAAAGAGGCATCGGTCTACAAACTCCATAAAGCCCTGTATGGACTGAAGCAGGCTCCCAGGGCCTGGCATTCCAACATTACAACATATTTCAAACAGGAAGGATTAACACCAAGCAAATTTGAACCATCTCTCTTCATCAAATCTGGTGCTTGTGGACAAAAACTCATCGTTTGTCACTACGTTGATGATCTCCTGATCACAGGGGGAACTGAAGATGCAATACAACAATTCAAAGACAAGATGAAAGAGAGAGATGAAATGTCAGACTTAGGCAATATAAAATTCTTCCTGGGAATGCAAATAAGGAGGTATGAGAACTCCTTCTTCCTGTCTCAAGAGCAATACGCATGTGACATATTGAGAAAGTTCAATATGTGGGACTGCAATCCAAGCCTGACCCCCATGTGCACCAGTGCTAAGTTAGCAAAATTCGAAGAAGGAGATGAGAAGGCAAAAGAAGACATCTACAGAAGCCTGATTGGTTCACTCATCTACCTCACCAATTCCAGGCCAGATTTAGAGCACTCAGTAAACCTACTTTCACGATATGTGAGCAATCCAACTAAGTCTCACATGGAGGCGGCAAAACGGGTATTGAGGTACATAAAAGGAACAGCTTCCCATGACATTCTCTACACCAAAGATCTCAACCCAACGCTCACAGGATTCTGCGACTCAGATTGGGGAGGCTCAAATGATGATCGAAGAAGCACAGAGGGTTACGTTTTCTTCTACGGCTCAAATCCCGTCTCCTGGAGCTCGAGGAAACAACAGACGGTGGCCTTATCAACCACAGAAGCCGAATATATGGGAATAACTTCTGCGATCTGCGAAGGGGTATGGATGCAGAGGATGATCGAAGAAATTACTGGAGAAAAACAAAAAGCAATACTACTTAAGTGTGATAACACTTCAACTATAGCCTTGTCAAAGAATCCGGTGTTCCACAACCGAAGTAAACACATAGCCATCAAATACCACTTCATTCGAGAAAAGATCGAGAACGAAGAAGCTCAGCTAGAACACTGCCCTACCGAAGTTCAGCTCGTTGACATCCTCCCCAAACCTTTAGACCGAGGCCGGTTTGCAAATCTTAAATCAAGCCTAAAGATCTCTGGACCGCCGGTTCAAGGGGGGGATATTGGGAGTTGAACCAACCGGTCCAAGTTCCTGATATAATACGCAGAATGCTAAGAGACTATGTGGCTGTTTGATGTCCAATATCATTTAATGTACTCTTAATTATTGCTGTTATGTTTTTCATCTTCCCCTGTAACCTGCATTATAAAAGCCAGCACTGTATTAGCAAATTTTTATGGAATGAATTAAAATCTCTAACCTCCTCTTCTCCAATAAATCGTTCTTCTTCTTCACTTGCTGTTTTCTGAATTTCCTGCACACAAGACCAAAGTTAGAGAGGTTCAATTTCCATCATTTTCCCCTAACCTGCATGCACGGTGTTGAGAAAAACTTTGATGGTTTGGTAGACCAAGTTAAAATTATGCACTTAAGTGTATAAAGCATCTTCCCTCTATATTGTCTCAAAAGTTAACTGTTCTCAAGAAGTTAGATTCAATTCTTCGGAATGGCTATAAGTTCATAATATATCATCGATTGATAGTAGGCGATCGCTGACCGGGTATCAGTTCGTCAACCGAGGTATCTAGATCGCTAATCGAGTCGTCCATTCATTAGTGCTCTACATGGAAAGATCCTCTCAACCAAAAAATGATCTCTGATCGTCGATCAAGATTGGAATTTTTGCAAGACTCAGAAAAGAGCCGTTATTGTTGCTGCAAAAAGAAGGCGCCGCTTTTCTGCCGCCCATACATGCCCATCCTTTTCGGTGCTTTCAGAAATATGGAACAATGATATATATAGTCCTTCAAAAACAATAAGAAGCAGCTCTTCTTCCATCTCCCTCTTTGTTTTTCTGCTTGCTGTTGGAAAACTAAGGCTCTCATTCTTTTTGAGATTTAGATAGAATCACCTCATTCTCTCTCGGTGATACTCGCCTTCTGATCAAGCTCTCACAACCAATTGTACAGGGTTACATGATCTCCCTTCAAAAGGTCTGAGTTGGGTTCCGAGTCTCCAGTGGAAAAGATTCATTTGGTTCCGAGTCTCCAGTGGAAAAGACTCATTGGGTTCTTGAGCCTCCGGTGGAAAATGCTCTGTTTTGCCTTGTGAAGGCAACGCGATCCCATGGTGGTGGAAGAGAGGACTACCCAAATATTTTTGGGAACCTCTATAAATTTTTTGTGTTTTCTGTTATTGAATGTGCTTTATAACCTAGATTTTAATGTTGTGCTATATTATTATTAAATTACTACTCATTCTCCTGTGCTTGGTTTGTGCTTTAAGAAAGAAATTTTTATTCTCTATTCACCCCCCCTTTAGAGAAAGATTCAGATCTCTTTCCGCACTTTCAATTGGTATCATAGTTAGGTTCACCTCCAAGGTTTAAGACCTTGGCGAATTAAGATTTGATTATCTAAATCCTTCTCTAAAAAGATCTCTAAGTTTTCTAAAATCACAAAATGTCTCTACAAAAGGACCATGCTTCAACCTCCGGATCTATGTGCAAACTTGATAAGTTTGCACTATAAATCTAGAGTTATGCTTTATATGAACTCCATTGACGAAGATATTTTTGTATCTATACTTACAGGTCCGTTTGTTCCCAAGAAATTTGAATTGACGACCAACAAGGAAATCATTAAACCCAAAGCTGAATGGTCTAACGAGGACAAGAGGATGATAGTCTACAATGGAAAGGCAATGAACATCCTCATGTCAACACTTTCTAACGATTTATATCAGAATGTAATAAACTGCACCTCTGCCAAAGAGATTTGGGAAGCCCTAACTGCCATGACAAAAGGTAGTGCCGATGTGAGAAAAGATAAAAAAGTTGACCTCATCACACAATATGAGAACTTCAAGATGAAGTGTGGTGAATCAGTTACTGAAAGGAAAGGTATAAAAGATATAATGTCATTATCAACGGGTTGAGAACCTACGAATGAATTATTTCTAATGAAGAGTAGAATGACAAACAACTCAAAAGCTTGACCAAGGAGCACCTCCCATACTCCTGGGCTATAAAGGAAACAAGAAAGTTAAGAGAGATAACTCCAAACTCTCTTTATGACAGGCTGCAATCCTTTGAGCTTGTCAAAACAACCTCTAATGATACTGAAGAACCAACTAGAACCCTTCATAAAGCTATTCCTTCCGGAGATAGGAGGCAACCCTGTTTAGGGCAGTCAAAAGAGGAAAGAAAGACATATAAACAAAGGAAGAAAGACACACTGTGTGAATTGGGCCACAAAGAACAATTAAGGAAGGATGTAGTTAAAATAGCCAGAGGTGAAAAAACCTCTTATGAAAGAAGCATGAGAATTAGGAGAGAATATGATACGTCTACACATGCCGTTACATACACACGTTCATTCAAGTGGAAGCCGCACATATGGAAGCCGCCGTGGATCCCGATCGTCGTAATTTATGGAGCGCGCAATTGGGAACCGCCATAATTTTCCTTTTCAAATTATGTGTTATTTAATATTAATTAAATGATATTTAATTAATATTAAATAATAATTAATTGTATTAAATGTATTGTCTTAATTAGTGTCCTAATTTGTGTGCCCTCCCTCATCTATATAAGAGGGAGGAGTTGGAGTTGTATGGCATGCTTGTTATGTATGAAAGCTTTTAGGGTTGCTCCCTAAGTTCATCTATTTTCCCTCCTCTCTTCGTCTCCCTCGCCACCGCCGGCCCTCCCCTTGCCGGAGTTCTTCTCTTCCCCGATCTCCATTCCATTCGGTAACAATGGTCCGACCTGCCGCTCCGCCCGCCGTAGCGCCGCCGGCTTCCGGCTCTCCTTCCATGGCTACTAACACACGTCTCCTCCTCCGCGCCCGGCTCGACGGACACGACGTTGCGCTCGACAAACTCCAGTCCTCCCTCGAAGCCACCCTCGCCATGAACGCTCAAATCCACGCCCACCTCGATCGACTCGGCTTTCCTCCAGTTCCATCTCCGACGGCCGCATCACACGCCCCTGCCGGAACAGCCCGCACGGCTGCCGCTGCACCTCCCATCCAAAGTCCGTCGGCCGCAGAAGTCATCCGCACCACCAGCGCCCTCGAGTTTCTGGCCGCCCGCCCCGCTCCACCAGAGGCTGAGGCCGCCCCACAGTCCTCATCCATCGCAGGGCAGCACGCCCTTTCTTCCCCACCCTGCGTCCAGCAGCCGACCCCCAGCGTCCAGCAGTTGGCACCGCCACCAGAGGCTGCCACAGCCATGGCCATTGTCGAGCAGCCAGCCCCACAGTCCCCGTCCACCCCAGGGCAGCCCGCCCGTTCTTCACCACCTGCCTCAAGCAGCCTTTCCCCAGCTTCGAGCAGCCCGCACCAATGTCTCCTCCCTGCGTCGAGCAGCCACCGTCCAGCGTGGAGCAACAGCCACCGCCGTCGCCGCACCCCCTGCGCCACGCAGCAGTCGCCGCCGCACCTCTCAAACAGCCTGTACGCCCTCTCGCCAACGTCCCCGACCCCAGCTGCCGCTGCCGCTACCGCCCGGCGTCACTCCCGTCCGATACCTTTGTCGCGCCCCTTGAGCCTCACACCCTTTACGTTCCTTTCTTTTTAATGGGAAACCGCACCCACCTCTCTCTCTCCATCTCATTAAATGACGCCCTCTCTCCTCTCCCCACATTTCAGTTTCCCATGCCTGCCATTTTCTCCACTACACGCCAAAATTCACTTTCTACAATTTCTGAACACTTTCTGGATCAGCGGGCCCCACCTCACATCTCCACAATTTCTGATGCCTCCCTCCTGCCGCCCCATCACACTTTACATCAGCCCTCCTTTTTCCTTTTTGAATCAAATTCTCCACCCTACACTCACACCCTCTACTATCCGCGCCCCATATTGTTCTCTTCCCCCCAAGAACATAGTCCCCCATCCATTTACAATTTTTGGTTACACGTGTTTCTCATTTCCGACACGTCTCACCGCCCCGTGACTTTTTCACGACTCGACCTTGGGGGCAAGGTCGATTTTCAAGTGCGATGGAATGATACGTCTACACATGCCGTTACATACACACGTTCATTCAAGTGGAAGCCGCACATATGGAAGCCGCCGTGGATCCCGATCGTCGTAATTTGTGGAGCGCGCAATTGGGAACCGCCATAATTTTCCTTTTCAAATTATGTGTTATTTAATATTAATTAAATGATATTTAATTAATATTAAATAATAATTAAATGTATTAAATGTATTGTCTTAATTAGTGTCTTAATTTGTGTGCCCTCCCTCATCTATATAAGAGGGAGGAGTTGGAGTTGTATGGCATGCTTGTTATGTATGAAAGCTTTTAGGGTTGCTCCCTAAGTTCATCTATTTTCCCTCCTCTCTTCGTCTCCCTCGCCACCGCCGGCCCTCCCCTTGCCGGAGTTCTTCTTCTCTTCCCCGATCTCCATTCCATTCGGTAACAGAATATGAAGAGAAGGCTGTAGACGCTGAAGCTAGGGAAAAAGCAGAGTCAGCAGCTGCCTCTCTATACAGTCCCTTCCTTTGTTGGAGTTTTCTCTCCTTCACCGAAGGCATAGGTGTCATTAGAACCTCAATGAACCCCCTACTATGTCGCCTGCTGTTAATGTCCCCCCCTCCCCCCGCAAGCTTCTTTTATGCCAGCTCCATCCTTCTCAGCTCCTGTTATCACTGCTGAACAAATTGATAAAGCTATTGTCGATCTTCTTCTTTATACTTCTTATGACTTTACTGATAAAGAAATTTCTGAGGAAGAAGAGCTCAAAGAGCTGATGACTAGAATATCTTTCGAGGATCCTGCCCATACGAACCTCTTTAAATCTCTTGCTGCAGAAGAAGCTGCTCTATAAAAGCTTCCCTGGTCAAAAATGAATCCAAGAAGAAAAGAGAAATTATATTTCTATTAAGAAGAATCTTATTAAACAAAAGATCAAACTGTGTAAAATTTCTCTCTTACTTACTATGCTTGTAACCATTATCTTGACCTTAAGTGTTTGCAGATTCATATGAATATAATGCAGATTTTCTTCTCCATGAATGTTGTATATTCTGAGTTATGTCTTATGTATTTATCTTTTCTGTAAAGAAGTTATATCTTCAATTCTATGTACTATGGAATGCTCAGTATATATGCAAACAATCAAGTGCAATCCCTCTTTCTGTAAAACCAGATCTATCAAATAAAGAGAGATTGTTGAGAAAAACCCTCATGATCTGGTAGACTAAGTTAAAATTATGCCATCTTCTCTCTATAGTGTCTCAGAAGGTAGTGGTTTTCAAGAAGTCAAATTCAATTCTTCAGAATGGCTAAAAGTTCATAATGTATCGCCGACCGATAGTAGGGGATCGTTGATCGGATGTCAGTTCGGGAACTAAGGTACTTTCGATTGCTGATTGTGTCGTCCATTCAGCAGTGCTTTACATGGGAAGATCCTCTCAACCAAGAAGTGATCTTTGATTCGACTAAGATTAAAATTTTGGCAGGACTCAAAAAAGAGTCGTTACTGTTGCTGCAAAAAGAAGGCGCTGCTTTTCTGCAGCCCATCCGTGCCCATCCTTTTCGGTACTTGGAGAAATATGGAATAATGATGTATATAGTCCTTCAAAAACAACAAGCAACAACTCTTCTTCCATCTCCCTCTCTATTTTTCTGCTTGATGTTGGAAAACTAAGTCTATCATTCTCTTTGAGACTTAACTAGAATCACCTCATCCTCTCACGATAATACTCTCCTTCTGATCAAACTCTCACAACCAATTGTACAAGGTTACATGATCTCCCTTCAAAAGATTTGAGCTGAGTTTCGAATCTCCAGTGGAAAATACTCATTGGGTTACAAGTCTCCAGTGGAAAAGACTCAATGGGTTGAGCCTCCGGGTGAAAAAGGCTTTGTTTTACCTTGTGAAGGTAGTGCGATCCCATAGTGGTGGGAGAGAGGACTACCCAAGCATTTTGGGAACCTCTCTAAAAATCGTGTCGTCTGTGATTGAATGTGTTTTATAACCTAGATTTTAATTCTGTTTTATACTGTTATTAAACTACTACTCATTCTTCTGTGCTCGGTTTGTGTTATAAGAAAGAAATTTTTATTCTTTATTCACCCCCACTTTAGAGAAAGATTCAGATCTTTTTCCGCACTTTCACAGGGGCACCTATTTGTATGCACAAACTGCTAAGCCCTTGTGCGCACATGCAAAATCATGAAAGTACATATCTACTCAACCCCTTGGAGCTCCGGGTCCTTTAATCATGGCCTCCTTTTAAGAATGATTGCCTCTTGCAAATAAACATTATCTATAGATCAAATTGGTGAAATAATGAGGAAAATAGAAGGTGTTTTTATTCTTTCCTTTAATGGGTATTTAAAGGATTAAAAAGACACAAGAAACATTGATAGCCCATGTTGGACTAAACATATAGAATCAAAGACACATAAACCTAGAGACTCTAATACATAGACATAACAACGATATTAACTCATAAATGCGATAACTCTAACACTCCCCCTCAAGGTGAAGGGTATAACCCACAACTTGAAAGTGTCATATGCTGATCAAGGTAATGAAGGTAGAGATGAGAAAGGATGGACATCAGAGGTTGCTCATGGTGCAACGATATAAGCGCACTAAACACATGAGCAATACACACATTCCATCAGTCAGTACCACAAACACACGGTGGTATGACAACATCATCTACATTCGAAAAAACATGTGGAAGAAACATGATAACGAAAGATGTGGGGTTGAGTGTGTACATTTAAACACACAACGAGACAACCACATACAAAATCTGTTGGAAACCTCATACCGCGCCAAGCCCGGGATAATTTGAATATAAATCGGTCCCACACGACACACTGGAATCATACCAACCAATAAAGTCCGTACCAGAACATGTACCTATCAAAACGTGGAAATAGAAGAGATCCAACGAGTTACATCTATAAACACAGACAAGCTTGGTGGGTCGTGTAAGACGAAGGCGAGAGTCAGGAAATACCGCCGTGGTGGCTAATATCCAACAAGTGGGGGTCCACTTGGACAAATTCACTATATGGGGTCTGCTGTTGCGGGGTTCGAGTCACCTTCGTCTCTGATACTCCCCCTCACATTGGGCATACGTGCATCTAGGTATAAGGAAATACACAAAAAATTTAACATTTGGATGACATGGACAATAACAATACTAAAGACTGTTAAAGACACGTAAAGACGAACAAATCATCAAGAAGCTTCATCGTCTCGATTCATCAGGAGCGGCATACCGCAGGAGGGAGGAATTTGACCGGAGCTACGTCGATGCAGCAAGTCGACGAGGTCAACATTTGTTTTGAAGACGCCTTCCGTTGATTAAGATCTGCCGTTGTCAACCTGAAGAAGGGCAACCAATGGGATCTGGACGGAGATCGTCGAGGCCACGAAACCGTCGACTAAATCTGCGACAGAAAAAGCGGCCAAATCGAATCTCTGAACAAACGAAGACGAGCTCTCGATGGCGTGGGAGAAGACGTCGTGGACGAGGAGCGACGGACGTGACTAGGGAGCAGCAACGGGATCTGAAGAAGCGCAGTGATCGACTGAATATTGTAGATGCGGGCCGTTGAAGATTCGTCAGGTTCTTATCCCCCATTTTCTTTCTTGGGGAACGGCTGCATGCGTTGCAGAGAAGCAAGGCGACGAGAGCCTTAATGGAAACGAAATCGCTGAGGATGGATAGGATGAACCCAAGAACTTTGCGGATGGAAAGCAAGAAGCTGGTGAGATCTGGAGCAGAGGAGTGGTCGAGGCAGGAACAAATCGACGAGATGAGAAAAACGTCTTTCAGCGGCATGTGAGGGCACTGGACCGAAGACGCGAAAGAAGAGCACTCGATCTGGAACCAGGAGATCGTCGTCGGGCCTCGGTCGACGAGAATGACGTGAGATACCGAGATCTGCGTTGAGCGGGACTAGCTAGGGCATGACGTACCGTAGATTTGGAGAAGCCAGGAGATCGCCGTCAATTTTGTGGATCTGTGACTGGAAAAAAGGTCTCAGCGACTACGGGAGAATACCGTGGGAGCTGAAGCGGAAGCCTTCTTCGATGCCGCAATGCTTACGGGCCGAGAGAAATTTCAAGGAAGAAAATATCTATGCTCTTATACCATGTTGAGATAATGAGAAAAATATGTGTTCTTTTATTTTTCCCTTTAAGTGGTATTTAAGGTCTACAAGCTCACAAGATACATTGATAGCCCATGTGGGACTAAACATATAAAACCAAACACACAAACCTAGAGAATTTAATACATTGACATAACCACGATATTAACTCAGAAATGCAATAACTCCAACACAAATTAGTTTTGTAATTGATTGACTCGTGTTGTCGTCAACCTATTTAGTGTTGTCGTCAACCTATTTAGTGTTGTCGTCGAGCTATATAGTGTTGTAGTCATTTCTATTATGATAATATTTAGTAGGATTAACTGTTGTGCACAATTTTCATTTAGTAGTCTCCCTTGCTGTTGATAAAGAACATGGATTGGAGCCATTCTTGTTTATCAAGCTGACCCATTTATTTAGTATCTTTGAGGATACTTGGAATCATGAAAGGAGTTTATAAGAAAGTTTTGGTTGCTTCTTCCATCTCTCTTGTATTCTTCTAAAATACATGAGTGAAGGCTCCCTTAGGAGCAGGGGAACCTAAGGTCTCACAAGCTATGAATCACAATTTTTTTCTTTGATTGGCCATTCCCATAGCGGGATTAACCCATATTATTGCAAAATGTGCATGTCAGACCGGTAGAGAACAGATGCACCTCTTGTCCTCTTGTCAATGTGTTGTAGCCCTTCTGCTGTGTTTGAGTGACCATCACAACATTGTAACCCTTTTTGAGTGGGAGCCTCTTTAATCATCTCTTTGTTCCTAATGAGATATTGTGGCTTCGTCCTTCTGAATTTTGGTTCCATGTTCTGATACGGGCTAGCTGTATCAAGATCTAAAATGAAGAATGCAAACTTTTATTGCACAAAATAAAGGATACAATCGAGAGGCAAGCCCTCACCAAGCACATGCAGGCTGGGTCCTCCAAAGCACTTCCCTCTCCAAAGAGAGACTTAAGACTATCACTCAAAAGATAAAAGATAACTCACTTAAGAGGTTCCTTATATAGTGGAGGCCCCACTACAGGACAAGACACCACATTACCCGATACGTATCAGTACGTATCAACACCCCCCTCCCAAAAAAACGACTTTGTCTTCGAGGTGGAGGTCCGTAGGGGTCATCCGCAAGCGTCAGGGGGTCCAAGCCCCTGAAGTCAGGACTGTCGTCTTCAGATCCCACCAACACGCACAAGTCTTTGAAGACGCAGATGTGGGTGGGAGAGTACGGTTGCTGGCAGCGGAAGCAAAGGCCGTTGCGGCGAAGCTCGGTGTGTTGCTCGTGAGATAAGCGATGGGGTCGTCGGGGCGCCTGTGGAGGCGGGGATGGTATAACTAGCGGCGGAGGCGGGCCTAGCAGCTAGGGCCCAAGCTGGGGCAGGTGATTCAAGCGGGCAGGAGGTGGAGGGGATTTTGGTGGCAACTGCTTGTGGGATGGTCGGGCCGAGGAACATGACTGGGTGGTGTAAAGTTCCTCGTCGAGGCAACGAGCTTGCTCCAAGGTGTGCGAAAGAGTTGTCGGGTTGTGGACCCGGATTGTGCTCGAAGGTGGGGTTGTAGACCCCCAAGGAAGTATCCCAGGTAGTGGTCAAGGTGTAGACCGGGTACGTGCGTGGCGACCTCGATGAATTCTTCAATGTAAGTGACCACGACTTCCAACTAGTGCACAGAGCTTAGGCGCTAGTAGGCATTGCCCGCCTGGAGGGCGTCATAGTGGCGGATGAGTTCCTCCTTCAACGTGGGCCAGGAGAGGTCTGGAACCTGCTGGTGCGTCCAACGCACCCAATGGAGCACCGAACCCTCCATATAGATAGTGGCCAGGGGAACCTTCTGGTTGGCGGGGTTGGACTGAAGGTCGAAGAACTGTTCGGTGCGGGCAATCCAACCAAGCGGATCGGTGCCATTGAACACAGGGATCTCGATCCAATGGAGATGGGCCCGGTGGATGTCCGCAGTGGGGTGGAGAAACACTATGTAGTTTGGGATGGGCCGAAGGGTTTGCAGTGGTGGAGGCGGAGGGGGCGGTGGGCGGTTTACCACCATGGCCGCGAGCTCTCTGAGGAGAGTGACATCCTCAAGCCGGGGTTTGAGTTGATCCAAGCGATAAGAGTCAGCGGTGGCCGAGGCGGAGGTGTTCTCGTCGGCGTGGAGTGCCATTGAACAAGTTGCTTGCACGACTATGGGCGACGGTTGGACGTATAAGCGCCTGAATGCTGCAAGAGCCGCAAGAGGGCTGCCGGAATGCTACAGGAGCCGTGACTCGACATGGCAGAAGGCGTTGCTGGGCGGCAGGAGGGCAGCGAGGATGAGGAGCGACTGCTGGAAGGCTGCATAAGTGCTGGCGGGCCGCTGGAGGTGCGTCCGGACATGGCTGGAGAAGAAGATGGGCTGGCTGGAGGCGCAGGAAGCCGAAGACGCACTGGAATCACGGGAGAATAAGATGAGTCGGTTGGAGGCGCAAGAAGCTGAAGGCGCTCTGGAATCACGGGAGAAGAAGGGAAGAAGCACACTGAAATCGTCGGATGCTTTTATCAGACGCTAGCATCATGAATTCTTGATCCTAAGGACATTCTTCTAGTCCTTAAAACTTGAATGATGGGGAAAGTTTGATATGAGAGCCCACAATTTTCTTTGTGATAGTAAAATGATGAGGGATAATAACAATTGTCGTGGATTCAAAGCAAGACCATACCACACATCAAGAAGAGATTAATACAAGCACTTAGGCTGAGCCATCTTCATCCAAACTATCACCGATGCTTTTATCAGACGCTATTCGGGCAGCATGCAACATGCAGCAGGATGATGGGCGTAATTACGCCAAGATTTGATTTTTATTCCATATTTATTTTTATTTGTCGCACTTGTGTTATTTCAGTATGTAACATTTATTTACAGGCTCGGGTTGGTCTAGACTGCACACTCTTTCTTTTATTCAAGCATTTGTATTTATGCCCAATTTATGTTTAGAGTCGGGCATTCTAAGTTTTACAATATTTGGCATCTATGAGGTTATGACTTCCTCTCCACAAATCCCTTACCGACACTGATGTAGGCCGCTATTAGGTTTTTCAAGTTAATTATTTTAATTAAAGAAATATTTTATTTTATTATAAAATAAAATTATGATTTTGAAAGTCACGTGAAATTTTAATTTTTAGACGGGTCAAGTGACCAAATTGAGCGTTTGCGCAAAATCACTTCCAACGCTTGGACTTTGAAAGACCGCTAATTTTATTTGAGAGAACTCCTAAGCAATTAGTGAATTGAACCAAGGCGAGATCCGTACACCCACAAGCAATCACACAAGAAATAATTTATGAAATAACGGTAATTGAAATAATTAGAACGTTCGAGGCAAGCTTATAATTAATTAAGTGAGACACATAAACTTAAGCTAAGATAATTAGCATTGATTAGGTGAAGTTACTCATGACATGATCCATTCAGTCCAGATGGCGCACGATAACTTGCCCCCAGTTGACGCTCGTCGTCGTCAACGGACAGGGGAGGGTTCGACGCCAGAGTGGAAGCTGGAGTCGATGGCACTGGTTATAACCCAGGTTGTCGGAATAATGTTCCGATGTCGACGATAACCTGGCGAGTACGATCCCACACGGAATTGGCGACGACGGGCAGGAACTTCGCGGGTCTGTGGTCGCGGAGGCCGGAGTGGAAGGAAATCTGGCGGGGATTCCTTCTCTGGTCGCAGGCGTACTGAGGTTCTGGCGGCGAAAGGGCGGGCAGAGTCGTTCGACAAGGCGGGTCGGTCGGCAATGGCAGAGAAACAAAGAGACGTTTCTCTGCTCTGTCCGATTCCTGCTTTCTTCTTCACGGCAGCAAGGATAAATAGGAATCATTCATGACTCTGCCTTTAATTTCTTTTCAATTGTTTTGTTGCCTTTCTTTTTATGACTTTCCAAATAATAAAAAAAACAATTTATTTCTTAAATATTTTCTTCCAATTCAGTTCAGTGATCCGGGTTGAAATGTTTCCCAATAACCCTTCCTCTGATTGTCTTGATTCCTCTTGATATGATTTTTTTTGGAATATTTATAAATAATTATATATAAATATATAAGTATATATATATATTAACTTCGGGTTTGCATTCTTTAAATTATTTTAAGCTTGCCATTTTCGTCCTAACTACTAAAATTACCAGACCTTTTATTCAGGGTCTCAACGGATGGTCAACCCGACGAGCCGACACTTTTTTTTAAATAAAAGTAAGTGCGCAAAAAGAAATACATGATAGTAAATAAAAAGCTGAAAAATAAAATGTATGACTTAGGATGCGACGAAGGATGCATCAGACAACTTACTCCCCCGTGCCAACTGACCACCAAGGTTACTCCCAGTGCAGTCACCACATGCCTAGGATGCTCCCAACTTAGCCGTCGATCACCCAAGTTTCTTCCTGCGTAGCTGCGCCGATGTCTAACCGCGTCAAACATCATGGCGGTGACATCCGCTTCACACGACAGTGACCAGTGCCAATCATCCCCAACGACTATGCCCGTGGACGCCCATGCCCTCAACCCTCGCACAAGGTTCCGTCTTCACTTTGCGTCCCTCTCATGCTCAAGATCCGTCGAACACTGCAAAAAGGCTCTTATCCAACATAGGTTGACATTGAGGTTCACGAGGAAACAACCGTCCATGTTCCTCCCCGTCATCTTCCTCCGCCGCATCTCATCTGGTGACATGGGTCTCTGACAATTTGGTATCATATCCAAACATGACGAGATCCATCTACCCTATGTAGACTTTGTTCAAATGGATGCACAGATTGATGATGGATCAACTCGCCGCATCTCAAAATCAACAACAAGTTGTTGGTTGACCCGGTGCGAGTAGTTATTTGCCAATTAGAGGACTCCAATTATATAGTGGATCTAGTTATCCGCTTATCACTTGATTGGAGTGACCAAAATGTGTTTTTTACACTTGGACATAGAGAAGCCCCATATGACATGAGACCATTTCAAGTAGTACTGTCACATACGTCTCGGGTCTTAGGCCTGCAAGCGGTTCAGTTTTAGGTAAAACCGAACTGAATAGCCTCGGTTTTTACACACCCAAAACCGAACCCGAACCGAAAATGATCGGTTCGGTTTTGTAACATCGGTTTGGTTTTTTAACATCTGTTCGGTTTTTTAACATCGGTTCGATTTTTTAACATCGGTTCGGTTTTTCGATAAACTTAAAACATGCTATCCAAAAAATTGGTCTTTGTTGGTGTTTTCTTGGTTGGCCATCAGCTAGTTGAATGGAAGGCCGATTATTCATTTAATTTGACTTTATAAAGCAAACATCAATGCTTCTTCTTTTATTTTGTTAGAAATTAAGAGAAGGGAAATACTTGGTGTAATTTATTCTTCCACATAGGGGCTCTTATATAACATTACAAAGAGACACACAACACCGCTAGCCGGTGTGGGACTAAACACATAGACTTAAATATAATAACTCTCAACACTCCCCTTCAAGCTGAAGGGGAACCCTTCAGCTTGAACACAACATAAAAGAAAAGGTAAATGGTGGTTGGCAACGTGGGACAAAACACCAGCCACCGAGGCCCAACTGCGTGTCACCGGGGATACTTCAACCGGGCAAAGGCCACACGACGTTGGTCCACAAACCGACCATGAGCACACTGGATGCTCCCGGAGCTGAAACCAGGTCAACCAACAAAGGCCAAACCACACCTACCTAACATCAAAGAAAAAGATGGGGAGACACACACAACATACGAAATATGCCTGGAGGCCGCGTGTGACTATGGCAGGAGTCGGGAAAGAGGCATCCGAGTCGCCGTTATCACAAACACTCCCCCTCACGTGGAACACGTGCAAGAAGGCATAGACTCGCATGGAGACACAGACGAAGTCAATAAGAATAACACATAAAACGAAAGACAACTATGGATAACGGTTGCCGGCAAGACCACGATCCGAGATGCAGCGAGCAAAGCACAAGCCAGCTGCGAGCAGAAGGCTCAAGCGGCTGCGAGCAGAGTGCTCAAGCAGCAGCGAGCAAAAAAAAGGCTCAAGCAGTGGCGAGTGAGAAGGGAGGAAGAGAAGAGCTCGGCACCCAAAGAGCAGCAACGCGGAAACCATCGTCCATAGCACACGACTAGACGACACTACCAACACAATAACTAGACACAAAAAAAACTACATCGACACTTTTAAAAAAAATTGGAGACGGCACGGCATAGCAGCAGCGGCACAACAGTCGGGAGAAGAAGCTCCAGCGACAAGACAAGAGCAGCCGACAACACCGGAAGTAGAAGGGCAGCGGCAAGAAGAGGGCTGCCGGGCCGGAGAAGAAGCAGCCGCAACAGAAAGAGGGCTGCCGGGCCGGAGAAGAAGAGCAGCGGCACAGGGCGGCGCAGATGTCAGCAGGAGTGGGGCAACAGCGGCAGCGGCAAGAAGAGGGCTGGACGACAGTGGCACAGAGCGGCAGTAGCCGGAGAAGAAGTGCAGCAGTGGAGCTTCGACGGGATCGTCGATCGGCAGAGGAGAAGCTGCGGGAGGAAGCAGCGTCGTCGATGAAGATGGAAGCAACGTCGTCGATGAAGATGGAAGCAGCGTCGTCGATGAAGATGGAAGCAGCGTCGTTGACTTCCACGGGAGAAGCAGGCATCGATTTCGACGGGAGAAACATGCATCGATTTCGTCGTCGATGGAAGCGAGCGCAGACCGGAGAAGACGGCTCGACGGGAGAAGCCAGCGACGGGAAACAGCCCCGCTCCCGTCATTGGAATCAAGGAACGATCCCATCGACGAGAGCGAGGGGGTGGAGGAGCCGCATGAGAGCTAGCAGCGGGAGCGGAAGCGGAAAGAAGGGTCGGGGCTAGGTTGCGGGATGAGCGGCAGGGAAAAAAATTATTTTAGGTTTTCAGATCGCAATGCTCTGATACCATGTTAGAAATTAAGAGAAGGGAAATACTTGGTGTAATTTATTCTTCCACATAGGGGCTCTTATATAACATTACAAAGAGACACACAACACCGCTAGCCGGTGTGGGACTAAACACATAGACTTAAATATAATAACTCTCAACATATTTAAACACATGTAAACTTATCATATATCAAAATTTGCTTTGGTAAGTATAATTATATTAGGACTGCTTTCCCCGGATATAAAAAATTTGAACTTAACAAATAATAATAATGCATAAATATCATATACAAAAATCCAAAATTAATCATGATATACATACCAAATTTAATTCTTCTAAGGCTAATAGGTGTTACGGGTATTAGGGTTGTAACGAGTCTTATATTAGTAGTATGTTGTAGCGAGTCTTTATTATGTTGAGTCTTTATTATGATTGAGTCAAGTTAGAGTATTTTAGGGGTTCTAGTGGGTCAAGTCTTATTATAGTAGTATTTATGCATTTTAATATTTCATGGGTTGTGATGTAATTACGGGGTTGCCCCCGGGGGTTCTATATATTAGACCCGATCATGTATTTGGAAAGGAAGCAATGAATTATGAAACTTCTTTTATCTCTCTAAATTCCTCTCTCTCTCTCTAAGCTCTTCTCTCCTTCCCCCACCCTCTAGGGTTTCTTCCTCTCTCTTCCCCTCCTCCACCGTTCTAGGGCTTGCCCTTTGTATCTCCGCCTCCAACAATCCGGCAACGAACCAAGCCCATAACAACTTGGTATCAGAAGTAGACACCGACGACTTCATTCCCGACACTTCTTCCGCCGTCTCCCGCCGCTGCAGCTACCGCTTCCGCCACTCACCGTCCCGCCGCTCCCGTTGTTTCCGCAGCCGCAACCCATAACATCAGAGGCTCTTTCCTCCCCTTTTCCCTTCCACGCCGCTGCAAGTTCCCACGCTGCTGCTGTTTCCCGTCGCCGTCCAGCCCAACTGCTCTGCCTCCTCCCGTCCAGCATACATCTTCTCCGACACCAGAGGACTCCTCCATAGACGACTCCTCCTCGCTTCATCGACGCACGCCTCACGTTCCGCTCAATCCATCTTCATCGACTCATCTCCCGCTCTACTTCATTGACCCGCTCAACATCATCTGCTCCCACCAACGCACCCTCCAGCCCCAGCTGTTTCACCCGCACGTCTCCCTACCTCCATCGTCGACCGCTCATCTTCCTCCCAGCACCGACGAGCCCACGCAAGCCTTCCCCAGCGCCGACGCTCATATTTTCCTCCATCGTCGTCCCCACTGCTGTCGATCTCCCATCCCCGAAGCCGCTCCACCTCCCTTCTTCTCTCCAGCGTTCTAGCCGGCCAGACGAACCAAGCCTCCCTCCTCACGTCTCCCTCCATCTTTATCGAGCCCCCACCTCCCCGCTTATCCCTCAATCCGTCTCCCTCTTTTTTATTATTTTTCTATTTCCCCAAATCCTCACTTTTCTCCTTACCCAGCCGCAGTCCCCTCTCGCCTCTTTTTCTCAGTCCTCGGGCAGCACACCTTTTTTTTTATTCTCTCTCCTTTATTTCTTCTCTCTCAACTTATTTCCCCCTCACAGCTACTACATCAAGCCGACTGCCCTCTTTTTTTATCACCCTTTATTATTTTTATTTTATCCTTTTCCCCTCACCTTCTCTTAATTATATATATATTAATTAGTTACTTAACTAGTACCTCCTTTCATCATGTCCCTTAGCGCCGCCGACCGCATTGAGCTGCTCGACACCCTCGACAGGCTGAATCGTCGCATTGCTCGGCGGGAAGCTCGGCTCGGCCACATGGATGATCAGTTTGACATCCAGCTTGCGGCCCTCCGCATGTCCCGCGCCTCGATGATTATTTTTCTGTCTCCACTTCCACCGTCGCCGGAGTCGTCGTCTTCCCCTCCAGTGGTGGTACCGCAACCGCTCTCCGATGATACGCCACCGCCGACTACTTCCGCGACCGCCATTCTGTAGTTGTTAGCCCCGGCCAACTTGCTGCCAACACTCATAGTGCAGCCACCGCCACCACCGCCTGCAGTCGCCCCTCCACTCTCTCTCATCCAGCTGCCTACGCTACCAACGTTCTCGTCGCTTCTCCTCTGGCCCCCTGTTCGGCCGACCATCTCACCGCCTCCGGCCACCTCGCCTCCGCTGCGACCACTAGAGCTCCCTCCGACCACACGACCATGACTCCTCATCGTCGCTCCGCCAGATCCATTCCTGCAGCCGACTCCTACCCTCAAGTCACCGACCCTTGTGCCCCCAACCACCTTACTGATGTGGCCCGCCATCGTGCTGCCAGCACCGCCAGACCCAGTCCTTCCGCCGCCAGTCTTTTCGTGGGCGCTGCCGCTGCTTACTACCACCATGGTCGCCGCGACACGATATCAGGCGTTATTCTGACGCGAGATCAAGATGCCAGAGGCTCCGACCCTCCACGTGGAGTTCGAGCTTGAGGGCAAGCTCGATGTCAAGGACGGATGGAGTGTTACGGGTCCACCGTCAGTTATTCTATTATATTAGTAGTATGTTGTAGCGAGTCTTTATTATATTGAGTTTTTATTATGATTCAGTCAAGTTAGAGTATTTTAGGGGTTTTAGTGGGTCAAGTCTTATTATATTAGTATTTATGCATTTTAATATTTCATGGGTTGTGATATAATTACGGGGTTGCCCCCAGGGGTTCTATATATTAGACCCGGTCATGTATTTGGAAAGGAAGCAATGAATTATGAAACTTCTTTTATCTCTCTAAATTCCTCTCTCTCTCTCTCTCTAAGCTCTTCTCTCCTTCCCCCACCCTCTAGGGTTTCTTCCTCTCTCTTCCCCTCCTCCACCGTTCTAGGGCTTGCCCTTTGTATCTCCGCCTCCAACAATCCGGCAACGAACCAAGCCCATAACAATAGCCTTCTTGCATTAAATATAGTTATCGAAATTGATTGAAGAGAACCTCATTAAGTCAGTAACAATTAAATATCTAGCAGCTAGCAAGGACCGAGGAGGATGAAAGGAGCCGTCAACTGGAAGGAGTCGGTTGCGGGCTGCCAGAGAGAGATCTTGTGGTCGGAGACTGGAATTAACCGAATATGTGCGGCCGTGCAGGTTGCGAGCTGTCGGATACGGGACTGGAGTAGGAGCGCTGGAAGCCTGGAGCCCCTGGAGCGGAGTCGCGGGACTGCCGGACTGCATGCGGAGCTGAGGAAGGCTTATTTAAATTGATTTAGGGCTCACGGTATGTGCGTGAACCGATTATAGGAGACACGAGAATTGGGAAGGAATTAGCCAATTAGGAAATGAATAATGAGTATTGAGTAATTGGGAATTAGGAAATGAATAACCGATTATAGGCTCACGGTCTCACGTCTCACGACCCCAGACGAGACGAGACTGGGAGTTTTAATTTTTATTTTTTAAGTCACGGACTCACGAGTCATGGTCCACGACCTTCGCCTGGTTATTGAGTTTACGGACTCACGAGTCATGGTCCACGGCCTTCGCCTGGTTATTGAGTTTGAGGGTCCTCCGACCTCACTACGATTGTGAGTTTGATGCGGATTTGCGGTCACCGCCTTCAGTTGGATAGAGCCAGAGACTACTGATGCATGTTACCACCTCCCAACCCCTGGACTGATTGTCCATTTCCCTGGGGGCTGGGCGGGGGCCAGCTGGGACCCCACCTTTGTTCATTCACCGTTGTCACTGACAATGATGGCCGAGTGCCGAGCAAAGGGGATTTTCTTCAACCACGACGAGTCAAAATCTCTTGTGGTTAGAAGTAGATGATGACAACGGAGGATGACGGGACAGATCTCTCTCTTTCTCTCTCCATGTCATGATCGAGGCATGGAGCTTCCAGATGACACAGTTGCTGGCCCTGGTGGCAAACCCCTACGTTCGTGTATTGGTGGATTTAGGCGGCACCCACAATTTCATCGCGGAGACTGCTGCTCGTACTCTAGGACTACTCATTCTGCCCATGGAGGGCATGCACGTAGTCGTCGCCAGTGGTGAACGACTACCATATGTGCGGACATTCAGTCGGAGGTTCACATAAATGTCATCATTTCACCCCTTTCTCTCTCTAACTCAACTTTCTCTTTTTCTGAACTCAGTACAGTCTAAATGGGTGTCCAATGGCTTCGTACTCTGGGCCCAATATTGTGGGACTTTATTGCTCTCATCATGACCTGGCTGCAGTCCTACCTGGTGTGTTGTCAAGTGAGGAGCAGAAACGCTCCCCTTGCCTCACCACTATTCATCCCTCGACCTCACAAGGGGATTTTAGAGGGCTTACTGGAGGAGCAATCACCTCTTTTTGAGGAT
Source organism: Dactylorhiza incarnata (assembly GCA_033032865.1). Classification (NCBI taxonomy): domain Eukaryota; kingdom Viridiplantae; phylum Streptophyta; class Magnoliopsida; order Asparagales; family Orchidaceae; genus Dactylorhiza; species Dactylorhiza incarnata. Next base: position 2,063,142 of record JAWHQI010000281.1, read on the forward strand.
CTAATGGGCCTTTCCACGCTGAGGTCCTAGGACCACCATATCCATCGTGTACCACAAACAATGTTGGTAGCCGTCCGACCGTACCGATATCGGTAAGGCGTATTGTAGAGTTCCTTAACTGCGCACCTTTGGACGTAGAGTATTATATTACGCGAGTGCTGGAAGTGATCAATGTCCTTCAGAAAGATGAGATCGAGAAGCAATGCCAAGATACGCTGCAACAGAGGATCAACGGACCCAACAAATCGTTGTTTTTATCACCAGTCCTTCCATTCAAGAAGCAGGATGAATCCAGACGCTTTTGTGTGGATTATCGGAAACTGAATGCTAAAACCATCAAAGAAAAATTTTCGATCCCATAGTAAACAAGCTCCACGGCGAGGTACATGGAGTTTGTCTGTTCTCTAAGTTGGTCCGCGATTCGGCTACCGCCAGATTTGAATGCATGCTAATGACGTGGAGAAAACGGTCTTTTGAATCCACCACTATCAATTTGAGTTTTCGGTGATGTCATTCAGATTCACCAACACATCATTTTGACCTTTCAGACAGTAATGAATGAGGTACTCAGACTCTTTCTATAAATTTGTGTTGATTTTCTCCAACGACATACTAATCTACAGTTTGCATGGGTCAAGCACTTCCACCATGCCTGGATGGTTTTTGAGGCTCTTCATTGCCACCAGTATTTCTCGAAGCACTGCAAATGTACCTTTGACAGGGAGCTTGCGGCCTTTCTGGGCCACATTGTCTATAGCCAGTGGTTTCAGTTGACCTTAACAAGCTAGACGCAATGGAAAGCTGGCCACAACCACAATTGACAAAGGTGTTATGGGGCTTCCTAGGCTTGTCATGATATTACCTCATATTCATTCAGAACTACGGGATGATTGCCGCTCCTCTGACGAGCCTGCTTAAGAAGAACAGGTTTCGGTGGACACTGAAGGCGACATTGGCGTTCCTGGCTCTAAAGGCGGCCATAGCAGGCTAGCAACCGCCCCAGTCCCGCAACTTCTTGACTTCACACAAAAATTTGTGGTGGAATGTGACGCATCAGAGAGAGAAATTGGCGCGACCCTACGACAGCAGAAGCACCCCATTTCATTTTCAATCGCAAGCTGACGGCGCATCACATGAAGTTACCTGTCTATGAACGTGAACTAATCGGGCTGGTGAAGGTGGTATGACATTGACGTCCGTACTTGTGTGGGCGTCATTTTAGCATCAAGACATATTATCACATCCTCAAATACCTTATGGAGCAGAAATTGACCACATCCCCACGGCAACAGTAGATCAGCTTGCTTCCGAGGTTTGACTTCATAGTCGAGTATCGAGCCAGGAAGCTCAAGGGAGCGGCTAATGCTCTTTTCCTGCCGCAATGGGGAGGATGGGGTCGTCCTAGCCATTTTCGAGCCACACATGACATTGTTTGAGGGCATCTAGGAGGGAGGGATTTCAATTCCATTTTGACCCAAATACGGGCGCACATAGAGGCCAAAGGGGCTCCTAGTCAGTGGAGTTCCATAGAGGGACTGATTTGGCTCAAGGGAAAATCTATCTCTTGCTGACATATGCAAAAAAAGCTAAAATATGAATGAATTATTAGGAAAGATGCTAGAGATCCCATTGAAAGGAAGTGCATGTACTGACTATCGACGGGAATCATAGAGTTCATCGAGTCCACTGTACCCAAATAATAATAGATTTCGAGGCGACCATGCTCAAAGTACCTCACTGCCACCTTGCCAATCGATAAGGGAGAAATTGGGAAATCTTTCAATGGACTACGGAAAGCGAGCATCGAGACTAACCAATCCTAGGGGTGGGAGGTGTGGATGAAGAAATATTTTTCAGTCCAGTCAGAGGGTTCTACCGCTAGATCCTTGATCATCAATAGAGTGGGTTTGAGGGAGACATTGCCAGAACGGGCACCCTAGTGGAGGGAAAATGGTTCCTGAAGATGTTCAGATTCCAACGATCTCTGCATGGGAATTGGGCCAAAATGCATGAGAACATCCGCCAATTCCACCCAAAGAGGAAGACGCAGGCGAAGAGGAACTAAGAAACGAAGAAAACCAGACCACCCTCCCTCACTGCGCACAGGAAATCATATGGATGTGGGATGCAGAAGATGAAGTCTGAAAGGACTCGACAGGCGATTAAGATGTTTCAAATGATTTCACTCTCAACAGAGGAAGACTACAAGCCCCTCCGTTATTGGAAATTGGAAGACATCAAGAGCGTCTGCAGTGCAAGAAACCATGGTCATAAAAACAAGACAAGATAAAGGAACGAAAAATTAGAAAGAAGACAATGCAGCCAACCTACATGGATATTTATAAGTAAAAGCAAAGGTACGTGTAATTCAAACTATATTTTACTTTTCGCCTCCCAAGTGATTCTTCTTAAGGGTAGCAGGGTTCACCCATAGATCTCCACCTTGGGAAGGCAACCCTGCGAAGGCTATCCCAACTATCCCCTCTCCATGAGGGTAGTGAAGACGGGCCACTCCTTACAAGAAAGAACAAGACAATGTAGATGTCGCTCAGTTGCTAACGCGGTCCACGCAACCTACACAACACATGTGCATTAAATGTTGACGTGGTAGGTTTCAAGGTTAACATGGCTCTTTGCCTGGACGTTATATATTTGTGTGTATACAAAGCTCATTCCAATCTCATGATCTCTATCTCTCCATTGTAAGCAAGTAATACAAGATTGACAACCCATGGATAAATCGGGGTCCTATAATATATATTGTAGAAAAGAGCGGAACCTTGTATATATTTTCTCAAATATCAAATACAATGTATGAATACATATATATAGGAGGGAGAAAGAGAGAGGAGTCCCTTATACACGGTGTGAGACTAAAGCTGAGAGAGAGAAAAATAAGAAACTAAATGGGCCCATAAATGGTCCTTTACATGGACTTTTCTAACACTCCTCTGCAAGCTGGAGCGTACAAGTCGTAGGCACCCAGCTTGGACAGAAACTTATAAAACTGGGTACTTGGTAGGGCCTTGGTGAGAATGCCAACAACTTGGTCAGTACCCGGAACATGCTTTAATTCTAGCTTCTTCATTTGAACTTTCTCCTTGTTGAAGTGACAGTCCACTTCAATGTGTTTCGTTCTTTCATGGAAAATCGGGTTCTTGGCTATGTGTATAGCGGTTTGACTCTCACATAGTAAGATAGCTGGTGAGGGAAGTTTTATTCCTAGATCAGCGAGGAGACTTTCAAGCCATGTAAGCTCAGAGACAACTGTTGCCATCGAATGGTACTCCGCTTCAGCTGAAGATCGAGCAACTACAGCTTGTTTCTTACTACGCCAGGTAACAAGGTGACCTCCAAAGTAGGTACAAAATCCACTGGTAGACCACCGATCATCCAGGGAACCAACATAATCTGCATCAGAATACGCAACCAAAGTTGGAATAGAAGATGAGGTTTTGTAAACTAGCCCTTGACCAGGGGCTGTTTTTAGATATCTTAGTATGCGTTCGATGACCTAAAGATGAGACATTCGAGGGGAATGCATAAACCGGTTGACAACCCCAACATCAAATGATATATCTGGTCTTGTGACCGTTAGATAAATCAGTTTTCCAACAAGTCGTCGATTATATTCTGGATTTGGAAGAGGAAGATCATCATCAGAGGCATGTGCACACAACTTGTGATTGACATCCATAGGAGTGTTAATCGGCTTGCATCCAGAGTAGCCAGCATCCTGAAGAAGATCGAGACAGTACTTCCGTTGAGAGAGGACAAGTCCATCAGGACGTCTCGCGATCTCAAGCCCAAGGAAGTATCGAAGGTTCCCCAGATCTTTTGTTTGAAAAACAGAGCTAAGGTGTTGTTTGACCGCTTGTATTCCTTTTGAATCATCTCCAGTGATTATGATGTCATCAACATATACCAACAAAAGAACCGTTCCCGTTGTCCGATGTAGAGTGAACAGAGAGAAGTCCGCCGAGCTCCGTATAAAGCCAACTTCCCGCACAGCCTTATTGAACTTGTCAAATCATGCCCGAGGGGATTGTTTGAGACCATAGATTGACTTCTTAAGGTGACACACTCGGGACTCCCCCGTGTTCTCAAACTCAGGAGGTTGTTGCATGTAAACTGTTTCTTGTAGGTCACCATTTAGAAAAGCATTCTTGATATCAAGTTGATGTAAGGGTCATTGGCAATGCACAACCACGGAGAGGAGGACACGAACTGTGTTGAGCTTGGCCACTGGAGAGAATATATCCTCATAATCGAAACCTTGTTACTGAGTAAAACCACGAGCCACCAGTCGGGCTTTCAGACGGTCAATTGTCCCATTAGGAGCATGCTTGATGACAAAGACCCATTTACACCCAACATGAGTCTGGTTTGGAGGGAGATGGACCAGGTCCCATGTCTGATTAGCCCAGAGGGCTGTCATTTTTTCTTCCATGGCTGCCCGTCAGCCTGGATGTTATAGAGCCTCCTGCACAGAGTTAGGTATAAAAATAGAGGATAATGAAGTAACAAAGGTTGGTAGCTGTGGGGAGAGGCGATGTAAGGATACATAGTTCGCCAAAGGATGAGCGGTGGAGGCTGGTGCTGGATCAGCAGAGCGCAGAGTCTCAGAGGTTGAAGCCGACTGCATCGGGGCAACAGAGCGAGGAGTGCGACGGTTGTAGACACAGATAGGAGGTGGTTTGTGTAGAGCAGGATCCGAGTCAGGGGGGATTAGTGGTACAGGCGTGGTAACGGGAATGATAGGTCGAGGGAAGGAGTGCGGTGGAAGAGGTGGGGTTGGTGTGGAGAAGAAAGGTTCGTCCTCCCGAAAGGTAACATCAGCAGAAACGGTCACTTTACGGGTAGCAGGAGAGTAACAGATGTAGCCTTTCTGAGTACGTGAATAACCAACAAACATGTGTTTGGCTGCCCGAGGAGCTAACTTGTCCGTGGATGGACCCAACAGGTGAACGTAGCAGGTACAACCAAATATGCGGGGTGTGAGAGAGAATGCCGGAGTGGAGGGGAAAAGGAGGCTAAACGAAGTAGCATTCTGGAGGACGGAGGAAGGTAGGCGGTTAATGAGATAACATGTGATGTCGTAGACAGCGCAAAGTTCCAATAGGCTTTGGGTACCTGCATATGAATCATGAGAGAGCGAGCAACATCGAGCAGATGTCTATTTTTACGTTCGGCAATGCCGTTTTGTTGGGGGGTATAGGCACACGACGTCTGATGAATGATCCCAAAGTCAGAGCAGAGAGTAGCAAATTCATGGCTAGTGTATTCGCGAGCGTTATCTGTCCTGAGAGTTTTTATGTTTTCAGAAAACTGCATGCGAATCTCAAGAACGAAAACCCGAAATATACGGGGAAGCTCGGAGCGATCACGAAGTAAATACAACCATGTTGTGCGAGAATAGTCATCTATAAATGTGATAAAATAGCGATAACCAGAGATACTAGTAATTTTATACGGGCCCCAAACATCGGAATGAACTAAAACAAAAGGAGTCGAGCTCCTAGTACAATGAGAAAGAAAAGAGGAACGATGTTGTTTCCCTAAAATACACGAGTCACACTTAAAAGCGGGAAGAGAGATATCTGGAAGAGCCTTCTGAAGGACTGGAAGAGAGGCATGCCCAAGACGTTGATGCCACTCAACGAAGGAGACTGAGGAGAGGATAGTAGGAGAAACATCAAGACGGTAGAGCCCATTTTGCAGTCGTCCTTTACCAATGATACTTTGTGTCCGTCGATCCTGCATCAGAAAAGAAGAGGGGGTGAATGTTACTGAGCAATCTAAATCGGCAGTGAGGCGACTGACGGAAAGTAAATTAAACGGGGAGCCCGGGACATCAGCCGAGCGGAGAGGGAGAGAGGAATTGAGGAAGATATCAGCAGAGCCGGAGACAGGAACGGTGTCGCCATTGGCCACTGTGATACACTTAGGATGCGTAGAATCAAAGTATTGATGTGGCTTTAGCGAGGTGATATGGTGAGTAGCACCTGAGTCCACTATCCAGCGTGGACTAGTGGAGAGACAAGCGATACCTTCATTGGAGATGGAGGCAGCAGAGGCAACGGAGGCAGGCGGGCTGCTGAGCATGCCGTGGAGTTGTTGGAGCTGGAGGCGGACTTCTTCAAGATCAGCACGAGTGGCAAAAGGACTGTCTGCAGCAACAGAAGCAGTCGGACGAGGAGGAAGACCATGTTTGCGGTAGCAAGTTGCCTCAAGGTGTCCATCCCTACTACAGAAGGAACACTTAGGACGTGGCCGACCATCACGACCCCTTCCTCGAGATCCTGACCGTCCTCCACGAGCAGGGGGAGGGAGAGATAGTAATGTCGCAGAAGATTGTTGAAGGAGGGCCGGTGAGGGAGGTCCAGTATTATCAGGAGGTGGTGATACCTTTAACAGCATGAAGCACACGTCAGAGAGTGAGGGAATAGTAGCAGACGAGAGGATCTGAGCTCGAATGCTCTGAAGATGAGGCGGGACACGAGCCATCATCATGACAATACAAACGGCTTCTTTCTGAGCACGTTGGGCAGCGAGATCCATAGTAGCGGGCTGATGTCGGATCCAGTCTTCAGCCAATGTCTTAGCCTGAACAACAAATGAGGTCAAGTCGGCAGCACCACCAGTGTCAAGAGTCTGAAGATCCTTGATGATGTCATATAGGTGCTGAAGACTGTCCTTGCCGGAGTAGAGAGAATGGAACTCATCCCACATTGCCTTGGCCGTCCTATGATACATGGTCATGCGGTAGGGTTCGCCATCAAGGGAGTTGAGAAGCCAAGTCTGAATACGACCATCGTTACGTAGCCATTCATCAGTAGGATCAGAAGGGGGCTCTTTAGTGAGATAAGACAGAAGTCCCTTGGACTGAAGAACCCGTCTGACAGAGTGCACCCATTCGACGAAGTTTTTCTTCCCAGACAGGGAGATGGTGGTGATTCTTAGCTCGTCGCGCAGTTCAGGAGTGGGAGGCAAGCAACCTGCAGGAGAGGAGGCGGTCTGCCCATCGGGATGCTCAGAGGGATCACTGGAGGAACCCATTTGGATTTGGTGGCTAGAGATATCGGCAAGGCAGCTAGAGACCGCTGGTGGCTGCTAGTGAGGAGGTCGTTGGAGAGGAGGCTGCAGGAGGGGAGGCCGCTGGACAAGAGGAGGCCGCTGGAAGGAGGTCGCACGATCTCAGGGAGACGCTGGGAGTAGGGCCGCTGGGAGGGGGTCCGCTGGGAGGAGGCCGCTGGGAGAAGGCAAACCACTGGGAGGAGGCAGACTGCTGGGAGGTGGTCCACTGGGAGCTCGGCAGACCGCTGGAAGGAGGCCGCTGGGAGTAGGCAGACCACTGGGAGGAGAGGTCGCTAGAGGAGGCCGCTGGAGGGGAGCTCGGCAGAGGGAGCGGCGAGCAGCAGGAGCGACGAGCAGTGCCGGAGGTGAGACCGCAAAGGGGAGATAGAGAACAGGAGGAGTTCAGCACGATCTCAGGGAGCTCGGCAGAGGGAGCAACGAGCAGGAAGAGAGGGGCCCACTTGTCAAAAGGGAGGAGGCTATAAAAGAGCCGATAAACAGACCAAGTCGGACGGAGGGAGGAGCAACATAGTTCGCAGGCGGGGTGCGGTCAAGGAAAAGGGAGACCGCCGGCTGAATGAGCTCGCAGGGGGAGCTCGCAGGAGGAGGCTGTCGGTCAAAAAATTGGGAGACCGTAGGTTCAGACCGAATGCTCTGATACTGTAGAAAAGAGCGGAACCATGTATATATTTTCTTAAGTATCAATTACAATGTATGAATACATATATATATAGGAGGGAGAAAGAGAGAGGAGTCCCTTATACACCTGTGGGACTAAAGCTGAGAGAGAGAAAAATAAAAAACTAAATGGACCCATAAATGAGCCTTTACATGGACTTTTCTAACATATATAGATTTAAGTTTTTTGGATCTATTGTTTAGAACATGAGGATGCAGAATATGGTATAATTTCTAGAGTTAAGATTGATTGTTGTAGTTAGCTTCTTATTTTTATATGAATCTTAGTGTCGGACAATGAGAAAAAGTCATTAGTATCAAACTTTTGTGTGACGATACTGCTAAGATGGAGGTTTGAAAAATTGTTGGAGGTAAGTTAAGGAATAATTATATTAGAGGGATGATTGAAGTGACACTTATCTAAGATAAGAATTAAAAAGACTAGTGGTTTTTACATGGACAACTAAGGGTAGAAAAAACACCAATTACATGAGTAAATAAAATTAGTATCAATGGATTAGGGAGAAGAGATATACCGTAGTAGCATGTGTACATGTTGTTCAAAATGATTTGCTAAGAATAAACTTCACACCTTAGGATGCATATGAACGAATGGCAATTGAAGATTCATAAAGCCGACTTAAATTGTAACAACCCAAGTCCATGATGGATACATGTGATTAGTGATAACTATGGAGGATGGATACATGTTCCATGTGGTTATTGATAATCATGGATATAAATACTTATGGTTAATGATAGCCATGTATGATGGATACAAAATGAACCTAATCTTACATCAGAATTGAAGGAAAAGTTACTAGGCTTAAAGTAATAATTTGGTAATCTAAATATCAGAGACGCCTTTTGAGAGTAAGTAGTAGAGTTGTGTTGGAAACTTCGTAGTTAAGCATGCTCCGGTGGGAGTAGTTCTGGTATGTGTGCCTCCTGAGAAGTACTCATAGGCCACCCGTGGAAAGGAAAAAATCCTTGTTGTTCAACTTAGTATGGTCTAGGTTGAATCAAAACAGACAATACCTCTGATATTGTAGGTCGGGTCACTACAGATTGTATCAGAGTAGGACCTCCTTCAGATGTGTCGTTTGGGGACGAACCAAGCGGAACTTGGTGGACCCGTAACAACCCAAGTCCAAGATGAATACATGTGGTTAGTGATAACTATGGAAGATGGATACCTATGATTAGTGATAACAATAGATGATGTATATTTATGATTAGTGATAACCATGAATGATGGGTATAGAATGAACTGAATCTCACATTAAAATTGGAGGAAAAGTTACTAAACTTAAGTAATAATTTGGAACCATAAATATCAGATGCGTCTTTTGGGAGCAAATGATGTAATTGTGTTGGAAACTCTGTAATTAAACATGCTCTTGTGGGAGTAGTTCTGTGTTGGGTGATCTCATGAGAAGTACTCTTAGGCCACCCATGGAAATGATAAATTGTGGGGTTTAGCTTAATATGAGTTGGGTTGAACCAAAGCAGACAATACATCTAATATTGTGGTTCGGGTCGTTATACAAATAGTTGGGGCAATGCTAATGATGACGATAAAAATAATATTTTATTTTGTTTCTGGACCTTTTCAAAATCTTCTCGCATCCATACTTTTTAACACCTATCAATGCCTTGCCTTTATGAGACGTAATTCTCACACTCGCGACACAATCGGGGATCTTGCTCGACCCTCCTTTTTTTATTTGCATACTCTTTATTATTATTATTATTAGTAATTTTGGACCATCTATTTTTTTAATGAAGTCCCCTTTATCAGAATAGTACTTCACAATATATTTCTATGGTAATGACTAATTGTATGATATGCTTTAAATAAGAAAAGAACTCTTACACCTCTTTTATGCAAAGTATGTATGCCAACTTCTAGATGTTTCTATCTTACATCCTAAAAGTTAATATTTGCATCTTCCATAATATAATAGTTTGGGTATATTTGGTTTTTACTAATGATTTACTACCAGGGGTTGTTTTTATTTGCTTAGTTCTCCTGTGGATTTATGAGAAAACTTGGAGACATGAGCTTTTTGGAAACTGAAGATCAAGATAGTCCATTTATGTTTGGGTCTGATGAGGTGGTTGGCCCCAAAGTTCCTACACAAGCTCAGTCTGTTGTTGAAGGTTCAGGCACAGTTCTTGTGTCAGAGTACAAGCCAATTCCTGATATTGATTATCTACAGGTATTTAGATTCTTATAATGTTTAAACTCAGCTTTAACTCATGTTGAACAATTTTATGCTTGTCAGGAAACTTTCTTATTTAGTTTTAATTGGTGAAGATTTCATGCAATAAGAAGACGAGAGTGTTGTATTGTAAATAACACGCAATAAGAAGATTTCATGCGTGCTTGAAGTAAAATTTATAAAACCACAATTAGGTTGGCGTTGTTATATGAATTAGAGTGTTGTATTGTAAATAAATCATTGATTTAAGTTGAGTGTGATAGAAATGAGAATGTTAGGATGAACTTATGAAAATATTATGAATGATTAATTAAAGAGGAATATATTAGAGGTACAGTTGGATTGACACCTATCTAAGAAGACGAGATTGAAAATAAATTTGCGTGGTTCGAACATGTATAATAAATAGTATAAAATGTATCATTAGATAAGTAAATAAAATTTGTGCAGCGATTAGGAGGAAGAAGAGGCAGAATTAAGATAACAAGCATAAAAATGTTCAAAATAATTTTGGAAAAATTTGTTTAACACCTTTGGAATGGAAAATGTGAAAAATAGATTTCATAAAACCAATCTCAAATTGTTTGGATAAAGATAATTGGGTTATGAATTATGATGACATGCTTTTCTACGATAATAATTCCTTCGGGTTTTTCCATTTGGTTATATATTTCTACAAGATATATTTTGATAAATTAGCTCAGAATCAAATGAGTATTTCGTGGCTTTATATTTTGGATAATCTGAATGCTGGTTAATATGGATAAAAGATTAAGGGTCCATCTGACATGGCATGAAAACAGTTGAGAGTTGAAATCTCCGCCGTAGTAAAACTCCATTTTGAACCTAAACACGTGTGGTTCCAAGGGAGAGGCCGGTTATTCACCACTGCGTTCACGACTGCCTTAGCCATGCCAAGCAGACTCAAAGGACGATTGAGTTTTAACTGAATCGTCAATCTTGTTCATTTTGATCCAGAAACCAGGACTTGAACCAAATATTCTTCCGTCTGCTGCTTGGTGACTAAAAGAATCTCAATGAAACTTATTCTCTCTCAATTTTCTTATTTTAATTTCCAAAATTTCAACACTTCAGGAATTATTGGCCATCCAGCAGCAAGGACCAAGAGCAATTGGCTTCTTCGGGACACGGAATATGGGATTCATGCATCAACAGCTTATCGAGATTCTAAGCTATGCTATGGTGATCACGGTATTATGTTCTACTCCTTTGTTATTTTCAAATACTACTCTAGTATTCTCTAAATTCTCAACAAATTTGTGCAGAAAAACCATATCTACACTTCTGGAGCATCAGGAACTAATGCTGCTGTTATAAGAGGCGCTCTAAGAGCAGAACAGCCAGAGCTGCTTACTGTAATACTACCGCAGAGCCTCCAGAAGCAACCCCCAGAAAGCCAGGAATTACTGGCGAAGGTAATCTCACCTAAGAAACTTCTGTGTTTTGGTGTTCATGTTGGTTTGGGTGTTGGGTAGGTTTGAAAATTATGTTTGAAACTTGAAAGTCGCTTGAAATTTTCTGACTTGAGTATGTCTCGTTCAAGATTATACCGATTTGCACACACCCAAAAAATTTTCTTTGACTCACGCGTGTTGTTCGAACATGGATTGATTCACATACATGTATTACACACGCATACGCGCACACACCACACAAAAGAAATTTTCTTTGACTCTAGTATGTTTAGTTCAAAATTAGATCGATTCACGCACATATGTATTTCACACGCACATATGTATTTCACACGCACATATGTATTTCACACACACAAATGTATTTTTCACACATGCATTTATCGCGTGCCATGTATTTATGACACGCGTGCACACACATTTGCATTTTATACACTTGCACTATGTATTTCATACATCCACATTATGTATGTATAAATCTATAAAAATAGCAAGTGTATACATATCATTATGCATGTATATATAATCTCATTTGGGATTTAGGAATGAAAAAAAAGTGATTTTTAGGATTAAGAAACTTGGCTCAAATTATCTTGAAAAGCGACTTAGACCGATCACTCCTGACTAGATTTTAACTTGACTTGAGTTTAAAAAAAATCAACGAGGCTTGCTTGCTCGAACTGTACTGGATATCACCCCTAAAGAGCATAATCTCGTATTAATTTTGTCCCTAAAAAGCATAATCTCGTATTAATTTTGCGGTATAGAACCTGTGGTGGCAGCATATTTTGAAAGATAGCACTTTTCAACTTTAACATTATCTGATTGTGTTATGTTTTCCTCCTCTTAGGTGAAAAACTTGTTTGAAAAGCCCCAGAATGATCATCTTCCATTACTCGAAGCTAGCAGGTTGGTTTGTTTGAATTTTTTATCATATTAATTGGTTAATGATGGTAGTTTATCAATCTAATTGTGAAGATGATGCTTGAAAATAGTTTTTGTTAATTGGTTTACTAAATTTTAACAAATTTTGGTTTACCATACATGATGAGAAACATGGTTTACCAAATTCTATAGTTTCTTTTTCATGGAGTTTTTCAAGCTCGATTGAGCATATACCATGGATTCAATTTTGTACGAAATGAGAAATTAGAGAATAAAAGAGGAGGCAAAAATTAAATTATTCTCCTTAAAATATCATCTTTAAATACGTGTACGAGGAGCTCCTTATATAGATAAAAGGAGAAGGAGCTAAGAATGAATCTAAGATGTGAGAAGACTAAAGAGCCTAAGAGAGAAATGGGCTCAATGGGCCATTTATACATGGGTCTTCTCTAACACTCCCCTGCAAGCTGGATCATAAAAGTCGTAGGCGCCAAGCTTGTAAATAAATTGTTGATATATTGTGGTAAAGTCTTAGTGAGAATATCTGAAACTTGATCAGCAGCTGACAGATGTCGTAGAATCAATCTTCGAAGTTGAACATTTTCTCGGACAAAGTGACAGTCGACTTCGATGTGTTTTGTGCGCTCATGAAACATAAGATATTCAATTATATGGATAGCAGCTTGACTATCACATAAGAGAACGAACGGTGATGGAAATTTGACTCTCAAATCAGTAAGAAGACTTTTTAACCATGTGAGTTTAGAAACAACGTCGGTCATGGAACGATATTTTGCTTCAGCGGAGAAGCGAGTAACCACAGTCTGCTTCTTGTTTCGCCAGGTAACCAAATTTCCGCCAAAGGACGTGCAATAATCACTAGTGGATCGACGATCATCTAGGGACCCAGCATAATCAGCATCGCAGTATGCAATGAGAGATGGAGAAGTAGAAGGCATGTACACCAGCCCTTGTTCCAGAGCATTCTTCGAGTATTTAAGAATACACTCGACCACCTGAAGGTGGGAGATCTGGGGAACTTGCATGATGCAACTGATCATACCAACCACAAGATAGATTAGTTTGCCAACGAGGCGTCGATAATACTCCGGATTAGGGAGGAGTTGATCAGAGTCCGAGCCATGAGCAAAGAGCTGGTGATTCACATTCATATGTGTATCGACAGGCTTACACTCAGAGTAGTCGACATCATGGAGTAGATCGAGGCAATATTTCCGCTGAGAATTGAGATAGGACAAGACCATCAGGTCGTTGGGCTCAATCCTCAAGAAGTATTGGAGCCGGCCCAAATCTTTAATTTGAAATTGAGAGACTAGGTGTTCCTTGATTTTAGTAATGCTAAGAAGATCATCACATCATTCACATGTGACAAGAATATCATCAACATTAACCAGAAGAATCACAATGCCATATGGACGTCGACGAACAAAGAGGGAGAAGTCTTTCGAGCTCCGGGTGAATCCACAATCACGAACTACCCGACTAAACTTATTAAATCATGCTCGTGGAGACTGTTTGAGGTCATAGAGAGATTTCTTCAGATGACACACTAGGGACTCCTCCGTGGTTGCATAACCAGGAGGTTATTGCATGTACACAACCTCCATAAGATCGCCATTAAGGAAGACGTTCTTGCTGTCAAGTTGATGTAGCGGCCAATGTTGATGGAGAACAAAAGAGATTAAGACTCGGACGGTGTTGAGTTTCGCAATTGGAGAAATTTTTTTCTCATAGTCAAGACCGTTTAAGTAATGCCTCTGGCAACAAGACGGGTCTTAAGGCGGTCAATTGTTCCATCAGGATGATGCTTTAGGATGAAAACCACCTATAACTTACCACAGACTGATTGGGAGGAACGAGGTCCCAAGTATGGTTGGCCCAAAGTGCATCCATTTCCTCATCCATTGTCGCCCGCCACCTCGGATGCTGAAGGGCCTCCTGCACATAAGAGTAGGTGGAAACAGAAGACAAAGAAGCTGCAAACCTGCATTGGTCAGAGGAGAGACGATGTAGGTGTAGGAGAAAATAATGAAAGCTCTCTATCTCCAAATGAGGAGACAAATCCATTAAATAGACAAAAGAATATTACAGGTATAAATACAAATATACAACAATAACTCCAATATACAAATATACAACAATAACTCCAATAGTAGGGAGTCATAATTAGTGAGTGGGTGGGAAGTAGAGGATGGTGTCGAATCAGCAGCGCGCAGACCAGTAATAGTTGGCGGGAGCAGGTCCTGTACTCCGGATCGAGGAGGACAACGAGTGTAAACGCGAAGAGGAGGGTTTGAAGTGGTTGGTGGTATCGGAAGTAGAGGAGGAAGAGAAGAGTGAGTAGGAACTAAGGGAGAGCAGGGATCGACATAGTCGGTGTGGAAGGGAGGTGGAAAGGTTGGTTCAGGCCGTACAGGGATAGCGAAACAAGATGATCACCATGAAACAAGATGATCACCATGAAACACACAGAGGCCGGTAGTAGAGCGCCGATCAGTCAAAGAACCGGCGAAATCAGCATCAGTGAAGCAGGAGAGACTGGAGACACTGTCAGCCCGATAGAATAGCCCAAGACCAGGGGCATGCTTGAGATAGCGAAGAACACGCTGAGCGGCCTCTAGATGAGCAGTCCTAGGAGAATGCATAAACTGACTCAGAACGCCTACTGAGATGCTGATGTCTGGCCTCGTATTTGTCAAGTATATCAGGCGGCCAACCAGACGCTGGTACTGAGAAGGGTCTGGTAGAGGATCACCAGATTCAGCATGAAGACGATGATTGGTATCCATAGGCGTACGCACAGGACGACAACCCAGGAGACCAGAATCCCGGAGGAGATCTAAGGTGTACTTTCGCTGGGATATGGAGATGCCCTGTCGGGAGCGAGCCACTTCAATCCCAAGGAAATAACGAAGAGATCCAAGATCTTTCACCTCAAAGGCGGAGCGGAGAGTATCTTTCACCTCAGAAATACCAGCGGAGTCATCCCCAGTAAGAATAATGTCGTCAACATAGACCAAGACAATGGCACGACGGCCCTCTGGCGTGGCGCGAACAAAGCAAGTGTGATCCGCATGACACTGAGTGAAGCCTATCTGAAGGATAACAGTGCTGAACCGGTCAAATCAGGCACGCGGTGATTGCTTCAGGCCGTACAGGGATTTGTGTAGACGACAAACCCTGCCCGAATACTCCCCCTGAAGGGCAAATCCCGGTGGAGGAGCCATATAAACCTCCTCCTGTAAGGTTCCATGGAGGAAAACATTCTTGACCTCGAGCTGGTAGAGAGGCCATGTCCGGGACGCCGCAAGGGAGAGCAGAAGACGAACACTCGTCAGCTTGCCCACGGGAGCAAACGTGGCCCCAAACTCATCAGGAGCCTGAGTAAATCCCTTAGCCACCAAGCGAGCCTTGTAGCGATCAATCGAACCATCAGCACCATACTTCACAGTATAGACCCATTTGCACCCAACAGTGCGTTTCCCGGGAGGCAGAGGAACGAGAGACCATGTCCCGGTATGACGAAGAGCAGACATCTCCTCCTCCATGGCCCGAACCCACCGGGAATCAAGGAGGGCCTCAGCAGTCGAAGCAGGGATTCGAACCGAATCAGCAGCAACCACAAAAACCTGGTAAGAGGGAGAGAACCGCTGGTAGGAAACAACACTAGCCAGCGGGTAATATAATAACGAACACAAGCACGGTGACCCTTTCGCAAGGCAATAGGTAAATCATCAGAAGTAGTAGAGGGAGGAGGCTCAAGAGAGGTACCTGCAACCGGAAGGAGCAATGGATCCGGAACTGAGGGAGAAATGGGAGTAACAGGTGGTGTGGGCGCGCGGAGGCGAGTGTAAGTAAGTAGGACGGGCGGAGGTGATGGAGGTGAGACGTCGGGGACGATCGGGACAGGTTGCACAATAGTAGGGGGTCCGGGGTAGTCGAGGGAGAGGGAAAGAAGTGTACCTCCTCGTGAAACGTCACATCACGAGAGTGAATGATACGACGTAAACGAGGATCATAACAGCGATACCCCTTAGTGGTAGTCGAGTAGCCGAGAAAGAGACAACGGACAACCTGATCGTCGAGTTTTGTCCGGTATGGACGCCGATCCTGGACAAAATACACACAGCCAAAGACCCGAAGAGGGATGGGCAAAACAGAGGCGGAAGGGTGGACAAGACTGTAGGGAGCAATACCGCCAAGGGGGCGGGACGAAGTTCGATTGATAAGAAAGGGCGCGTAAGGAGAGCAGCAATCCAGTAGGACTTAGGAACATGCATGCCTCGAAGAAGGCATCGAACAGTGTCCAACAGGTGACGGTTTTTGCGTTCGGCCACGCCATTTTGCTCGGGGGTGGCCGGACACGAAAACTGGTGGAGGGTGCCTTCAGTGCGAAGAAACATGTCAAAGGAGCGTGAGGTGTATTCACCTCCACTGTCAGAGCGAAGAATGTGAACAGACTTGCCATGTTGTGTCTGTATCATAGAAGTAAAGTGAGTGTAAACAGAAAGAACGGCAGATTTACATTTCAGAAGATAAACCCATAAACAGCGAGAATAGTCATCAATAAAAGTGACAAAATACGAAAAATCATGAAAAGAAACAATAGGGGCAGGGCCCCAAACATCAGAATGTATAAACTCAAAACAAGAAGTAGCACGACTAACAGAAGATACACATGTACTGCGAGTGTGTTTTGACAATTCGCAAACATCACAATGAAAAGGAAAAGAGAAAGACACATCTGGGCAAACAGATAACATCCGAGGAGGGCTAGCATGACCGAGGCGGTCATGCCAAAGCAAACTCGATGACGAAGCAGAAGCAGCAGTGGTGGTGGTAGCAGCAGTGGGGGGAGGCATCACCAGATGGTACATCCCATTCTTCTCAATCCCCGTACCAAAAGTCCTCCTGGATCGCAGGTCCTGAAAAACACAATGATCAGGGTAGAAAGTGACTGAGCAGTTCAACGCACGAGTAATACTACTAATAGATAAAAGGTTGAGAGCCATGTGAGGTACAAGAAGAACAGAGTCAAGGGAAAGAGAGGAAGAGAGAGAGATAGTGCCCTGGCTGAGGACAGGAGTAAACGAACCATCAGCAAGGCGCACATCCCGGTGAGAGCAAGGAGCAACTTAGCGCAGGAGGGAAGACGTACCAGTCATATGGTCGGTGGCACCAGAATCAATCACCCAGGGTGATGAACCCTGGTCAACCGTGGTCGCAGAGCAAGCAAACGGAGTACCTGAGGATGAAGAGCTAGGAGAGGCAGAAGCAGCAGTGGAGGACTGAGATTGCTGGAACTGCTGAAACTGGGCCAACAGGTGACTGAAATCCGAAGAAGTGACTCCCGAGGGACGCTCGACGGTATCCGTAGAAGACATGAACCACGAGGAAAGAAACACCGAGATCCCTCCCACAAAGGAGATCGAGGATCGAAAAGAAAAACGGCTCTGGGAACCTGACGAAGCACTGGAACAATCGTCAATGCGGGAGGCCGGAACAGGCTCTGGATCGGTGTCGATCGTCGAGGCTGGTCTGGAACAAGCGTCAGAGGATCGGCGTCGATCGACGATGCGGGAACAGGCGTCGATCGTCGATACGGTCTGGAATAAGCATCGGAGGATCGGGGTCGATCGTCGATGCGGAAACAGGAAACGATCGTCGAGGCTGGATCGTAGTCGAGGCTGGATCGTCGATGCTGGAACAGGCGCGAAATGACGATGCGGGAGCGGGATGCCGATGCGGGAACGGGAGGCCGAGCGGAACCCTAGGTTGGCTCTGATACCATGTAGGAAAAAATAATGAAAGCTCTCTATCTCCAGATGAGGAGACAAATCCATTAAATAGACAAAAGAATATTACAGGTATAAATACAAATATACAACAATAACTCCAATATACAAATATACAACAATAACTCCAATAGTAGGGAGTCATAATTAGTGAGTGGGTGGGAAGTAGAGGATGGTGTCGAATCAGCAGCGTGCAGACCAGTAATAGTTGGCGGGAGCAGGTCCTGTACTCCGGATCGAGGAGGACAACGAGTGTAAACGCGAAGAGGAGGGTTTGAAGTGGTTGGTGGTGTCGGAAGTAGAGGAGGAAGAGAAGAGTGAGTAGGAACTAAGGGAGAGCAGGGATCGACATAGTCGGTGTGGAAGGGAGGTGGAAAGGTTGGTTCTAAAAAAGCGTCACATCAGCAGACGTAACCAATTTCCGAGTAGAAGGGGAGTAACAGACATACCCCTTCTGGGTGCGCGAATAGCCAACTAACATATATTGAGTAGCACGAAGAGCCAACTGGGGGGGGGGGGGGGGGGGGGGGGGGGGGGGCAAATGGTGGACAAAACAGACGCAACCGAAGATTCGGGGAGTCAAGGAGAAGGGACGTTCGCCAGGAAATAAGGTAGAGAAAGGCGTCGCGAAATTGAGAATAGAGGAGGGCATGCGATTGATGAGATAACATGATGTAGAGACAACAAAGTGTCAATAGGCGGTGGGGACATGCATCTGGAACATGAGAGAACGGGCAACTTTCAGAAGGTGGCGGTTCTTCCGCTCAGCAACACCATTCTGTTGCGGTGTGTAAGTACAGGAGGTTTGATGGAGATTGCCCAATAGGGTACACGTTTCCTAAAATGCATGTCCAGTGTATTCACCCACATTATCAGTGCGAAGAATTTTAATAGAGCGGGAAAATTGCGTTTTGGTTTCAGCGGCAAAGGAGCGGAATAGAGCCAGAAACTCAGAGCGATCGCGCATCGGGTACAGTCATGTCATGCGTGAGTGATCATCAATAAACATGAGAAAATAATGATATCCAGATACACTAGCTATTTTATAAGGACCCCAGATGTCAGAATGTACTAAATCAAAAGGAGCATAGCTTCGAGTACAATGAGAAGGGAAAACAGAATGATGTTGTTTCTCGTAAATACATGATTCACAATCAAAACTAGACAAAGGAAAATCTGGAAGAGCCTTCTGGAGGATGGGAAGAGGAGCATGACCAAGACGCCGGTGTCAATCAACAGAGCTGACGGAAGAGAGAACGGTCGGGGGGAAGATCCAGAATGTAAAGCTCATTTGAAAGTCTCCCTCTACCAATGATAGTCCGCGTCTGCCGATCCTGCACAACAAAAGAATAAGAGGAGAAAGTGATTAAGCAGTCGTGACCTTGAGTAAGACGACTGACGGAAAGTAGATTAAAAGCAAGAACAGGGAACATGAAGAACTGAGCTGTTACGCCTCCGACCGCGCCTCGCTTCTCGGGGCGTTATTACGTTCGCAAGCACAAGGAGAAGACAAACGACTAAGGGGCTGAACCAACTGGTTCAGCCCCCACTCAGTAAATCGGCCGGCCAAGGGCTGAACCAACCGGTTCAGCCCTCTTTGGAGGGGCCGGCCGGCCCCCTCCTTGGCCCGGGTATTTATACCCGGGGGTGTGGTCATTTGGAGGCATGCAAGATAATTCTAAGGTAATCTCCTCCTTCTAAAACCCTAATCTCCCTCCTTCTCTAGTTTTCTCCCCCTCTAGTAGCTTCGTAACATGAGCGAAGAGGGGGGGGGGGGGGGTAGCGACACATCGCCAGATCCTGCAACTGCAGTGCTATCGTCATTTGCTACCGTGATGAACCTAGGACACGAAGAGTCCAAGTACTGAGAAGGCATAGTCGAAGTAATATGATTGGTGGCACACGAGCCCACAATCTAAGTGGGACTATGGGACAAACATGAGGTACCTTCATTGGAGACAAAGACAACGGAGCTGGAAGGGCGAGATATCATGGCGCGAAGATTCTGGGGTTCCTCGTGTAAGGTGTCGATGTCGGCACGGGAGGAGGAAAGTCCATCAACAGCAAGGGAGGCATGCGACAAAGAAAAAGTTGGCGGTGGGAGTCCATGTTTCTGAAAGCAAGTAGGAGAGGAAAGGATATGCGCTCGGACACTGTGGATGTGTGGGGGAACGCGGGTCATCATCAATGCAATACCGTCAGCCTCTTTCTGAGCCCGTTGAGCAAGATCCGGCGTTGGTGTCTGATGCTGAATCCATGCCTCGACAAGAGTCTTGGATTGGGCAACAAAAGACGTGAGGTCACCACCTGCCCCCGGACAACCTCTTTCTGAGCCCGTTGAGCGACAAGATCCGGCGTTGGTGTCTGATGTTGAATCCATGCCTCGACAAGAGTCTTGGATTGGGCAACAAAAGACGTGAGGTCACCACCTGCCCCCGGGTCGGTATTCTGAAGAGCCATAAAAATATCAAACAAGTGTTGGAAGCTATATTTTCCAGAGTAGAGGGAGTGAAGCTCCTCCTACATGGCTTTGGCGGTGGTGTGATACATAGCCATCCGATATGGTTCACTATCCATGGAGTTCAAGATCCAAGATTGAACTCGACCATCGTCCCGAAGCCACTGCTCGGTGGGCTCGGCAGGGTTGGCCCGAGTAAGGTGGTGAAGAAGCCCCTTGGTTTGGAGAACGCGGCGGACCGAGTCACTCATTCCACAAAATTCTTCTTCCCGGTGAGGGAGATAGTAGTGATCCGGAGTTCATCCCGAGCATCAGGGAAAGGAGCTGGAGCAAGAGCTAGAAGGGTGGAGGTAGCATGTGCAACATTTGTGCCCATCGAGTAAGGAAAGCCATCGTGACAGAAGAATGCAAGCACACCACAAAAGAGCACCACTGAAGAAACAACAACTCATAAGGTCTGCGGGCACAACAGAGGAGCAATGTTGGGGCGGGCGGTCTCACAAAGTGACTGTGGCACACGAGGAGCTGGCGAGCTCGACAAAGTGGTCGCATAGTGCGGTCTAGGCGGGCTTCAACGAGCTTGGCAAGAAGTCGCATAGTGCGGTCTCGGCGGGCTTCAGCGAGCTCGGCAAGAAGCTGCACGGTGCAGATGGTTTCAGCGGTCTTCAACAAGTTCGGGAAGAGGCCGCATGGTCACATGATGAGCGGTTTCAGCGAGCTCGGCAAGAGGTCGCGCGGTCACTGGATGTGCGGTCTCAGCTAGCTCGACAAGAGGCCGCATGGTCACAGGGTGTGCGGTCTCAGCGAGCTCGGCAGATGCGGCGGATTCAAGCAGGAAGTCGCAAAGGTAGGAACGTGCAAGAGCTGTGGTGGGTCACAGCAGACATCGAAAGTAGATTGTAAAAGGAACAGGAAGTGCGGAAGAAATACGCAGCGGGAGCAGGAGGCCACTAGAGCGACGGACTCAAGATGGAGTTTGCAGAGAACAGGAATGGCGAGCGCGGGCTCAAGCCAGAAACGAGAGCGTGCTCAATCAAAAAAAAAAAAAACTTCAGGATTCGTATTGGCTCTAATACCATGTATGAAATGAGAAATTAGAGAATAATAGAGGAGCTCCTTATATAGATAAAATGAGCTAAGAATGAATCTAAGATGTGAGACTAAAGAGCCAAGAGAGAAATGGGCCATTTATATATGGGTCATGTGCCTTCTCTAACAAATTTTATAAGATAAATCTTTTTTTTTTCAATTCAAAGATTGGAAGAGGGAATTTGGATTGCCTTGCTATTATTGCAAAAAGTCTTAGGTTACTTTATCCACTCTTAGTATGCCAAAGGTCCTTATCATGCTTTAACAAATACACGCACCCAAAGTTAACAGCTTCCAGCACGAAAACTCCTTGTGATAATGCCTAATGATTTAGTGCTCAGAATACTGTTGCTTGTCCTTTGATGTGATTTCTTATCAGAGTTGGAGAATTGGGCTATGTTTGGGAGAGTAGTGAGAGAATGGTAGCCTTTTGTGTATGCACTTATGAAAGGCGCAGTATCGTTTGGAGTTGTGGTAAGGAACGCTGTTTTTTCAAAACAGTGTATTAGGCCAAAACTTCACTACAATTATAGAGGTGCAGTCAAATGTTAGTGTCATGAACGCTCAAACCTCAGAACTTGGAATCTGGTGGGCCAAAAAAGATTCAAATACATGTAAACTTGCACAACTGCGTTTGCTATCACAATTTCGCATTATCGTTGCTTAAACGCTACAACTTTCCCAAATACGACCTAAAAGGGTTAAATTTCCCTATAAACATTTTGTAGCAAGGTGCTGTCATTCCTGTCTGGCTCTCTATACGAACATTTTGCCCGATTGATAATCAACCGACGAAAATACGTAGAGAAAAAAGATCACAGCCTAGGCAGAAAAGCATTTCATCTTTTGAATCAAAGAACCTAATCTATAATTCTATTCAAGTTTAGGCTTAATTCTCTGAAAATATGTGCTACCGAAGCTTACCGATTCTGAAAAATGCGACAGGTTGTGCAACAATGACATCCTTTCGCACGTGCAACAAGTCATATGCTTCGCATTCCACGACAGTAGACTGCTCATGGAGACCTGCCAGGAAGCGAAGAACCTCAGAAAAATAGTCACCCTCTTCTATTTGGATTGACCCTGAAGTTTAAAAATAGAGGCTTTCAGTCATTTTTCGCTACGGGTTCTTCCTGTTTCACTATTTTTGTTCAATCTTTTCGTGAGGAGATATCTTGCTGTGCAATGTCGCGTTTTTTTATTTTATTTACGTGATTCTTGAGTATGATAGTGTAGAGAACTTCAGTATGTACTTGTGCAGGTACAAAAATTTCCAAGTATTTTATTAAATTGTTTTTTTACTTCAACTGTAAACTTTAGTTTTGATGCAAATCTTTTTCTTGGGTTTATTTTTGTGCTTTAGGGCTCGGCGTGGCTTTTTTTTGCTCGAGTGAGTTTGGACAAAAACTTCGCCCGCCATAGAATGTACGTTTTGGCATGACAACAGTTATGACCGCCGCCCAAAAAGAAAATTAGTTTTGAACATAAAAGCGAATGGAGTTTCTTAGGCGAGGTCGGGCGTTCACGAACGACGGTTCATAACTATCATGTTTGTGACTGCCGCGCCAAACGAAGCCTAGATCATACTACTTCATACAATAAAGAGCGATTAAATTAATGAGTTGGATCGTGTTTAAATTAAATTCGCATGCATATAAAAATACAATTTCTTCAGAGTTTGTGTACGTGTACAAAGGGGACGAAAAGTCGCACTTGTGAGTTCTTGGAAGTCATCTTAATTGTTCATTTGCCGGTAAATAAGTAAAGAATTTGAGCGAATGAATAGAATGAAATGCGGTCCAAAGAAACACAGGAATTTAGGCTCTGTTTGGGGCGGCGGTAGCGGTCATAAACATGGTGGTTATGAACTGTCGTTCGTGAACGTTCGACCTCACCGGAGGAACTTCGCCCACTTTTATGTTCAAATCTAGTTTTCTTTTCTTGGTGGTCATAACTGTTGTCATGCCAAACATACATTCTACGACGGTGACATTTTTATCCGAACTCATCGGGGAAAAAACACCGAGCCAAACAGAGCCTTAATTTATAGGATGCGTGTTTGTTGTGGAAAAGCAAATGAAGGACGAAGAAGCATAGAAACATATAATCGCACACTGCACAATTACGTGGTTTGCCCAAAAAGGCGCACTCCAATGGGCGGTAGCAGGGACATATCTTCATTATAAAGAGTATGAACAGAGTTTGGCTCGCCCCTAACCCCCTCGTCCAACATAATTTATATATCGCTCCGCAATATTGATAAATTTCTCAAAAATATCCCGGATTATGCGAAAATATTACAACTGCCATGCTAACTGTTCCAAGCTCCTGGAGAGTTTTTATAGTAACTCCAACAATTTTAATTGATATCTCGCTCGATTGTACTGCGTGTTACCTTCACGTTTGGAGCGGAAATGTAACTGATTGTCACAGCCTTTTGACAAACAGTTCTTTGTATTTTGCGCCGTAACGGCTTTCGCCGACGGCATGGGGTGTTCGCGATGAGAGGGATCATCACCTTCACGCCAAGCGACCTTTGGAAACTTCTTCAAACTCGTATCAATTTCTTTATGTTTCGCTCTCGTAATTAAGTTTCTAATCAGTCCGAACTTGATATTTTATAGAGGTTGCTATAACTTTAAAAGCTTAAGCCAATTTTGATGCCGGCGATAAATAATGTCGGTGATTGTGCTGCCGACTTCAACATGAATGCTGTCATCCCGCATAGAACTATTTCCGGCAAAATGTTGTGCATGACTCGAATGAAAGTGTCCTCCCTACGCCGAATAGCTTCACCGGGAACCCTTTGTGATGAGGATTCTTGACGGGATATACGACTATCAAATTTCAATTAATATTCTATTGTAGTGACTCAATTTAATAGCTCTTTATTGTAATCAATCGCTCGTCTAATCTTGGAGACAACGACGCATGGGGCGAGATAAATTCATTTCGCTTCAACATATGCCTCATGTCAATGTATAATAATATGGGGTTATTTACCGGGACCTTCCCTCAAAGTTTGCGTAATTACAGCTTGCACCCCTCTAACTTTCAAAATTACAAAAATCTCCCCCCTTAATGTTACATTTCATAACATTCATGCACAAAAGTATCCTCTTGGAGTATTATGAAATGTAAACTTTGAGGACGATAATTATAATTTTGAAAGTTAGAGCGGTCAAGTTGGAATTACGCAAATAACCCTACTATGTATGAATAAATTAGCTGAGATATGCAAATTTTGTAAATACGTGGATCATTGCTATCAAGAAATTCATGATTGGTCGCTCTCCTCCCTAGCGATTGTTTGTGACCCCACACATGGGGCCCCTTTACTACTTTACTATGAGACATTTTCAGCTAATATAATTCCAAATATATATATATATATTATATATATATAATCATATAATAATAATTATTTCTCCAAAGTAAAAGGTTGGGCCCAAATCCCGAAGTGGGGGCCACATGGGCGGCATAGCTGTGCTATATGTTCCCTCATGCTGGTGTAAGCCAATTAGCATGTTCTCTTTATCGGGCCCACGTCTTTAGGCGCTAATTGGCCGGTCAATGCAGTTCTTTTGGGCCCCACCGGACCCGTCTTCCTCGTTTCTCTCCGTTCTCACTCTCGTTGCACCAGATAGTTTGATTTGCATCTGTCGTGTGTCTTGACGCATTCAATGGTTGTTGAGGCGAAAAAGAAGATTTTTCGCCCTTTTCTTTTAGGGCGGAGTGATAGCCGATGCGAGGATTTGGAAGAACAAAGAGACGAGGGGGATATTGGGCCGGGAGTGGGGACTAATTCGAAGAGATTCCATTCAATATACTCAATTGCAAACTAGCCTACATGCAACATTCAGAGCCTAATGTAATGGCTGAAAACTTAATTGAAGCTTGAAAACTCAACATTTGACTAAAGGGTCCGTTTGGCAGGGCGGCGGCGGTTGTGAACGCGGTGGTTACGATCGTCGTTCGTGAACTCTCTGCCTCTCCTAAAGAACTCTATCCACTTTTATGTTTAAGAGTAAATTTTTTTCTTGGAGGCGGACATAACCGTTGTTACGTCAAACACATTCATGACGGTGTCGTTTCTGCCCAAGCTTATTTGAGCAAAGAAGCAACGCCAAACGGACGACAGTTCGTAACCATCATGTTCATGACCGCCGTTGCAAATAACAAAATTAGTTATAGACTTTATGGACTGTTGGATTTTAGAAGAAGGGTGATGGTGATGAATTTGTTGTTAGTGGATTGATTAAACTTCATGCATACATTTTTGCATGCGGCGGCGATATTAATTTGAAATACATTCTTTCAATTTGTGAACGGATTTCGAGGGCACGTATTAAGGTATCCCTAAATTTGTGATTGCTCCACCTCTGTGGAGGGTTGTTGTTGGCAGTATGGATGTCATTTGAGTTAGACTGTGTTTCAAAATCACGCTTCCTTCTTTTCTTATATGCATGAGTTTTCATTTGATTTTGTGATTTGTGTAAATGAATTTTTAGTTGTAGCAGAGTTTTTTTCAGTCTACAAGTCTTTCTCTATTGGATGCAATTTACTTAGTGTCAGTTTGGCGCAGTGTTTGTGCTCCGATGAGTTTGAAAAAAAAAACGCCACCGGAATAAAATGTGTTTGACATGACAATGGTTATGACGGCCACTATGAAAAAAACACTATTTTGAACATAAAGACGGAGGGGAGTTCCTTAGGTGAGGCGGGACGTTCACTAACGGGAATATGATCGTCTCTATTTGTATTGAAATGGATAGTATAAATTTCACGGTTCAGATCTATTTCCGACTGATCCGACGGGTTCACTAATTTCATTTTTTTTAATCGAGTGAGAATGTATCCACAGCATGAAAATGGACCTCCATTTGAGATCTCAAATGAAGAGAATCCTGGTCCTCACGAACGGCGGTTGATATCGACTACGCTCATGACCGCCGCCATCGTCCCAAACAGACCCTTAGTCATTGATAGTAAACAATTATGCAAGATTGTTTAACATCATACATTACATAAAACTAGGTCTCTCCTTTTGCGGCCTGAAAATCTATTTTGAAATGGAGCTCATCCCAGCTTAAGAGAGGCCTGACTGTGTGATTTCTCGAATAAGCGTACATATCGAGTTAGGCGCATATTTATTCTCTCGCCTTGTCCATATATTTTAGGATGATGGGTTTTGTGATGCAAGGCAGCTTGGAACTATTTAGTTTGAACATTTCCTCGCATAAGAAGCTCGGGAATATAGCATCCGACGTGCCGGATAGCAGATAGTTTGGTTTGAGCGCAATATTCCGGCTCCGGCGACTAGAAATAAGACTCCACAGCGGCGGGCATTTGCCGGAGAAGGAGAAGAAGGATGAAGTAAGCTTCAAACGGCTATTCTCAATGTCAACAGAATACAAATCCAGTACCCGGCTGCCCGCTGCCCGCTGGTGGACCTTCTCCCTCCCCATCTTCTCAAATGCGCGGCTTTGAGCTCACCGCAAAATTTGACCGCCGTATGGGACCATGCAAATTAACTGTCATGTCACGTCGTATGAACTTCATTGGCGTCACCCTTGCGATCCTGCCCAGGTGGGTCCAGAAACAACCTGCTGCTTTGACTGTTTGACCACTTTCTTAATCAGTTTTTATTTTTTAAAAATATTTAGCCTTTTCTTCATTTTAAAAAAAAAAAAAAATGAGTTTAAAATTTGAGCTTTATTTTCATTAAAATCGGACTCCGATTTCAATTCTAAAGCAAGATTCCGTCCAATCAAGTGGACACTAAGGATTCGTTTGGCTTAGGGTTCATTTGGCGCGGCGTTTTGGCTCCATCACGTTTTCCCCAAATGGAACCGCGCCTGCCTATATCATTTATTTTGCCGCCACCTTTTTAAATCGTGCGCGTTTCACTCCAAGCGAAAAGCTCGCCATCCCGAAACCCTCGCGAAACCCTACGGTTTATCGCGTTTCATGGGAGGAGGAAAATCCCTCCCGTGCCCGTATATTTTGGGTTGCCGCCGGCGGTGGAGCCGCCGGGGGCCCTCGCCGGACTACCCCCGGCGGGTTCGCCGGGGTCTGGCGACCCCGCCGGTGGGCTCCGGGCAGGCCGCCGCCGGCGGTGCAATCGGTGGCAGCCTTTCT
Source organism: Dactylorhiza incarnata (assembly GCA_033032865.1). Taxonomy (NCBI): domain Eukaryota; kingdom Viridiplantae; phylum Streptophyta; class Magnoliopsida; order Asparagales; family Orchidaceae; genus Dactylorhiza; species Dactylorhiza incarnata. The sequence goes on from JAWHQI010000281.1 coordinate 2,090,944, forward strand.
GCTGTATTTTTACGTCCGTTGCTGCCCTTGGTTAATATATATATATATAATTATATATTAAAAAATATATATAATATATATTATATATTAATTATAATTATATATAATTATAATTCAGTCCGTTTGTATTATATAATTATATATTATATATTAATATATATATATATATATATTAGAGTATATATTAAAAAATAATTGTTTTGTTCCAACTAAAATTTATTTTCAACAATTTAATATATATATATATATTAGAAAATAATAATTATAAATAAATAATAGAAAATATTTTATAATAAAAAATATTTATAAAACGTCATTGCTGTTTTGCCAAATGATTCTCTATTTTGAGCAGCTCTGCAAACACAGACTATCCAAACAGGTCTCCATTTCCAGCAACCAGTTTCCAACAGCTCCATTTACAAACCTGCATTTCCAACAACTCCTTTTACAACCGCAACCGCTCTACCAAATGAAGTCGTAAACGCAGCCTCCATTATGTTTGGCATGACAACGGTTACGACTGTCGCCAAGAAAAGAAAACCAGTTTTGAACATAAAAATAGATGAAGTTCCTTGATTGAGGTCGGGCGTGTTCACGACCGCCGCCACCGCGCCAAACGGAGCCTAAGAGACTGTTTGGCGTGACGCTTTTGCTCCGGTGAGTTTGGTTAAAAACACTACGGTCATACAACAATTATGACGATCTCAAAAGGATTTATTTATTTATTTTTGACATAAAAGTATATGGAGTTCCGCACGACCGTCACCACTAAGCCAAACGGACCCTAAGACTTATATGACCTCTGATGCAAAGAGAAAATAAAACTGCATAATTATGAAAATAGATTGGTCGAATGGGAAATAAGCTTTGACGAATCTAGTGTAACGCCCCGGCCCTCCCCCTTAGGGGCCACGTAGGCACGCTACCGGGCTGCAGCCCAAGCACCCCAAAGCCTCTCCGCGCCACTATTTCTCAGCAACGGCGCATTGTTCAGGCCGGGTCTTGAACCCGCAACCTCCTTGATAAAGAGTTTTCAAACCACTCCTCATCACCAATTGAGCTGCATGTAACGCCCCCAATATTTCGACGTTTAGAAAAATTGGGGCGTGGTCTGCGATTAGGATCTTTGGGGGTGCAAGTAGAGAGCTTGGTGTGCGAATAGCCGAGTGGTGTGCGGATATCAATTTCAATTTAGGGTTTTAATAAAAACCCCAAAGCCCCCCTCTCTCCCGATCGCTCCCTCTCTCTCTCATTTTCGCTCAGGCCGCCGCACAGGGAAGTCGATCTCTCCCCTCCTGATCTCTCCCTTTCGCACTTTCGCCTAGGGTTGCTGCGGATCCCTCGCCGCGAGCCTCCGCCGGGGCTTCCCCTTCTCTGTGCGTGTGCCATCGAGGAAGGAGAAAAGAGATGGAGCCGCCCCAGTCCTTCCTGCTCGCCGCTCCCGACCCCTAAATCGCTCGTCGGCGCCGAGAAGCTCGTCTCCCCCCTACTTCCCTGTTGTCGGTCGTAAGAGAGATAGAGGGAAACCGCTTGCTATCGTGTCTTTCCATCCCCGACCTCTAGGGCTCGCGACTCCCAGCCATTGTCTTTGTCCAAACCGAGAGGAGGGCAAGCTCTGTGTGAGTGGCTAAGGAAGAAGAGCCTTTGCCGACCCCTTGTCGTGAAGAGGATGACGACCAAGGCTTTGTCGTGGGAAAGTTGATCAAGACTTTCCGAGAACCGCTGCAGAAAGTCTATGCAAAGCTCAAATCATCGAGTGGAGGCCAAGTTCGTGAAAGTTCCAATGGATCCACAATGCACGTCAAGGGTAACGACTCTTTTCCCCGGTCTTAGGACCGTCTTTTTCTGTATTTATGTGCTTGCATTTGCTAATCGTGCAATGAGAGTCCCCTCGCGCCATTTCGGTTGAGGATGGGGACTCCGTCAGGGCGTGAGATTGCGGCCCCGACGTATATTTGTGTGAACTGCACGTAGAGTCCCTCTCCCGCTACGCGGTGGAGAGCGGGGACTTCGCCAGGGCGTGGGATTGCGACCCGGTGTAGTTTTCTGCTTTTATTTTTGCTTAGGAGGGCCACCCGTCTCCAATTGGACGCGATGTGTGTTTCCCTCGGTTCATTGCAAACCCCCTCCGGGTCGATTGTGTCCGTCCCTGGCATAAACTGCATTAGTAATCCGACGCGCGAGTCTGGATTTAGGCATGCTGTGTGAAGCCTACCCGTGGCGTACAGCCCGGATCGGTGATGTTGTTGTGATGTGCATTGCGGTTAGCCTAAAATACGCGAACGGGAATACCCCGTTCCTAGGCGGGCTTAGGTGGGCCTGGTATAATGACGTTCGTGAGGATTGTGCGGAGCGGGTGTGTTTCCCCGTCAGGACGTTCCAGGACTGGGAGTGGTGCTATGCTCCCTGTCGCGCTCGTTTCGACAGTGGCGGACTGTGTTTCCCCCTGTCGCGCTCGTTTGGACAGTGGCGAACTGTGTTTCCCCCTGTCGCGCTCGTTTGGACAGTGGCGGACTGTGTTTCCCCCTATCGCACTCGTTTGGACAGCGGTGGACTGTGTTCCCCCCATGTCGCGCTCGTTTGGATAGTGGCGGACTGTGTTTCCCCCTGTCGCGCTCGTTTGGACAGTTGTAGACCGTTTCTTCCTGCTGTCGCGCTCGTTCGGACATTTGGAGACTATCTTCTCCTATTTCACCCTCTGTTAGATAGATATGTACTTCGTACCTCGCTATCGCGTTCCATCGAATCGATGCGTAGCGTAGCTTACCTACCTCTACGCTTGAGTGCGAAAGATCACGCCTCTCGTCATGAGTACTCGGTTTAGAATGCCTCTGTGGTTTAGGTCGTGTGACCATGGGAGTCAACGACGCGTGTGCTTTGCTATGCTGTGGGGACCCCCGTGTGTGCCCCTCGGTCCTTTGTTTTGGTGCTTTTGTTTTCGTGCGTGCTTGCAGGAGAGCGATGTACTCGCCCCGGAGTCCGCTAGGATGGCCGGGGGAGGGGTCGTTACGTTGTGTTGGTCAGCCCCATGCTGACCTTCGTTGCACCGCCTGCTTGTTCTTGGTTTCAGGTGGCGGAGCTCGCAGTGGTGTGTAGTGGGCCGAAGCCCATGGGTTGCTGAGGAGCTGGTTAGGGTCCTCTCTGTTTTGGAGTTTTTCATGTAGTCCTGTTATTTGTCTGTACCTCTTTTGGAAGCCATGTAAGGCCTTAAGGCCGGGTCTCTTCAGTACTATTTTTCCTTGTTGATGTGGACATTTTGGCCCATTTGTTTTGGGCTTGTGGTTAGCTTCCGTTTCGGTTTACCCTGAGTGTTTTAATTAATTCTTGTATCAGTTATTAGCATTCTAGATTTTGTGGGTATTATATGTCGTGGGGTCCCGACCGGACCCATGTTATATTCTATTTGCAGCTCAGGGATGTTACAATTGGTATCAGAGCAGAATGTCCACTTAGGAATGACCAAAATCGTGGTTTTTGTGCACTTTTGGGAATTTAAGCGTCTCATGCTTAGTGATTTCCCCTATTTATAACTGCTAGATCATGTGTCTCACATGTGTAAGCATTAATAATGACTGGCTGAAGTGCTTTTGGCCTTCATTTCTCCAAGGATTGCGCTATTGGAAAATGGAATGAGCAGTTACCTGTAAAGGAATACGAATATCAGGAGAATCGCCGCTACGATTTGGGTGTTTCCATAACTTAGGTGTTGACCACCGTAGTATTCTGATAAGTGTTGTGAGTCTTTGTGACTACCCTTATGTGAACATGACTAGTGGAATGAAAAGTCATGGTCTTTAAGTTGAAATTTGTTGTAGTGATTCACCCGATACGTTATTAGATAACTATAGATGACGTCAAACCTTTGGCGACCTATTATCTGGAATCGTTGGATTACATTTATGCCGTGTGAAGTTAAGTGTGATGTATTGAAAGAGACATCCAATCATTTGTGTTACCCTACGCTTGATGGTGTGACCTCGATGTGCGCAAGCGAGCGCATAAATTCACACTTAAGTTTGATGATTAAGTAGTGACACGCTATGTTAATGATGGTGATGAATTCTGATTCATGAGCATTGAAGTGTATTGAAAGGATGGGTGGATTCCCCGTCACGCTCTTTTTGGACAGTTGCGGGATGCTCCCCTCTGTCGCGCTCTTTTAGTTAAATATGAAATCTATTACTTTTGTGCTAAAACATGAGATAGGCCTTGAGTCTGACTTGAGAGTTCGGACCGATAAGAAGTTCAGTGAAATTAGGAGTTGTGCACTGCTAATTTTAGTTTGAGTGCTTTAAGGCAAAAGGAGATGTCCGTGGAGACTTATCTCCAAGAGTTTTTGCGACTGAGCCGCTATGCCGAGCATGTCCTGGTAACCGATGAGGACAAAATGCGATATTTCTTTAAAGGCTTGCGTGAGGATTGGAAGATCAAATTGCGTGCAACAACGTCTATCAGTTTCCCCATTTTGATTCAAGCTGCCCGTAACTTGGAGCTTGTTTTTCGCTTAGGGCAGAGTGAGTCGGAAGAGGAGTTTGAAAGAAATAGATTGCTGGCTGCTGAATCAAAAAGAGCACATGCCTTTGAAGAATCCAAAGCTGAAAGTTCAAGAGAATCAAGGAAGAAGCAAAAGTCATCTATTGTCTGCTTTCTTTGTGGCCGTCAAGGTCACGTTGCGCATGGGTGCCGAGCCTAGTCCTGAAAAAACAGTGGTGATGACATCTGTTGTTCCCCCTTTTTGGGTAAAGTAACATGCGTTTGAGTTTTGTGTGCGCGTGTGGTCGCACTAATGAGCAATGTTTTGTATTATGTGTCGAGCTTATACCCTCTTTATTTCGGATTCTTGCTAGAGGTTATCTTTCTCTTGTATGACTCTGAGAGTCGAGTCCACTTTTGATGATATGATAGTTTTGTACATAGTGCTCGTGAAGCATTAACATGAATGGTGATTATAGTGGACGAGTTGAAATTTAATTGTTGCGTAACGATGTAGTTGTGACCGCATACGAGTCGGACCTCATAACGTATGGGTGATGAAAATTTATATCTGTGTTACTTGATAAGTAGCACGCTCATGAAGTGTTTTTAATCTACCGCGAGATAGATTGAAAGTGATTCCTTCAAAGTTGAGTTGTTGACACGATACGATAATATTTAATTGTCGTGAGTTTAGAGATTGTTAATTTGGGAACCTGATCTTTGGACGTGTATTCAATTTAGTTGAAATCATGAGTAGCTTCATAAACAGTGGAGTTCATGGTTTTCTTGGTAGGATTCGTACGGAGGTTCGTACATGTTTAAACCCAAGTGAACGCCTCATCGAGATTGAAATATCTCGGATAAGGTTTTCTCTTTTGTGTATGATTTATGCAAAATTCGGGTAATAGTTAATGGCATTGGATCGATTGTGTATGAGCATTGTCACTCATGGAATGTGTATGTGGTGGCTCTAGGAATAGTACAACATGTAAGTGCTACTTATAGTGTGCTAGCATGGGTTAAGACTCATGTCAGTTTGGTGATGTGCGTATGTATGAGTTCAATTAGTCGTAATAAATTGTGATGAATACGACTCGGTTGAAGTTATTATTTTGACCTGTGAAGGAGCCATGATGAAATATTGACATCTTTCATTTGAGCTTGTGAGTTGATAGGTGAGAATTGAAATTTGTGGTAGCAAAATGCGTGTTTATCATATGCAATGTTTGGATTCGTGCAAGAATCGTGGACTTAGCATGAAAGATGATTATAGCGATTTAGTCGTGTTTTCTTATTGCGTGGCTATGTAGTGATGACCCTTTATGAGTTTGATTTCCTAACATGTTGGTGAATGGAAATTGTTATTTGTCACTTGGTAAACAACACCCGTGAAGTGTTGCTAGTCTATCCTATGATGGGTTGAAGGTAATTCGTTCGAAACCGAATTGTTGGCACGATAATACGAGAATTTATGTGTCGTGAGTTGGAGATTGATGGTTCGAGGACAGGATCCTTGAAATCATCGTACATGTGAACTTATATGGTCGTGATGACCTATGTAGTGAAACCTCTAGAAAAGTTTATTTGTTTGAGCTTGTTGTTGCGTTGAATGAAAGTCTAGAGAAAATCCAAGTGAAAGTGCCCTGTTGAGATTGTGATATCTTAGGCATAGCTGTCTCTTTTGTGTGTGGCTTACACAAAATGCGAATGATAGTGGTGGTGTTGTGTTTTTACGTGTTGAATAGAGCTGTTGTTCAAGTTTGATTACCGTTAGTTAAAGGCTTCCGGGACAATTGCGGTCTTAATGTGTTTGGAGGCGTGAGTGAACTCGCAAAGAATTAGAATCAATGTAGTGATTTGATTCTCCTATGAGAGGTCGAAGTCCCTCATTTTGGGAAGAGTGTGACTCTTCTCGACATAATGAAATGAACATGGAGTGACGGAAATGAGAGTTCGAAAGGCTTTGTGGTTATAAGCAATATGACGGGTGAATCCTTGTGAGATTGTATGTAAAGATTCGTTGATGTTTGTATGTTCGAATCTAGGATGATTCATCGGGCGTTGAAAAGCCGTACGAATGTTATTCGTGACCTCCTAGGGTGGTATCTCACCGTGTTTGAGATCGCTTTGTTTTCCTCTTGAAGGTGTAAATCAGTGTAGCGCAGCGGAAGCGTGGTGGGTGCATAACCCATAGGTCATTTTGTATCCTTCTCTGTTAAGATCGAATATAAATTTCGGGACGAAATTTCTTTAAGGGGGAGAGAATTGTAACGCCCCCAATATTTCGACGTTTAGCAAAATTAGGGCGTGGTCTGCGATTAGGATCTTTTGGGGTGCAAGTAGAGAGCTTGGTGTGCGAATAGCCGAGTGGTGTGCGGATATCAATTTCAATTTAGGGTTTTAATAAAAAGCACAAAGCCCCCCTCTCTCCCGATCGCTCCCTCTCTCTCTCATTTTCGCTCAGGCCGCCGCACAGGGAAGACGATCTCTCCCCTCCTGATCTCTCCCTTTCGCACTTTCGCCTAGGGCTGCTGCGGATCCCTCGCCGCGAGCCTCCGTCGGGGCTTCCTCCCCTCTGTGCGTGTGCCATCGAGGAAGGAGAAAAGAGGTGGAGCCGCCCCAGTCCTTCCTGCTCGCCGCTCCCGACTCCTAGATCGCTCGTCGGCGCCGAGAAGCTCGTCTCCCCCCTACTTCCCTGTTGTCGGTCGTAAGAGAGACAGAGGGAAACCACTTGCTATCGTGTCTTTCCATCCCCGACCTCTAGGGCTCGCGACTCCCAGCCATTGTCTTTGTCCAAACCGAGAGGAGGGCAAGCTCTGTGTGAGTGGCTAAGGAAGAAGAGCCTTTGCCGACCCCTTGTCGTGAAGAGGATGACGACCAAGGCTTTGTCGTGGGAAAGTTGATCAAGACTTTCCGAGAACCGCTGCAGAAAGTCTATGCAAAGCTCAAATCATCGAGTGGAGGACAAGTTCGTGAAAGTTTCAATGGATCCACAATGCACGTCAAGGGTAACGACTCTTTTCCCCGGTCTTAGGACCGTCTTTTTATGTATTTTATGTGCTTGCATTTGCTAATCGTGCAATGAGAGTCCCCTCGCGCCATTTCGGTTGAGGATGGGGACTCCGTCAGGGCGTGGGATTGCGGCCCCGGCGTATGTTTGTGTGAACTGTACGTAGAGTCCCTCTCCCGCTACGCGGTGGAGAGCGGGGACTTCGCCAGGGCGTGGGATTGCGACCCCGGTGTAGTTTTCTGCTTTTATTTTTGCTTAGGAGGGCCACCCGTCTCCAATTGGACGCGATGTGTGTTTCCCTCGGTTCATTGCGAACCCCCTCCGGGTCGATTGTGTCCGTCCCCGACATAAACTGCATTAGTAATCCGACGCGCGAGTCTGGATTTAGGCATGCTGTGTGAAGCCTACCCGTGGCGTACAGCCCGGATCGACGATGTTGTTGTGATGTGCATTGCGGTTAGCCTAAAATACACGAACGGGAATGTCCCGTGTTATTCACCTTAGAGATCATAGGAATTCGTGGGTGTCGTTCGTGAATACCCCGTTCCTAGGCGGGCTTAGGTGGGCTTGGTAGAATGACGTTTGTGAGGATTGTGCGGAGCGGGTGAATTTCCCCGTCACGACGTTCCAGGACTGGGAGTGGTGCTATGCTCTCTGTCGCGCTCGTTTCGACATTGGCGGACTGTGTTCCCCCTGTCGCGCTCGTTTGGATAGTGGCGGACTGTGTTTCCCACTATCGCGCTCGTTTGGACAGTGGCGGACTGTGTTTCCCCCTGTCGCGCTCGTTTGGACAGCGGCGGACTGTGTTCCCCCCATGTCGCGCTCGTTTGGATAGTGGCGGACTGTGTTTCCCCCTGTTGCGCTCGTTTGGACAGTTGCAGACTGTTTCCTCCTGCTGTCGCGCTCGTTCGGACAGTTGGAGACTATCTTCTCCTATGTCACCCTCTGTTAGATAGATATGTACTTCGTACCTCGCTATCGCGTTCCGCCGAATCGATGCGTAGCGTAGCTTACCTACCTCTACGCTTGAGTGCGAAAGGTCACGCCTCTCGTCATGAGTACTCGGTTTAGAATGCCTCTGTGGTTTAGGTCGTGTGACCATGGGAGTCAACGACGCGTGTGCTTTGCTATGCTATGGGGACCCCCGTGTGTGCCCCTCGGTACTTTGTTTTGGTGCTTTTGTTTTCTTGCGTGCTTGCAGGAGAGCGATGTACTCGCCCCGGAGTCCGCTAGGATGGCCGGGGGGAGGGGTCGTTACGTTGTGTTGGTCAGCCCCATGCTGACCTTCGTTGCACCGCCTGTTTGTTCTTGGTTTCAGGTGACGGAGCTCGCAGTGGTGTGTAGTGGGCCGGAGCCCATGGGTTGCTGAGGAGCTGGTTAGGGTCCTCTCTGTTTTGGAGTTTTTCATGTAGTCCTGTTATTTGTCTGTACCTCTTTTGGAAGCCATGTAAGGCCTTAAGGCCGGGTCTCTTCAGTACTATTTTTCCTTGTTGATGTGGACATTTTGGCCCATTTGTTTTGGGCTTGTGGTTAGCTTCCGTTTCGGTTTACCCTGAGTGTTTTAATTAATTCTTGTATCAGTTATTAACATTCTAGATTTTGTGGGTATTATATGTCGTGGGGTCCCGGCCGGACCCATGTTATATTCTATTTGCAGATCATAGATGTTACATCTAGCCCCAATACAATTATTGGTGACCGATTTCTTCTTCTTCTTCCAAAATTAACTGCAGTTTCGATCTAAATCCGTCGCTCGGATTCTCTTTTTTTTCCTAAAATTAATCGGAGATATCTAAATCAAGTTTTTTATTATTATAAGTGATAGTACACGGACAATGGCGGTTCCAAAAAATTATAAATGAGTGCACAAAAAAATCAACACAATAGTAGATAAAATGTTAGTGTGGTGAGTAGGTGGGTCATGGGTTACGAGTTGGAAATTAATTTTTGGGGTGCACATAGCTGAACTTAGTTTGCGAATAGCCAAATTTGTTATGTGAATACCTTAAATTTGGTCTGATATAACAAATTGCAAAAAAAAAGAGGGCGTCAATGTCCCTTTGAACCCCCTCTGGATCCTCCCCTGTGCACGGGGGGCTCTTTGCACCCCGCGCGACATTACCTTGGCCAAGACATTGTCCTGACACGCAGCCGGAGTACTGTCACAGGGCACTGAGGGGCCCGTGATGCAATGTCAAAACATATAAATATACATAATTTAATTATTTAATAAACGTTTTAATTCCTACATGATTTATACATATCAATAATATATAGTTAGATAAATCTGGTCGAGACAAATCAATTTTCATAATAAGAACATCAGGATCCCCCACAAGCAGACCAACAGGCCACAGCTAACTACCGTTGTCCGTATTTGCATATATATTAGTATCCATATGCTGTAGCATAATGTTTAGAATGTGACGTCACTAATTTGACTATATTTCTTAAATTATTATCTTGTGTTTACGAACAGACAAAAAATCACCTAATTATTATTTTCCTAATATTGCCTCTCTCTCTTTTTTTTTTTTTTTTTTTATCTCCACCACTTCATTAACCTATTGATTTAATTAACAATCCCGGATAATTAATTATTAATCAGTTAGGTGAGATCTGCTCACCTCCCGCGCCACGCTCACCGACCTCAGCCCCCCCCCCCCCCTAATCCGCGAGTCCTCTTCTGTAATTTCACCGGTGATTTAAACGAGCCCGCTGACAAAAAGCAGTATAAGGTTAGAATCCCCCCCAGGCTTCTTCCACACTGTCTTTACTCTTCTCTCTCACTTCTCGCCTCTCTCTCTCCTCCCTCCTCTCTCTCTCCACTCTCTCTCTCCTCTCTCTCTCTCTCTTAGAGGTACAATCTTGCTGCTTTGGGTGGAGAAATGAAGAGCATCATGTCTCGGACTCCCTACGAGTCATCCTTCTCCTTCTCCCGGCGTCACTTCCAGCGCATCATCGCCAAAGTCGAGCTCGCCGTCGCTTCCTCCGACGCCGACCCCACCAAGCCGCGCGGCGCGCTGGCGCGCATCAAGTCCGCGCTGGCCTCGGCCATCGCGCGGCGCGCCGCCCGGGCCTCCGCCCTCGGACCGAGGGTCGTCGGCACTCTGTTCGGCCACCGGCGCGGCCACGTCCGCTTCGCCTTCCAGGTAGACCCGCGCGCCGCGCCGGCGATGCTCGTGGAGCTGGCGATGCCCACCAGCTCACTCATCAAGGAGATGGCGTCCGGCCTGGTCCGCATCGCGCTGGAGAGCGAACGCACCGCCACCGCCGGCGCCGACGCCGTGAAGCTGTTGGACGAGCGGTCGTGGCGCGCGTTCTGCAACGGGAAAAAGTGCGGGTACGCGGTGCGGAGGGAGTGCGGGGAGGCGGACTGGCGGGTGCTTCGGGCGGTGGAGCCGGTGTCGATGGGTGCCGGCGTGCTTCCGGCGGAGAAGGAGGGCGCCGGCGGGGACGGGGAAATGATGTATATGAGGGCGAGGTTTGAGAGGGTGGTGGGGTCCAAGGACTCGGAGGCTTTCTACATGATGAATCCCGACGGGAGTGGCGGGCCGGAGTTGAGCATCTACCTGCTCAGAGTCTGAAGATATTAATTAATTAATCAGGTTTAATTAGTATGATTAATGATAATCATGGGTTTATTTTAGAGTCTTTGAAATATTTTATGTTTGCTGGGAATTCTGGATGGGAAGTATTTCTATTGTGACGACGGGATTTGTAGAATGTTCTTGAATCAAGAGGGCATATCTTTTTTTTTATATAATGAATTAAAAGTTTATTATTTTGCTTTTTTTTGGCAATTGTTTATCGGTATGCAAATGACAAAATTATCTTAATAATAAATATGTTCTGCTAATAACATCGCCTTAATAAAATTGAATTCTTTAAAGTTGCTGCGAACAGTAAAAAAACAATAAATAAATATGATCTGCGAATATCAATTGTCTTTTTATTTTAGGAAGGAGGCCAAAAGAAGTAAAGGTCCATTTCGGTTTAAAAAAACACATAAATTAAAAAATTAGAAATTTTATAATAAATAAGAAGAAAATTAAAAAGTTGAATGTTTTATGAAATGATTTTTTTTAATATAGTATGGATACATGCAATATCAATTATACCACGTTACACTATTAGCAAACTATGATTATTAGCAAATCATATATTTTCAAAATGGCTATTAACAAATATTTTTGTTATTAGCAACCTATCAAAAAATTTAAAAAAAAATATCAAAACCCTTGTTCATTCTCAAAAAGTGTCTAAAAAATACATTTCTTAGAGTATTCTTGCTTTTCATTGTCCAAAAAAATACATTCTCCATAATGCAAACATCATAACCCTTATTCATTCCAAATAAGTGTTGAAATATCCTGCATAAAAATCATTCAAAATTGTATCAAAATAAAGTAGATTTGTGGTGGTAGTTGTCGTCGTACCCAGTCATAAAATTTATTTGTTTGTTTTGTGGTGGTAATTATCGTCGTACCCGGTCATTGAATTTATTTGTTTATTTTGTTTATTTTGTTTGACACCTAGATGACTTCTTCAAAATTTTCAACATACACGGAGCATCAAACAAAACAATACCACAATGGTTAACGAAGAATTAGGTTGTTTTTGCTCTGTATGCAGTGAAAATTGGAGAAATGGAATCTAGTTCACCAGTTTCAAGTACTGAAAATTTAGAATTGACTGATGAGAGGTATGCTGGATCAAGTTCTTCTTGTTCTGAAGAAGATGATAAGTATAGTGCGCCAATGAATCATATAGAACAAACTAAACCTGTCCTTCCGGTCAAAGGATCTGAGGGTGCTGATGATAGTAAAATAGCTGATCCAGTTTATGATTCTAGCCCCAGTGCAAAGTCTAAACTCTATCACATTCCATTACCTAAAGTAGATCGAGACGGGAGCGGCTGTTCGCGAATGAGGAAGGCGTCGTCGTCGACGGAAGCTGCGGTGTCGTCGTCAACTGGAGCGGCTGTTCGCGAATGAGGAAGGCGTCGCCGTCGAAGGGAGCGGTGGCGGCGACGGGAGCAGCTGTTCGAGAATGAGGAAGGGGTCGTCGTCGACGGGCTGGACACGAGGAAGAGGCGGCATTGTAAGAGGGGGGGGGGGGGGGACCCTAAATCGCACGAAAGAGGAAGACGGGAGCGGCTGTTTCGCGAGTGAGGAACACGGACCGGCTATTCGCGATTGCGGAAGGGGGTTTGCTAATAGAGAATTTTTAGAATTGAAAAAAAAAGACTAAAATGACTTGAAACCGATTTTTTTTATTTGCTAATAGCGAATCTCGATTTGCTATTAACAACGTCCCCTAAATTATATAAATTCTTTCTCCAAACGGTACAGATTTCTTTATAATCAACACTCATATTAGCATAATTGTATGTTGCACCTCTATATCTTATAAATTCTAAAAAGCTCCCGTATAAAATATTTACTCACAATTACGATTTTTATAATCGGGCGTTGTTATTAGCAGTCCTACGAGTATGGCTATTCACAGTCGTAAAACGGTTATTCGCAATCCTAAAAACACTTTAATTTATTGGACTGTGATTATAAATGTACTGCATTTAGCCGTTTATAGGATTGCTTATAACATTGTCCTTATAATTTCACAAGATATATAACGATATTTCTTTATAATGTAATGGTGTGGACCATCGAAGTAATCACATCCCTCCATTCTACCTTCTTCTCATCTATTTTTATTTTATTTAATAAAAATCCTTCTATCTTCACTATGCCTAGCTTTGAGACTACAATCGTGTGTTTGGAATACTGGGAGTGGCAGAAGTGGCGTCACACCGGGGCACTGTCGCGATCGAGGTGCTGTGTGTGCATACGTGCGTGTATGCGTGCGTGTGGGTGGGTGGGTTTGGGTGGGTGGGTGTGTGTGTGTGTGTGTGGGGGGGGGGGGGGGGGGGGGGGGGGGGCATGTGTGTGGGTGTGTGACAATTCGCCAACCACAACTATATTGTTGCTTCTTATTTTAATGAGCAAGTAGAGCATTGAGCTTGTGTTTCTGCTGACCGCTGCATTAGCATTCGTCGGACCCAACCTTTACGGAAGATGTTGGAAAAATATTTTGTATCACACAAATTGATGGGGTCACCCTCAATATATAGGAATTCAGGGCTACAAATAGCCGAAATTCCATGACCTCTAATACCTCAGTGAGGAGTTAGCGAAAGAACCACCACGCGCGAGATCAATGTACGCGATCACCGCACGCGATCCACGATCCAACCGCTGCCCTAACCGCATGAGGCCCGCAAACCGACCGCCGCTCCCGCGCAACCGCAAGCCCCCGCGACCGACCACCCGGCTGGCCGCCCTTGTCCGCGCGCCAACGGCGGGCGGCCTCGCGGCCGGCCGGGCGCCCATCGGGCGCGGTCTCACTGCCGGTCTCTCGGCCTCGGCCACTTGCGTGCGGCGCGCGAGCGCGCGACCGACCACCCAACCGGCCTTGATCGTGCGGCCTGGCATGGCCGCGTGTTGGCGGCGCGCAACCGCGTGGCCACCCGGCCAGCCTTGACGGTGCGGTCGGCCTTGGCGGCGCGCGGCCGCCCGACCACCCTTGGTCGCGCAACCATGACGCGCGGTCGAGGCCGTGCCTGCGACTGCACAACAGGCAGACCTTGGCCGCGCGGCCGCAAGGCCCTCGTATCCGGCCACCCTCGACCGACCGCCCTCCCAGCCGTCCAACCCCCCTCGCCGGCTGGTTTCCGCCTCCGGTCCGCCTCCTCGCCACCGACCACAATCTCGATCGTCGTCGTCCGATTATTCTGCAAAATCTCCACCCCCCCCCCCCCAGATTAGTGGATACCCCCATGTAAACGCCAGTATAACCACCCATCATGGGCGCATGCGATTATCCGAAAATACATCGGGTTACGTATAGAAAAATACATGAATAATATGTGTCCTAAACCATATAAAACCGGCCTGCGAGTAAAAATTATGGTGGTTACGGCCTACGAATAACCGCATAACTACCGTAATCACTTTTGAGACATATAAATAGGACCCCAGACTATCCTTCATTCTCATCTTTCTCTCATCTCTCCCTTCCTCCTATGTGCAAGAGAGAGAGCTCCTTTGAAGATCTTCATCATCTTCCAAGACGTGCTTGAAGAATCCTCAAGCACTTCGAAAATGGTTTAGAGATCTTCATCCTCCTACAAGCTTTGTTATGAGCATGGAACATCTAGCGATCGTCACCTCCAAGGCAACAACAAGCTTCACGCTTCAGACACCGCCATCAAACTCCGAAGTGATCCAAGAGTTCAGAACGCACCCCTTGACTTCCTAAGTGCAAGCGGAAGGTCGTACGGGCCCCAGAGCACGGTGCTCCCCACCGCAGCTAAGAAGAAGACAACTTCAAGAGCGGTGGTCTGTCACCCTTCGAACGCTTCCCTCTTTCCATCTCCCACAAATTGTAACGAGGAGCTTCCTGCCGCCCTCTATTTTTCACCGGAACCCTGTAAAGAAGCAGCTGATAGTGAAGTTAGGTCGACACCGAACCGACCACGTGGTTTTTTACCTCTTTCTGGAGTTTTCTACGGTAAAAAAATATTTCTTGCCAACAGTCTCAATTTTCTATGACTGGTTGTGTGCTCGTTCGCTCCCGGGATAAGACGGTCATTCTAGACCAGTTTAGGATCCTCGAGCAGACCACAATAGTTTGTCGCCGTTTGTGAGAAATAAGGTTCCTGAAGTTCTAAGGATCCAGAAGATAATATCCTCAGCGCAACGATACTCGTGACTAGCGACCATGACAAGAAGAGTGGGGACCATTCCTGAATCCCCCGGCCTTACAACCCGGTTACTCTACGTGGAGGAGCCCGAAGGAAAGCACGACAATAAAAGGTTCATGCAAGACACGACTATCACCTTCGAGAAAGTGGAGGATGTGCGTTGACTATAGCAATCTCAACCAAGCATGCACAAAAGACAGCTTTCCGCTCCCGAGGATCAATCAGCTCGTGAACGCTACAGCCGGGCATGAACTCTTCAGCTTCATGAATGCTTATTCCGGATACAATCAAATCCGGATGAACCGGGCCGATGAAGAACACACGACCTTTAGGAAGGATAAAGGAGTATACTGATACAAGGTGATGCCATTTGGCCTCAAGAACGTTGGATCAATGTACCAAAAGTTGATGAACAAATATTCAAGGACATTACCGGAAAAACACTGGAGGTTTATGTCGATGATATGTTGGTAAAGAGCATTCAGCGACGCAACCACTAAAAAGACTTAGAGAAATGTTTCCAACTTCTCCGCCGTTATAAAATGCGGCTCAACCCCAGCAAGTGTGCGTTCGGTGTTACAGTAGGAAAGTTCCTAGACTTCCTAGTAACTCACCGAGGAATTGAAGCAAATCCTGAGAAGATAAAAACCCTAGAAGACATGGCGCCCCCACGTTCTATCAAGGAAGTGTAGCGTTTGAACAACAAAATCACTGCACTCTCATGTTTCTTGGCCCGAGCGGGAGGCAAATTCCTCCCCTTCTTCAAGGTCCTTTGGGGGCCCGCAACACAGGCTTTTAGTGGACGGATGAGTGTCAGGCGGCATTTCGACACCTAAAGCAATACTTGGCTACATCTCCGCTCCTGTCAAAGCCCGTTCCCGGAGAAGTCTTATTTCTATATTTGGCAATATCACCCGTAGCTCTTAGTTCAGTGCTTGTAAAGGACGGGGGAGGAATTCAACGACCAATTTTCTATCTCAGTAAAATCCTCACGAACACCGAGACCAGATACCAGACAACAAATAAAACGGTCTTGACCCTTGTCTTCTCCGCAAGGAAGCTCTGACCATACTTCTAAGCCCACACAATAAAGGTGTTGACACAGTTGCCGCTGCAGGCCATTCTCCAAAAGCCCGAGGTATCTAGGAGGCTAGCAGTCGAGCTTGGAGAATTCGACATCCAATTCCTTCCTTGACCAGACATAAAGTCTCAGGTCCTTGCCACCTTTATTGTAGAGAACACCGTCCCTCCAGCATCCAGATCCCCCAGAAGGTTTGTCTGTCACCTGCGGGACCCCGTATGTCGATGACACCTCAGGAGTAGAAGGCGTCGGGGCAGGACTGTAACACCCCACCCGTTGCACAGTATATAACAGTAGGTCCGTCCGGGACCCCACGCCATATAAGGTGAACAAGCAAGAGGGCTACGTATTTTTGATGATACGAGCTACCGCCGGCGCTAGCCCTAGCGCTGGCGCTAGCTCTTTAGCTTAGAACTTCTTGAACTCTTTGCACCTGAACATTAGGGTCTTACAAGGACTACTCCTGATAAGTCCAGAAGAAATCACTCTAGAGTACAGCCTCCGACTGAAGTTCCCAACCACCAACAATGTCGATGAGTATGATGAGGCCATAGTCGCCGGCCTTCGGCTCGCTATTGACTGCAAGGCAGAAGCCCTAACGATCTATACTGATTTACAGTTGGTTGTATCACAAATCGAGGGAGATTACGAGGCAAGAAATGATCAGCTGGCGCGGTATCTCGCGCTCGCCAGGACCTTGCTGCATAAAATTTCGCTGCATCAAATTCTCCACATTCCTCGAGAGCAAAACACTAGAGCCGATACGCTATCTAAACTCACCACATCACCAATTGCCTACCAATCAAAAATGCGAAGAGTTGAAGATATCATGGTCCCGAGCATCCAAGGACCATGGGAGGTTGCCGCAATCAGTAACGGGAAATCTCACTGGATGGCTCCCCTGCGAGCCTACCTCGAGCACGGAAACCTCCTTGAAGACCATCTGGAAGCACGACGGCTTCAGACACGAGCAACAACGTTCGGCGTCATTGACGGAGAGCTCTACAAGCGGTCTTTCTCCGGGCTTTATCTGAAGTGCTTACAAGAGGAAGAAGCTGAGTACGTCTTACGCGAAGTACATGAGGGGAGTTTGCGACGAACATTTGGGCAGAAAGGCCCTAGCACGGAAGATTCTTCGCCAAGGATTTTATTGGCCAACCATGAAAAAGGAGGCGACGGAATTCATCCAAAGGTGCAAAAGTTGCCAGCTTCACGCAAGTACACCTCATAAGCCACCAGTTGTGATCACCATGCTTCAAAGCCCTTGGTCGTTCACACAATTCGGAATTGATCTCTTAGGACCTCTCCCCGCAACATCTGGGCAAAGAAAATTCATCATCATGGTAATCGACTACTTCACCAAGTGGGTAGAAGTTGAACCCCTTGCCAAAATAATTGAAAAAAATACCAAGAGGTTCGTCTGGAAAAATATTTTCTGCCGCTTCGGCTTCCCGACAGTCATAGTTGCAAATAATGGTACCCAATTCACTGGAAAGTCCTTTACCAAGATGTGTGAAGACTTAAAGATCAATCTCCATCACACAGTTATGACACACCCATAGACAAACGAACAGATAGAAGTAACGAACCACACCATTCTCAAAGGGCTAAAAACCCGCATGCGGGCGGGAGACATGGGAGCATTGGGTAAACGCACTCCCAAATGTACTGTGGGCATAACACATTACGGAAAGAATCTCAACCAGAGAAAATCTATGCAATCTGTGTTACGGAATAGAGGTCGTGATCTCCGTCGACATCGACGTTCCATGCGCTCGCTTCCAGACATTCGATCCAAAAGGAAATGACGAACTACTCCGAGAAAACCTCGATTTGATCTCCGAACTACGGGAAATGATGGCTAAACACGTGTCATCATATCAAAGGCGTGTAGCCCGCCTATATGATAAAAGGGTAAAGCCGAGACCAGCAAACATTGGAGATCTTGTTCTACGAAGTGTGGAGGCAACAGGCAAGGGCCCCCAAAAAGACAAACTCTCACCAGCATGAGAATGACCGTTTGTCGTCACAACAATTGTCAAGCCCGAAACATTTAAGCTTAGAACCGCAGAGGGGAAAACACTCCCGCACACTTGGAATGAGCAGAACTTGCGCCGGTTTTATCAATAATCCCCTTTACTCGCACTTGTACTTATATCAAATCATCAACTACTATAAAAAGTCGCAAATACTTGCGCACAAACTGTTGTATGCTTGATTTCAATATGTTTTATCTACTCATAACTCTATTAACTCAGGAACATCTTGGGGAACAATCGTCTTCAGTCATGAGCAGCTCGCAGCGCAGTGACCTCCTCATTGCTGCAGCTCGAAGGTCTGCCCTTTGCTCCCGCAATAGGTCACCGCACCGGCAGGGCCTGCCCCCCTCGCGCTCACAAATGGTTCGAAGCGTCTTCCCTTCACCGCCTCTCCGGGGCCACACCCCTGTGACCTTATTGTCGCAGCTCGAAGGTCTGCCCTTTGCTCCCGCAGTAGGTCACCACGTCGCTAGGGCCTTCCCCCCCCTCTCACGCTCGCAAACGGTTTGAAGAGTCTGCCCTTCGCCGTCTCTCCGGGGCCACGCCCCCGGTGACCTCATTGCCTTAACACGAAGTTCTGACATTTTCTCTCGCAGTAGGTCACTGCGTCGCCAGGGCCTGTCCCCCATCGCCCTCATAAATGGTTAGAAGTGTCTGCCCTTCACCGCCTCTCCGGGGCCACCCCCCCCCCCCCCTCGCGACCTCATTGTCGTAGTTCAAAAGTCTGCCCTTCGCTCCCGCAGTAGGTCACCGCGTCGCTGGGGGCTGCCCTCATCGCGCTCACAAACGGTTCGAAGAGTCTACCCTTCACTGCCACTCTGGGGTCACGCCCTCGTGACTTCATTGTCGCAGCTCGAAGGTCTGTCCTTCGCTTTCACAGTATGTCACCGCGTCGCCAGGGCCTACCCTCCTCGCACTCGCAAACGATTCGAAGTGTCTGCCCTTCACCGCATCTTCAGGGCCACACCCATGTGACCTTATTTCCACAGCTCAAAGGTCTGCCCTTTGCTCCCACAGTAGGTCACAACGTCGCCAGGGCTTGCCCCCCTCGCACTCGCAAACGGTTCGAAGCATCTGCCCTTCACCGCCTCTCTGGGTCCACGCCCCTGTGACCTAATTGTTGCAGCTCGAAGGTCTGCCCTTCGCTCCCGCAGTAGGTCACCATGTCTCCCGGGCCTGCTCCCCTCGCGCTCGCCTGCGGTTTGAAGTGTCTGCCCTTCACCGTCTCTCCGGGGCCACGCCCCCGTGACTTCCTTTTACAAAAAATCAAAGGTTCGAGGATCCGCGCCCCTCACCATCTCAGTCAAAGTCAACCTGCATCGCGGAGACCTCAATCTCACATCACTTTTGCGCAAAGCATACATAAAAGGTTGCGGCAACATCGGGATAGCAATCTCCACAACAATGGCATCCATAGGCAAAAAATCAAAGTCATACAAGAGACAGTGTAATCAGCCCACTAACATAAAACCATTACACAAGCAACGACGTCTACAAGCAGCTAAACAATCGGCAGAAGGCGCTCTAACATTCTACAAATACAAATATAAAGGTATCAACTCAAATACAAGAACACAATCAAAGAGGAAAAGACTACAAGATACAAAGGAGAGTAACTCCTCGACATCAGAAGCAAAGTGCTTGTCTTCCGAAAGATCTCCAACGCCCAATCCCGACACGTCGCAACCTCGCGTCCGCACAACCAAGCAGAGAGTCTTCGCCATCCCACGCATAAAGGCTACCTCGTGCTCGCCTTCAAGCCGGGGCTCTACCTCCTTGCTCCAGATCTCCTAACGAATCTCCTCCAAAACCAGAGAACAGTCCTGCATATAATCAATGGAGTCTTTGTACTCAGCGACTCCAGCAGACTTCAGCTCAGTAGTCCGCTCCAGTGAAGAAAGGCGCTCCACCTTGGCCTTTTAAAGACACTAGCCCCTCTTCTTGACGAACCATCGTGGCCTGCGAATCTTAGAACAGACGAACATCCCTCTCTACAAGATCCTTCCCCGTCCGGACCTCAGCTCGAGATTGCTCTAGATCCTCCTGCAACCCGCCTCAATCTGTCGAAAGCGAGATACATCGCGATCCCGCCGCCCCCTTCAAGTTCAAAAAGAAGCTCCTAACTCCATGAATCTGCTCCTGAAGCACGAAGTAACTATCTTTCAGGCCCACGTAGAAGTCATTTCATGTGAGAGCGATGCTGGTCTAGACCCCAATCTACAAAAAGAAGGAAAAAAGTAAGGTTCTTTGCAAAATAAACAACTGATAAAGAAAAAGTTACAATCCGTACCGCAACATTCATAGCCTCAATAGAAGATGAAACTCAACTCGCCTTAACCAGCAGCGGCGTAGAAGCCCCCTTGAAAGCCTAGGGGGCAACATGATCCTATGGGACAATGGAGCCAAGTACTTCCACATCAAGATCGATGAGAACATCGTCAACCCTTGAGCTACATGGAGCCACCTCGTCAGTACGCCTCTCCGGCCGATAAGAAGGGCGAGGTGCCGAATCCGAACTGTCATTTCTAAAAACTAGCTTCCTTTTCCTGCCTCGATCCAACGGAATTGCTGCATGGCGCTCAACGTCAGTGGAAAGATCATACAATAAGAGATGCTTCTCCTCAATGAACAAGGAGATGGCAAATAGAGAATCCGCTAACGCGTGAGGTTCAACAAATCCCAGCATTGGGGTAAACTCTCGCTCATGGCGCTTCAAGCGACGGAAGTGGTCGGGAAGTGAATTCCAAAGCTCCGGCAAGCCCCAGGAATTCCTAACACTGCCGAACAAGGTGTTCCCATGATGACGGTCCGCCCGGTTCTAGAACTCGAGCCAATGCTTATTGCTGTAAACTTCGATCAGCCCGCCTCCATCGGAGCGCACATCGCACCATTGCCTGAAAAGATCCAATGAGTAAACTGGGATACTGGCAAGCTGCAATGCTTCAAGATTTCAATCACCTCCTCACAGGGGGCATGCGAAACCCAGATCTCAACGATAACTCACACAACGTCATCCATCCTCGTGGAGGATTCTGTGCACGTTCCTCAATCTGCGGGATCCTTATCTTCAATTTGGCAGGTAAACTGTATCGCTTCCTCCATATACCAACCTGCTCAACAGTAAGAGAAGAGAGCAATCGCATTGGCCTACTTTGCGAAAAACACCTCGTAGCCTGTAAAAAAGAAACGAATAAATATTTGCAAAATCTAAAATACAAGCATATATGTGCACATCCACGCACGAGTGCGAGCCACCGCATGCAAACGTCTGTCCCACACACATATAGCACGTGAATAAGCGCACTCCCCGCACAAGCACAACGCACACGCCACCACGCACAAACAGTGCAACAGAGCACTCTCGCTCGCTCTCACACACGTGTGCGAGCACTCCCCGTGCGCGCCCTCATGGGTGTTGCATGCGCGTCCACTAGCGTGCGATCACTCCCTGCGTGCCCCTCGCTGGCGCTGCACACACGCACCCGCACACGCGCGTAGCTCGCTGGCTCTTCCCGCGCACGCTATGCGCGTGGGTACTGTGCTCGCGCATCCTGGCGCGCGCGCCCCTCTTTTGCGCGCTCCCCCCTTTTGTAAGAACGCAGCGCGCGGGTACGCCTTCCTCGTATAAGGGCGCTGCACACATGCACCCCCATACGCGCGTAGCTCGTAGGCTCTCCCCGCGCATGCTATGTGTATGGGTACGCCTTCCTCTTTTGCGTGCTCCCCCTTTTGCAAGAACGCAGCGCGCGGGTACGCCTTCCTCGCACCACTCCGTTATACGTACCTCTTTTTGATTTTCTTCGCACACCTTGCACCACCCGGCTTTGCCATGGTTACCACAGTTTCTTCTCGTAAAAAGTCCTCATACTTCACTCACGCCGGCTTCTGAATTCGGGGACTTTGGGGGGCAAATGATGGGGTCACCCTCATTATATAGGAATTCCGAGCTGCGAATAGCTGGAATTCCATGACCCCACTACCTTAGTAAGAGTTTGGGAAAGAATGACCATGTGCGAGATCAACGCACGCGATCCACGATCCAATCGCCGTCATAACTGCCCGAGGCACGCAAACCTATCGCCGCCGGCGCAAAACTGTAAGCCCTAGTGGACGACCACCCGGGCGGCCGCCCTTGGCCGCGTGCTCACGGAGCATGGTCGGCCGCCTGTAAGACCCCATTTTTTTTCTTTCAAAAACCCGGGTCTTATGCCCAGAACCGCCGCTTTGCGGTGACACCCTCGCTCGGGAAGGTCGCCACTACAAAACGCCGATCATGCAGCCATATCGATCGCAATAGAAGAAAAGTATACAATTAGTTAACTAAAAATCAAGTCCACATCACATGAATATAAAATCATCAAAAGAGATGTCCACATAAGATAATTGAATAAAAGGTACGGTAATAATAAAGGGCTCATGCCCTGTACATCCATTCCCTCACTACAATTTCACTCGCGGAAGCATAAACTACTAAAGCTAAAAGACACTCACGGATCCTATCACCGGTGCTCCCGTGTTAGACTGTCCCGCCTCCATCTGTACCGGCCTCTGGTGCTGCATCATCTCCTCGGTCCCCTACAATGATAAAGTCCACCGACCGTTAGTCAAAAGACTAAGCCAATCCCTCACCCCTCCCCTGGTGACTCCTAGGCATCGTACGGGAAAGATGAAGCGGAGGACATCAAGGGGTATAATCAAAAGCAGGTGACAATGAATCTAACTACGGAAGGGTCTATTGGTAAGCAATATATACAACACAAACCTATAATTTAGGAAGTAAGCAGTAGTAATAGGAAAATCAGTAGTAAAGAAAAGAAACCTTAATTTAGAGGTATGCCCACACAAACCTATAGACCAAGGGGTCATTTAGCATGACCTATCGTATAAAAAGTCTCATAACCAATTTATACGATAGTGGTAGGGGTTGAAATGAAATGCTTATGCTATGTCATGCAGGGTATGAAGTTTAATGTTATGTTCATACAAGTGCAACTCACACACTACGACTCTATGCACATAGACCTTTTTTTGGAGCTAGCAAAACTCTCAGGATACTTTCGTAGTGGAAAACGGAAGCGGTGGGTTGGGCCTCGCCCACCTCTAGGTTGGTATATGCACTACTTAACCTAGACCCATCGTACGCTTCAACGCTAAGAACACAACAGCGGAGCTCCTGCGTACTCTTACTGGTGAGTCCACCAGACTTTTCTTTGGTAAAGTGTTAACCACACTTACCGAGCCAAAGTATCGACGTCGGTGCGACAACCGCCGACACTAATGACCCACCACCTTATGCACATACAATATTTCCTATTATATCTCGAGCCACAAGCTCCCCGGGATAACCTGCCTGTCATCATAACCTTCCGGGCCAACGGCTCGCCGGACTAACTCGTCCATACCAACATACACTACTGAGCCACAAGCTCGCCGGACTAGCTAGTCCACTGCTACATCCACCGAGCCCACCGCTCGTAAAACCAAACAAAACTAACCTCCCGTAACCACGGGGTATGGGTGTGTGCATTATTAAGTTAATCTTGCACCGCCATTTATTCCTACATTTTAGGGTTAACCATGGACTCCCCGAGGATTATCATGTGAGGGGCTCACTACGGTACTAGGAGCTACAATGGGATGACACCCCAAAGCTCCCTTTCCAAGACACTTAATATTATTAGTGACTACCCACAAGTATACCCTCCTTATCATTACACTTGGATTACCCTACGTATTTTATGACCTTCTAAAGGGAAAGACGATCTTTCGTCGGTCCCGGACACAACTTTACCCCTTAGCTCATCGGGTACACCCAACATATAGACCCCTAATGGTGATCCCACATCTTCTCTATTAGACTAGGTACACCATCTACCTTCCATTCCCACATAGTGATCCATAAGTTACTCAAGTTTTACAGTTTTACTATACGCAGACCAAGTGAGTTATGAGTTACATAAGGGGTGGTACCCTAAATATTCATCCAACCGACTCAAGATTATTACCGGGTGTCTATCATGATATTCTAGGTCTAAATCCATAGGATCATATATTTTCTTATTTAATTGGCATTTATTATAATTTTTCTCAATATTGACCCGATATGAAATTGAACATGTAGTATAAAATCCTCTTATGATATGACCTCCACAAAATTATGGAAAATCTATGAAGTCAAAATAACAGCAACTACATAGCATCAAAATTTTTCAGAAAGAGGTTGAACTCTAATTATGATATTGGACAATTACCCCAAATTAGAATTTAAAGAAGGAACCACCAAGAATATTTGTCTAATAAATATGAGAAAATTACCTGACCTTAATATTAATCAGAGAAGTCTACTGGCCAAATTTTAGAGTTTATCAAGACTAATTAGTCATATAAATAAATATTCCAAGTAAACCCATACTAGGGAAAATTATGAAGGAACCTACTGATAAATAATTCCAAAATTTTTACAAAAATTCAGAGAGCTTTCTATAGTCTTAAAATGTTCGACCACCAAGTTTCAAAATTTTCCAGAGGGTATTTGGCCCTTAATTATTTATTACATTCTTAAGACCAAATAGATGACTTGTGAATGAAGTGCTAAATAAATTAATTCAATAATTACTTAAAAATTACCAGAGATCTATTACATGGTTATGAGGGTAACACCAATCTTTCATTACCATCCAAGTTGATTTGAGCATGTAAATTTCTCTTATAAGGAGATTCCCAAAAATAGTTATAACCCAAATTAGAGGAAATAATAGGTCCTAAAATTCTCTTAAAATTTCCTAGGGAATATTTACACCCCACGAACCTGTCTACCAAGTTTCATGACCATCCAATGAGATATGCCCTTATGTCCTTCACAAGGCTTAAAGTGCAACCCTAAGGTTAAAACTAGGGTCCTAGGGCATATCCACCCCACATCTCCCCAAATTACTCAAGGGGGTGTATTAAGTGGTCCTAAACCAGTGGCCAAAGTTTCACACCACTTGGATGAGATTTGACCACCTAATTCCATCATGTGCACTTTTAACCTAGTTTGACCAAACTTGAGTTAGCAAATTACCCAACTAAATCCCCAAAAGCCCACCACCGACCATGGCAACCCACCGGAATTCGTGACAACAGGAAGCACGTCCGCACGTCCAGCCAACTGGCCGCCCGTGGCCGCGTGCCTACGGGGAACGTTCGCTCGACTGGCCTCGACCACTCGCGCGTGGTCGGCCACCCGTCCAGCCTTGGTCGCGTGCCCACCGCACGCGGCCATGGGCCGCACGACCGGCCATGGCCGCGCGCCAGCGGCGCTCAACTGTGAGGCTGCCCGACCATGGCCGCGTGCCAATGGTGCGCGCAATGCTGTGCGTCGGCGGCGCGCAATGCTGCGCGTCGGTGGCGCGCACCTGCGAGGCCGCCTGGCCGGCCATGGCCGCGCGCCGACGACGCATGGCCGTGCGGCCGCCCGACCCCGCGGTCGGCCCCCGACCGGCCACCCTGGGCCGCGCATCCATGGCGCGCTGTCGAGGCCGTGCGGCCCGCCGGCCATGGTCGCGCGACCGTGTGGCCGTTTGGCCGCAAAGCCCTCGCGGCCACCCACCCTTCCGGCCATCCCCCTCGCTAGTAGGTTTCCGCCGCCGATCAGCCTCCTCGCCGCCGACCGTTTCCCCCGTTACCGATCGGACTCTCGTCCGTCGTCGTCTGATTATTCTGCGAAATCTCCTCCCTCCGATTAGCAGATAATCTCCTGTGTAACTGCCAGTATAACCACCCATCATAGGTGGGTGCGATTATCCGAAAATACATCGGGATGCGTATAGAAAAATACGTGAATAATACGCATCATAAACCATATAACTACATGCGAATACCTGCAACAAATATGATGGTTACGACCTGCGAATAGCCGTATAACTACCGTAACCACCTCTGAGAACTATAAATAGAACCTCAGACTCTCCTTCATTCTCATCTTTCTCTCCTCCCTCCTTTCCTTCTAAGTGCAAGAGAGAGCTCCCTTGAAGATCTTCATCATTTTCAAAGACGTGCTTGAAGAATCCTCAAACACTTCGAAGATGGTTCAGAGATCTTCATCCTCCTCCAAGCTTCGTTCCGAGCACGAAATGTCTAACTATCGTCACCTCCAAGGCAATGATAAGCTTCACGCTTCATACACTGCCATCAAACCCCGAAGTGATCCAAGATTCCAGAACACACCCCTTGACTTCCCAAGTGCAAGTGGAAGGTCGTACGGGCCCCAGAGCGCGGTGCTCCCCACCGCGGCTAAGAAGAAGACAACTTCGAGAGCGGTGACCTGTCACCCTCAGAACGCTTCCCTCTCTCCCTCTCCCACAGATTGTAACGAGAAGCAGCCTGTCGCTCTCGATTTCTCACCGAAGCTCTGTAAAGAAGCAACTGATAGTGAAGTTAGGTAGGCACCGAACCGACCACGTGGGTTTTACCTCTTTTTGGGGTTTTCCACGGTAAAAAAAAAAATTCTTGTCATCCGTCTCAATTTTCTCTGACCGATTGCGCGCTCGTTCGCTCCCGGGCTAAGACGATCATTCTAAATCGATTTTAAAGGCCTCGAGCAGACCGCAACACAAATAAATATCATAAAATCACTAAAGGCCTAGTTAACATATAATACAACTTATTTATAACACGAGATCAACATAAAATACATAAACAATATCACTCGGATATTCAGAGTTTTACTTGAGAAAAAAATCTTGACAAAATTTGTATTAAAGAAATATGTTGCATTAAAAACATCACATCTTAGAATTAAAGACCTTAAACAGTATGTTAGAGACATCAAATCATGCATTAATGACGTGTCTCCCAACAACAAAATTAAAATAAATTTCTAGTTACAACTATACTCTGCAGTTTTAAATATTTGTATTTTTTTTAAAAAAAATAATGAGTTTGAAATGAGTATAACTATACTCGGCACAATTGCCGTTTGAAATGAGTTAAATAAAATAAAAAACGGTTATTCGCGCATAATATAATTTAAAATTCTCATTTTAAATTAATTTATAAAGAAACGAGTGACTGTGCACGAAAAGCCCCCAGTGCCCTACGTGACAGTACTCTTTTCGTCCGGCACGCACTCAGTTATATTTTTTTTTCATTTCTTTTTATAAATTTTAAAAAATAAAATATTATGTATTTTATTTTTAAAATATTTAGATTTTATAAAATATTATATTTTTTTTTCATTTCTCTCTCTATTTCTCTCTTCAATTCCGCCACCCTCTTTCTCCTCCCTCTCTCTCTTAATTGGGAGCCTCACTCCCTCTCTCTTCCTCTCTCCTTATTTATTTCTCTCTCTTTCTCTCTCCAATTCAAAGATGCCGTCCACTTTCTCCTCCCTCTCTCTCTTAATTGTGAGCCTCATTCGCTCTCTTTCTCTTTCTCTCTTCTTATCGAACGGTTGATATTAATTGGCTGGACATTACACCGATAAGAAAATTTCTTTATATATTAGTATAGATATCATATATATTTAAAATCCCCATTTTATATATTCTACTATATATAAAGAAATATCAAACCCATGAATTTTAAGGTTATTGAAATGATTACGGCCATCGAATCTGATATGATATTTCATCAGCTGTCGGATCAAATCACTCTCTCTCTCTACTTATTTCTTAGGTTTCCTAAACCTACTAGAGGACTACCTAAAACTATGAAGGTGTGTGATACCATACAACATGAAATTATGATTTTACCCCTAAATTTATTATAAAAGGAGGGTCATATGACCTATTTTTTAATCTTACAAAAATTGTAAATGGTAAGAATTGAACCCGGGTTTCCACTATGTCAAGCAAAGATGACAACCATCACACCATATGATTTTTGTTGAACAACAATGAATTAAATTTTATATATACGCATATAAATATAAACCGCCCCTGCCGAATATCGCCGCCCGCACGGGATCTCGTGCCCTATCACTTGTACATATATACACATATATATATATAGTTTAAAAGTGAAGATGGGCCCGCTAGCTAAGTTTGCCTTGTTCTCTTCTAAGCTGTCGGTGTCCTTTAATGCTTGTCTATTTGTGTAATGAATGAGTTGTCCCCGTCACCTTCATGCTTTGGTTAAAACATTCATAGACTATTCCAAGTGTTTGTCTTGTCTGTATATTCGCACACCCACAAACAACTCTGCACAAAGTAATCTGGCGCGATGGTATCGTTAATTTCTTGCGCTTCCTATGGAGACACCGCGAGCATAAGACAATAGTATTATTTCACTCCATATTCTCATTGTCTCTCTTGTTGCCAATAGAGAACTCTCTCTCTCTCTCTCTCTCTCTCTCTCTCTCTCTCTCTCTCTCTCTACACGCACTCTCTCTACACACTCACACACGCGCACACGAGTGACAGATGCGGGGTACAATAGTGTGTTTGTCATATGTTATTCAGGCAATATATTTAGAGCATTGTTACGAGCACACTTATTTCGGATATGAGCACACCACGAAATTTCATTTGCAACCCATTTTTTAAGGGCACACCCAATTGAATATTTTTACAAAAAATTATTTTCATGAGCATAAAACATGAAATTTAATACACAAATTTAGAATATTGATAAAAACATTAGCCAAAAATATAAACAGAACATAAACCCAACCAAAACATACAACAGCCGAAACATAAAACAACCAAAAATATAAAACCAAAAATGCAAATCATAAACCCAAAGATGGCCCGATATATCGTAGGTCATCTTTTTATATGAACCAAAAATTCCCAAAGTGTGGATAGACCCACAAATCTAGGGTTTCTGGAAATCAGATAGGCCCACAAATCTGGACTGGGAGGAAGGCAGCACCAGTGATATGGACATTGGGTGTCGGGCCTGGAAGAAGAAACTTGCAGGCGTGGTGAGTATGGGCAGTCGGCGTCGGGCTTGGAGGTAGACGACATTAGGCAACGAAACTGAGGCCGGCGGCGGCGGAATGGGAGGAAGGCAACACCGACGATCTGGACATTCGGCGCCGGGCCTTGAGGAAGAAACCAGCGGGCGTGGTGAATAGGGGCAGTCGGCGTCGGGCTTGGAGGCAGACGACACCGGGCTGGAAGTGAGGCCGGCGGCGTCGAAATGTGAGGATCGAGGCAACACCGGCGAGGGAGGGAGGAGAAAATGGGTTTCACGGGAATTGAGTTTCACGGACAGGGCAGGGAGGCGGAAATGGGAGGGGGCCTGTGCACGTAAGAGGTAAATAGGAAAGTAAAAATAATCATGTATTATTTCCTTTTGGGTGTGCGCATATCGGAAACACGTGTGCCCCTAACAATGCTCCATTTTTATCCGTCAAACGAAAAAACTTCATAAAGAATAAATGGAATTGTTATTCGCAGATCATAAATGTCTATCCGCAGATCAACTTTTTTTAGTTTACAAATTGTTATCCGCATACCAATTTAAGACTCGAGCATTCGATATCTTTCTTTTCCTGAGCAGGGCCCAAAACGAAGGAACATCTCTGACGACCTTCTGAGCACTTCAATGTGTGCACGTGTCGTGATTTGATTATAAAATAAATGCGCGGATAGAGATCGAGTTGAGGAAGAAAGACGATTTCTTCACCGTTAATGCGATTTCGGTTTGTTTGGGAAGATTTAGATATCTAGTGTTTGTTTGGGAAGATTTAGATAGCTAGGGTTTGTTTGGGAGGATTTAGATAGCTAGAGTTTGTTTGGGAAGATTTAGATAGCTAGGGTTTGTTTGGGAAGATTTAGATAACTAGCGTGACTCTCTCACAAACAAACCGAAATCGCACGAAGGGTGAAAGAATAGTCTTTCTTCAATCAATGACCCATTGATTATATATATATTTTATAAAATAAAATAATAGATTGAAATGAATTAAATTATAAGATTTATAAAAATAAAAATAAAATTGGAAGATAAATCATTTAATAAAGATTATTTATTCCGTCTATACATATGCTAGCAATAGAATGATGATGGTGGGCCGGGCCGGCAAGCCCGGCATATTTGGTTTTGGTATCCCGAGGAAGAACTGCCTCGAAGAGATCAAAAGAGAGAGCTATCGACCTCTGCCTGAATATAGCATTGCCAGAATCTGTCGGGCACCGCCGTACCGGCACCGCCGGTCTCCACTGCTCCGCGACGTCCGATTCACCGGCTCACCATCGGGCCGCTCGCAATTTTTTTTTACTATTTATTCCAATTAGAAAAAATGATTATATATTTTAGGCAAAATATTTAAACTAGTCTCTTATCTCTACGCAAAATTTTAAATTAATTCTTTTAATTTTATTTATAATCATTTCAGTCTCTAATCTTTAGCTCCTTTAATATTATTTTTATTTTTGAACAAATCAGTACCCAATCTTTCGTGATTTTTCATTTCAGTTCTAAACTAAACGGCAAGAGAGTTATACCATTAAAGTTAACGAATATTATTTGAGGAATAGATTATTAAAATTGTAAAAGCTGAACTTTTGTCAAAAACCGAAACTTGAGAAGAACACTCGGAACTTAACGGAGACAGGAAAAAAGCTTAAAGCCTCCCTACAGCGATATGGAAAATGCTTAAAACACTCAAAATCCTAAATCGCTGATAAAACGTTGAAATAAGCATATAAAAAAGGCTCCTTACAGTGACTCCCCAGTGGAAAAGCCTCCCCGGTGGTAGAACCGCCTCGAATCGTGAAGTAGTCTACGTGGAGTCGTCGCCGGAGCAGTTGCCGTGGAGTCATCGCCGGAGTAGTCACCGTGGAGTCATCGGCGTCGAGCAGTCGTGTGGGAGAAGTGTGAAATCGACTCTCGTTTTCTGGTTGAACCGAAAAAGCGAAGACCCTTTTCCCCCAATATTTCTTTTAACTTTAATGATTTAGTTTATGACTGAAATGAAAAGGTATGAAAAGTTGGGGACTGATTTGTTCAAAATAAAAGATTGGGGATTGAAATATTAAAGCGACTAAAGATTGAGGACTGAAATGTGTATTTTGCCGATTCAAATTCGTCTCTTAATTTATTTTTATTTATGTTTCACATCAGTACCTATTTATGTTCCGTTAGAATAATAATAATGGTTACCTGATTTTCGTTTTTTTTTTCATCCAAAAAATGATATAAATTCAAAAATAGAGATTGAATTGAGAATGTATTGATGAAAAATTGCAAGGGTCACCCAAAACTGAATTCATATAAAATAGGAATTGAATTACTGGAAAATTGCAGATTTAATATGAGCACAAAATAAAAATTTCAACTTTAATCTAAGTAAAAACCACCGAACTATTATGTTTTATCATGCAATCAAAATAATAACTTAAATCTATTTGTATAACCCGTATTTCGTTAAGATTAGAAATACATAAGGAAGAGCCCTCAAAAGCCCAGCTCAACGGGCCACCTGAGTTCACCTCATCAGCACAGCTCGGCTGAATTCAGCTCGCTCGGCAGAATGTAGCTCGGCAGAATTCCCCTCGTGAGCCTAACATTGCATAATTCACCCCGTCAACCTTCAACTCGACAAAATTTACCTCGTCGGGGACCCTGCCCTTGCCTATAAATGTGACCACATTGTAACAAGTGGGTCAGTTCACATTCTGCGAAGAGTCGCCCATTTGAAGATTTGGCGGCCTCGCCTGCATTCCCCCGAACTCACATAACATTTGGTTCGTGAGGAGTTCTTATACATTCCAGGTTATGCAGCGCGACCTCCACAATGTAACATGACCACCTCATCTAGTAATAAAATAGTCGTGACCTCTCTCCATTTCACTTCACGCCTATATCCGCTAATTAATTCGGGGGGCAAGTAACCTCTGACCATCATTTTGGTCCAAACTTTTGTGAACCAATTTTTTCTGTTTCTAAGACTATCTAAATGTTGACATAAATATACTAAGACAACGCTTCATATATAATTCACAACAATCCAATCAGTGATATGTATACCTATTATTCTATCTCTGCAATACAAGCAAAATTCCTATCAAAATACATGATCTTCTGGCTTCATTATGGTGTATATCCATCAATGTCACTATTTCGACTTCTTCTTCATTTTGTACAATTCCCATTGAGAGAATCCTATGGAATTCAAATCATATAGAAATTATTTGAGCGGGAATGCGCACACTTACACTTTCAACGCGTCGAATATGTAGGGCTTCTGTCGACGCAGGAGAGGACATTTATTGCTACGGTGAGAGTTTTCTTCTACGATAGTGAGAGTCTCGGATTATTATATATAGAATTTATTATTTTGTTATTTCCATCTAATTGAACATTTTAATTACCTCTTTTATTATTAGGAATTTAGGCGTTTAATTTGGGTCGGTTTCAAAACCAATAATCAATCTATATATGATTCTTTCTAGCTTTTAGGACTCGAAGCAGATCCTTTCGTTCGGTTCTATTTGGGCAAAATGAGAATATTTGCAGTCCCGCTGCATATTCATGAATCGATATTCGCAGTCCTAAAAAACTTGAAATAAAACATAAACTTCTCTTTTCTCACCTCGTAGCCCGCCATGTTTGCTCGCCTCCCTTTTGTGCGTATGACCATCCGACGCCCGATCTCCAGCCCTGCTTACCGCCGCCGGCCTCCCTTAGGTGTTGTAGAAGACGCCAGAGAAGACACCAGTCCCCTCTCCCGCATCTGAAATTACGCAAGAGTGTCGCTTGCGACACTGAATGTAGCGCGACATTCTAAGACCCAAGGGGGCATTGACTAAGTCAGAGCCCCCATTGGGCACTGACTAAGTCAGTGCCCAAATTGGGTGTAAGACCCCTCAGAATTAGCGGTCCGATCGGAGGATCTTACCATACCCCACCGCCAACGTGCAACGCGGAAGTGACTATGTGAGAGTGGAAGCACAACTATCTCCAATTCTTCTCGTTGGTCACCCCGATGCCACACGTCAACAATGATGCTAAGCGAATATGTTTACACATTATCCGAGCTTGGTACCGTTACATAACGGAATGCACAATCAACGGGTTGTGCCTTATAACAAATTAGCAGAAGACAAAAGTATATTAGCGGAAGAATAATTATCACAGAAACACAATATTCAAGACTTGCATAGGTACCAACAATATATAAGCCGCATTATATCATATCAGTCATGAGTCATGACTCTATCAACAATGTTTACCATGATATAAATATATATATAGAGCAATGTTAAATGCAGGGCCGCGAATATATGTAGGCCAAAAAATTATTCATGGAGGCCAAATTTCATATTTACATACTATATTCAAAAAGTAAAATAATATTTTCCTAAATAAATCAAAGCAAAATAGCATTCATAAAATAAGTATGTAAAATATCATGCGTGCGAGGAGAGAAAGATCACCGCCATCGCCGACGTCGCCGCCATCGCCGACGTCGCCGCCATTGCCGCCATCGGCGACGTCGCCGCCATCGCCGACGACGCCGACGACGCCGACATCGCCGACGAAGTCGCGATCGTCGCCATCGCCGTCATCGCCGACGACACCGCCAACGTCGCGATCGTCGCCATTGCCGCCATCGCCGCCATCGCCGACGACGTCGCGGACGCCGCCATCGCCGACGACGTCGCGATGGTCGTCATCGCCGCCATCGCCTCCAACGCCGCCATCGCCACTATCGCCGACAACGCCTCCATCGCCTCCATCGCCGACATCGCCGCCATCGCCGACGAAGTCGCGATGGCGTAGCAAATACCCATGAATAGCTTTAGGCTAGTTGTAATTTAAAAACACATCGGACTCGGACAAACGAGTAAACTCCTTGGGGACACGGCTGCATGGAAAGAAAAAACACATAAGATTAAACTACTCTAATCATTTTTCCTGAAAATTTAAAAGGAAAAATGATATATATTTTTAAAAACTGTGGCCTGCATATAGCTAAAAATGGTCTGCATTTAACATTGCTCTTTTTATAAAATTGTGGCTTGCATATAGTCAAAACTGGCCTGCGTCTAACATCGCTCTATATATATTAGAAAGACGGGGCATAACCAATTTATATCTGAGGTTGCCTGCTCAGCGGCATCCACCTCTCCTTGTACACCATCATTCATCCGCACCTGTCATATGTGCTCGTAATGAAATATTAAGACAGTGAATAGAATCTTGTTGCGGGTCGCTTAGGGCTCTTGGTAGACCAGTCGAATTAAACCACCTTAGCTCGGGAGCGAACCAAGCGCGCAAACAGTTAATTTAAGATTCGTTGAGTACACTGAGACTTTTTAGCGTGGAAAACCCGGAAAGGGTAAAAAACCACGTGGCCGGAGCTGTGCCGACCAAACTTCCACTATCTTCTGGGGGGTTACAATTAGAGATTTAGAAGTCGAGCGCGACAGGCCGCTGCTCGTTACAATATCAGAGAGAGAAAGAGAGAGAGAGAGAGAGAGCGTTCCGAGGGCGACAGACCACCTCTCGAAAAAAACTAAGTCTTTTCCTTCTGAGAACGGTAGAGAACGAAAGTGAGACAGCCTTGTCCGCTTTCGTGGAGACGAAAGTGAGACAGCGTTGTCCGCTTTCGTGGAGACGAAAGTGAGAAAGCCTTGTCCGCTTTCGTGGAGACGAAAGTGAGAGAGCCTTGTCCGCTTTCGTGGAGGCGAAAGTGAGAAAGCCTTGTCCGCTTTCGTGAAGACGGAAAACTTCAAGTCCGCGAGGGAGATCTTCAAGCGCCGAAGGAGAAATCCGTGGAAATCTTCAAGGAGCTCTCTCTGGGCATTCAGGCCGGATCCCCCCAAATGAAGCCTAAGGGGTCCTTTAATAGTTTTGGCCGGGGGTAGCCCGGTAATTTTGCCACTGTAACCACCATAACCACCTGAGAGGACGAATCATATTTTCTGGCTCAGAGCCCACGGATCACCATTTTTCGTAAATGACCATGCTGCCCTTCGAGGAAAAGCGACAAGCTGTTCCTGAAAAGTGAGAAACTGAAAAGACAAAAAGTGAGCGAGCCGAGTCGGAAAAGTGAGCGAGTCGGAAATGTGAGCGTGCTAGAAAGACAAAAAGTGAGCGAGCCGAGTCGGAAAAGTGAGCGTGCTCTTAGCGCGCTCAGAAGTGTTCTGAGCGCACAACGAACATTGAAACGCTTTGGTCACGTTGCGAGGCGTTCTGAGCGAACGGTGGATCGGAGAGTCGCGCCCCCTAAGGAGAAAGCGAACTCCGACCACACCCGGCGAGGGGATGCGGTTTCGTCCGCATCCGCCGCGGAAGGAGACTCGGCCGCATCCCCGTGCGGTTTGGTCGCACCCCCCATGGGGGGTGCGGTTTGGCCGCACCCCCCATGGGGGGGGGGGGGGGGGGGCGGTTGGGCCACACCCCCCCATGGGGGGTGCGGCTTGGCCGACCTGGCCGCACCCCACTTGGTGGGGTGCGGACGTACCTCGGTAGCGGGGCGCGGCTCCGTGCACTCCCGACGCCGTTTACGGTGTGGCATGTTTGCGCGACGGACCCTCCACTTCCGCGATCATGGGTTTGACTGCTGGCCCCACCTCTCTTTAGCGGGATTTTCTCTATACGCACCCCAAAGCCTTTATGGATATGTAACATAAGCCCCCCAAACCTTCGGAGTCCGAATCTCTGTGCGAGGAGTTCAGAGGTTTTGATTTTTCCGTGGCGGCTTTATCCACTGCTCTATTCACGGCGCCTTGGGTAGGAATTGCTGTCGAAGGGTGATTGTGTGGTTGACTTTGTTTCTTTGTTCTGGTTAGGCGTTTCTCGCTCTGCGCTGAGTTGTGATAGCCCCCTGATGGTCCTACCGCCCTGGTTGCTGATGAAGTGTTGATTGAGGGAAGACGCTTTAAGTTGGTCGGTGAAGGGCGTTGGTTCCCTGAGATTGTTGCTGGCTTGCTGCCTAGCATTGATATCCGAATAGGTTGGGTGCTTTCTGCAAAATAACAGATGAACTTGCGCGGTTCTGATCCCACGACTTTCATAGAAAATTAGCTTGCGCAAGTCTGTGCTTGCGGCCTTTTTGCACGAGTCTGTGCTCGCGGCTTGGCCGGTGAATAGCGGGTGTATTCAAACCGAGGGTGAACGCAAGGGGGGCAGGCCCCTACGACACCGGGACTCGACGGCGGAGGAGAAGGGCGAACCTTCAATCGACGGCGGTGCAAAGTCCCCGGGGCAAGGCCCCGAAGTGGCCGGTGAATAGCGGGTGTATTCAAACCGTGGGCGAACGTAAGGGGGGCAGGCCCCTACGACGCTGGGACTCGACGGCGGAGGAGAAGGGCGAACCTTCAATCGACGGCGGTGCAAAGTCCCTGGGGCAGAGCCCCGAAGTGGCCAGTGAATAGCGGGTGTATTCAAACCGGGGGCGAACGTAAGGGGGGCAGGCCCCTACGACGCTGGGACTCGACGGCGGAGGAGAAGGGCGAACCTTCAATCGACGGCGGTGCAAAGTCCCCGGGGCAGGGCCCCGAAGTAAAAAAAAAATTCTTTATTTAATATAGGTGGCAAAGTATATGCATATTTTCATAGTAAGAAGTTGTTTTACACATAGTTTTTTTCAATATAGGATGGATTCGCACGAGTCTGAGCTCGCGGCTTAGTACATAACATGAGATAAGATAGATTT
This sequence comes from Dactylorhiza incarnata, assembly GCA_033032865.1. Taxonomy (NCBI): domain Eukaryota; kingdom Viridiplantae; phylum Streptophyta; class Magnoliopsida; order Asparagales; family Orchidaceae; genus Dactylorhiza; species Dactylorhiza incarnata. The sequence goes on from JAWHQI010000281.1 coordinate 2,127,913, forward strand.
GCACGAGTTTGAGATCGCAGCTATGCATACATAATATAGGATAGATTTGCACGAGTCTGAGCTCGCGGCTTTGCATACATAATATAACATAGATTTACACGAGTCTGAGCTCGCGACTTTCTTCTTGATAGAAGACTTGATGTTACTAATAGAAGCGGCGCAGGTTCTGGGCGTTCCAGGTGCGTGGTAGAGTCTTTCCTTCCGTTGTTCTGAGTCTGTATGTTCCGAGTTTCACGATCGCAGTGACAACGTACGGACCTTCCCAGGTGGGTGAGAGTTTATCTCCTTGGGGGCCCTTTCCAGCCGCCTCGATGCTGCGCAGGACGAGATCTCCTATGTTGATTGGTCTGGGCTTCACACTTCTGTCATAGAGCCGGGCTACACGCCTTTGGTAAGAGGCGGTACGCTGGGCGGCGTCATCCCGGACTTCGGGGATTAGGTCAAGGTTTTCCCGAAGCAGTCCGTCATTCTTGCTGGGATCGAAGGTTAGCACTCGAGTGCTCGGAATGCCGATGTCGATGGGGATGACGGCTTCAGTACCGTAACAGAGGTTATATGGCGTCTCTCCTGTGGGAGTCCTCTCTGTTGTTCGATATGCCCATAGTACGTTTGGGAGTGCGTCTACCCATTGTCCCCCGGCTTCTTCTAGGCGCGTCTTCAATCCTTTGAGGATGGTGCGGTTCGTAACTTCTACTTGTCCGTTGGTTTGCGGATGTGCTACGGCGGTATGACGGAGGTTGATCTTCAGGTCCTCGCACATCTTAGTGAAGGACTTCCCGGTGAACTAAGTGCCGTTGTCGGCAATGATTGTTGCGGGGATACCGAAGCGGCAGATGATGTTTTTCCAGACAAATTGTTTAGCGTTCTCTTCTGTGATTTTGGCTAGGGGTTCTGCTTCTATCCACTTGGTGAAGTAATCGATGGCTAGAATGATGAACTTCCTCTGTCCGGAAGCCAGAGGTAGGGGGCCGAGGAGGTCGATTCCCCATTGCGCGAACGACCACGCGCTTTGGAGTGTGGAAAGCGCGACCGGGGGCTGATGAGGTACGTTGGCATGCAGCTGACAGCTCCTGCATTTTTGGACCAGCTCGACCGCGTCCTTCTTCATTGTCGGCCAATAGAAGCCTTGGCGCAGAATCTTTTGTGCCAACGCCTTTCCGCCTAGATGTTCTCCGCAGACTCCCCCATGCACTTCTCTGAGGGCGTAGTCTGACTCGCCCGCCGGTAGGCACTTTAGATATGGTCCTGAGAATGCCCGCTTGTAGAGCTCCCCGTCCACGATAGTAAACGATGCTGCCCGCATCCGTAATCTGCGTGCTTCTAGGCGGTCTTCAGGGAGGTGTCCGTGCTTGAGGTAAGCTCGTAAGGGGGTCATCCAGGATGACTCTTCCTGGTGGATGGTCGCTGTACAACCCTCATATTTTCCGAGTCGGTGTGACCCGACGCAGATGAGGTCGAAATAGTAAAGGTGGCCGAGGCAAGTAGAGCGACCGCTCAAAGGCGATCAAAACCAGTCAAGGCAAGAAGAGGTGGCGGGGGAAGCGGAGGGAGCATCCGCTCCCCCAACTCCCTTTGGGCGAGTGGGAGGGGTATCCCACTCGCCGGGCCCTCTTTAGGCGAGTGGGAGGAATCCACCCACTCGCCGGGCGAGTGGGAGGGGCATCCCACTCGCCGCCCCCCTTTTGGGCAAGTGGGAGAACCCTCCCACTCGCCGCCCCCTTTAGGGCGAGTGGGAGAGGCCCTCCCACTCGCCGACCCCCTTCGAGCGAGTGGGAGGACTCCTCCCACTCGCCCGGCCCCTTTTGGGCGAGTGGGAGGGACCCTCCCACTCGCCCGGCCCCCTGGGGGGGGGGGGCAGGTAGGATCTCTCGCGAAGGGGGAAGTGGGCACCTCGAGCCCCATTAGCCCCCCTTCCTGCGTTGTCCGTTCAGGGTCATGGTTGAGCTGCGGATAGGGGAATTTTGGCTATCCGCAGCCCAGTTTTGGGAAGTCTATAAATAGACCCTCATGGGCACCTTGGGAAGGGTTGGTCTCTACCCCCTCCCCCGCGTGTGAGCAAGCACTACCCCTCCCCTCCCCTTGTCATTGAAGGTGGACGGTGAGGTGATCCTTAGTGCCCTCCAAGGTGCCCAGGCTCAGCATTGACTTGGGAGGGGAAGTTCCGAGTGAGCTTCCGGGTGTGTGGTGGGACCTCCGCGCTGCAGCTTAAGGGGTCCATTTGTAGACTCAGGTGTTCATCAAGGGCAAGGGTCTCTCAGTTCTTAGTGACCGGTCAAGGGTCTTAGCTTAGGTCAAGTAAGAGTTAGCCGCATCCCCCTTTCGAACGCTGAAACCGGGTTACTGGTTTCAACATTCTGGTGCGGTGAGCGTGGAAGCGGTTAGTTCGGAAAGCTCTGAGCCAAGTCTCATGGTCGGAAGCAATGAGTTGGGAGATCCACCTCCTACCTGTGAGTATGTGAAGAAGAGTGACTTCAACGAGTTCAGTAAAAGGATCCTGGAGCTCTTGCAGGCCACACCCCCCACTCGTGGCGAGTGCTCGACACCACCTGCACCTAGGATCGCCACACCACCCTCGATGGAAGTGGGGAGAACCCATCAGCAAGGAAGAGAGCCGGCCTCGGAGGAGGGTTTGAGCCTCCAAGCGCGAGTGCTCTTCAACAGCTCGCCTGGGAACAACTGCCCCGACAGGGAGATGATAGGAACACCTCCGTCCAACCAGGGAGGGTGGAGAAGTCCTTTCTGCGAGCTGATCGTGTCAGCCCCCGTTCCAGATGGGTTCCGCGACCCCGCCATGTCCTACTATGAAGGAAGCAATGATCCTCTCCAGCATCTCCAATGGTTTGAGGACATGACCTTGATCAGGCAGATATCAGATGCCTTTAAATGTAAGCTCTTCGCCATCACGTTCCATGGAAAGGCAAGAGATTGGTGCCACCAGCTCCCGGTGGGTACCATTTACAGCTTCGAGGACTTACGCTGAAATTTCTTGTTGAGGTTCTCTACCTCGAAGAAGAGGAGGAAAGGGGTGGAGGCCTTGTTCTTGGTCCGACAAAAGTCAGGGGAGACGCTGGCTAGCTACATGGATAGGTTCCAGGCGGAGGTTCTCCTCGTCGTCGAGGTGCCCGGGCACACCCTGCAACTAGCCTTCACTCTTGGGTTGCAGCAGGGGTTGTTCAGGATGAGTCTAACTCGGGATCCCCCCTATCTTTCGAGGAGCTGATAGAGCGCGCTGATAGGGAAATTTAGTGCGAGGCCACCAACCAGGAGTTCGTGGCGAGGTTAGTCCAGGTAGCAGAGGAAGAAAGGAAAGAGCATGGAGGAAGAAGAAAGGAGGAGATGAGGAGTCAGGGACACCAAGGACCCCCCCGTTGGGCAGGAGCAAGGCTGGGAGTTTCAACCACCAGTCGCCCTACCGACCTGGAGGCCGCCAGGAGGACCCCCTCGAGGCCAAGGAAGAGGACATTTCCAAGGGAGAGAAAACTTTTAGGGGGAGGAGGGACGGTTCAACCCAGCAGGGAGGCAGCCGGACACAAGGCCATTGCAACCCCACCCCCTGCAAACCATGACGATTGGCCGAAAAAGAGGAAATAAGAAGAGGGGTCGCGCAGGGAAGGAAGCAAGGATGATGGCATTGCCGTACTGTGACTTCCATCAGCAGGAGGGCCACGCGACAGCCACATGCCCAGAGTTTCTGGAGGTAATGAAAGTAAGAAGAACCTCGACAGAGAGGAGACAGCTATACCCGGAAGGACCAGGAGGAAGCTGAGGAGATGGAGGAAGTGATGAATGAGAAGGCCAAGGTGCATGTGGCCAAGTAAGCACAAGGAAGCGCATTGTCATGGTATGTAATCTATTTATAATATATCAAAAATAGTTAAAGATTGGCATCTAGGTCGAGTCCTCGACTGGAGACCACTCGCTCGGGCTTGTTGATGTCGGTCGCTAGGTGGCTCGTCGGGTAGATTCATTTTAAGTCGAGTCCTCGATTGGAGACCACTCGCCCGGGCTTGTTGATGCCGGTCGCTGGGTGGCTCGTCGGGTAGATTCGTTTTAAGTCGATCCCTCGACTGGAGACCACTCGCCTGGGCTTGTTGATGCCGGTCGCTGGGTGGCTCGTCGGGTAGATTCGTTTTAAGTCGAGCCCTCGACTGGAGACCACTCGCCCGGGCTTGTTGATGCCGGTCGCTGGGTGGCTCGTCGGGTAGATTCGTTTTAAGTCGAGCCCTCGACTGGAGACCACTCGCCCGGGCTTGTTGATGCCGGTCGCTGGGTGGCTCGTCGGGTAGATTCATTTTAAGTCGAGTCCTCGACTGGAGACCACTCGCCCGGGCTTGTTGATGCCGGTCGCTGGGTGGCTCGTCGGGTAGATTCGTTTTAAGTCGAGCCCTCGACTGGAGACCACTCGCCGGGGCTTGTTGATGCCGGTCGCTGGGTGGCTCGTCGGGTAGATTCGTTTTAAGTCGATCCCTCGACTGGAGACCACTCGCCCGGGCTTGTTGATGCGGGTCGCTGGGTGGATCGTCGGGTAGATTCGTTTTAAGTCGAGTCCTCGACTGGAGACCACTCGCCCGGGCTTGTTGATGCTGGTCGCTGGGTGGCTCGTCGGGTAGGTTCGTTTGGGTTGGTAAGGCTCCAAGAAGAGAAGCCGGTCTGAGGATGTGTCGAGTTCCTCCACCTCCAGGCGAGCTCGGCTCCCTGTTAGGTGTTGAGTTCCTCCACCTCCAGGTGAGCTCGACTCCCTGTTAGGTGTTGAGTTCCTCCACCTCCAGGTGAGCTCGGCTCCCTGTTAGGGGTGGAGTTCCTCCACCTCCAGTTGAGCTCGGCTCCCTGTTAGGTGTTGAGTTCCTCCACCTCCAGGTGAGCTCGGCTCCCTGTTAGGTGTTGAGTTCCTCCACCTCCAGGTGAGCTGGGCTCCCTGTTAGGTGTTGAGTTCCTCCACCTCCAGGTGAGTTCGGCTCCCTGTTAGGTGTTGAGTTCCTCCACCTCCAGGTGAGCTCGGCTCCCTGTTAGGTGTTGAGTCCCTCCACCTCCAGGTGAGCTCGGCTCCCTGTTAGGTGTTGAGTTCCTCCACCTCCAGGTGAGCTCGGCTCCCTGTTAGGTGTTGAGTTCCTCCACCTCCAGGTGAGCTCGGCTCCCTGTTAGGTGTTGAGTTCCTCCACCTCCAGGTGAGCTCGGCTCCCTGTTAGGTGTTGAGTCCCTCCACCTCCAGGTGAGCTCGGCTCCCTGTTAGGTGTTGAGTCCCTCCACCTCCAGGTGAGCTCGGCTCCCTGTTAGGGGTGGAGTTTCCTCCACCTCCAGGTGAGCTCGGCTCCCTGTTAGGTGTTGAGTTCCTCCAGCTCCAGGTGAGCTCGGCTCCCTGTTAGGTGTTGAGTCCCTCCCCCACCAGGTGAGCTCGGCTCCCTGGTAGGTATGGAGTTCCCGCCTCCCACCTCAGGTCGAGTTCAGCTCGACTAGAGGTGTTGAGTTTTTCTCCACCCAAGGTTAAGATCAATTCGACCTAAAGGTGTTGAGCTTTCTCCACCTCCTGTTAAGCTCGGCTCACAGGAGGGGTGTCTAGTGGAGAAAGGTCCGTTCCTCACCTCATGTCAAGTTCAGCTCGACTAGAGGTGTTGAGTCTCCCTCCACCTTCGGTCGAGTTTTGCTCGACCTAAAGGTGTTGAGCTCTCTCCACCTCCTGTTGAGCTCGGCACACAGGAGGGGTGTATAGTGGAGAAAGTTCCGTTCCTCACCTCATGTCAAGTTCAGCTCGACTAGAGGTGTTGAGTCTCCCTCCACCTTCGGTCGAGTTTAGCTCGACCTAAAGGTGTTGAGCTTTCTCCACCTCCTGTTGAGCTCGGCTCACAGGAGGGGTGTTTAGTGGAGAAAGGTTCGCCTTCCGCCTCAAGTCAGGTTCAGCCGAAGGACTCGGCAGGGGTATCCCGTTGGCAGGTCCCTTCGCGGATCCCCCTCAGGTCCCACCTACTCGTCAAATAGGTGGGTTGGACATTCTTTCCGAGCTTGAGACAAGCTCGAAAAGAGCGGGGATTGTATACAACCCTCATATTTTCTGAGTCGGTGTGACCCGACGCGGATGAGGTCGAGATAGTAAAGGTGGCCGAGGCAAGTGAGCGACCGCTCAAAGGCGATCAAAACCAGTCAAGGCAAGAAGAGGTGGCGGGGGAAGCGGAGGGAGCATCCGCTCCCCCAACTCCCTTTGGGCGAGTGGGAGGGGTATCCCACTCGCTGGGCCCTCTTTAGGTGAGTGGGAGGAATCCACCCACTCGCCGGGCGAGTGGGAGGGGCATCCCACTCGCCGCCCCCCTTTTGGGCGAGTGGGAGAGCCCTCCCACTCGCCGCCCCCCTTTAGGGCGAGTGGGAGAGGCCCTCCCACTCGCCGACCCCCTTCGGGCGAGTGGGAGGACTCCTCCCACTCGCCCGGCCCCCTTTGGGCGAGTGGGAGGGACCCTCCCACTCGCCCGGCCCCCTTGGGGGGGGGGGGGGGGGCGCCGGGTTCCACTCTCGTATGAGGGGGAAAAAGAGGGGGGGGGGGGAGAAAAAAGAAAAAGAGGGGGAGGAGAAAAAAGAGGGGGAGGAGAGGGAAAGGGGGAGGGAGGAAGAAAAAAGAGGGAAAGGAAGAAAAAATGAAGGGAGGGAGGGAGAACGCGGCCATAATTTGCGAAAGATAGGCATTTGGCTCTCCGCGGAAATCCAAATGGCTCTCCGCGGAGATCCAAATGGCTCTCCGCGGAGATCCAAATGGCTCTCCGCAGAGAGCCAAATGGCTCTCCGCGGATATCTAAATGGATCTCCGCGGAGAACTTTTTGCTCTCCGCGGAAAACTTTTTGCTCTCCGCGGAGAGCCTTCTGGATCTCCGCGGAGAACCCTTTAGATCTCCACGGAGAGCCTTTTGGATCTCCGCGGAGAGCCTTCTGTATCTCCACTGATTTCATTTAAAGCTATAATTTTGACCCATTTGAAAACGTTATTCATCCATGAAACAATTGCTATTATAGACAAACATTTCAAATGTACACGAATAATGTTTCTTAATTTACATCAATCAACCACAAAATTTCTAAAGATGTCTGCACAGATCTGGGCTCTAAACATAGGCATATTTTTCTGCCAGTCTACGCAACACTCCCAGCTCACCAGCCCTTCCTTCGCTATGTGCTCCATATACTTCATAACGAAGACACCGCAGTCCACGGAGTTCTCCTCCTGTGGTATACCAGCAGTCAAGTCGAGTTTCCAATTGGAAAATCCTGCGTGGACTTTTTTAACGGTCGCCTTCTGGAGCACAGAAATCTGCATTAACATAAATTTGTTCGTACATTAGTAACTCGTAATGTACAATACTACATTGCATGTCAACGAACTGTATTTACAGCTTCTTTAGCGGAAACTTTCCGTTAGGCGTTACGCAGAGAGTCATGTATAAGCCACTTCTTCTCTTTAACCATACCCACCAATAAATACCAGTGTTGACTATAACATACTGACATTAGAATCATTTTGATATAGGCGAGATTCTCCTTGGTAATGCCCTCAAGGAATGCAGATACAAGCTTAGATTCTCCGTCATTGGACCGTGGGAAGTGCAACTACATAATTTGTAACATTTTTTAGCAATGCAAACAGAATTATTAATGTACAAAGCACAGATAGGGAGATCATACCAAAAAGTTAGGACTGATATACATAAACGGATGATACGCTTCTTTATCCCGATCTCTATGCAAAGTCAAGATCTTTGCGTAGGCATCAATGTGACAATCTTCAACGTATTTGTCCGTCAGAAGAGCATCCATGCCATCTCGAAATCCGACTATATTCCATTTATTGAATGCTTGGTCGTTCCTGAAACATTAGAAAGCCATCGTCAATATCAATGTGCATAATTTTGAAAATATAAAAGTGTATATTGTCAAAGGGCACCTCGATGGTATGACGCTCATACGTCGATGGATGATATCTCTATCTTCTTCAGCTATTAGCAGTCTCCCCGGATAGTCAACGGGGTAGACATCAAGTTCATCCGCCTTTGTAGTTTTAATGTCTGTTTCACCTAATGGGGAGTCTCTAATATGAGTAATGGAAGTATCGTGAGGGGTAGTGAGGGTGGTAGCATTTTGGTGGGTGGGGGATCTAGAGATACTCGGGCTAGATGATGGCGAGGAATGATGAATGAGTGTGTCTATATCGGCACTCATGGAATCAAGACGTTCACCTACACTGTGACTAAAACTAATTAAATCACTATGTACTCTATCTATTTTTTGTTTAATCTATCTACAGAACTATCTATCTTGCTATCTAATAATGCAAATTGATCTAACATCCTATGCTGGAAATCAATCCAAAACTGTACAGGAGGGATAGATGGTGTGCTAGGTGGTGGGGGAGGTGATGATGTGCTGGGTGATGGGGGAGGTGATGATGATGAGGGAGGTGGTAATGATGTGGGAGGTGGTGGTGCAAACTTCATTTTTTTTACTACCCTAGATGGCGAGACTATTGGTTTTCTCTTAGATGTGGGAGGTGGTGGTGTCCACTGTGTTGTCACGTCTGAACATAACAACTTCTCTGTCGGTGATATTTCATCTAGTACTTCCAACACCTAAAAAGAAGAAATACAACTATTGTATTGGATAGTTCAAAAGTGGTTGTTAATCGAATAAACTAAATTATTTACCTGCTCATCTAAGAGTTTTGCAACAGTCCCCATCTCTTTCATTGAAAATGAGACCTTCTCCGACCATCTTAATATTCGTGGCCTCAATGACGGATAGTGCGGAGCGATGTTGGTGGTGTGCTCGAGGAACCAAATCTATATCAAACATTGCAATAGTTTAGAACATATTAAACAAATTTCATTTTAGGAATTAGAAATATAGATACTTACAACGAGAACATGGGTGCATCCATAGATGTATCCCATTGAAGACTCTGGCCAATGTTGCAGTTGGCCTTCTTCTGCAACAGGTGGCAGCTTCTCCACTATCGACCTGAACGACCTCATAACGAAGGTATAGATCGCTTCTGGCCAATTGAACTTTTGAAATTTCTCCAAGCTGGAGACCTCCTCGAAGAACATTGGCATCCTCTCCGCGCTCGAGGGGAAGAAGAAATTACACAGAAGGTGCAAAATCAATATCTTCATCGTCACAGGGGACGACCCTTTCTCCATCGATTGAAGTTCCGTCTTCAAATCGGACTTCGTTAGCGGTCCAAATGGCTTGGTAGTCAGGGTGATTTCCTCCCCATAGTTCGGCAGACCCAATATCAATGCCACGTCATTGGGGGAGAAGGTTAGCTCCCTCGATCCAATGACGAAGACATCCTTCTCTATATCATACAAGTTTAGTAGACCGTAAAGAAGGGGAGTGTTCTGCGGTACCTTCGGTGCATGGAAGATATGCCAGATGTTGGCATCCATCAACATCTTCTTCTGATCCTCCTCCAATCGTTCTAATATTGCTGAAGTTAGGCCAACAAATGAGTTTAAATAGCACCTCGAGCTCAAAAAATGGATCTTTTTCTGCCCCATTTATCTGCAAAATTTATAAACAGATGTTATAATAGAGGGACAAGAAGAATAAATTGGAGGGAGAAAGAGAGGAAGCTATTGGCTCTCCGAGGAGAGCTACTTGGCTCTCCGCGGAGAGTCACACGGCTCTCCGGGGAGAGCCATTTGCTCTCCGGGGAGAGCCATTTGGATCTCTGTTGAGATCCAATTGGCTCTCCGTGGAGAGCCATTTGGCTCTCCATGGAGTGCCATTTGGCTCTCCGTTTAGATCCAATTGGCTCTCCATGGAGAGCCATTTGGCTCTCCGTTTAGATCCAATTGGCTCTCCATGGAGAGCCATTTGGCTCTCCGTTTAGATCCAATTGGCTCTCCATGGAGATCCAATTGGGTAATGGCCTAAATGAGGTACAATTGTATCATGGAATATTAAGTGCAGATTATTGTGTTATCTCCAAATCATTTTTTGTACTATAATACATATAAAAAGCCTACCTTTTAGGGTTTCACACAGACTGTTGCAAGCTCTTTTTTTTTGTTAATATCCTTAACCTTTTGCTTGAGCTGCACATCGGATCTAACCCGAAATTGGTTCATCCTCAACACCCGTGCGACTCGCCCCCAGTACAAGAAACGCTTGGCTAGGCTCTTCCAAGACATTTGATCACCAGTCGACGATTTCACATGTGAGCGCTCTGCTGGACTGGTTAGCAAGTAATTGAGCAGCTCCTTCTCCGATTGGGAGAACGGCTCTCCTGTAGCTGGGGCGGGGATGATGGCCTCCATTATCTGATTGAAAGTCGGCAATTGTTGATTGACCATGAATGGCGGACGGGAACCAATCTCGCTGACAGCGGATGAGATGCCCGCATTAGGTTCCTCCGTCGTCATGATGACTGCAGAAGACGCTGGTTGAGTTGAATTATTTGTGGACGGAGTTTCGACGGGCAATGAATGTATAACAACCTGCGATGGTTGAATGTAGATGGCGTCTTGATCATCGAGCTCCTTTTGCGCTTCGGTATGCGACTGCAAACTGTTTGATGTCCTTTTCCTTTTGAGACGTCTAAGATAATCCCAACGATTTTGAATCTCCTTGTGGGTCATCTGAACTAGATCCTCACGACGTGCAGCAATGCGGGCGTAAGCTGGGGCGACCACTTTGGTCCAGTGAATGTTGCCGGCATGCCCAGCATCAATCTCGTTTTGAACAAGTCGATCAATGATATCGTCCGCTGATCCTTCAATTACTAGATCGGGTGGGGACGATTGCAGATCTATTGCAAGGGGCTGACTTGAACTGTGACTTGGGGCGCCGGTGGTAAAAGTGACGCTTTGAGTTACTGTTGTGGTGACAGTCTCTTCTAACTGGATGAAACTATCATCACGGCCCGCCTGCGTTGGAGCAATCAATGAAGCGGCTAGATTTAGTGCAGTAATGATGCTGCGTTTGGGCGCTGCTCGTTGAATGGGCAATCTGAAACGAGACTGGGCAACCATATCCTCCAAGTGCTGTTTAAGAACCTGTTCTGATTTTGGCCGAATGAACCGTTTGAAAGTGTAATTGGTGCTATGTAAAGCCGAGACAAGAACAGATCAAATTCGATGCAATTGTGGAATATGCAAGGATTCAATGGGAAAATCTTTCAGATCAAGCAGTTCATCGGGTTGAAGAAATTTGAGAGCCACCATTCTGAGTAAGCGCCGTTCGAAGGGGTTGATCATTGGTGAAGTGCTCATCACTTTTTCCCAGAGATTAAGGCCTTCTAATGCCGATTGACGTTCATTGCCCAATGCGTTGAGGCTGCGGGTGATTTGATGAAGAGCTTTGCCCATGCGATGTTGGTCCGGGTTTTCTGCGCTTGCGACTGGACTGAATAGAATGGGGCGTGTTGCTTATATCGATGACTTCGGTCTGGTTCAGATCAGTATGGTTTAGCGGTAGTGCTTCGTCTTCTCCAACGCAGTGATGATCATTGTTCGGAGTCCTCTCCACAGCAGTTGCGGCAACCTCAAGTGCATCATTCACAATCGCATCGAACATGTGGCTCGACCAAATTGCATTATCAGCTATTGATTCGGCAATCATTCCAACGGATTCTAGCTGCCCTGCTGGAATTTCTGGAAGTTGAGGAAGGGATTGTCCAAATGCCGCCGTTAATCCAAACTCGCCGTCGCAATCCTTAATCGAGAGAGGCAACATATGAAACATTGTCGACAGAGACGTTTGTGAGGGAGTTATGCCATCGGTCGAAAGAGCTGCGAGATATTGAGTGAGAATGATATACATACCCGAGATTGACAAATATGCCCAGCGAGGATCAAATTGGAGTTCGCCGCGAAAGTTGATTTGAGCGACCACGGCATGGAGCAGCAAGATCCCTCCATCCAGGGACATAGTCTCCGGTAAAATGGCTCGTCCTTGACGCCATAAGTTTTCGTTCTTCCCCGATCCACGGCGTAGAGTCGAACGAAAGAAGCGATCCACGACGGTGTTTGACGCCCCTACAGGCGGTGTTAAGCAATTTCTGATGTGCTTTTTCTGCGTCTCGTGGCAAGATAGAAGTTTGGTCGTCACAATGCGCTTCGACGGTGGCACATCATTCTCGTTTTCCCAGTTTTTAATTCGATCCAACAATGCATCAAGTTCAGCCTCAATGATGGAGCCTTCCCGCATTGAAGCATGTCCATTGCCAGTAATGATTTCGGCCACGCCAGCCATAAATAGTTCCTGCCGAGCTCGATCCGTGCCGTTCGAATTGTCCCTATACCTCGTGATCAGGTGATGATTGTCTAGGAGAACAATGATGTTGTCGAAATCTTGTAGCCATTCTCGGTCATCGCAGCACTTGTCAAGGTACATGATGAGCAGAGAAGTATCAATATTGTAAGCATTGTACCGGTTCTGCAAACTCCGACCAACAAATCGACGCTCTGCATTGCCCGTAGTCGATGTGAATTGATGGGAGAGAATTTGTTGGCGCTCGTTCATGACGGAGTGCAATCCTTCAACAGGGGAAAATTTCCTGCCATTGAACTCGTCCGTCAATTTCATGCGTCCCGGAACGTTATGATGATGGTCAGCTGAGAGATGAGTCCCGGTTATGGCGCCTTCCATTCGGTTGAAGAACGAAAATTGGCGAGCAATGCAGTCATTGATTAGGCGTGATAGCGTTGATTCCACTAGACCAAGAGTGTCATTGTACCCGTTACAATGCTGAAAAAATGATGGGAAATCAGGGAACACTGCCGGATCCTTCTGCCATGACGTTTGCCCAAGTGCTGCATCCCATAAGCGCATATCCAAATACCACGACACGTGACCACGATATAGTGCGGCTTGACGCATGTATCGAGTCGTTCGGGCACAACGAATCACCTTGGCTGCATCAGCAATGCCGGAACGGGACGTGTACAAGTCGTATGCCATTTGAACAAGACCGACGTCGTGTGCGCTCTGTTCGAAAAGCTGCACAGGATAGTTAAGGATGATGGGTGCCGGGATCAACTTCTCGTTTTTGGCCTCGTCCATGACATGGAACGTGGAACCACAGCCGCCGGAGGTGTTCGACTTCTTGCACATGTATCTAACACTGATAGAGAATGCAGTGGTGTCGATGCAATCGACAACTCGCGGGGCACTTAATTGCTTGCGGGAAAGAAAGCCGACTTTGTTGCAAGATGGGCATGCACCCGCTGTCACATTGAAGCCATACTGCCGTTTCGGATCGATCATGAACAACGGTTTCAAAAGATACGCATTCAGGTCAGGTCGCTTGTTCCACAGTGGCACGGGCGGATCGATTCGAATGGGAGGGAGAATGCCATCCTCCATCATTTTCACTTGGATCTTGATCCAATCCTCCTGAATTTTGTTCAACGTGCCTGATTGCTTCCCAAAAATGCATGGCCCAGTAGTGGGGCGGTCGAAGGCTGACGAATAGAATGAAGGCGTTTGCATCGGAATCGATTCGGGTAGAATTTCAGGGCAGTGATGAACGAGGGTCTCTACTGATCGTTGTGTTTTCGCAATGTCCCGCAGCACAATGTCAATACCATTCATTGCCGATAAAGACAAATAGTCAAATAATCTAGTCACCCAAAGCCAAAATTTAGATTAGTAGCCATAATACTAGGATCCTATTTTGAGTAACTATAATTGGTTATAGTAGCTTGCCTAGTAAAATTCCTACCTCACCTTCCAAATTATATGCTAATTATAATTTATTTCTAAGGATTGTCAAAAAAGAATGAACAAACCTTGAGATCCAATTTTGGGCTCTCCACGGAGAGCAAACGGCTCTCTGCGGAGAGCCAAACGGCTCTCCGCGGAGAGCCAAACGGCTCTCCGCGGAGAGCCAAACCGCTCTCCGGCTCTCCGCGGAGAGCAATTCGGCTCTCCTCGGAGAGCCAGTGGATCTCAGCGGAAAGCCATGTGGATCTCCGCTGAGAGCCAGTGGCTCTCCTAGGAGAGCCGAATGGCTCTCCGGGGAGAGTCGTTTAGCTCTACGCGGAGAGCCATTATTTGGCTTCGAACATGATAATGGCGGAAACTAGATACATACCTTGCGGAGAGGATGGGTAGGCTGCGCCGGAGAGCTCTTGTGTAGACTGAATCGGGTTGGAGAAGGAGCGCCGGAGAGCTGTGTGATTACTGCCGGAGACGATGGGGGAGGCTGCGCCGGAATCAAATGTTCTAGGGTTTAATTGCGATAGAGCGAGGAGAAATCGCGAGGAAGCTGTGCGAGGAGAGCGAGGAGAGCGAGGAGAGCTGAGTACGGAGAGGAGAAATGAAGAGGCGCGGGATTGAAGAGGCGCGGATTCGTGTTTTCTTATGTTGCGCTGAATAAAATAATATTATTCAGTCGGATTCAGTCTACCAGAGTGATGCCCGACCAGGGGGGGGGGCAGGTAGGATCTCTCGCGAAGGGGGAAGTGGGCACCTCGAGCCCCATTCGCCCCCCTTCCTGCGTTGTCCGTTCAGGGTCATGGTTGAGCTGCGGATAGGGGAATTTTGGCTATCCGCAGCCCAGTTTTGGGAAGTCTATAAATAGACCCTCATGGGCACCTGGGAAGGGTTGGTCTCTACCCCCTCCCTCGCGTGTGAGCAAGCACTACCCCTCCCCTCCCCTTGTCATTGAAGGTGGACGGTGAGGTGATCCTTAGTGCCCTCCAAGGTGCCCAGGCTCAGCATTGGCTTGGGAGGAGAAGTTCCGAGTGAGCTTCCGGGTGTGTGGTGGGACCTCCGCGCTGCAGCTTAAGGGGTCCATTTGTGGACTCAGGTGTTCATCAAGGGCAAGGGTCTCTCAGTTCTTAGTGACCGGTCAAGGGTCTTAGCTTAGGTCAAGTAAGAGTTAGCCGCATCCCCCTTTCGAACGCAGAAACCGGGTTACTGGTTTCAACAGTCGCGACCTCCCACGGTCCTTGAATACTCGGAATCACGATCTCTTCTATTCGGCGTCTTCGAGACTGGTAGCTGGGGGGTGAAGTGGCGAGCTTGGAAAGAGCATCAGCCCTGGAATTCTGCTCCCGGGGAATGTGCAAAATTTGATATGACTGGATCTTATGGAGGAGTAATTTTGGGAATGCGAGGTATTTCGCCATCTGGTCGCGCTTGGCCTCGTAGTCTCCTTCGACTTGTGAGACTACGAGTTGAGAGTCTGCGTAGATAGTTAGGTTCTCTACTTTGCAATTGATGGCGAGTCGAAGACCGGCGATCAGCGCCTCGTACTCTGCAATGTTGTTTGTCGCGGGGAATTTTAACCGGAGTCCGTAATCCAAGGTGATCCCATCGGGACTTATGAGGAGCAGTCCCGCTCCGGCCCCTTCAGCTCCAGAGGCACTATCGACATAGAGAGTCCAACGGGGGCCAGTTGTACAACCCTCATTCTCCGAGGATGGACCCACTCAAGGCCACGTAGACAGGAGTCAAAGTCAAAGAGTCAACACAGAGGTCAACAGTTCGAGATATCAAGATAAAGTCGGCCAGCAGACATAGTGGAAGAGTTCGTCAAGCGTAGGAGCAAAAGAGAGCCTAGGCGAGTAGGGGTGCACTCGTGCGAGTAGCCCGGATACTCGCCAAAAGGTGGGCGACCATAGGTAATACTCGCCCATTTGCCCGGGGAGATCGCCTCAATGTCGCTAGTCGCCGGGCAGGGGCTGGGCCATAACCCCCCCCCCCCCCCCCCCCCCACCCCTTGGTTTTCCTATAAATAGGACCCCAGGGGTACTTGGATTGGCACCTGGACTTGAGCTCTCGAAATCCTGCTCTTGCATTCTGGAACCTGTCGCACTTGGGCGCTACTCCCGGTACTAGCCAAGTCGGTGCCTTCCTTGTACCCTGCTCGGCCATTTTTGGTCTTGGAGGGGAAGTCTCTTCGGAGCTTCTGGGTACGTGGTGGGACCTCCCTGCCGTAGCACCTGGGGTCCTGTTCGTTGCTCTTCTAGCTTCGTCGTAGTCGCCAGCCAGGTCATCTCGTTGGACTGCTGGGCGAGTAGCCTCCGGTTGCATCGGTCCGAATCTTGAGGTCAGGATTTTCCTGGCGTCAACACTTTGGTGCGGTGAGCGTGGACCGCAGTCAGAGAAGGAAAGTTCAGTAAGAAGGCGAGATGGTGATAGTTGGCGACCATGAGGAAGTTGTTGGCAACTCGCGAGTATGGCGAATTCTCGCAAGTAAGGCGAGCTCCTTCCATACTCGCCCATAGGCGAGTTCTAGTCGCAGAGAGAGGAGACCATGGTAGGCGAATCCATGCTGGCGAGTTCTATACTCGCCCATAGACGAGTTTCATACTCGCTCCTAGGCGAGTTCCTGCAGGCGAGCTCCAGAGGCAAGTTCAGATTAGCGACTTCAATACTCGCCCATAGGCGAGCTTCCTCGGTAGCGGCGACTATCACTCCTTACTCGCCCATAGGCGAGCTTCCTTGTTACTCGGGGTAGGCATCAGGAAGCAGGCGACGAGCATCAAATTCGGCGAGTTCATGGTGGCGAGTATCGTAGTTACTCGCCAATAGAAACAAAGCATTTTCAAAAGAAAGAAACAAAGCAGGTGAAGTCGATCTCCACGGCAGGTTGGGAAACAGGTCTCCGACTTGATTCTCATAAGATCCAGAATGGATGATGGGACGGTGCCTCGGTAGTGCGTTCCCCTAAGACCAAGCCTCTGCATTGACGGTCGAGATCAGCTCCCCCCTTGCATGTTGGCCGCGGTTCCCTCCGACTGCACCTCTCATCCGACTGGAGAGATTATCAGGAAGAAGTCGTGACGCCGACCTCCTAGCTCGACGATAGGATGATCGACTTAACCTCTCAGGGGACCCTTGAATAAAGGTGTCGTGCACCCTCGAGGGCTAAAAGCCCATAACAAAGCGAGGCGTTTCCAATTATTACCTCCAATTGTGTGAGTTAATGTGCTTAACTCCCCGTTTAATTGTTGAGCAACAGGAAACAAGTTAGGTCAGCATTCAGCATCCAAGTTGGATGGAGGCCTCAGGATGGTGTGTTCCTTTGGAACCTCCCCGACTGTCAGTCTCTACTTGACGTCATCCTTCAGCGACATCCAAGTAGGATGGAGGCCTCGGGATGGTGTGTCCCCTCGGACCTCCCCGACTGTCAGTCCCTACTTGACGTCATCCATCGCAGACGTTCAGCATCCGAGTAAGATGGAGGCCTCGGGATGCAGGCAGAGTGGAGACCTCGAGTGTGTATGTCCAGAAGGACACCCCCCCCCCCCCCCCCCCGAGAATCATGCCCTATCCAGGCAAGGCGATGAAATTCAACCGAAGCGGTCATCGATTCACGTCACGAGTGGGTTAGAGGATGAGTATCCTGCTTAGCTCTCATAACATCCAGAGCGGGTGATGGGATAGTATACCGGGTTTTTAATGCGTCCTCCTAAGACCAAGCCTCTGCACTGATGGTTGAGATCAGCTCCCCCTTGCACGCTGACCGAGCTACCCCCCCCCCCCCCCCCCCGATTGTACTTCTCATCCGTCTGGAGAGATTATCAGAGTAGAGTTGGAAACCACCCTCCTAGCCCGAAGTTGCTCACCCCCTCGAGTGAAAAGAAGTCATCGAGTTGTGGAGTTGTCGTAGTCCAGGCCTCTGCCCGACCCCTTCTCCAGCAAGGCTCGGCTCCTGTGAAGTGTCGACCATCTCTCCACCTCTAGTTGAGCTCGGCTCCTAGAGGGTGTCGACCTTCTCTCCGCCTCTAGTTGAGCTCGGCTCCTAGAAGGTGTCGAACTTGTATCCACCTTTAGTTGAGCTCGGCACCTAAAAGGTGTCGACCTTCTATCCACCTCTAGTTGAGCTCGGCTCCTAGAAGGTGTCGACCTTCTATCCGCCTCTAGTTGAGCTCGGCTCCTAAAAGGTGTCGACCTTCTCTCCGCCTCTAGTTGAGCTCGGCTCCTAGAAGGTGTCGGACTTGTATCCACCTTTAGTTGAGCTCGGCTCCTAGAAGGTGTCGACCTTCTATCCACCTCTAATTGAGCTCGGCTCCTAGAAGGTGTCGACCTTCTATCCGCCTCTAGTTGAGCTCGGCTCCTAAAAGGTGTCGACCTTCTCCCCGCCTCTAGTTGAGCTCGGCTCCTAGAAGGTGTCGGACTTGTATCCACCTTAAGTTGAGCTCGGCTCCTAGAAGGTGTCGACCTTCTCTCCGTCTCTAGTTGAGCTCGGCTCCTAGAAGGTGTCGGACTTGTATCCACCTTTAGTTGAGCTCGGCTCCTAGAAGGTGTCGACCTTCTCTCCGCCTCTAGTTGAGCTCGGCTCCTAGAAGGTGTCGAACTTGTCTCCACTTCCAGTTGAGCTCGGCTCTTGTGAAGTGTCGACCATCTCTCCACCTCTAGTTGAGCTCGGCTTCTAGAAGATGTCGACCTTCTCTCCGCCTCTAGTTGAGCTCGGCTCCTAAAAGGTGTCGGACTTGTATCCACCTTTAGTTGAGCTCGGCTCCTAGAAGTGTCAACCTTCTCTCCGCCTCTAGTTGAGCTCGGTTCCTAGAAGGTGTCGAACTTGTCTCCACTTCCAGTTGAGCTCGGCTCCTGTGAAGTGTCGACCATCTCTCCACCTTTAGTTGAGCTCGGCTTCTAGAAGGTGTCGACCTTCTCTCCGCCTCTAGTTGAGCTCGACTCCTAGAAGGTGTCGAACTTGTATTCCCCTCCAGTTGAGCTCGGCTCCCGTGAAGTGTCGGCGTTCTCTCTTCCTCCAGTCAAGCTCGGCGAGGTATCGACTCTTTTTTCCTCCTACAGTTGAGATCCCCTCCTGGGAAGGACCTCGTATACCCTCTAGCGCCCATCTCTCCGAACTATGGGTTCTACATTGTTTTTCCGAGCTCGTATCGAACTCGAAAAAAACGGGGATTGTGTACCACCCGTAATTCGTCGAGATCAGAAAGGCCCAAGTGGCGACTATGGAGAGCAAGTGGCGACTATGGAGAGCAAGTGGCGACTATGGAGAGCAAGTGGCGACTATGGAGAGCCAGTGGCGACTATGGAGAGCCAGTGGCGACTATGGAGAGCAATTGGCGACTATGGAGAGCAAGTGGCGACTATGGAGAGCAAGTGGCGACTATGGAGAGCAAGTGGCGACTATGGAGAGCAAGTGGCGACTATGGAGAGCAAGTGGCGACTATGGAGAGCAAGTGGCGACTATGGAGAGCAAGTGGCGACTATGGAGAGCAAGTGGCGACTATGGAGAGCAGAAGCCCTGGGCGAGTATTGGCCCGGCGTGTGCGAGCAACACCCAATACTCGCCAGATGGGCGACTATGGCATGGTACTCACCGAGTAACCCATAGTCGCCGGGTTGGGGGCTGGGCTATAAAAAGCCCCCTACCCTTTGGTTTTCCTATAAATAGGACCCCAGGGGTACTTGGATTGGCACCTGGACTTGAGCTTTTGGACCCCGATTCCCGAACTCTCGAGCCCGTCACCCTTGCTTTCAGCCAAGTCGGTGCCTTCCCTGTACCAAGCTCGGCCACTTTGGTTTCGGAGGGGAAGACTCTCTCGAGCTTCTGGTACGTACGTGGTGGGACCTCCCTGCTGCAGCACCTGGGGTCCTGTTTGTTGCTCTTCCAGCTTCTTCGTCGTTGCCAGCCAAGCCATCTCATTGGGCTGCTGGGCGAGTAGCCTCCGGCTGCATCGGTCCGAATCTTGAGGTCAGGATTTTCCTGGCGTCAACACCAGTGGTGCCTTCGACAGGTGCTGCTTCTGGTGGGATGGTGTATTCTGCGACAAAGTCGGCGAGTACTTGCGACTTGATGTCTGGTCGGGGCAGGAATTGAATGTCAAACTCGCCGAGTTCCACGGCCCACTTCACTAGTCTTCCTGAGACTTCTGGTTTCTGGAGGATTGCTCGTAGTGGGAGTTGTGTCAACACTTTTACTATATGAGCCTGGAAGTAGGGCCGAAGCTTCCTCGCCGAAAAGACAAGGGCCAAGGCTGTCTTGTTCGCTGCTGGATATCTGGTTTCAGTGTCGGAGAGGACTTTGCTGAGGTAGTAGATTGGTCGTTGCACCCCTCCCTCGTCTTTTATGAGCACCGAGCTGTGCCGTAGGCGACACAGCCAGGTATAAGAATAGAGTTTCTCCGGGGGTGGGCTTTGACAGAAGCGGTGGTGAAGCCAGGTATTGTTTGAGTAGTTCGAACGCCACCTGGCACTCGTCGATCCATTGGAAGCCGGAGTGGCGTGCTCCCCGGAGGATTTTGAAGAAGGGGAGGTACTTGTCTCCCGTTCGTGACAAGAAACGGGATAGCGCAGCGATCCTCCCGTTCAGGCGTTGCACCTCCTTAATTGAGCGAGGTGACGACATATCCTCCAACGCCTTGATCTTCTCGGGGTTGGCCTCGATCCCCCGATGGGTTACCATGAAACCCAAGAACTTTCCCGCCGTCACACCAAATGCACATTTGCTGGGGTTGAGCCGCATCTGGAAGCGACGGAGAAGCTGGAAGCACTTTCCCAAGTCTCTCAAGTGGTTGCAACGGTGGATGCTTTTGACTAACATGTCGTCCACGTACACCTCCATTGTTTCTCCAATGAGGCTTTTGAAGATCTTGTTCATCAGTCTTTGGTAAGTGGCTCCGGCGTTCTTAAGGTCGAACGACATCACTTTGTAGCAGTAGACTCCTCTGTCGGTGCGGAAGGCGGTATGTTCCTCGTCCGCGGGATTTATCCTTATCTGGTTGTAGCCGGAATAAGCATCCATGAAGCTAAGTAGCTCGTGTCCAGCAGTCGCGTCGACGAGCTGGTCGATCCTCGGGAGGGGGAAGCTGTCCTTTGGACATGCCTGGTTCAGATTGCTGTAGTCGACGCACATTCGCCATTTCCCGGAGGCCTTTTTCACCATGACCACGTTGGCGAGCCATGTGGGGTATTCCGCTTCGCGTATGAATCGTGCTTCTAGGAGTTTGTCTACTTCCTCTTCGATTGCCTTCAACCGCTCGGGGGCAAAGTTCCTCTTCTTTTGGATTACAGGCCGACAAGCGGGGTTGATATTTAGAGAGTGATAAATGACTTCGGGATCTACCCCGGGCATGTCTTCTGGGCTCAAGCGAAAATGTCTTCGTTCTCCTGCAGGAAGGTTGTGAACTCTTCCCGCTCTTCTTGTGACAAGAGAGACCCGACCTGAACAGTCCGAGTCGGGTCTTGTTGGGAGATCGGTACTTCTACTAGCCCTTCGACGGGCGCTCCTCGCTGCAGAGTAGCTTTGTCTCGCAGATCGAAGTTATTGATGTTGAGAGCGGTTGCCTTTGCTGGCTGAGCTTGCTTCAGATAACAGGTTCTGGCTGCCTCCTGGTTCCCTCTCACGACCCCTATGCCGGCGGCGGTCGGGAACTTCAAGGCCAGATGCGGAATTGATGGGACTGCTCCAAAGATAGACTGGAGTGGTCTCCCGAAGATGGCGTTGTAGGCGGAAGTGGATTCCACCACCACGAACTGGATGCTGTATGTTGACTGTTTCGGAAACTCACCCAATGTGACTGGGAGAGTGATCATGCCTTGAACAGGGACAGGTCGATTGTCGTAGCCGTAGACGGGCCCGGCTGCAGGGCTGAGCTGGTCCTTTGTGAGCTTCATACTTTGCAAGGTAGAAAGGAACAGAACATCAACTGAGCTTCCGTTATCGACCAATATCCTCCTCACGTTAAAGCAGGGGTCCCCGATCCCTGCACTGATTACGAGGGGATCCTGGTGCGGTAGTCATAATCCTTGTAGGTCTACTTCTCCGAAGGCGATCGTAGTGTCCTGCTTGAGCTTCTTGTCTTCGTGGTCTCTCGGGGGTTTGACAATCGAGAGGATTTACGCCGCTAGGACGGGAGGTCCATCGATCATTTCGATTTCCCTCCCCCCCCACCGGTCTTCCTGCTTTCGCGCCCCGGGGAGCGGGAGGCTGCTCCCTCGCATCCCTAGGCTGTTGATGCTGATTGGGGACCTGGCCTTGTAGGAATCTCCCTAGGAGTTCCTGACGGACGAGACGTTCGATTTCGTCTTTAAGTCTGGTACATTCTTCGGTGGTATGCTCGGTCCCTCGATGGAACTCGCAATACCTGGACTGATCTCCCCTTGGGTTTGGGGCTAACGCCCGAGGTGCGCGGAGCTCTGGGTTGTTCTGAATGGCATAGAGTACGTTTGTTCTGGTAGTATTCAACGGGGTGTAGACCCTGGGAGGCTGCGAACCCAGGTCTCTTCGGGGGTCGCGGCGACGTTCGTCGTTACGGCGTCCCTCGTCACGCCGCTCTTCTCATCCGCGAGGGGCTTGATCTGACCCCCTCTTTCTTCCTTGGCTACCTTCGAACTGCCGACGGTGCGCCTCGATGGCCTCGTCAGCAGCTATCTGAGCTTCAACCCGACGAACGAGGTCAGGGTAACTTGGCACGGTTTCTCTCATTAGGGCCGAGTAGAAACCACTCGGGCGGAGGCCTCCGAGGAAAACTCCTCGCAGGAGTTCGGGGTCGACTCCCGGAATTTGTCGAGCCTCAGAGGTGAAGCATCGAAAAAAGTCCTTCAAAGTTTCTCCGTCGTTCTGGCGGATTCCCGAGAGATGGGAGGGATCTCGGACAATCCTGCGATTGGCTATGAACTGGTCCACGAACTGCTGCACCATTTATGCGAAGTTGTTGATGGCCCCATCTCGCAGGGAGTGGAACCAAGTGCGTGCTTGTCCCTTCAGGGTTTCTGGGAACACTTGACAAAGGAGTTGATCAGGGGCACTGTAAATCCTCATAACGGTGGTGAAGTGATTGACGTGTTCCAGGGGGTCGTCCGTCCCATCGAACGTTTCGATGTTGGGAAGCTTGAAGCCATTCCGAATTGGATGAGCCAAGACTTGAGGCGATAGGGGGGAGCCGCGGTGTGCGGGACGACGGGCGAGAGCCGCGCGTCGTCCTGCTTGGGCGTACTCTTCTTCTATCATGTTGTGTATTTCCTCTCGCGTGGTTCTTTCCACTGCTCGGACGGGAGCAACTCTTCCTTGGCGGGGGTGATGAGGGTCAGCCTCCGGTCCTCTGACCGGCGGAGCAGGTTGTGCGGAACTTGCAGCGTCAGAGAAATCTTCAGAGACTTTATCTTCCCGAAGGGCTCCCTCGACCGGAGCATGATTCGGAACTGGGGGTGGCGGAGCGTTTGATGCTGGAGGCTGAATGGGAACTCGAGGTGCCCCTAGGTTTCTCACGAGAATCAGCATCTCGGCTTGTTGCTCTTCCATTTGCCGAATGCGACCTTCCAGAACCGTCGCAGGCATAAGCACTGCCTCTTCTGCGAGAGGCGCATTGATGAGCGAATGAGAGGGAGCTGGGTCGATGCGTCCTTCCGGCATTGATCCTTCAGTAGTGCGAGCACTCTTCATTGCCATTGCAGTTGGCCTTCAAAGAGTTCTGGGAATGTTCCCACAGACGGCGCCAAACTATTGCGGGTCGCTTAGGGCTCTTGGTAGACCGGTCGAATTAAACCACCTTAGCTCGGGAGCGAACCAAGCACGCAAACAGTTAATTTAAGATTCGTTGAGTACACTGGGACTTTTTAGCGTGGAAAACCCGGAAAGGGTAAAAAACCACGTGGCCGGAGCTGTGCCGACCAAACTTCCACTATCTTCTGGGGGGTTACAATTAGAGATTTAGAAGTCGAGCACGACAGGCCGCTGCTCGTTACAATATCAGAGAGAGAAATAGAGAGAGAGAGAGAGAGAGAGAGAGAGAGAGAGAGAACGTTCCGAGGGCGACAGGCCACCTCTCGAAAAAAACTAAGTCTTTTCCTTCTGAGAACGGTAGAGAACGAAAGTGAGACAGCCTTGTCCGCTTTCGTGGAGACGAAAGTGAGACAGCCTTGTCCGCTTTCGTGGAGACGAAAGTGAGAAAGCCTTGTCCGCTTTCGTGGAGACGAAAGTGAGAGAGCCTTGTCCGCTTTCGTGGAGACGAAAGTGAGAAAGCCTTGTCCTCTTTCGTGAAGACGGAAAACTTCAAGTCCGCGAGGGAGATCTTCAAGCGCCGAAGGAGAAATCCGTGGAAATCTTCAAGGAACTCTCTCTGGGCATTCAGGCCGGATCCCCCCAAATGAAGCCTAGGGGGTCCTTTTATAGTTTTTGCCGGGGGTAGCCCGGTAATTTTGCCGCTGTAACCACCATAACCACCTGAGAGGACGAATCATATTTTCCGGTTCAGAGCCCACGAATCATCATTTTTCATAAATGACCATGCTGCCCTCGAGGAAAGGCGACAAGCTGTTCCTGAAAAGTGAGAAACTGAAAAGACAAAAAGTGAGCGAGCCGAGTCGGAAAAGTGAGCGAGTCTGAAATGTGAGCGTGCTAGAAAGACAAAAAGTGAGCGAGTCGAGTCGGAAAAGTGAGCGTGCTCTGAGCGCGCTCAGAAGCGTTCTGAGCGCGCAACGAACATTGAAATGCTTTGGTCACGTTGCAAGGCGTTCTGAGCGAATGGTGGAATGGAGAGTCGCGCCCCCTAAGGAGAAAGCGAACTCCGACCACACCCGGCGAGGGGATGCGGTTTCGGCCGCATCCCCCGCGGAAGGATACTCGGCCGCATCCCCCCATGGGGGGTGCGGTTTGGCCGCACCCGCCATGGGGGGGGGGGGTGCGGTTTGGCCGCACCCGCCATGGGGGGGGGGGTGCGGTTTGGCCGCACCCCCCATGGGGGGGGGGTGCGGTTTGGCCGCACCCCCTATGGGGGGGGGTGCGGATTGGCCGCACCCCCCATGGGGGGTGCGGCTTGGCCGACCTGGCCGCACCCCACGTGGGTGGGGGCGGGCTATCCGCACCCCACTTGGTGGGGTGCGGACGCACCTCGGTAGCGGGGCGCGGCTCCGTGCACTCCCGGCGCCGTTTACGGTGTGGCGTGCTTGCGCGACGGACCCTCCACTTCCGCGATCATGAGCTTGACTGCTGGCCCCACCTCTCTTTATCGTGATTTTCTCTATACGCACCCCAATGCCTTTATGGATATGTAACAAATCTAATCCATATTAGTACCAAGTGCAGTAAAATATATGCAAGAAAGGTAATATCTAGACTTCCATTGGGTCGTGACAGTCTTCCCATGACCATCGCATATGCACTCCGTATTAACCTGCATATGACATCATACCCACATAGTTCTATTAGTTTCGCACAGGTTGTTCTTCCGGACCATCCATCATGTGGGTTGGGTCAGAATATAACTCGTCAACCATCCGATATTTCGCCAAGATACATTTCTCGAAGGCATTTGATTTCCGTAGGAATTATTTCTCGAAGACACATTTTATTTCCGTAGAAATTATTTCTCGAACGCACATTTAATTCTCGTAAGAATTATTTCTCGAAGGCACATTTTATTCACGTATGGATTATTTCTCGAAGACACATAATTTTCTATCAATATTGAAAATATCTTTTTGTCAATGTAAAATGAAACGATAGGAATTAAGCCATCACATAGACGAAAGAACCAAAATTAAGGCACCTAGGGTTTGAGTCAATGGATGAAGTGTTATCCCGCTCCATCAAGCTCGTAAACCCCATTTAGACTAGTGTGACTCTGGTAAGCCCCAATCCTTGGCTCAACTTGATAAACGTCATGATTTCTTAGGTTATGAACCAATTTGTTCACAAAAACATCTTCAACAGTTACGTTCTAAATCATAAGCAATTTATATTAAAAAAAAGTAAGCTCAGTGTATCAAATCGATCGCTTGCCCTACTCGACATTTAAATAATTCATGCAAGTGACTAATGCATCAAACTCGAACGCACGATTCTACTAACAAGAAAATTGATCGAGTTCAGACATTATTTAGGGTTAACCTCGGAGGAATCTCCCATCTCCAGGTTAACTGTAAAATACAAATTAAGTAGTAATGCAAAATAGAATAATAGGCCATGACATCGAACTCGATCACACTGCTCTACTAAAAAAAGAGTTGATCAAGTTGGGGCATTATTTATGATTAACCTCAGAGGAATCTCTCATCTCCAAGTTAACTCTAAATTATAAAGCAGTAATGCAAAATAGAATAATAGAACAAGTCATCAAACTCGACCGCACTGTTCTACTAACAAGAGAGTTGATCGAGTTTGGGCATTATTTAGGGTTAACCTCAGAAGAATCTCACATCTCCAGGTTAACTTTAAATTATAAAACAGTAATGCAAAATATAATAATAAGACATCGAACTCGAATGCACTGCTCTACTAACAAGTGAGTTGATCGAGTTGGGTATTATTTATGGTTAACCTCGGAGAAATCTTCCATCTATATGTTAACTCTAAATTATAAAGCAGTAATGAAAAATATAACAATATGCCAAAACATCGAACTCGACTGCATTACTCTACTAACAAGAGAGTTGATCGAGTTCAGACACTATTTATGGTTAACCACAGAGGAATCTCCTATCTTCAGGGTAACTCTAAATTATACAACAATAATGCAAAATAGAATAATATGTCAAGCCATCAAACTCGACCACACTGCTTTACTAATAAGAGAGTTGATCGAGTTTGGTCATTATTTAGGGTTAACCTCGAAAGAATCTCCCATCTCCGGATTAACTCTAAATCAGACCATTATAAAACAGTAAGACAAAATAGAACAATCGATCATAGCCAATCAGTAAATAAAAATGCAATAAATAAAGTGCAATAAACATAGAGCGATGAATAAAGAAATGAAAAGTACTTCAAATTGAGCTTTGCACCGAGGATTCTTTAAGTTCCCCAAGCTCAAGTTTCTATCTTCGTTCTTAGGAGACATTCATCTCCATTCTTAGGAGGCATTCTTCTTCGTTCCAAGGAGGTATTAGTTGGAGTCATAAATATTTAAGTTCAACGAGTTCTTCGTTGTGGCGTCCAACTTATCGATATTACGAGTTTTATGTGTTAGAATTTTCACAGACTGAACCCAATAATGATTCAACGAAGTCTTATTAAGTTAAATTGTAGCATCCCAATTTCGATTTTCTAGACCCTTCGTGTAATTTGACCTGCTAGGGTTTTGTGGGCTTGGTTGGCGCTCAGATAGTAAGTTAGTGTCCTATTGGGTATTATTGACCCAATAAGTCACTTTCTCCACCTTCAGGGTCATACAAGTCTTTTCTGACTAAAATGAATATTGGACCCATATATGCGTGTATATCGACTCGCTAGACCTTAGTAGGCCAAGTAAACACATGAATAGTACATCATTCAAATCGACTCATTATGATAGTTATTCACCGAGATGATTGACCTAAATTGTGTGAAACTCAAATTACTCTAATTAGTCTAAACGCACACCAAATCACCCAACTTGAGCAAATCAACGACTGAGGTTGTCATTGACTCACCAACAATAAAAAATGCTGCATTATGACATGATTAGGGGAGAAACCTCGACATCATTTTATTTTATTCAAATAATGTACCTAATTATTAAATAATTATTAATTTATCTAAATCATAGAAAGATACCGAATTAGGACAAATGGGCTCCTATCAACTCCAAAATTCCCTAAGGGTCCGTTCGGCGCGCAGGTAATGGCTTTCTGGAATTGATTTTGGCCAGAAAACCAATATCTGCAGGAATTGGTTTTGTGCATAAAACCAATTCTGCTGTTCGGTTGCAGGATGGAAACCAGTGAACAGAATTGGAATTGATATCTGTAAGTTGTTCGGCTGCACGATGAAATTGGCTTTTTGGAATTAAAATTTTTAAAATTCAAATTTTTAAAAGTGCGCGCCCGGGCTAAAATATCGTGTCAGGGCGAAAAAATCGCGCCCGG
Organism: Dactylorhiza incarnata; assembly: GCA_033032865.1. NCBI lineage: Eukaryota > Viridiplantae > Streptophyta > Magnoliopsida > Asparagales > Orchidaceae > Dactylorhiza > Dactylorhiza incarnata. The sequence goes on from JAWHQI010000281.1 coordinate 2,155,657, forward strand.
CGAAAAAATCGCGCCCGAGCGAGAAAATTGTGCCCGGGCGAAAAAATTGCGCCCTAGGCGAAAAAATCGCGCCCGGGCGAAAAAATCGCGTCTGGGCAAAAAAACAGCGCCCGACCAAAATAAACGTGCCCGGGAGAAATAAAACGCGCCCGGGCGAAATAAACGAGCCCGGGCAAAAAAATCGCGCCCGTGCGAAAAAATCGCGGCCGGGCGAAAATATGCGCCCGGACGAAAAAATCGCGTCCGGTCGAAAAAATCGCGCCCGTGCGAAAAAATCGCGCCCGGGCGAAAAAATCGCGCCCGGGCGAAAAAAATCGCGCCCGGGCGAAAATATCGCTCCCGGGCGAAAATATCGCGCCCGGGCGAAAAAATCGCGCCCGGGCGAAAAAATCGCGCCCGGGCGAAAAAATCGCGCTCGGGCTAAAAAATTGCGCCCGGGCGAAAAAATCGCGCCCTAGGCGAAAAAATCGCGCCCGGGCGAAAAAATCGCACCCGGGCGAAAAAATCGCGCCCGGGGGAAAAAATCACGCCTGGGCAAAAAAATTGCGCCCGGAGAAATAAAACGCGCCCGGGCGAAATAAAACGCGCCCGTGCGAAAAAAATGGCGCCCGGGCGAAATAAACACGCCCGGACGAAAAAATCACGCCCAGGCGAAAAAAACGCGCCTGGGCGAAAAAATCGCGGCCCGGCGAAAAAATCGCGCCCGAGCGAAAAAATCGCGCCCGAGCGAAAAAATCGCGCACGGGCGAAAAAATCGCGCCGGACCGAAATAAACGTGTCCGACCGAAATAAAACGTGTCCGGGCGAAATAAACGCGTCCGGGCGAAAAAAACGCACCCGGGCGAAAATATGCGCCCGGGTGAAATAAACGCGCCCGGACGAATAACACCATGTAGGAAAACGCACGCTCGGGCGAAAAACTCGCGCGTAGGTTGAAAAACTCTAGTGTAAACATTTGATTATGCGGAAAACCTATGAGCGGAGGTAAGAATTGCTATTTGATTTTTTAGTTCATAGTAAAAGTCATGGGTTTTCACATGAAAACAAATATCCGCTTAAATTTCGTTGCGCCGAACACTAGAATTAGATTTCTAATCTCCAATACCAATTCCAGAAAGCCAATTCCGTCCAAACGAACGGACCCTAAGAATATTTGGAGTATGATGGACAATAAAAAATTAATCAATTCTATTTAAATAGATTTATTATTTGAGTAATTAATTTATTAAATAATGAGAAGATTAAAAAAAAACTAACGACATTATTTTTCTCCCAAAATTTTATCATAGTGTCCTAAAAATATATGAAGGAGATGAGGTAATTAAAATTTATTATGTAAAATAAAAATTATTTATTTTGATTTTATTATGTTAAAAACACTAAACAAATAAAAAAAATATGAATCTACATTCAAAAATTAAGACATAATTTGTAAAAAAATAGTTGGTCTTTAAAAAGCTGGGTTAAATAAATTAAGTACAAATATTTTATATTTAATTAGATATTACGCTTTTTTAAAAAACATTATTAATAAAATTAAAACCCCCCTAATAACTCCCTAAGCGATGTGTCGGCTAGAAGAATTAATTTCTCATATTCCCAAGGCTTTGAGAAGGCTAAAATGGCAGGAAGGGGCGGACTCACAAGGAGGTGTTTACTCCTCATTAAAACCCCTCCCAACACTTCAAAAGACCACCCCCTCCTATATAAATCCCCTCAAGGTTAGAGTTTCATTTTTCCCTGCACCCTGCCTCCCTAATCAGCAAGAAACCAATGTCCGACGACATTTCGACAAGCCTCCTCCACGAACTCCGGCGAACTCCACCCACCATGGCCGCCCGTCGATCCTCTCGCCTAAATGACACAAATGTAAGTTCTTACGACTCCTCCCTGCCCTTAGATCCTTTCTCGTCGACCTTCGCCGACTCCGACCACTGGAGCCGGCGATCAGGCCAGTGGAAAGCTTCAGATAACCAACCTAACCTCCGCCACCGTTGCGGGTTTCGACCTTGCGCGAGGCGTGTAATGGGGAGGGAGGGTCCCCACGATCCCCCTTAAGGCCCTTGAGGAGGAGAGACCGTCGAAAACCTCTCCGACGGCCTCTTCATTCCAAGGAAAAGCCCCCACCATCAGAAACCTCTAATTTCATTACTGTTGAAATTTTCCGGCCACCACCGGCGGCGGCTGGCCGCCGGCAATCACCCCACTGGAGTCCCTCCCCGGGGTATTCCCACCGGGGGTAGTGGCCGATGCTAAAGCCCCCACTAACGGCGTTGGGGCGGACCGTAACCCCCTCCCTGCTTCAGGGTGGCATACAACCACCACGGGCCTGGAGATTTTTTTCTCCAGGTCGCAGGCAGTGACGACGGAGGATCACCGCCGACAGACGTCCCGCCCACACCGGGCGATACTATCGGGGGTGCTGAACGGATCAACAGGTGCTCCGGCCGTCCAAGGGGGCCCGCATGGACTCACGATGCATGCAGCCACCGTGAGCCCTATTTCTTTTGCGCAGATCGCTGGTGCCGGCGGCAGTGGAAGGTCACCGGTCGATGCTCTGCCGGAGCGCCCACCCCGGGTGAAGCCTCCGGGGGTGGTGGCCGGTGCAACGCGGGCTCCGACCGGCCATGGGATTGCCCGCAAGGCCAGATAGGCAGCGATGTACAGCCACCGCTCAATCCGGTCGGATTTACACCACTCGTCTGATTTCATTGGTCGGGTCGAACCAATCATTGGCCATGCAGGATCCCGTGCTCTGGTTGCTAGACATACCACTGGCCGACAACTCTAACACCGCTGAATCTGCGCCAAGATTTGTGAGCAAGATTGAATATGCGCCTGACCGAAATCTGTCGAAGTCTAGGAAAATTTTCTCCGTCTTAAAACTGATTTTTTGTAAAATATCTTAGGAGCAACAACAACTTTGAAGAACTTTCTGTATACTACAACATTTATGTTAGACTTTTTCTGATTTGGAACCCCGAGATAATTTATTTTGGCACTCCAAAAAGTATATTTTACCATTCTGGAAATTTTAGACTTCTGTTTTGTTTCACAAACTGATATTTTACGCAAGTTTTAACCCTTGGTTTGAAGACCTTAAGTTCTGATTTAGAGGAAACTCGTGAGAGGTGATATTGGAGTTAAACATATTTACTACAACTTTCAGGTTTGGTACTTTCTGATTTAAAACACTTTAAGTAATTTAAATTTAGTCTTTAACCGTGCAATTTAAATTTTAGAATTCTGCCTTGTTCATAAAACTGCTATTTTATGAAAACTTCAACCCTCATTTTGGAGACCTTAGGTTCTGATTTAGACAAAGCATGTGAGAAATGATATTGGAGTTAAACATATTTACTACAACTTTTATGTTTGGTACTTTCTGATTTGATGCCCTTAAGTAATTTAAATTTAGCTCTTAACATGACAATTTAAATTTGCTAGTTCACGTGTTAGTTTAAAAGTGCACATTTTTCAAGCATGCCTATGTGATACAAATAATTCGTAAAATTTTGCTAGTTTCATTTGTTAGTTTAACTCTATGATAATATCCAGTCATACGAGTTTTGGATTATGATGTGAATCATAAATTAATTGTCAAGTTTGAATATTGATATGTAGTCACTTCATTCATCACCTTATGCATGAGGGCACGAGAGGGTGCATGGTTACCAATGTGGCGGGTTCGTCGACTTCCCCTAATATACACTATGCGGAAGTTGTGACGATGAACTTTTTTTGTGATTGGTAGTGAAGATGATCGGGGGCTAGCTACCCCTTCCTCACAGGTCCGTTTCATACCTATTTTGTTATGTGCCGAGATGGTCGATCTCAGCACGAGGTGAGGATGTGTTTCCTCCGAGAGTACCTATTCTTCATAGAGGTACGAATGCCTAGGAAGTTGGGGTGTATCCATAAACTAGATGTGGGAACGACCGACCCACTGTCACCGTCTGGCCACGACGGTGAGGCCTGGGAAGTGAGCTCCTTCTCTTAACAGGTCACTATGTCGACATAGGGGAAAATGACCATGACACATCATTCAAGTGATAACGAGAACATCATACATGTTCATCACATCAAATATACATAATATGTTTACATGTGCTACCACCTTGGTCCGTCATCGTATAACCACCGTCGGGAGGAGTTATACGATGACAGGTAGACTTTACAACATTAGTAATACTCTTTTATAAACTACTATTTCCTTGCTATATCTGCTTAACTGTTTATACAAATATATTGCTTCGGCTATCGTGCTAACCCTCCTTGCAGTTGTCCTTCCTTGTACCCACCCATTAGGGGGACGAGGAGGAGCGTAGGATTTACTTGGTCATGATTTGACTAACGTACATTTGTACGTATCATTTTAGGAACTGATGCGCCTACCGACGGAGCAGGAGCGGATGGACGAGCATAGACGTGCCCATGATGACGAGGAGTTCCCTGAGCTAGCTCGGACGGTATACGAGGATATGATGGTACTATCCTGAGGAGGAGAGAGGATGAGTAATTTCCTTTGTGGACTCATTGTTTTGTCATCATTTAGCTGTGATGATCTATTTGGACACTTGTGCCCTTAGTGGGTTTTCTCTATGATTCACTTTTATCATGCTATATATATACATACACGAGTGACAGTGCAAGGGGGGCCCCCCGTGCCCCGCGCGACAGTACCCTGCTCGGCACCTGACGGTCTTCGCCCGCGCCTGACGCACCCGGTTAATAAAATTTTAAAAAAATTAAATATTCTTTATTTTATTTTTAAAATATTTTAAATTTCTTTACGTAATATATATATTATATAATTATAATTTATAATAATATATATATATATTATATATATATCTATATTATATATAATTTATAATATATATATGTATTATATATATTTAATATATGCATATATATATGTATTATAGTTAATATATATATACATTATATTTAATAATTTTTTTAGAGGAATTTTTTTTTTAAAAACGAGGTCCGCCGCCCCGCCTTTTCCCTCAGCCTCCGCCACCGCCGGAGCCACTGCTGGCCTGACCGGAGCCCGCCGGACTCCGACGAACTCGACGGGGTTGGTCCAGCGGCGCTCCGGCAGGGCTACCGGCGGCGGTGGCCCTGCCGGAGCGCCGCCGGAGTAACCCCGACAGGATTGCCGGGGGCCGGCGACCTCGTCGGTGACCTCCGGTCAGGCCGGCGGTGGCTCCGGCGGCGGCGGGGAAGGGCAACGGGAGGGGGGGGGGGGGTGGGGGCGGCTATCGGGGCTGCAGGGAGTTATCTCCCGTGGGTTGTTTTGGCTATGATCTTTTGGCTATATGCATCCTTGATCGTCATGATCCGACGGCTGAGATTCAAGTAATGGTTCTAATTTGGTTTCACTATGAGCTTAAAGGTTTTTCTTTATGTAATATATATATATAGGGCTGTATTCATATGCGAATACAGATATCGTGCGAATGTGCGAATAAGGGCATCGGACCGTCCATCTTATTTTCCGCGATTTCCTGATTTTGCGATTTCTGACTGGCTCCCTCCCGACGGCATTTGGCCAACTCCCGCGGCATTTTGCTCCCGCCGGCGGCGTGAAGGCGCTCTCTCCCTCTCGGTGGCGCGAAACTGCCAATCGCGGTGCTCTCCCTCTCCGGCGGCAGCTCTATCACTCGTAAAGGCGCTCTCTCCCTCCCGGCGGCGCGAAACTGCCGCGGGATGCTCTCCCTCTCCGCGGCAGCTCTCTCCCTCCAGCGGTAGGTCATCTTCGATGCCAGTACCTCCCATGGCGTTCCACTCCTCCAACAAGCCCTCTCTCCCTACCCGACTCTCCCATGGCGTTGCACTGTATTTCTCTAGAACAGAGATAGCGGAATCTAGCATGTGAATAAGTCTTAAGCATTAATAAACTGCACTGTATTAATCAACTCTGGAATTCATGGAAATAAATGTGCGTGAGCACTGGAGTCATATCCCTGCTAAGAGCATTGAAGATCATCCATTGTATGACATTGTGAACCCTACAGAAGAAGTAAACATATAACTTGACAGGTGATTGATAATGCAGAAGTTCATGACAAAACAATTACGACTATCAGATACAGATAAGTTGCTTCATTGGTTCCTTGAACTTTCATTACAGAACAATTTTATAGCTAATTTATGCCAGAACAATTTTCCAGAAAGCATGTCTATACAGCTGATTTTCCAGAAAGCATGCCTATACAACTGATTTTCCAAATAGCATGCCTATCCAAAAGATTTTCCAGAAATGACATATGACTCCAGGATCCTTTCAACACGAGAAAACTGGCATTGCAGGCTGATCTAATGTGCAAATTGGCTGATCTGGGATACAGTTCCAAACACTCTACATCTGCATAAAATTCATGGTGAAGACTGAATGCAATTGAAAAAATAATAGCTACTTCAATAATACCTGCATTGATGGTGAATATCAACTAGCTCCTCAATGTCCTACAAATGAAACAACAACAAAAAGTTAAGATTTTTTGGACAATGTATTTTACTACCAGATATGAAAATTGTATTTTAAACTCACAAAATTGATTTTTTTGGACAATTACGACTATCATGTAATACATGCTCCCCACAACTTCTGCATAGACGTGTCGATTTTTGCTTGATTTCAATGGATGTCTCCTTTCCACTTTTCATTCTTTTACCGCTGCCTTTGGTCTTTGCATAATTAGGTGGAAATATCTCGATTTGGGTTGGGATTTGTGAGTCCGTACATGGAAAATTGGAATCTATTTCATCGCAGTCATATGTTCCACGCATTCGATTCTCCCAAATCATGGCACAATTCCTTAAATCAATCAAACTTTCATCTTTTAATTTGGCAAGTTCCATACACCGAGCTAGTTGGGACCATGTGCTTGATATCAATTTTCTTCTGCGCTCACTTTCTGAGAATCCTGCAAGGAATGTCTGGTCTATTTGAAAAATCGGCTTGCTAGTAGCAAGTTTGGTCCATCTAGTTGTGATACAATAACTTGGCAGTTCAGTGATTCCTTGCCCTTTCAGAACCAACAATACATGACGACATGGAATGCCTTGGGTTTCAAACATTTTACAGCTGCAAGTTGTGTTTGACGAACTGTAAATGACTTCTCTATACTTATCATTTGAGTTACAACTGTCAATTATAGTGAATATGCATGAATCATTGAGTTCTTGAGACCTTTTTACCCCGCAAACTAAACATGAAGTCCATAATTCTTCTTGGAATATATAGAAGTTTTTATGTGTATATAATGAAGCTGCGTGTTTCTCGATTGACAAGCTTGTTTTTATATCTGGTTTTCCATTAAATGTGACGTGCTCAGCCTTTAGTTCTCTCTGTCTTTGAGCTTCCATTGCATTATCAAATCTTGAATAAAACTCAACTAAGCCGATTTTGTTGTTCACAAAGTTTCCAAAGAATGAGTTCTCACTTTCTGACCTAGATGTCGTCCGCAATAAACCAGACAAAGGTATATCCTGTAAATATGTTGGAATCCACATTTTGCGAAGACCGAACATGTGCATTAACCAATCATTATTTGATAACTCAAAATCATATATTATAGCATTCCAAGTTGTTTCAAACTCACCCGGCGTCTCAGAATTCCATACACATGATTTGAAACGTCTTTGAAATTCTATGTTAGCATTTAAAACACCACCAACTTTTTCAGACAATTTCTTCATTATATGCCACATACAAAATCGGTGTTTTGTATTTTGAAATAATTTTTCTATAGCAATCCTCATTGCCGGGTCTTGATCGGTAACAATCAACACCGGTTCATTCCCTCCCATACATTCTAAGAATTTCTCAAATAACCATGAAAATGATTTGGTTTTTTCGTTGGAAAGAAGCGCAGCACCAAAGGATATCGATAATCTGTGATGATATATTTAGTCCAGTAAATGACGCAAATATCATCGAGTACTTATTTGTATTGTAGGTGGTATCAAAAGAAAGCAAATCACCAAACATAGAATAATTATTTCTAGCAATACCATCAGCCCAAAACGCAGATTTCAAATGACCTTCGGCATCTAATTCATATGCATAGTAGAATGATGGGTTTTGTAGTTGTAAATTCTTGAAGTTTTGTATGAAAATTTGAGCATCAGAATCCGCAATCAGTGCTTTCAGGTCTCTGGCATAATTTCTGGCATCTACACATGTGAAACCTACATTTTCGTACCCTCCAACTTGTTCTTTCATTATGTGGAATGCCTGTGTAGGTCCTATATTTACCCGGCCTAATGTATTTAACAGATTCTTCTGGACATCTGTTATTTTCCGATTTGATCTTAAAAAATGTTTTTTCCTCGGGGTGCATAATGTGTGATTATGCTCTTCATGAAAAGTGAACACGTCATATTTTTCATCACTGGTCCTCTTAACACTAGCACTTGCCATACATCCGACTCTTGTATCGGATATTTTTCTGCATAGATTATCACCCATTTGCACTGGTTTATTCTTAACTTTAAACCCCTCTTTGGCGCACACAAAATACTTATATTGCAGTTCACCTTTTTTATTTTTAGTGGCGGTTGAACTGCGCACACTAAATCCAACGTGATGTGCATAGGTTTTATAGAATATTTCAAATTCATCAACTGACTCAAATATCTGTCCTTTGCGGGGTACTATCGCTTCAAAATTCTACAGAGAATAAATAAATTATTAATGAGAAAATTGAAAACTCATTATATTCAAAAATCTACAAATGCAGAGAATCATTTTCCAAAGCAGAGAATCATGAATAAACAGGGACCTAAACAAATGCAGAGAATCATTTTTTTTCAATCATTTTCCAAAGCCCTAAACAAATAGCAGATTTAATAAACGAGAATCATTTTCCAAAGCCCTAAATAAATAGAAGATTTAATAACTAGAAAATCCAAAGCCCTAAACAATGACCTAAACAAATGCAGAGAAGGATTCTTCCGGATTACCTGATCGCCGGAGAGAGCACCGTCAGAAGGCAGCTTTGATCCCCCGGGAGGAAGTGAGATGCTGCCGCGGGATGGAGAGGTGCTTATTAGGGTAGAGGCGCCGCGGGGGGCAGAGGGGCCTTCGTCTGACGCCATGACCATCGCCGGAGGTAGATTGGCCGCGGCTTGTCCATCTGCGGCCATTATCGTGGAGGTCTATGAGTTGCCGCGAGGGTTTTGGAGCGAGATCGCCGCCGTCGGGAGGGAGCCAGTTTGCGCTGCAGAAATCGCAAAATCAGGAAATCGCGGAAAATAAGATGGACGGTCCGATGCCCTTATTCGCACATTCGCACGATATCTGTATTCGCATATGAATACAACCCAATATATATATATATATATGCAATTGGGTCTTGGGTTGGGTGAGAGGAGTGGACCCTCTATCGAAACACGAACCGTTTGGCGGAACGTGCGCTTTGGGCATAAGGACTCCCTGGTTTTGAGAGGGGGTTCTTACAAGGGTATCAGAGTCGAAAAAAATAATCCAAATTTATAAAATCATCACAGACGGTCCACCGTGGTACGATACTTAGTTCAAGGACGAACTCTGCAACGAAAGCATGGTGGACCGCAGAAGAATCATGATAAAACATCACGCAAATTTCCGCTAATAAAACCAAACCAAATTAATTCTTCGATCAAATACCTACCCTTTAGCTTAATTAGATAGTTCTGACACACATATTTTAATAAATTGAAACAGAAATTCCGGGAGCCTAGCCTTAGGATAAGAGATGAGAACACTGACGACACCGACGAAGACATAAATCTCCCCGGCACCCCAGTTGACGATTGGGCCCCTCCATCTCCTGCTGCACCCACTGGCCAGGCAGTGCCGGCCCAGCCGACCCCGTTTCACCAAACATAGTTAGGGCGGACTCTTACCGCACTACTAGATACTTTCCGGGTCTCACTACAGTAGCAGTTGCCGCTACAGACACAAGGCCCTACAACTGCAAAGAGATTGGTGATGTTCAGGAGTTTTCGTCCCACTGTCTTCAATGGGACAGAGTCGGCCATCCAGACAGAGAATTGGCTGGAAAGGATTGAAGATGTACTCAGAGGAATGCACTGCCCTTCCTACTATGCGGTTTCCCTAGCCACCACCCTTCTGGAGGGGTATGCTAGGCAATGGTGGAGTTCCGTTCTACAGACCAAATATAGGAACCGCCGGCTGACTAAGGTTTCCTAGAGGAATTTTTCTACTTTGATGATGAAGCACTTCATTTCTAGCTCCGACCGGACAGAGCTCCAGGAGCGTTTTCTCCATCTTCGATAAGGTACTATGACAATTATAAAGTACCAACGAGAGTTCTCCCACCTTGCCCGGTATGCTGGCATCATGGCCATATAGGATGAGAACTGGGCCAAGAGGTTCTTTCAGGGCCTCAACGACTCCATTCAACAATCATTGATGACAACAGCTCACGCTCTCTTTGAGGTTATCGCGCACCTTGCAAAGATGATGGAGGCTGACATAAAAACCACCCGGGAAAGGAATAGGTTGAAGAGAATAGCAGAGACACCCCAAGGGCGGGTTCAGAGGGGTCAGGGGACCAGGTATCAGCGCGGACGCGAAAATAACATGGGAGATCATAGGGGCTATGATCGAGGAGATCGCCACCAGCTACCCTGTGACTACCATCAGAGGAGGAAACCTCCGCCTCCCCCAACAAAACAACCTTCCATTCCTGCACCAGCATATGTTGTTGATCAACGACCTTTTGAAAGACGTTGTTTCCACTACAACGAGTTGGGGCATTTACGACCTCAATGCCCCCTATTAGCACCCAGGGAAGGACATCAAGACATTCATCGGGGTGGAGGTTGTGGACGAGGTGATACGCCCGAAAATGGTTGCGTATTTTGTACACAAGTGCACGTGCCGGTTCAAGTAATATAATGTGAGTTAAATATCGTTCCCACGGAGAGGTGTTAAACTTAGTGCTCGCAAATACCAGTTAAGTCCTTTCTTTAAATCCAAGTCAATCGAATACCGTGATTTCAATTATGAAAGAAAATTATAAGTGACAAATTCAAAATAATAATAACTATAAATCCTTGGAGAAAATACTTTTCTAACGATTAAGAGAAATAATCTTGTATTGTGATTTCCTAAATCTAGTGCAATGATTATTCAAATAAAACTTTATGAAAATTGCGTGGTGAAATGTTCTTGCAACGATTTTAATTTAGAAAACCGTATCTCTCGATATCGGATTCCCCTAATCCTTTATCTCCTCTGTCATCTCTAACTCGAGTGAAATAAAGAATCACATAAGAAATAAAAACTTATGTTGCTAACGCCAAGGGGAAGTCTCTTTATCCCTTCAAACGCTATATCGAACTTATGATACCCTTGCGCAACTCATTTCTCGAATTATGAAGCGCAGTAGAAAAACGAAACCTTGGCCAAAAGTTCCAAAATAAAGATCATAAGAACCATAAAGATCATTCACCAAACATCCATAAAAGAAAATTAAAGCATAGTTATCATTACACAAGAAATAGTACTCTCACAACACAAGATTGCAGAAATTAGTTCATGCTTGAGGAAGAAAAACAAAATAAGGGATAGATCTTATTAAACATGATGAATATCAAGTAAATCTTCCCTTCTTCGATGATTTAACAACGCTTCCTACAGCCCGGACGCAATTTCTGGACTGATTTTCTCCAAGCAGCTTTTCTTCTTCTTCCTTGCGTTTTTCCCTTCCTTACCGAATGCTTCTAATGGCCAAAATTATGGTCTTTTAACTTCCTCCTTTCTCTCTCTAGGCGGGGCCCACATTTGGTAAGTTTTAATTGCTGAAAAGATGCCTCGTTTTCATCCGTAACTGCCAAAATCTAATTAATTTCGGATCTGAAAATTCTGTAACTGCCGACAAGTTATAACTTTTCAGCAGAAAAGTTGCAACTTTTTAAAATCTGGAATTCTGCTTCTTAAAACTGCCAGATATGTTATAACATTTTTCAGATTATGTTACAACATATTCCAGTTTTTCAACAACACTTAGCCTTCGATCCTTGACTCGATTTCTTCATAAATCCTATCATAAAAACATTCAAAACTAGACGTAATAATTATTTAAACCCCAAATAATAATTCATTTCAATATATATACTTTTCATTCATAATTATCATATAACATAAACAAAAAGGGTTAAATTAAGATGCAAGATAACTTCTTTTTGCGAAGTTATCACACCCCCATACTTGAATCTTTGCTAATCCCTAGCAAAGGTGAATCATTGTAGATCATGTAATGGCAAATGGTTATGAAAGTATAAATTCGCTTCATCTTATTCTTCATTATAAATCAAACAAAATCTATTCAAGAAGTTCGCATTAACTGGTGGTAAACTTGTTAATCCATAAAAGTTCAAACCATCACAAATCCATTAGTTCGATATAAGATAAAGCTCAATGAAGAATTCAAGTGTTGTGTGTGATAATCCATAAAAATTATTCACTTCCCTTCTAATTTATTTTCTTAAACTTCGTCACAAAAAGGAAAGATCAAGAGTAGACTAAATCTTTGATATGACCTCTACATGAGTTTGGTAGTAACAGGGACCAAATAAAATGACTTGATGAATTTGGTATGATGGGTGGCTATTTTCCGAATTAATCATCTTAGTAGCTCTCCAAATTATGGGGTTTAATTTTCAATAATATTTTTTTCTTTTGATATTTTCATAGTTGGGATCATTCCAAATATGCGTAAACATATTTGGGCCACATATCACTATGATATAAAGATACCTTTTTTTTTGAATTTTTCATCATAGTTGGGATCATTCTAAGTATGCGTGAGCAAACTTAGGCCACATATCACTATGATATATAATTTTTTTTTTAATAAACACCCATAATTGGTAAGCATACTAAGATACCAATAAAAGGAAAATAGGGAAATAAAGAACCAAGACTTGAAGCTCAAAGGATAATGAGTGATGACACAAAGGTTAGGCTTTATGTGGAATCGAAGTTAACTACGTACGCTCAACGTATTGGTTAATATCATTGAATTAGATCTTGCTCGCTCTCTCACCATTAAGTTCCGAATTCAATTAAATCAATTCAAAGGGAGCAAATTCTTTTTAAGAAATATAGTGCATAATAAACTGATTTCTTAAGAGAGCTTTAACAAATCGTACTAATTTCAATTTCATAGTCTGAACTCGTAGGATTAACTAGTATATCCCTCAAATTAAATTGAAAGACTTGAATAGTTTAATTATTAAGGAAAATAAGAATAGAATTTCCCGAATTACACGTCAAAAACGATTTGTCAAATAAATTACAGAGGGACGTGCCCCCATACTTTAACCTTTACTAGTCCCTAGTAAAAGATTTCTTGAAAAATGCATGCATACAATAACTCATACTTTTATTAAGGAGTTTTTAAGGAATGAAAATAAAAACTGAATGTGAATACTCCCTTGGAATCAACAACCCAAAGCATCTTCACATCCTTTCTTGTACATACACTGTTATGAAAGTTACTCCTTTGATCTAATGTTCTCATGCTCATGATTTGTGCATACTAGGAGGCGAAACGAGATCAAAGATCCTGCTACTAAGTTCAAATAAAGTGTACCTGCAGTGATGAGCTCCAACAAACAAGGAAAAATAGACAAACAAAAATGAAATTAAACTAATTAAACTAGACTTGGAACAATAAAAATGCAGGAAAATAAGATAACTACTGGGGTTATTGTCCTCCCAGCACGACTTATTCAGAAATTTTAAATTTCTAGATTATTGGACGATGAAAAGAAAAATGAACAGGTAACTGTTCTAATATTCGTGTCGGTAGCGGGTACCGATACGGCGATAAAACAACTACCCATCTACCTAAATAATAATACGTGCACAACACAGGTAGAGGGAACAAAAAGTAAGAACATGAGGAGTGTTCTGTTGAAACCTGCAACAGGCCTCTTGAGATCGGACCCACTGGGGGTGCAGCCGATGCTTACTTCTCCCTCACTAGACTCTCTTGACGGTGGATGTGAGAATAAGGAAAGACCCAAGGCTGAAGCGAGGAGGTCCCGCCACACACCCGAAAGATCTTAGAGAGCTTCCCCTCCCAAACTAGAGCTCAACCGGGCACCTTGGAGGGCACTAGCAGCCGACCAAAAACTAGCCTGGAGGAGAGGATCCTCTAAAATCGGATCTCCTCCAAGGTGCCCTCAAGGGTCTATTTATAGATTTTTCTAGGCTGGTCTGCAAATAACATGAATCCGCCTTTTAGTTTTACTAACCGCACCCCAAATTGGTCTGCTAATAGCCTAACTCCGCTGTTCTGAAGGGCTATTTGCAGCCCACAAGGGGTATTATGGTCATTTTCCCCTTAAATCCTTTTGGGCGAGTGGTCCGTGAGGGCACCACTCGCTGGGCACCCGCTTAGCTGAGCGAATGCCCACGCTTCCGGGCGAGTGGTCCGCGAGGGCACCACTCGCCTAGCTCCTTCTCTTCCGCAGCTTACCCCCACCAACCCGGGGGTACTTCCCCCTCCTAGCCGGGGCGAATGATCTGGCTGACCCAGGTCTCGCTAGTTGTCTTGAGGGACCCACTCGGCGAATACGGGTTGTACATGTTCCTCACACTACAACAAATTACACTTTTAGTAAGGACTAAAAACGTTACAAAAGGTTTCAAATATCGTTACGCAAAGTTTTTGTAACGTAATTTACTTTATGTGACGACCGTTACCTAAGGCTCGACGCTAGAAGTTCTTGTAACGAACTTTTGTTTGTCGTTACAAATAATTTATTTGTGACAAACATTACTTCCTCACAATAAGATGAGTTATAGTAAAGAATATTTCGTTACAAATGTTTGACTTCTTCCTCACTAAAGAAATTATATTTATATATCAAATATATGAATATTTCGTTACAAATGTTTGATTTCGTTACAATTGTTATGACATAACAATTATGAATATTTCGTTACAAATGTTTGATTTCGTTACAATTGTTATGACATAACAATAATTATTTCGTTACAATTGTTGTATACCTTCGTTATCGTCCTGCACAAAAAGACCGGTCCTGGTAAGGACCGGTCCGGTCCTGGACCGGTCCGGTCCTGGACCGGTCCTCGGGGTCCCGGCGGTCCCCGGATCCATAGGATAGACCGGTCCCGGACCGGGACCGGTAAAAGACCGGTCCAGAACCGGTCTTTTACCGGTCCTCAACCAGGACCGGGACCGGGACCGGTCAAAGACCGATCCCGGTCAGCAAATGCCAAACGGCTCTTTAAAGAGCCGTTGTAACAGCGGCTCTTTAAAGAGCCGTTAAGTGGTGGCAGCCACTATATTGTTTAATAAGTGGCTGCCACCACCTATAACTTATATTATAAGTTATAATTTATAATATAATAAATTTATATTTTATAATATATATATATATATATTTTTATTTTATTTTAATTATTATTTTTGTTTTAAAAATCTATAAACCCCCCCCCCCCTCTCTTATTTTGTTTTTAGTTATCATTTCTCTCTCTCTCTCTCCATTTCTCTCTCTCTCTCTCTCTCTCTCTCTCTCTCTCTATGGCTTCATCTTCGTCCGCGCCGGCGTCGTCCTCCGCGTCTGTCCCCATCGAGATACTAGAGCATCACCACAAAGCTGTAGTATGGGAGAAATTTGATAAGGTGCGGATCGAGGGCGAAATTAAGGCGAAGTGCAAACTTTGCGGGAAGCTTATGGCCGTTGGCAGCAGCAACACAACGCTTGCCCGGCATGTCAAATCTTGCATTTCTAAACAAGCACCTGAGTCCACCCAAGCTCAAATCTCGTCGACCGGGCACATTTGGACGTATGATCAAGGTCGGCAACGAGAACGACAAATGGAGAACGTCATCAAAAAAGGACTTCCATTCAACCACTACGACGATGAAGAAATGACGTCGTACATACACGAAGTACTTCAGCCAAAATTATTAATAAAATTCAAATTTTATTTCATTTTATTTCATTTTATTTCATTCTATATTTGCTCGGCGTCGTCGGCGGCGGATTCGGCGCTAAAGTTTTATTCCAAATGTCGGATTAAGTTTTATTTGCTCGGCGACGGACGACGGCGGCGGATTCAAAAAAACAAAAATCAGTCAAAATAAAAAAGACCGGTCTGGGACCGGTTAGGACCGGTCCTACGGTCCCAGCCGGTCCTCTTGCAGAGGTAGAAAACCGGTCCCGGACCGGGACCGATTTCCCTCGGACCGGTCCGGGACCGGTAGACCAAAAGACCGGTCCCAGGGAGGACCGGTCCCGGACCGGACCGGTGGTCCTTATGTGCAGGGCTACTTCGTTACCCAAAAAAATCATTTATATTATTAAATTTTCAATTCCTAATTTAGATGGATACGCATGATTTTATTACACGTCGAAAATAAGATATGTTGCGGCCAACTCGAGGCTCTTGCAAATCGGTGATAATAAATAAATAAAATTATTTTTTAGTAATAATATATTTCTATTTATACAAAAATTTAAAAGATACATTAAATATTTTTCATGTTACGATATTTAATTAATAGTCATCTCTCGCGCGCCCGTAGGACAAATGCATGCTTGGGTACGTACGTACTTACACCCAGTTGAAAATGTGTGTGCGTAAGAAAATGCGTAACTAGTTAGGCTAAAATGTGCCCGGGTGAGATAAAGCATCATGACGAAAAAAGCGCGCCCGAAAAAATGTGTTTTTGAAGAAAACGCTGATGAGCGAATTATAGCTTGTACGCAAACAAAATTGTGCTCCCGAGCCAAAAAGTGTGCGCAGTCAAAAAAGCACATGCCACTAGACAAAGAACGCACGCACAAGTGAAAAACACATGCACGGGCGAAAAAATACGCTCTAGGGCCTAAAATGCGCGCTCATGTTTTAAAATTTAATTAATATATTTATTGTAACAAAACTTTGGTTACCAAAAAATACTAATTGTAAGAAAATTCTAATGGTTACAAATACTTTCATGGTGTTGTCACAATTGCTACTTATTGTAAGGATATTTTACTATTTGTAACGTAAAACTAGTCTTGTTACAAATACCTGCTCTTATTGTAACAAACATTTAGTTATTGTAACGAAACATAAAATACTTGTTACAAAAAGTTAAGCTTTTGTAACGATAACGAAATTTCGTTACTAAATATAGCTATTAGTAACAAATTTTTTATTCGTTACAAATTTGTCCTTACTAAAAGTGTAATTTGTTGTAGTGTCACTATTCTCACCATAATATGTATCCTTGCCCAGCAAGGTATCATCATCAACAGGAAGGCTGTATGGGGAGAAGAAAATGAATGGAGCTTCCACTATGGAGAAGGGATCAACCATCTCAATTAAGTGGATACCCATCTCATCAAGTTGAGGATAATGCTCAATATCCTCCTGAGGCATCTGTGACACATCAACTTGTTTTGGCTCAGATAATGAAAGGAGATTAGGAAATAAAATAGAAGAAGAACATAAATGATTTCTAATCATAGGAGTGATCCCGGTTTCACTCCTAGCAGGTTCCAAAGGTTGATCGTTGTCGGTATCGTAAGCATCATAGCAAGGGGAACTCGAGAACTCAATGGCCTCTGTGGTGAGTTGGACCTCCTCATCCAATGAAGAAGTGCAAACCTTCTCATTAAAAAGGATATCTTCTTCATCCCACATTGGCGCGTCATCGTGCTCCAAAGAATTATTCCCCCCATCGGAGAGAAAAATATCTTCATCCCACTTTGGCGCAGCCTCAGGTTCTGGGTCATCACCTTGCGCAATATCTTCGACAGGATCGATAAAAATAGGTGTAGAAACATTTTGCAAAGAAAATGTAGGAACGCTATTAATATCTAATTCAGAAAATACATGTTCAGGTTCCTTCGTGGGTGAATCAAAACTAGGTGATGAATGAGTATGGAGAGATGACGCATCAATATCAATATACGGGCCCACAATTATGAGGGGCTTATCAGCAATAGTCCCACGCAAACATGGTGGTATTGGGATAGTAGACATGATCTGGATGCCCGATTCATAATTTTTCTCCATCTGTCTTTTGTAAGCGACACAATCCTTCAAGACGTGGTCCGTATTATGACAAAATAAACACTTCCGAACATTACTGCTCGACAGCCAAGGAGTCGAGTCATAGGGTCGAGGAATAATTTGACATGAGGACGCAAGGTTATAATGATTTGTCGCACAATATTGGGGCCCTAAATACTCTCTATGTTTTGCGAGCCACGATTGATATCCAATAGTCCCCATGTAACACGCATCAGTAGTATGACTAAACGATCCACACCACTCGCATCTCACATGTGTATACATTTTTTGGAACGGATGCGGTTAAAATAAAAATAAAAATAAAATTTCATTGTAAAAAAAAATAAAAATAAAATAGAAACTTGAACTCTAAATACTCAGGATTTACTAATTATATTGCAAGAAAAACACACTAAACTATTTGCACCTCCCCGGCAACGGCGCCAAAAATTTGATACGCCCAAAATGGTTGCGTATTTTGTACGCAAGTGCACGTGCCGGTTCAAGTAATATAATGTGAGTTAAATATCGTTCCCACGGAGAGGTGTTAAACTTAGTGCTCGCAAATACCAGTTAAGTCCTTTCTTTAAATCCAAGCCAATCGAATACCGTGATTTCAATTATGAAAGAAAATTATAAGTGACAAATTCAATATAATAATAACTATAAATCCTTGGAGAAAATACTTTTCTAACGATTAAGAGAAATAATCTTGTATTGTGATTTCCTAAATCTAGTGCAATGATTATTCAAATAAAACTTTATGAAAATTGCGTGGTGAAATGTTCTTGCAACGATTTTAATTTAGAAAACCGTATCTCTCGATATCGGATTCCCCTAATCCCTTATCTCCTCTGTCATCTTTAACTCGAGTGAAATAAAGAATCGCATAAGAAATAAAAACCTATGTTGCTAACGCCAATGGGAAGTCTCTTTCTCCCTTCAAACGCTATATCGAACTTATGATACCCTTGCGCAACTCATCTCTCGAATTATGAAGCGCAGTAGAAAAACGAAACTTTGGCCAAAAGTTCCAAAATAAAGATCATAAGAACCATAAAGATCATTCACCAAACATCCATAAAAGAAAATTAAAGCATAGTTATCATTACACAAGAAATGGTACTCTCACAACACAAGATTGCAGAAATTAGTTCATGCTTGAGAAAGAAAAACAAAATAAGGGATAGATCTTACTAAACATGATGAATATCAAGTAAATCTTCCCTTCTTCGATGATTTAACAACGCTTCCTACAGCCCGGACGCAATTTCTGGACTGATTTTCTCCAAGCAGCTTTTCTTCTTCTTCCTTGCGTTTTCCCTTCCTTGCTGAATGCTTCTAATGGCCGAAATTATGGTCTTTTAACTTCCTCCTTTCTCTCTCTAGGCGGGGCCCACTTTTGGTAAGTTTTAATTGCTGAAAAGATGTCTCGTTTCCATCCGTAACTGCCGAAATCTAATTAATTTCGGATCTGAAAATTCTGTAACTGCCGACAAGTTATAACTTTTCGGCAGAAAAGTTGCAACTTTTTAAAATCTGGAATTCTGCTTCTTAAAACTGCCAGATATGTTATAACATTTTTCAGATTATGTTAAAACATATTCCAGTTTTTCAACAACACTTAGCCTTCGATCCTTGACTCGATTTCTTCACAAATCCTATCATAAAAACATTCAAAACTAGACGTAATAATTATTTAAACTCCAAATAATAATTCATTTCAATATATATACTTTTCATTCATAATTATCATATAACATAAACAAAAAAGGTTAAATTAAGATGCAAGATAACTTCTTTTTGCGAAGTTATCACGAGGCCAGCCTGGTAAAGGACAATAATGACCTCCCCAGCAGGCTTATGCTTTGGACCTAGAGAGGGATTGAGCCACCACGGACGTGGTGAACGGTACGAGAGATTTATATATGCATATACATATTTTTCACCTTAATTGTGATACATTTTTATTACGTGCTTATATATATTATTATTTAAAAAAAATCAACCAATTAAAACCTCAGGGATCCTCTGGATCAACGATCGGGCTGCTCGAGCGCTCTTTGACATGGGTGCCACTCGCTCCTTCGTGTCCCATGATTTCATACATCAAGAGTCAGGAGTGGTTTATATCACAGGGAACCCACCGCGGGTACGACTCCCTGATGGATCAGAGATGATCTCCTCAGATTTATGCAAATTTAAAGTAAAAATAGATGATTGGGAGATGGAGGTTGAAGCAGCAATACCCCAGTTGTTAGGATTTGACCTGATATTAGGAATGGTCTGGCTCGCGAATCATGCAGCATAGATAGACTATCAGAGCAGGAAGGTGAACCTCCAAGTACCAACGGGAGGAACGATCACCTATCAAGGTATACTGTTTATTTCTCGTCTCGTGCTAAATTCCATACAGGCGACGAAGGACACCATGAGAGGTGATGAGGTGTTCGTGTTCTACTTCGAAATAATGGGGCAGACCATGGAGTTGGTCGAAGTTAAGGTGGTAAAGGAGTTTCCGGATGTCTTCCCAGATAAGCTTTCAGGCCTACCTCCACACCGGGAAGAGGACTTCAAGATCCACCTCCTTCCCGGGTCTCGTCCAGTCTCGAGATCTCCTTACAGGATGTCGCCAAAAGAGCTAGCAAAATTCAGAGTACAGCTTCAGGAATTGGTAGACTTGGGATTCGTTCGACCCAACTCTTCTCCTTGGGGAGCGCCTGTACTCTTCGTGAAGAAGAATGACAAATCCCTCCGACTCTGTATTGACTACCGGGAGTTGAACCGACTGATCATAAAGAATACATATCCTCTCCCAAGGATAGAGGACTTGTTTGACCAGTTGCAGGGGGCTCAATGTTTCTCCAAACTTGACCTCCGATCGGGGTACTATCATCTCAGGATTGATGATAAGGATGTTTAGAAGACCGCGTTCTGCTCTCGTTATGGGCAATACGAGTTTATAGTGATGGCGTTCGGTCTCACCAATGCCCCGACAACATTCATGTCTTTGATGAATCGGGTGTTCGAACCCTTTCTCGACCACTTTGTCATTGTATTCATCGATGACATTCTGGTATACTCAACTTCGGAAGAGCTACATGTCACACTTGGAGAAGGTGCTTCAAAAGATGCGAGAGCACCAGCTGTACGCAAAGTTTAGTGCGAATTTTGACTTAAGGAGCTTGGCTTCTTGGGCCATATTGTCAGTGCCAACGGTATCGCAGTGGACCCAGACAAAGATTCAGGCTGTCAGGGATTGGCCACAGCTCCGCTCCGCAACAGATGTGAGGAATTTTCTCGGACTTGCGGGATATTACCGTAAGTTCGTGTAGGGGTTATCTAAGAAAGCACTACCATTGACATCGCTGACAAAGAAGGATGAGCGATTCGTATGGATCCCGCAGTGTGAAGATGCCTTCCAAGAGTTGAAGGGGAGGCTTACCTCGGCTCCCATGCTGACCATACCATCAGGCTAGAAGGGTTTCCAGGTGTACACAGACACCTCTCAATAAGGCCTAGTAGCAGTCTTGATGCAGAATGGGAAGGTGGTTGCCTACGCCTCTAGGCAGCTAAAAGTGCACGAGTGAAACTACCCCACGCACGACTTGGAGTTGGGTGCGGTGGTTTTTGCTTTAAAGATATGGAGACACTACTTGTACGGCGTTCGGTGTGAGGTATTATCAGACCACAAGAGCCTCAAGTACGTATTCACGCAGAAGGAGCTAAACCTACGACAGAGATGGTGGTTGGAGT
The DNA here is from genome assembly GCA_033032865.1 of Dactylorhiza incarnata. Lineage (NCBI taxonomy): Eukaryota > Viridiplantae > Streptophyta > Magnoliopsida > Asparagales > Orchidaceae > Dactylorhiza > Dactylorhiza incarnata. The sequence goes on from JAWHQI010000281.1 coordinate 2,177,480, forward strand.
TCCTATGTGACTATGATTTTGACCTCCAGTAGCACCCTGACAAGACAAACACCGTCGCAGATGCCTTGAGTAGAAACTCTACAGCTTCAGCTAGTTGGATGATCGACACACCGAGAGATTGTGTACGCTCTCTAGGAGATGGGAGTTACTGTGATCGCCCCGGGAGATTCAGTTGCGACAACACATCATTTGTATTGGATGGAGATCAAACGTGATCTTTGGGACAGGATTAGGGATGCCCAGCCATATGACCCATTATTCAAAGATGGGATTGCCCGCTTGAAGGATGGGAAGGAGCACCCAGATTTTCATATAAGGGACGAAATTTAATATTTCCGAAATAGGATATTCGTTCCTTCTGGTGGACAGTTTCTTCATGAGATTTTGCATGAGAGCCACCACACCCGCTACTCGATCCATCCGGGCATCACAAAGATGCATGCAGATATGAAGAAAATATTTTGGTGGCCAGGGATGAAGCGAGACGTGGTCTCTTTTGTGACACACTGTCCGACATGCCAGCTTGTCAAGGCAGAGTGCAAGAAGCCCGCCGGGTTATTGCAGCCACTCCTCATTCCCGAGTGGAAATTCAAGGACATATCCATGGATTTCATCCACGGCCTACCCCGCTCTCGGACCGGGAATGATTCTATTTGGGTGGTGGTCGACCGGTTGACGAAGGTTGCGAGATTCATTCTGTAGGGACTCGGCGCTACCAACTCTCCCAAAAGCCCGAACTGTTTGGGGAAGGCGCTACCGCTCCTTTATAGAGCTGGCTACCCTAGGCAGGATCCACGGGGCGGCCAGTTAGGCCCACAGAGGACACGCCCTTCTGCTTCGACTAGTGCCGCAACACCGGGGGCATTACTGGACCATAACGCCACGCGTCGTACCTCCCAACAATCCTCCCCAGAAATGACCCCGGGGTTTCAAACCCGTGAACTCCTATGATACCACTTGTAGGGACTTGGCGCTACCAACTCTCCCAAAAGCCTGGACTGTTTGGGGAAGGCGCTACCGCTCCTTTATAGAGCTTGCTACCCTAGGCAGGATCCACGGGGCGACCAGTTAGGCCTACAGGGGACACGCCCTTCTACTTCGACTAGTGCCACAACACCGGGGGCATTGATGTACCATAACGCCACGTGCCATACCTCCCAACACATTCCTAACCGCCAAGACGATGGTGTTGTAAAATTGGTGCAACTTTTCATTGAGAATGTGGTTCGGTATCACGGTGTGCCAAAGACCATAGTTTCTGATCGGGATGACCGATTCACCTCAAATGAGTAGAGGAGCGTTTAAGCATATTTAAGGACCAAACTAGTATTCAGCACATCATTTCACCCCCAAACAGACGGGAAAACGGAACGTACAAACTGGACTTTGGAGGATCTTCTCCGTTTATGCCTTGTGGATAAGAAGGAGCCATGAGAGCCGCTCCTACCTTTAGTCGAATTCTCCTACAACAACACGTATCAGACAAGCATTGGCATGACCCCATACGAAGCTTTATACGGTTGGAAATGCCGAACTCCACTTTCTTGGGCCCAGGACTAGGATCTAAGGGCCCTGGGGCCCGTTTTCAAGGAGAATGTCACGGAAATTGTCCGTACAAATACAGGAGCGGATGCATGAAGCTCAGAGTCGACAAACCAAGTACTACGATGTCCGTCATCGACATGTTGAGTTTGCTGTGAGCGATAAGGTTTACTTGAATATCCGCCCTCGCCACGGTGTATCTCGGCTCCGCCGACAACAAAATTTGAGCCCAAGATACATGGGGCCTTTTGGGAATTTTATCCACAATTATCTTGATTTGAAGAAGTCCCCTTGAACTAAGTTGAATTGAGTTTGTATTTGATTATGAACTTTAGCTGTGATATTGCAGGTTATTACATTCTAAGTACAAACTAATGTCAGGTTTCAAAGAGTCATCAAACACAGACCTATGCAATGTAATCCCTCATTGTGTAGACCAAAGTGTTGACTCATGTGAAATCTCTCTATTGGGATGTACTTCATATACTAAGTGCTGGAGATGAAGGACAGGATTGGTGCTGGTTTCCAGTAAAAAGGAATTTTGGTCTATATTAGAATTCGGTTATATACCTTGATAAATATCGAGTCATTCGTTGATATGGTTTAAGTGCATATAAACGAATTCGTCGATACCTTTAGTGATCATAAATTTTTCTTAAGTTAAATCTCTCGATTAATTAGAATAGACGAATTCGGAAAGTAAAATTCATTTATATAATTTTGACGAATTCGTCTAATCCAGTTAATCCATTCGTCCATTCTTTTCTAATCATTTAGACGAATCAGACTTTGCTGTTCTGATTTAAATTGTTGACGACCTGCCATTTAGGGCAATCTCCATGTACAGTACACGTGGATGCTTCTCCTTAAATTGCGCCTATAGCCGTTGAAGAAGAATCCTATAAATACCTAAGGGTTATTTCGAAAAACCTTAATCATGAATCCAAAAACAAAATCATCGTAATTTCAGTCTGCAGGCTATCTCGTTCTCGCACGACCTTCTTGTTGCCGACAAGAAGTTTTTCACGATTCTTCTTCTCAAGTTAGATTCGACAAGATCATCTGAATCAGAATCTCTCAATATCAATCTTGATTCTTTTGACTCTCAAGTTTCAGATCTAGCTCTCAAGGTTTACAAGTTTCTTCTTCCTCTATTCTCAAAAGGCTGAAGATCTTTTTCAAGGAAGAAGACATTTCTTTTTTTCAGATCTGAAGAAAAGAACTCTCTATAGAGTTTCTAAGTTGGATTGCTTGTCAATCTCCATTGTACTTAAAAACCTTTTTACATACTTTTGTAGGAAGCTTGCTTCTGAGTTGTGCTGTAGATCCTTGTTTAGGGATCGAGTTGTATTAGTGCTTTGTTCCCCGAGTTTGTGTAGGAAGTTTTACTTCCGAGTGTAGGAGTGCGACTCCGAGATTTTGTAGGAGTGGTTGTTCTCCGAGCTTGTAGGAGTGTAAACTCCGAGTTGTAAGATTTGGAAAAATCTGAGATTGTGAAGTAGCCAAGTCTAGCCTGAAGTGCTAGATAGGCGAGGGGGGAAAGTGGACTACCCACATCGGGGAACCACTATAAATCTTTGTGTTTGTGGTGTGTGCTCGTTTTCTGTGTGCTTGTTTGTTCAAATTTTTAATTCTGCGTAAAGCCATAGAATCCACATATTCACCCTCTCTAGGTGATTTAGGTAGCAACTAGATACTTTCAGGGCCATATACCATCACAGAGCGGATCGGTGAAGTGGCGCATATGCTGGAGCTACCCCCGGAGCTTCAGGGGTTGCATGATGTATTTCATGTCTCCTCATTGAGGCACGCACTACTACGCCTGGAGCACGTCATTCAGGAGGCCCCCGAACCAATAGAACCCGATCGATATGTGTCCCTCAAGCCAGTGTGGATCATGAATACCGAGACAAAGGTCCTGTTGTGGAAGAGAGCCCCCCTTGTCCGAGTGCAATGGGACAACTGTGGGACCGAGGAGTCTACTTGGGAGCCAAGGGATCAGATGCAAGAACTCTAACCTGACCTCTTTACGTCAGGCAACACATAACAAATTTATATCTCTTGTTTAAAGTATAGTAACTTTACGTTTTCGAAAATACTACCACCCAACCAAATTTTCGAGGACGAAAATTTTGTTAGACACTTTGGATTTGTAACATCCCAATTTTGATTTTCTAGACCCTTCGTGTAATTTGACCCGTTAGGGTTTTGTGGGCTTGGTTGGCGCTCGGTTAGTAAGTTAGTGTCCTATTGGGTTTTATCGACCCAATAAGTCACATTCTCCACCTTCAGGGTCATACGAGTCTTTTCTGACTAAAATGAATATTGGACCTATATATATGTGTATATCGACTCGCTAGACCTTAGTAGGCCCAGTAAACACATGAATAGTACACCATTCAAATCGACCCATTATGATAGTTATTCACCGAGATGATCAAACTAAATCGTGTGAAACTCAAATTATCCTAACTAGTCTAAACGCACACCTAACCACCAAACTTGAGTAAATCATCGACGGAGGTTGTCATTGACTCACCAACAATAAAAAATGCCGCAATAATGAACGTAATTATTAAATAATTATTAAATTATCTAAATCATAGAAAGATACGGAGTTAGGACAAATGAACTCCTATCAACTCCAAAATTCCCCAAGAATATTTGGAGTATGATGGACAATAAAAATTAATTAATTCTATTTAAATAGATTTATTATTTGAGTAATTAATTTATTAAATAATGAGAAGATTAAAAAAATAGCTAACGACATTATTTTTTTCCCAAAATTTTTATCATAGCGCCCTAAAAATATATGAAGGAGATAAGGTAATTAAAATTTATTATGTGAAATAAAAATTATTTATTTTGATTTTATTATGTTAAAAACACCAAACAAATAAAATAAAAATATGAATCTACATTCAAAAATTAAGAATTAAGAAATAATTTGTAACAAAAATAGTTAATTCCTCCTATTCCGTGGGCTTTGGGATCCATGAGATCCGCTAGGGAGGCTATGAGTAGGGGTGTTGTAACGTAGTTGTGGTTAGCTCTGGCTGACCCTCGTGTACCACTTTTGTTGTGATGGTTGCAAGGCAAGGATCTCAAGCTGGAGCTCGTTAGCCGGCTAAAAAGTCATGCCTTATGAAGTGTTTTCCCACATCTCTTTCTAAATTATTTTTCTTTGCTTTGTTCTGGCTTACATGTCGAGGTAGCTTAGGAGTGTTTTTATGTTTTGTACTATTGAGATGAAAGTTGTTGTTTTGGATTGATGTTTTGTAAGGCCATAAGGCAGAGATTCTCTTTCGGTGTTTTCTCTATAGATGTGGACAAACTTTGGGTGTTGGGTTTAGTGTTTTCGCTGTGCTACTTGGTTGTTTTTTTCTTATATCACTTTATAATGCTTAAATTGTATTGAATCTATGTCGTGGGGTCCCGGTCGGACACACTGTATGGTTGCTGTTGTGGAGGAGTTACAGTTCTGACTCTGACAACTCTCTTGCTCAGTTTTGACTATAACAGCTCTCATGCTCAGTCCTGGCTCTTACGAATTTCCTGCTCAGTTCTGATTCTAACAGATATTCTGTTAGTTCTGACTTTGACGGCTCTCCTGCTTAGTTCTGACTCTGACAACTCTACTGCTCAGTTCTGACTCCAACAGCTCTCCTGCTTTAGAGTCTGCTCTAGAGACCTTACCCGTGAGCGCCATAGAAGACTTAATTACTTTTCTTTCTTTCCTCGAAATACTTGTAAAAGGAGCGGTGACCTGTCACCCTTCCGAGATCTCAAACTATTATAACAGTCTACAAACTAGTGGATTAGATCAGCATCGCACTGACCCCGTGATTTTTTCTGTTTGGGGTTTTTTCCACGTAAAATGCTTCGTTGTTCTGCTGGTTTTCCTTTTGTCTGTTTGTGCGTTTAACTCACTATCGAGCTAAGACGATCTAATTCATCTGGTCCGAGAGAGCGCTAAGCGACCCTCAACAATTATTGATTAACATATGTGGGGATGCCTAGTTCTCCTGAGTGGGTAGATGCCCCTAATTGATAATGAATTGTAGTGTACTATGCCTATGTGATGATGATGATGATGTATGTGTATGATGTGACGGGTCAAGTAGCCATGTCGGACAACACACTCCGGAGGGTTAGGACAATGACTCACGGATAATATCATGGTCGAAACGATAATGTGTGCCTTATATATCTTATTGATTATTGTATATGTGTTAGCCACATGAAGTTTGACATGAGCTAGAGCTTGGTTTTTTTGAGATATACTGCCAGTGAGGCAAAGAATTAGTATGGGATCAGATAGACGTACGTAAGTCCTAGGGTTGATTGTTCTTAAATACCCTAAAAGTGGCAAGGATGGGCCACTGACACCGTTTTTTGCCACGACAATGGTGCCTGTGGGATTAGCTACCCCATGAATAAGTGTTGCGGGTCGCTTAGGGCTCTTGGTAGACCGGTTTATTTGAACCACCTTAGCTCGGGAGAGAACCAAGCGCGCAAACAGTCAATTTGAGATTCGTTGATTACACTTGGACTTTTTAGCGTGGAAAACCCGGGAAGGGTAAAAAACCACGTGGACGGAGCTGTGCCGACCAAACTTCCACTATCTTCAGGGGGGGTTATAATTAGAGACTTAGAAGTCGAGCGCGACAGGCCGCTGCTCGTTACAATAATAGAGAGAAAGAGAGAGAGAGAGAATTCCGAAGGCGACAGACCACCTACAGAAAAACTAAGTCCTTTCTCCTTCTGAGAAAGGTGGAGAACGAAAGTGAGAAAGCTCCGGAGAACAAAAGTGAGAAGTTGTGTCGCCTTTCGGGACGAAGGAAATCTTCAAGTCCACGAAGGAGAACCTCAAGCGCCGAAGGAGAATTCCACAAAAGTCTGCAAGGAGCTCTCCCGGGTGCAGAAGGCCAGGTCCCCTCAAATGAAGCCCTGAGGCTCCTTTTATAGCTTTGGCCGGGGGTAGTCCGGTAATTTTGCCGTTGTAACTTCCATAAATACCTGGCGGACGAATCATATTTTCTGGTTCGGGGCACACAGATCGCCATTTTTTGTAAACGACCATCTTGCCCTTCGGGCAGTTCGGGCGGTTTGGGCAGTTTTGTCGGAGGCGAAAAAGGCGACAGGTTGTTCCTGAAATCTGAGAAACTGAAAATACAAAAAGTGAGCATGCCAGAAAGACAAAATGTGAGAAGTCAGAAAGACAAAAAGTGAGAAGTCAGAAAGACAAAAAGTGAGCTGAGCGCGCAATGAACATAGAAGCAATCCAGGCGACTGAGGAAGCGTTCTGAGAATGCTCAGAAGCATTCCAAGCGCGCATGAGCGCGGAGGTGTTCTGAGCGTGCAACGATCACGGAGGCGTTTTAAGTGACCAGGTGAGCGGTGCCGGAACACAGTCGTCATGCGGTCGAGTTTGGCTCCCAGCGAACGCGTCCATTTGGAAGGCGGGAATCGAAGCCCTACAGGGAGGAGAACAGGCTCCGCTTGCACTAGACAAGGGGGATGCGGTTTCGACTGCATCCCCCGCGACCCCCGAGGAGGGTTTGGCCGCACCCCCCATGGGTAAGGGTGCGGCTTGGCCGCACCCCCCATGGAGGGGTGCGGCTTGGCCGTACCCCACCGTAGTGGGGTAGGGGGATATCCGCGCCCCACTTAGTGGGGTGCAGTCTAACCGCACCCCAGTAGTGGGGTGCGGTATTTGGCCTCGCTTGGCGCTGCTTCGACCATTCATCCCACTAACTCCACTCCTCCTTAGTGGGGCTTCTCTCTAACCGCACCCCGGATCTCCTATAAGTGCACAGGTCCGTATCAAGAGCCCCCCAAACCTTCGGAGTCCGAGTCATCGCGTGGAGGAGTGCAGAGGTTTTGATTTCTTCGTGGCAATTAGATCATCGTCATCTTCGCGGCGTCTTGGGTCGGGATCGTTGCCGGAGGACTAGCTATTGTGACTTGCGCAGCTTTGAGTCTGTCGTGGTGCGAACTATCCTGAGGTCGCCGCTCGGCTCTAGTTGTGGGAGAAACTTTTGTCTCGCCTTGTTTGGTTGCGAGCTTGTCGTCTTAGTGTCGAAGCCTGAGTAGCTTGGGGGCGATGCGACGAAGCAGCGCTGAGGCGAGGTGCGCAAGGTGCGCAAGGTGTGCTGAGGCGAGGTTCCCAAGCAGCACTGAGGCGAAGTGCACAAGGTGTGCTGCTGGGTGTTAGTACCGAAGATCGTGGACTTGAATAGAACTAATTTTAGGACCCCCAAAGTTTCTGCGAAGGGCTGACGCTTCGCACCGTGACCTAACACGAGGGCGAAGTATGGACGCTTCGTGTTGTAGTAATGAGGTCACCGGGGGAGGAGAGCGAGCTCTCGCGTCTGGTGGACGTTGGGTCCTTTGAAAAATATCAGAGCCTCTACTTTGGGACACTCGGTCATTCTGTTCGGAAGAGCTCGACGTTTTTGTATGACATATACAAGCACTTGCTATGGGAGAGGTCAGAGTCTCTTGTCGGACGATCTGAACATTCTGTTCTGGGAGAGGTCAGAGTCCGTTGTCGGACGACCTGTACACTCTGTTCTGGGAGAGGTCAGAGTCCATTGTCGGACGATCTGTACACTCTGTTCTGGGAGAGGTCACAGTCCGTTGTCGGACGATCTGAACACTCTGTTCTGAGAGAGGTCAGAGTCCGTTGTCAGACGATCTGTACACTCTGTTCTGGGAGAGTCAAAGTCCGTTGTCGGACAATCTGAACACTCTATTCTGGGAGAGGGCAGAGTCCTTTGTCGGACAACCTGAACACTCTGTTCTGGGAGAGGTCAGAGTCCGTTGTCGGACGACCTGTACACTATGTTCTGGGAGAGGTCAGAGTCCGTTGTCGGACGATCTGTACACTCTGTTCTGGGAGAGGTCACAGTCCGTTGTCGGACGATCTGAACACTCTATTCTGGGAGAGGTCAGAGTCTGTTGTCGGACGATCTGTACACTCTGTTCTGGGAGAGGTCAAAGTCCGTTGTCGGACAATCTGAACACTCTATTCTGGGAGAGGGCAGAGTCCTTTGTCGGACAACCTGAACACTCTATTTTGGGAGAGGGCAGAGTCCTTTGTCGGACAATCTGAACACTCTATTCTGGGAGAGGTCAAAGTCCGCTGTCGGACAATCTGAACACTCTGTTCTGAGAAAAACAGTACAATTGAAAATGACGTTTGTGGTTTGGGTGCATGATGAAGAGTAATAAATAGAATGATATTTTTTTGTTACATTGATGCTGAAAACACGAGATACAAGTGATAACTTCTAAAAAGAAGTTATCTAGGCCATTAGTTCTGACGAAATACTCGGCTAATCTGGCATGAATAAGTATAAATATGATAAAAATGTAAGTAAATATTTTGTTATTAAATTCAAGGCTAAGTTGGTCTTTTTCCATTGTATTTTTGACAGGTGTGCCAAAGGAATCGGATTGGAAAAAGGAAAACAGCCAAAATTCACATATCCTGGAAAAAGGTTGCAACGCACGGAAAATAAATAGTTGCAACGATTCAATTCGCGGTTTGGTAATGCAGGCACAGCGCGAGTGTTGCAACACCCAGAAAAAAGGTTGCAACCTTTTTGGCGAATTCAAAATTCCGAAATTTTAAAACAACCGCCATTCACAAAATTGGAAGGTGGCGTCGCTTGGGAAACGCGTGGGACTTATTTAGCAGTATTTGGAGGGAGTAAATGACATCTGGGGAAAAATATATTGGGGAGTTTTAAGGAGAGGGGGGGGGGGGGGGGGGGGGGGGGGGGGGGGGGGGGGGGGGGGGGGGGGGGGGGGGGGGGGGGAACTCGACTGAGGAGGAAGAAGGCTAGGGCTGGCCGAATCTTGAAGAAGGAGCGGTTCGGCACTCTTCGTTGACTAAATTCCTACGCTATTTCATTGTTTTCTACACCATGCGCTGTAAGATCTTTCTTATTTTGTGGTGTTCTTCCCCCATCGTGATGAACTAATTTGTTTTAATCTTGTATTGTGTGAGTACTTTGTCAAGTGTGATGACAACTTCTTAAATTTCTGGATTTGTGATTGATTGGTGAATGTTTGTGCTTAATTCATGATCTTTAATTTGAAATCTTTGGCCAAGATTTTATCTTTTTACTGCGCTTCATAAATCGAGAGGGGAGTCGCGTAAGTATATCGTGGATTCGGTATAGTATTTGAAGGGAGAAAGAGATTTCCTCTTGATACTAGCAACTTTGGTTTTCATCATTTATGCGGTTCTTATTTCATCTCCGGAGTAATAGAGAACTAGGGACTTGCGATATCGAGAGGTACAGATTTCTATTCTAAAACCGTTGCAAGACGTGTCACCACTCATCATCGCAAAACTATCTTAAAGGGCTTGTCACACTAGACTTAGGAAATCACGATACAAGATTATCTTTGATCACTGATAACAAAATATTTTCCTTCCGTTTCTCTAGTTTAAATCCCGTAATTAGAAGTTTTATTTCAAGATTTTTGTTACTTTGAACCATCATATTATTCCGCTTGAATTTAAAGAAAAGGCAGCACTAGTAATTGCAAGCACTGAATCACCCACCTCTCCGTGGAAACGATCTCGATTCTCACTTTATTACTTGACACGGCACGTGCTCTTGCGTTTTAAATACACACCGGTTTCGGGCGTATCAACAAGTAAATACGTCGGGCGTAGAACAGGTTATTCTTCGGGACTGTCGCTCTGGGGATTGCTCCCCTGCTGGATCATTCTTGACTTGTTGATTCAGGAACGTTGGTTTGGAGAAATTTTTCAAGGAGTCCGCGACGAACGAATCGTTCGATTTCTGCGCTCAGTCGCGAACAATCTTCTGTCTTGTGCCCGCGACCTCGATGGTAGTCGCAGTATTTGGATTGGTCTCCGGAATTTGGCGCAAGAGCCCTAGGCCTCTGGAGAGAGGGATGATCGCGGATTGCAAGGAGAACGTTAGTCCTGGTTGTATTCAGGGGAGTGTAGTCTTGATGCTGGCGAGATCTTCGGTCTCGGCTGGGGTTGTCGTGATGCTTGTTGTTCTTGTTGGGAACTGTCTGCAGCGACGACTCCTCTTTCTTCCTCTTTGAGCTCCCCTCGAACTGCCGGCGGTGTGCTTCGATGGCCTCGTCGGCGGCTATCTGAGCTTCAACTCGGTGAACGAGGTCGGGGTAACTTGGTACGGTTTCTCTCATGAGAGCTGAGTAAAAGCCACTTGGGCGGAGTCCTCCAAGGAAGACTCCCCGCAAGAGCTCGGGATCGACTCCTGGGATCTGTCGAGCCTCCGTAGTGAAGCGTCGGAAAAAATCTTTGAGTGTCTCTCTGTGAGAATTTGAAAATAACAGGAATTTTTTTATTTCCAAAAAACTAAATATTACAAGAGTATTGCCTCCTTTATATAGACTAGGAGGGAAACAATAAAATACAAATATACGATGTGGGACTAAATACAAATACACAATACTCAAGAGAGCTGGGCGGTCAGGGCGATCAGCAATATTGAGACCGCAGCGACCTCTGATATCTGGAGTGAGATTCGGCGGTCACACGACAGGAGAAAGGTCGTGTGACAGAGGAGACCGTCGGACGGTTAGATCGTTGTGGCGAACACTCCCCCATAATGGAGAGACCGGGAGGGCCAGACCGCTTCTCTTCATAAGACGCGCTCTGGTATATCCGAGAAAAATCGGCTGTCTGGAGCATGGAGACCGCTGAGACCGCTGGCTCTAGACCGCTTGGAGAGACGGAATGATGCTGACCTTTATGAGACGCGATCTCGCATGCTTGAGGAGAACTGGCGGTCTGATTCTGGGAGACCGCACAGACCGCGGTTATCAAACAGTTGTCTGATAGGGCTGGAGATCGCCGACCTTTATCTTGCACAATCTCGCATATCTGAGGAGCAGCGGTCTGATTCTGAGAGACCGCACAGACCGCTGGCTTCAGATCGCGCGACTTCAAACCTTCGAGACCGCTTGGCTTCAACACTCCCCCGCAAGCTGGAGCATATATATCAATCATGCCTAGCTTGTTACACACATCGGAGAAGGATGAAGATATAGGTTTGGTGAAGATATCAGCCAGCTCTTTATCCGAAGTAACGAAGGGAGTGCAGATTTGTTTCTTCAAGATTTCTTCCCTGATGAAATGACAGTCCACTTCAATTGTTTGGTTCTCTCATGAAAGACTGGGTTCTGAGATATATAGATTGCAGCTTTGTTGTCACAGAACATTGGTAATGGATGATTGTAAACTTCTCCTAAGTCAAGAAGGAGAGTTCGTAACCACTTTAACTCGCATGTAGTTTGGGCCATGCTCCTGTACTCGGCCTCAGCACTTGATCTGGAAACTACTGCTTGTTTCTTGCTCTTCCAGCTTACCAGATTTCCTCCCACGAAGGTACAGAACCCAGATGTGGATTTCCTGTCCCTTTTATCATCAGCGTAGCTAGCATTGAGTAGGCTTCTATCTTGAGATGGTTGTTCCTTTGGAACAGAAGTCCCTTCCCTGGAGATCCCTTAACGTATTCTAATATTTTTAAAGCAGCTTGAAGATGACATTCCTTCGGAGCTTGCATGAATTGGCTGACCTTTCCAACAGCATAGCAGATATCAGGTCTTGTTACAGTTAGGTAGATGAGCTTGCCTACAATACGACGATATCTAGTGCTATCAAGTAGAGGAGGAGAGTTATCAGTCCAGAGTTTGTCGTCTCCAATTGCCATTGGATACTTAGCAGGTTTAGAACCCAGAAGACCTGTTTCCTTTAGAAGGTCAATAGCATACTTCCGTTGTGAGAGAACAATGGAGCTATGCTTCCTTGAGATTTCAATGCCCAGAAAGTACTTGGGAGTCCCCATATCTTTGGTCACAAAGTGTTGGAGAAGATGTTTCTTTGTAAGGGAGACACCTTCGACGTCATCACCGGTGAGAAGGATGTCATCAACGTATACAGCCAGAACAACCATTCCACGAGATGTCTTGCGAATGAAGAGAGAGTGATCCGCAGAACTACGGACAAATCCAATGATCTTGATAACTTCGTTAAATTTTTCGAACCAGGCGCGAGGACTTTGCTTAAGACCATAGATGGCCTTCTTTAGCTTACATACACGAGTCTCCCCCGGAGCAACATACCCTGGAGGTTGCTCCATGAAAACAACCTCTTGAAGGTCACCGTAGAGAAAAGCATTCTTGACATCCAATTGAGAGAGTTGCCAACCTTTGTTGACGGCCACAGAGAAGAGGACCCTGATGGTCGTAAGACGAGCGACAGGTGAGAAAGTGTCAAAGAAGTCTACTCCATATGTCTGAGTAAATCCTTTGGCAACCAAGCGAGCTTTGTAGCGGTCAACAGAGCCATCAGCACGATATTTTATCACAAAGACCCATCTACACCCAACAACATCCATCCCAATAGGTGGAGGAACAAGAGTCCAAGTGCCACGGTCCTGAAGGGTGGAGATTTCATCATCCATGGCAGCCTTTCCACTGTGGGATGGCAAGAGCTTCCTGATAACTGGTTGGGGGTGGTTGTATCTGTAATAGCAATAGCAAATGCCCTAGCAGAGGGGGTAAGTTGAGCATAAGTTACAACATCGTGAATAGAATGTTGTGTACATGAGCGAACTCCCTTTCGAAGAGCAATAGGAAGGTCTTCAGTGGTGACTGTATCTGCAGGAGAGTCATCATCGGAAGAAGATAGTGTTGGCCCAAGAGTTGGGAGAGAAGGCCCCGGAGTAGGAGGACAGGTGGAAGGAGATGCTGGAGGTGGTGGAAGGAAAGGAAGAGGAGGAGGAGATGGGAGAGTAGGTGGTGGTGGTGGAGAGTAAATCAGCGGTGTTGTCAGACTAGGCGTAGGAGGCAGCGAGGTGGAAGAGGTAGAAAAGTATGGAACATTTTCAAAGAAGGTGACATCAGCGGAAACATATTTTTTGCGAAGAAGGGGGTCATAGCACCGGTACCCTTTCTGAGTTGGAGAATAACCAACAAAGATGCATTTAACCGCCCGAGGAGAGAGTTTATCGCGACCTGGGGAAGGAATGTGGACAAACGCAGTACAACCGAACACCTTGAGAGCTAAGGAGAAGGGTTGTGAAGTGGGATAGAGTATAGAGAAGGGGGTGGAGCCTTGAAGAAGGGTGGAGGGAATGCGATTAATGAGATAGCAGGAGATGAGGATGGCATGACCCCAATAGGTTTTGGGCATATTCATCTGGAAGAGTAAGGTGCGAGCCATGTCGAGGAGGTGTCGATTCTTACGTTCCGCTATCCCATTTTGTTGAGAAGTATAAGGACAACTAGTCTGATGTATAAGACCATGGTTCATGCAAAACTCAGAAAATTGATGAGAAACATACTCTTTAGCATTATCAGTGCGAATAGCCTTGATAGATACTCTAAACTGAGTGGAAATTTCATTATAGAAAGTTTTAAAAACAGAAAAAAGTTCTGAGCGTTCTTTTAACAGATACACCCAAGTACATCGAGAGAAGTCATCAATAAAAGTAACAAAATACAAACTACTCTCACCGACAGTGATGTAAACCGGAATTAGGGTTTTAAAAATTAATTATTATATTTTTTTTTTCATCAACTACTTGGTTTAATTTAATATAGGCCGAGGGGCCAAAATGAATTTTTTCGCGCAAAGCACTCTTGACGTTGAACTTCGCTAAAATCGTTAACCGTTATTTGAAGATATTCCCTCGAGCGTCTAGCGAGTTGGATCAATGCAAGATCCGTACATCCACAAGCAAGAAAACACAAATATTAATTTATGAATAACGATAAATAAAACAGTTTGAACGTTCGAGGCAAGCTTCTATTATTTATTTGGATTTGCATACGAATAAGCTAAAATTTGAAACTAGTGAAAGGGCGGAGTTTACCAGAGCATACACAAAACTACGACAGGAAGAGTGATTTCAAATCAGATGCACGAGGAAGACGGGCTGCTGCCGGTTCACTGACTAGCACGGGAAAAGATTGGATCGCTGGAGTCGGCCACTGTTGTCGACAGCGATCCACGATTCGAGCGGTTGCTGGAATAGCGCCCGGGGATGGAGTCGACGTCGACGGGCGCCGTGGATTGACGGACGAGGAAGGCCCTGGAGCTCGGCGAAGCCGTAGCCGTCCGTCGGAGGACTCGACAGCAGGAAACGGAACTAGGGCTGCAAGCAGCCGATCGACCCTCAACTGATGCGGCCGACTTGCTGGAACGGAGGATGGGTGGCGTCCTCGAGCAGGGATGGGGGCAGCGACCGGCAACGGCAGAGAATCGAGAAGTCGATTTCTCTGCTTGTCTGATTCACCTCTTTTTCTTCTTTACGGTGGCTTAAATAATACCTCTTTCCAAATTTTCAACCTTAATATTTTCAATTATTTCTTTCCAAAACTCATTCCAATTAATGATTTCCTGATTATTTTATGCCCCTATTTGATCTCTTAATGATGCCCTTATTTGGATATCTTTTGAAATTGAAATTATTGCTAACTATGCTTGTGCGTATATTAAATAATATTAGCTTGCCTTTCACGTCCTAACTATCCTAAATTACCAGACCATTTATTCAGGTTCTCAGCGGGTGGTCAATCCGTTGAGGCAAAAGCTCAAAATGACATAATTTAAATGGGATAACAAAATACATAAAGAAATAAATAACACGGATGCATGACGATGTCATGCTTTCTTGGATGCGGCGAAGGGTGCATCAATTCCCCAGGGGTTGACAGAGCTCGACCCCGGCGAGAATTTTGCAAAAACTGGTAACGTAGAGTTCGGATGTCGTTGCCGGTGCTAAATCGGGTGGTATGCCTGGCGCGTCAACAGGTAGTTCCATGCGCTTCCGAATTTGAAATGGACCCAACTTCTGCTGCAGTAATTTATAATATATCTCCAGAGTAAATCTCTGCTTCCTATAAGAAACAAACACCCAATCTCCCTTTGAAAAGTACAACTCACGGCGATAACGACTGACCATGAATTTATAATTTTCAAAGGTTGCTGGCAAATTATTAGCTTTAATCATATGCAATTCATTTAAATAATTAATATGAGCTTGCGCATCGAATAAAATACGTTCATGGAATAGTATGGGATGGCGGTCATATAGGAGGAGTCCACATAACATATAAACAATCTCGAAAGGAGATTTATTGGGGAAGCGATTTTTAGAATCATTACCTGTGAAATTTGCTTGTGAAAGTACAAGATTCCATTGCGTTGGATTCTCCCCGACTAAACGACTAAGAAAGTTCTCCAAACTCCTTTTAACGACCTCGATCAGTCCATCGGTCAGAGAGTGATAAACGTTATTAAACTCAAGTTCGGTTCCCTTTCGGCCCCATAATATGTTCCAAAAATATGACTTAAAATATTTAAAATATTGTTGCAATTCCACAAATTTGTCTATCTTCAAATAATAGTTAGGTAAAAAAAGTCGTCTCTAAATATCAAATCGATAGAGTGAGGTGTGCGAAGTAAGTGGTCTTCAGATATAGTATCAAAAGACTGAGAAATATCTGGTGGTACGTCGGGAATCGCTGTATGTGGGGTGAGTGCCACATCTGGGCCATGAGTCACTTCATGGGATGGGGTTTCAGGCGGGAGTACGGTGAGTAGTAATGTGGTGGGGTCACCAAAAAGGGGTATAGAAGTCGTAGAGGTCCTCGCGTGTGCCCTTGGAATAAGATAATTCTTCTGGGGAAGAAGAACAATCTTGTGTCCGTAGTGCTCGAAGGAATGAGAGTTCCTCGTGCCGTCGTGCATGACGCGTCGATCGTACTGCCAAGATCTTCCCAAAAGGATGTGGCAGACATCCATGGCAACAACATGACACAGAACTCTATCTGAATATGTGCTCCCGATAGAGAACTCTACTAGACAGTAGTGTGTGACGGGCATAGTCAAGTGACTATTGACTCCGGATAAGTTGTAGGGTTGTTCTAACGGATGTGTCTTAAGGCCCAATGTGTCGACCATGTGTTGAGACACAAAATTTTCCATGTTGCCACTGTCGATAATAATGGTAACAAAACTGTCCCTGAATGCGTGCCGTAGTGCGGAAAATGTTGTGCCTTCTATGGTCATCCTCCACAGACTCAATAGGGGTGATCAAACTATAACGTAAGACGCAGACTAAGTGTTCGGCGTGTTCGCCTTCCACTTCTACGATATCCTCTGACGTGGGTTCATGCTCAGGCTCAGGACTCATTTACATAAACTCCATACTCTGGCTCACGTCCATCCGTGGAATCAATAACAACGACAAAGTGACGTCGCGGGCACTCAGACGATTTGTGTCCCGGCTCCATGCACTTGAAGCATCGGAATACTCCAGTGTTGGGCTTAGTCCCAATAATCTCTTTACCCCTAGAAGGATTAGTGGATGGGGTGGGGGCCCCAGTAGTGATGGGAGGGTGATGGGAATCCAAGGCCCTGGTAGTGGGTGCAGTGGTGACGCTCGACGTGGGTCTATCAGTAGACCTAACTCCGGATGTCCGTTTTTGTGAGGACTCCACCCTCCGTGCTCGACTCGATATCTCCCCTAAGTCCTTATAATCAAATAACTCAAGTTGATCTCTAATGGAATATCGTAGTCCGTTCAGATATCGAGAGACAACCATGTCATCGTCCTCTCGGAGATTGAGGCGAGACTGGAGTACTTGGAACTCGTTCGTATACTCGTCTACTGTCGACTTGTCTTGTCTCAGATTGTGGAACCTACGATATAGGGTTTGCATGTAATCAAGAGGCACATACCGTTTTCGAATTTGTTCTTTAAATTCGGCCCACGTTGTGATGGGCGGCATGCCTAAATTAAACCTAGTTCGCTCTATTTGTTCCCACCAAACTAACGCGGGACATTTTAGTCTCATAGTAGCGTACTCAACCTGCCTAGCTCGGGGCATTTGT
This sequence comes from Dactylorhiza incarnata, assembly GCA_033032865.1. Lineage (NCBI taxonomy): Eukaryota > Viridiplantae > Streptophyta > Magnoliopsida > Asparagales > Orchidaceae > Dactylorhiza > Dactylorhiza incarnata. The sequence continues at coordinate 2,194,950 of JAWHQI010000281.1, forward strand.
TTCCAAGCCAAGTAGCGGTCCATCCTGGCACACCAATCTAAGCAACGTTTAGGTTCTAAATACCCTTCAAAGTCACCTACATCTAACTTGACTCCCCAATCCCATCGGGGACGGTCATGAGGTTCGTCAAGTGGCTCGGGTTCGGGTTCAAGTTCGGGTTCAGGTTGTGCAAGCTCTAGTGGCCTAGGGTTCGGATTTGCTCCGTTCACGGTGCGCGGTTTATGTGTATGGTGCCTTCGATATTATTAACCGAAGTACGCAACTCATTCATAACGTGTGTGACACTACCCATACCCGTGGTAAGAGTCTCTACCGCTTTTATTAGTTCATTCATTCGTTGGGCTAAGTCCCCAACACTAGTTTCTAAATGATCGGCACGCTTATCCATTTTTTTAATGATTTTAATTTATAAAAAATAATTTTAATTTTCGAACAAAGAAACAAATATTAGAAAATTATTTTATAAATTTTTAAAACAATTTTTTTTTTTAAAAAGAGATTTTACCCGAGCGGGTAGAAAACAAAAAATTTATTTTTTAATTTTGATTTTAAAAAGAAAGGAAAAATTTTGAAATGAAAGGGAAATAAATTTCTTAAAAAAACTTATATTAAATAGATATAGATATTTTTTTTTTTTGCAAAATCGGATCGCTTGATTCGCGATAGAAGCGAATCAAACCCCTCTGATACCAAACTGATGTAAACCGGAATTAGGGTTTTAAAAATTAATTATTATATTTTTTTTTCATCAACTACTTGGTTTAATTTAATATAGGCCGAGGGGCCAAAATGAATTTTTTCGCGCAAAGCACTCTTGACGTTGAACTTCGCTAAAATCGTTAACCGTTATTTGAAGATATTCCCTCGAGCGTCTAGCGAGTTGGATCAATGCAAGATCCGTACATCCACAAGCAAGAAAACACAAATATTAATTTATGAATAACGATAAATAAAACAGTTTGAACGTTCGAGGCAAGCTTCTATTATTTATTTGGATTTGCATACGAATAAGCTGAAATTTGAAACTAGTGAAAGAGCGGAGTTTACCAGAGCATACACAAAACTACGGCAGGAAGAGTGATTTCAAATCAGATGCACGAGGAAGACGGGCTGCTGCCGGTTCACTGACTAGCACGGGAAAAGATTGGATCGCTGGAGTCGGCCACTGTTGTCGACAGCGATCCACGATTCGAGCGGTTGCTGGAATAGCGCCCGGGGATGGAGTCGACGTCGACGGGCGCCGTGGATTGACGGACGGGGAAGGCCCTGGAGCTCGGCGAAGCCGTAGCCGTCCGTCGGAGGACTCGACAGCAGGAAACGGAACTAGGGCTGCAAGCAGCCGATCGACCCTCAACTGATGCGGCCGACTTGCTGGAACGGAGGATGGGTGGTGTCCTCGAGCAGGGATGGGGGCAGCGACCGGCAACTGCAGAGAATCGAGAAGTCGATTTCTCTGTTTGTCCGATTCACCTCTTTTTCTTCTTTACGGTGGCTTAAATAATACCTCTTTCCAAATTTTCAACCTTAATATTTTCAATTATTTCTTTCCAAAACTCATTCCAATTAATGATTTCCTGATTATTTTATGCCCCTATTTGATCTCTTAATGATGCCCTTATTTGGATATCTTTTGAAATTGAAATTGTTGCTAACTATGCTTGTGTGTATATTAAATAATATTAGCTTGCCTTTCACGTCCTAACTATCCTAAATTACCAGACCATTTATTCAGGGTCTCAGCGGGTGGTCAATCCGTTGAGGCAAAAGCTCAAAATGACATAATTTAAATGGGATAACAAAATACATAAAGAAATAAATAACACGGATGCATGACGATGTCATGCTTTCTTGGATGCGACGAAGGGTGCATCAGACAGTCTTGGTAGGAGAAGGACCCCAGATGTCCGAGTGGAGGAGATCAAAGGGACGAGTCGAGCTACGTCCATGTTTGGCAGGATAGGAAGCTCGATGGTGCTTTCCTAGTTGACAAGCTTCACAATTGAGAGGAGAGGTATCTCTGGTGAGGTGAGGTAGAAGTTGATACAGCAGCCGAGGTGGAGGATGACCAAGACGTAGGTGCCATTGATGGAGAGAATCTGAGACGGTAGAGGCAGAGTGAGCAGCAAGAACGTCAAGGAAGTAGATGCCTCCACTCTCAGTCCCAGTAACAACTATCTCCTTCGTATGAAGATCCTGAAAATAACAGTTAGTCGGAGTAAACATAATAGAGCATTGTAATTGTTGAGAGAGAGTCTTGACTGATAGTAAGTTGCATGGAAAATTAGGCACATAAAGAGTGTTCTGAAGAGAGATAGTCGGAGTGACTTGAACTATGCCAGTCCCACACACATGTGAGGGGGAACCATCAGCGGTGAGAACCGGAGGTAAATTCTTGTGCTCTAGTAATTGGGAGAAAAGGTGAGGGTTCCCTGTCATATGATTTGTTGCACCAGAATCAATAAGCCATTTACCTTCAGTAACCACGTGCACGCTACCTGAGGAGGTAGCAACAGAAGCAGATGATGATCTAATATCCGGTGAAGAGGCAGCAGCTAGAGGGCGAAGGTGAGGATGCTTGAGATAGCAACGATCAATTGGGTGACCCCTCAGACCACAATGAGAACAGATGTGTCGCGGAGGTCCACGACCACCAAGAGAACTACCACGGCCACCAGGGTGAGCACGTTCAGCCCGGTGAGCAAAGTTCTCTGGAGGAGGAGGGGAAGACAACAAGGGTCGTTGGAGAAGGGAGGTGACAGCAGAGACCCGAGCAGCGGTGGCATCAAGAGTTGGAGATTCAGCTTCTCCAAGGATTTGTTATCGTATCATATCATAAGACTCCGGAAGACGGAGAAGGTAACACACAACCATGAGCTCTTGGAAGTGTTTATGTTGTTCAGTGAGATCAGCAGAGAAGGGGCGATGTTGAAGGAGTTCAGCCCCAAGGGCCTGAACTGCTTGATATGCTGTGGTGGGATCCATGGTTGGGCGGGCAAAGAGATCAGCATACAAGGTGTAAATGCGGGAGGTTTTGGCGCCTTTGGAGTAAAGGGCCGCAAGATGCTGTCATGCTGCCTTGACTGTCTCATCATGACTAATGATAGGAAGACACTCATCAGAGAGACTGTTAGCAAGCCAGGTGCGGACCAGAGCATCGCTAGCATCTCAATCATCAAAGGTAGCAGATCTTGTGGGAGGGGGGTCATCGGTGAGATGATGGCGTTTGCGTTGAAAGCGTAAGAGAAAGGTGAAGGAGACACTCTAATCAGGATAATTAGCTCCAGTGAGCTTGGATGTGGTGCCAAGGTTGCCCGAGGAAGAGGTAGAAATAGCCACAGGAGTGGGCAGTGGTGGAGGGGGGGGGGGGGGGGGGTGGGGTAGCATTCACAGAAGGGGTACCCATGAGAGAGATCGCGCGGTCTTGCGGATATAAGGGAGATCGCGCGAACTAGAGGAGGAAGAAAGGAGATCGCACAGAATGTGCGGTCAGAAGAAGATGAGACCGGTCGAAGAGATCGATCGGCTCTGATACCATGTGAGAATTTGAAAATAACAGGAATTTTTTTATTTCCAAAAAACTAAGTATTACAAGAGTATTGCCTCCTTTATATAGACTAGGAGGGAAACAGTAAAATACAAATATATGATGTGGGACTAAATACAAATACACAATACTCAAGAGAGCTGGGCGGTCATGGAGATCAACAATATTGAGACCGCAGCGACCTTTGATATCTGGAGTGAGATTCGGCGGTCACACGATAGGAGAAAGGTCGTGTGACAGAGGAGACCGTCGGACGGTTAGATCGTTGTGGCGAACACTCCCCCATAATGGAGAGACCGGGAGGGTCAGACCGCTTCTCTTCATAAGACGCGCTCTGGTATATCCGAGATAAATTGGCAGTCTGGAGCATGGAGACCGCTGAGACCGCTGGCTCTAGACCGCTTGGAGAGACGGAATGATGCTGACCTTTATGAGACGCGATCTCGCATGCTTGAGGAGAACTAGCGGTCTGATTCTGGGAGACCGCATAGACCGCGGTTATCAAACAGTTGTCTGATAGGGCTGGAGATCGCCGACCTTTATCTTGCACAATCTCGCATATCTGAGGAGCAGCGGTCTGATTCTGAGAGACCGCACAAACCGCTGGCTTCAGATCGCGCGGCTTCAAACCTTCGAGACCGCTTGGCTTCAACACTCTCCATCATTTTGGCGGATCCCTGAGAGATGGGAGGGATCTCGGGCGATCCTGCGATTGGCGATGAATTGGTCCACGAACTGCTGCGCCATTTCTGTGAAGTTGTTGATAGCCCCATTCCTCCGGGAGTGGAACCAAGTGCGCACTTGCCCTTTCAAGGTTGCCGGGAACACCTGACAGAGGAGCTGATCAGGGGCACTGTAAATCCTCATGATGGTGGTGAAGTGATTGACATGTTCCAACGGATCGTCCGTCCCGTCGAATGTCTCGATGTTGGGAAGCTTGAAACCATTCGGAATTGGATGGGCAAAAACTTGAGACGACAGTGGGGAGCTGTGGTGTGCGGGACGGTGGGCGAGAGCTGCGCGTCGCCCTGCTTGGACGTATTCTTCCTCTATCATATCGCGTATTTCTTCTCGCGTGGTTCTTTCTATTGCTCGATCAGGGGCACCTCTTCTCGGGTGATGGTGACGGTGGTCAGCTTCTGGGCCCCCAGCTGGCGGGGCGGAGCTTGCTGCGTTGGAGAATCCTTCTGAAGCTTCGTCCTCTCGAACGACCTCTTCGTTCGGGCATGATTTGGAACCGGGGGCGGCGGTGCGTTCAGTGTTGGCGGTTGAACTGGAACTTGGGGAGACCCGAGATTCCTTACGAGAGCCAACATCTCGGCTTGCTGCTCTTCAATCTGCCGCATGCGCCCTTCCAGTCCCGCTGCGGGCGCATGCACTGCCCTTTCCGCGGGAGGAGCATTGATAAGCGAGTGGGAGGGAACTGGGTCGACGCGCCCTTCCGGCATTGATCCTTCAGTGGTGCGAGCACTTCTTCTTGCCATTGCACTTGGCGACAAGTGTTATCTTCAGTTAGTCTTTGCAGAGTTTTGGGAATTGATCCCACAGACGGCGTCAAACTGTTGCGGGTCGCTTAGGGCTCTTGGTAGACCGGTTTATTTGAACCACCTTAGCTCGGGAGCGAACCAAGCGCGCAAACAGTCAATTTGAGATTCGTTGATTACACTTGGACTTTTTAGCGTGGAAAACCCGGGAAGGGTAAAAAACCACGTGGCCAGAGCTGTGCCGACCAAACTTCCACTATCTTCAGGGGGGGTTACAATTAGAGACTTAGAAGTCGAGCGCGATAGGTCGCTGCTCGTTACAATAATAGAGAGAAAGAGAGAGTGAGAGAGAATTCCGAAGGCGACAGACTACCTCCAGAAAAACTAAGTCCTTTCTCCTTCTGAGAAAGGTGGAGAACGAAAGTGAGAAAGCTCCGGAGAACAAAAGTGAGAAGCTGTGTCACCTTTCGGGACGAAGGAAATCTTCAAGTCCGTGAAGGAGATCCTCAAGCGCCGAAGGAGAATTCCGCAAAAGTCTGCAAGGAGCTCTCCCGGGTGCAGAAGGCCAGGTCCCCTCAAATGAAGCCCTGGGGCTCCTTTTATAGCTTTGGCCGGGGGTAGTCCGGTAATTTCGCCGTTATAACTTCCATAAATACCTGTCGGACGAATCATATTTTCTAGTTCGGGCACACAGATCGCCATTTTTCGTAAACGACCATCTTGCCCTTCGGGCAGTTCGGGCGGTTTGGGCAGTTTTGTCGGAGGCGAAAAAAGCGACAGGTTGTTCCTGAAATCTGAGAAACTGAAACGACAAAAAGTGAGCATGCCAGAAAGACAAAATGTGAGAAGTCAGAAAGACAAAAAGTGAGAAGTCAGAAAGACAAAAAGTGAGCTGAGCACGCTCAGAAGCGTTCTGAGCGCGCAATGAACGGAGAAGCAATCCAGGCGACAGGGGAAGCGTTCTGAGAATGCTCAGAAGCATTCCAAGCGCGCATGAGCGCGGAGGTGTTCTGAGCGTGCAACGATCACGGAGGCGTTCTAAGTGTACAGGTGAGCGGTGCCGGAACACAGTCATCACGCGGTAGAGTTGTGGCTCCCAGCGAACGCGTCCATTTGGAAGGCGGGAATCGAAGCCCTCCAGGGAGGAGAACAGGCTCCGCTTGCCCTAGACAAGGGGGATGCAGTTTTGACTGCATGCCCCGCGACCCCCGAGGAGGGTTTGGCCGCACCCCCCATGGGTAAGGGTGTGGCTTGGCCGCACCCCCCATGGAGGGGTGCGACTAGGCCGCACCCCACCATGGGGTGCGTCTTGGCCGCACCCCATGGAGGGGTGCGACTCGGCCGCACCCCCCATGGAGGGGTGCGGCTTGGCCGCACCCCACCATTGGGTGAGGCTTGACTGCACCCCATGGAGGGGTGCGGCTTGGCCGCACCCCACGGTGGGGTGCGGCTTGGCCGTACCCCACCGTAGTGGGGTAGGGGGCTATCCGCACCCCACTTAGTGAGGTGCAGACTAACCGCACCCCAGTAGTGGGGTGCGGTATTTGGCCTCGCTCGGCGCTGCTCCGGGCGTGAAATACGCGCGCGGCGGAGTTATGATCATGGGTTCGACCATTCATCCCACTAACTCCACTCCTCCTTAGTGGGGCTTCTCTCTAACCGCACCCCGGATCTCCTATAAGTGCACGGGTCCGTATCAATAAGAAATCTCAATCATTAGTTTGCACTCGATTACGACCGGGTGTCGGCATTTTGACACTTTGTATTATCAATATATGTCAACATAATGTGTGTATGTGTGTGTTCATGAATGAATGCGATGATAAAAATATGTGTATTTATATAGTATGACTCAGGTGAGTCATGATAGTTATGAGGTTATGACACTCCTCTGATGAGGATATGCTTTCTTAGTTTTTGCATTGGTTGCGATGATATATCTTAGTTTCGTTTATACATAATAATATAGTTTAGATTGTGCAAAATCCCGATTATATAAACTCGTATGAGCATCTTTATTTGATTGTTAGTTAAATATGTACTATCTACTTATAATAATTAATGTGCATGCGAGAGTGTGTCTGTGGACACCGCTAGGATAGAAACAATAATGTATTTATTTACTGTTATTGTTACCACACCTCTTTATACTCTATTACTGCATTTCTTTAACTATGCTATTGTTCATACTGTTTCATATTCATGTGTGTATATATATTGCATTGTATTGACATTTACTGTAGGATAGTTACTGCCTCCCATGAGCACATTACACTATTAGAAAATTGACTTTTAGCCAGGACAAATTACCGTGGCTAAAAGTCCAAAATCGTGGCAAAAGACTTTTAGCCACGGACTGCCGTGGCAAATGGGCGTGGGCAATACGAGCGTGGCAAAAAAGTATTTGCCATGCTCTTTCTGTGGCAAATACCCTTTTTCTATGACTTTTAGCCACTATGAATTGACTGTTTGCCATGACCAATGGTCGTGGGCAATACGAGCGTGGCTAAAAGTCAATTTTCTAGTAGTGAATTAGGGGCTCAGGGGAAGAGGCAAAACCACTTAGCCAATACGTAGAGTATTGCTAACCCTCACCTCGGTTACCACCATAGGTATTTCAGGAGCTATGACGTGGACATGACATGAATATAGAAGACTTTAGAGGATTGTTGTTACTCTTAGCAACATCATTAGTTCTATAGTTAGTTTAATATGTTCATAGATTTACTTACTTGTTATCTTTATTGGTCCGACTTGACATGTTTACTTGTGAGCCCCTGGACATTCTATGAACTGTGAATTTGGACATAGGCCTCGTGCCGTTGTTGTGTGTTCCTGTCTACTATTTATATACTGATGTTTCTGTGACCTACTATATGATCATTAGTCTCCCATTAATATTTTTCGGCTACTTGCTTATAGTTTACTCTGTTTTGATGGTTATTCTCTGAGCACCATCGTCAGTTCATAGCATTAGAAGAGAATGACGGGAGCGGGTTGAGACATTCATACCTCAACTCTCCCGTTATTCCCTTCTTTGTTGAAGAATGACGATGGTGTGCGATAAGATCCACTCATCAATGCGTTTTCCTAGGAGGGGGTCTTACATTGGATTCCATCACCACGATGCGGTTGACGGTGGTAACCATATGCTCAATCGCTTTATGTGCACCATTGTTACCGGGAAGGTGACCATCAATGGTGAAACTGTTGTACCCCTCTCTTCGGCCCGGTGTCCCCATCTAGAATTTTCAACGACAACTTGCCTCCGTGCATGGACAAAGAGAGCGAAAACTAAGAGTACAATTGTGGTTTGTTATAGAACACGAGTGACATGTTGTACCCTAGTTAGAAGTAAAAAGCGTTCATGAGTTTTGCACATTTTGTAAGGGTGGGTGTAGAAAAACCCGTTAATTGCGCCTGGATGTACATCTTGTCAGTTGCATGTGAAGACACGTTTATTGATTTTGCACTTGCACATTCACTAATTGTTCGTATGTGTGTATGCCAATCATACAAATTTACATCCATCGAACGCCTAGATGCACTTTCGTTAGCTGTAAGGGTGTGCACTCGTCAACTGTCTAGTCTAATCTTTTGAAGTTACTAGGATTTTAGAAAGACCGAGAGAGAGAGAGAGACCGAGAGAGAGAGAGAGGTGTGCACTCGTCAACTGTCTAGTCTAATCTTTTGAAGTTACTAGGATTTTAGAAAGACCGAGAGAGAGATTTGAAGTTACTAGGATTTTAGAAAGACCGAGAGAGAGAGAGAGAGAGAGAGAGAGAGAGAGAGAGAGAGAGAGAGAGAGAGAGAGAGAGAGAGAGAGAGAGAGAGAGAGAGAGAGAGAGAGAGAGAGAGAGAGAGAGAGAGAGAGAGAGAGAGAGAGAGAGTATGTGCATAAGAAATACTCTTTAAGGTTATTTCTTCTCCATTTTTGTGTTGGGGTCATGATGTCGGACGTTTGTAATGAAATTTCTTATCTTGTTATTCTAGGTACTTCCATTTGGGGCTCATTGTCCCCCATGTGTGTAATATTTGACGATAATAATTTCGTTTATACAATAAATGACATTGTGAAAGTACTATAACAGACCGACGAGCGATTCTGTCATCGCACAATTCAGAGCCTACGATTCCTTCCACAAATGCAGTTTCCTAGATTTTGAAAGCATAGAAAAAATATTTAGCTGCGTTGAGTGTATGCATTGTTGCATGTATGAAGCATCTCAACATATTTCTCTGCACATACACAGAGCACTAGCATAAACACTACATATACGCTTATCCTCGTAACGTATACAAAGTTTCTTAGCATATGCGCTACTTCTTTGTGTACATGACGACATCCTCATTTACAAGAGATAATCAGGTACGGGTAACACACAAATCTCACAGCGCGGGATAAAACATAGCTTACGATTCACGATCCTACAATGGATTTTTTTTCGAAAATACACGATCATATTGAAATACGACAGTATTTTTGATCAATTACGCTTAAAAACTGTGCTTGCCAAAAAACGATGATATAATAGCGTATGGCGCACGAAGATCGTGTACATGCAAAAGTTCAGTGCACTAAAAAAAATAACGGGCCCACCCATTAGTAGCAGTGGTAAGGGTTTCATCAGCCCATCCATTAACTTATGGGCAACTTATATATCCTTAGCATATAAAATACTAATTATAAAATTTTTTCTTTCTAAAAGGTATAAATCGGGGAAAAAAATAGAAGGGTCAAACTCTGAGCAAGGGCTGTGTTCCTGCGGCCGCTCATCTTCCTCCTCCCAGGTTCTTTACTCTATTCGCGTACACAGTCAGCTCAATAATCTCAGCCACTTCCGGCACTACAAGGAGCCGAATACCATGGCGGCGGAGGCGTCGAGGTCGACCCCATCGCCTGACTCCTACATCGGGAGTCTCATTACTCTCACGTCCAAGAGCGAAATTAGATACGAGGGCATCCTGTACAACATCAATACCGAAGAATCCAGCATCGGATTGCGTAATGGTATACAATCTCCCCCTTTCCCCCTCATATTCGAAACACTTACTATTCATACTTTCTTATGCTTGGCGCCTTTTGGGAAAAAATCGAGATTTTTAGGGCTGATTCTGGTGGTTTTAATCTGTCTCTAATTCAGGGGACATGGGTCTTTCTACCCGCGTCGATGGAGTATTTTATCATGTTCTTGTTTGTTAGGATGATATACGTTGGGCCTGATTTAAGTATCGCATGATATATAAGTAGGGCAATATTATATCTGAAGAGGTACCCAAACATCACCCACTTTTCTTGGTTTAATGCTGTTACCTCTGTTTTCCATCTAGCAGAAGTCCTACTGTTACTCCATAGACATCAATGGATTGATGAGAAAACATGGCTAATGCTACTATGCAAAAATAACTCCTCTTCTTGCAAACTTTTCCCTGCTTGTATGAATCTATTAGCAAGTAGCAAATAAGAATAAAGCACACATCACATAATAGAAAATCAATTGCAAAACAAAGTTTTGCGTGGAAACCCCGAACAAGGGAAAGACAACTGGTCTTTCGACGAGCTATACACTGTAATTGTAAAGTGAATAAGTGAAGTTTATTATCAAGCTTTCCAAAACCTGAGGATTACACTTTAATGATAAAATCAATAAATGATGTTTATTATCAAGCTTTCCAAAACCTGAGGATTGCATTATAAATATCGATTATGTTATTTAAAATGTTACATGTATTTGAGCGAACACCCATATATCTCAATAAATCACTCACTCGTTGTCTTCCTTCTACCTCATATAGTACACAATAGAGATAGGCGTACCCATACACAACCAAAAAAACTTCTTCGCTCTTCGTACAATTTCGGGTCTCTTTCGCCGATGTTATAAATACATTGATCCAATCAAAGAGATGTGAACATATGAGCAAGAAACACATGAAGGGTGAGGTGCAAATGAATGAGCCTTCATCGAACCACTTCTATGGTTGAGAAAACTTATGCTCAGGAGTGGGTGCTGCACCTAACATAATATCTTTTAAGCTTCTAGGTTCTAACAACTTGTACATCAATAGATAATGGAAGCTAAACACGAAGAGGAGAAGACATTATTTATGACTCTTCTATCTCCTGAATTGATTGGAAAGGCTTTGACAGGGAGATGACCTCAGTAACACATGATTAGAGGACATAAATCTATTATGGTGGGGAAATCCCATGAAGGTTAGCCGCTGTGACGATGAGAGAGAAAATGCGCCTTGAATTTATACACTAGCTTTTGATCAGACGTCCAGTCTCTGCTGTACATGGAATGGTGATAAGTAACCATTGTTATGAGGCTATATAACCATGATTCAAGGAATCCGAGTGGACTGAATTCGAGCAAGCTAAATAACTTTGAACCAAGTGGATTGCAGCTAAAATTTGCGAAATTCCGATCCGCCCGGGTTTTCAATCTTAGTGAATTTTGGTAAAATATGTGTGGTGTATTAGAGTATTTGTTGATGTGGATTCTGGTTTGAATTACTTATCTCCATTTCCAATTATTTATGTTTGTTGCCTCTATCAATTGATCATGTATCCATGATACTGAATCTAAGGGTGGATGGGTAATCACATTACAAAGTAGAAATACTATTCTTCTCATAGGAAATTGCCAACCTGCATCTCTCTTTACTAGGTAGTTATTACGTGAAACAGGGAAAAATAATGGTTTAACAACGGTTACGAGCAGTTTTTGGGCAGTTAATAGGTAATTATTGAGTACTGGGGTAGTTATGGTGAGTGGAGTGGTTAAGAAAAGTATTTACATTAGCTTCAACACCAACAATCCACATAATCAGCACCATGGGAAGATCGTGAGAGCCTAAAAATTCTTTGAAAATTCCACGATCTCTGAAAAGCAGCCCTTGGACCCCTATTTATAGACCTAGAACCCACTACGGCTGGCCAAGATTCCACAGAACATAAAAATTCTAAATTTATATGAAATAAAAATACAATGAATACATAAAAATATGACGTCGTCGCTTTTAACGTGACTATTGGCTTGGATCGTCTATCCGACGATCCTATCTTTGCTTTATACATATGTAGACTCGTGTGAGCTTCAATAAGGGTCAAGTTCACTCTGAATCTGCGATCCCCATCAATTCTCCTCGCCTTGAGAGCATTTATCCCTAATGAATGAAGATGATCATACTCTCTATGAAGCCCAGAAGTTAATCAAGCTCCTTTTGGCGCCATCCAAGTCTCATCGATAGTGGGTCACTCCCTCCAATGAACCAGGTATCGTACTGTGGAGCTACATGGTGTCATTGAAATGTCATGACTCACAATGTGTACTATGCTCTTGGTGGAAGAGTGTATGCTCTCAGGTGCCTAAAGTGGAATTGGTATTGAAGTAGGAATTGATGAGGTTATTTGTAGTTGGGTAGTAGGATGTAGTTGAAATTAAGGGGGAGTGTCTAGCTTAAGTGATGGATGAGGCTCAGAGGTAGTATCAGGGAATGAATCAAATTCTTGTGAGGCTCATAGGATGAAGTTAAATCCTCAATGTTGAATACATGATGAATTCTCATTCTCCTAGTGATATTTATTTCGTAGGCATTCAACTCAATTATTTGTTACTACTATATAAGGTTTCATTCACATGACATTTAATTTTGTTACCGCTCCCCGAGGGAGCATCCCAGCCTTAATTCTAACCATCACTTGCTCGACTTTTCTAATGTTCTGCTCTCTCCTGTAAATGTCCGCATTGTTGGGAGGTACGACGCGTGGCGCTATGGTCCAGCAATGCCCCCAGTGTTGGGAGGCACGACGCGGACGCTATGGCCCACACTAGTCGAACAGAAGGGCGTGTCCCCTGGGCCTAACTGGCCGCCCCGTGAATCCTTCCTAGGTAGCCAGCTCTATAAAGGAGCGGTAGCGCCTTCCCCAAACAGTCCGGGCTTTTGGGAGAGTTGGTAGCGCCGAGTCTCTACAAGTGGTATCAGAGGGAGGTTACGAGTTCGAAACCCTGGGGTGGTTTCGGGGGGGGGGGGGGTGATTGTGTGGGAGGTACGGCGCGCGGCGCTATGGTCCAGCAATGCCCCCGGTGTTGGGAGATACGGCGCGAGCGCTATGACCCACACTAGTCGAACAGAAGGGCGTGTCCCCTGGGCTTAACTGGCCGCCCCGTGGATCCTTCCTAGGGTAGCCAACTCTATAAATGAGCGATAACGCCTTCCCCAAACAGTCCGGGCTTTTGGGAGAGTTGGTAGCGCCGAGTCCATATACGCATAAATTTTATAATTTTCTTGACTTATTGCAATTTTACACCGAACAAATTCATGCAGTTAATGCAAATAATACAAAACATACAAAATTGTGAATGATAGAACAAACGAGTCATGCAATACGTGTAAGTGATCATGCAATAAATGTAGATGATGAACAATAGACATAATCAACTTCTTACTTCGAGATTCTATGGCGCTATAGGAGACTCCCAAGAGGGGTACATGGCTCAGGTGGCGGGGCACAAAAAATTTCATCGCTAATTCGTTGTTCACTTAGATAATCACTCGTGACATCGACAATTAGATATGACAATACAACATGTCAAATATCTTATAAGGTGTTGATAATGATAAAATATGTCCTCGAGCCATCAAGAGCACTCTTAATCTTGACTGACTCACTAATGATGAGTCTGTTCATAATGAGCAGTGACTTATCAGAAGGCTCTCTAGATGGAATGTAGAAATACTCGTCGAGTGTGCGGCGAACACTAATAAGAATGTATGAGATATCGACACTAGGATATCACTTTAGAATATGTTGAATGCCTTTAGGCCATCCATGAATAGAAAACTCATCAAGTAGCTCACCGAGAGGTGTATAATAAAATTCATCGCAAATGACCAAAATAGATTTTTGGGATATCCGTAGTGTCTTGAGAAACAAGTGAGACATCCACTACAAGGTTAATACTAGGTTCTTGACTCTTACTTCAGACATGACTCAACACTGCAACGCGGAAAGACTTTAAGGTGTATGCTCTCAAAGGTTAATCTATGATTGAGTCAATAACTAGGTCTGTGCAGGGGGTAGGAAAAGACATACTATTATAGGATCACTAGGTCGCTCATACTAACTCTCTATCAAAGCCATAGGGTTTGGGTCAGACTCAAGTGACATATCACTCATCGAACACTAGACCTAAATAGAATGAGCTAACTCTGTATCATGTGATCTGTCTTTGGTGTCCATAGGGCCACGAGTAGGCACGTTAGTGGCCTCAGACTAGCAGGACTCCTCGTGATAGGCCAATCGAGTGTGAGTATACTCGACTAATCATAACAGATCTTAATGATTACTTTTAATGAAGTGCGATCTGAAATGTCTACTCAACAAATTCTAAGCTGCGATGAGTCTACTTAATATATATATATATATCTTGGATCGAAGCCCATACCAAAATCTGGAAGTGGACGCAACAGGCTCCTATTGTATGTCGCTCCACTACTTCTCAAAACTTGCCCTATAATCGACAACAGACATAGTCCTTACTGTAGGGAAACCAACTACTCGAGGAGACGACTCCTGTAAGATGCTGGAAGATACTTTTGACAACTTTTGCTTCACATCAACCCAACTAGTAACAAAGTGAAGATGATCACGCTTAATTTTCCAATTTATCCTACTCCAATATGCCCTAGCTGTTGAAACCGAAATCTTGCGAACAAGACTTGGTCTCTGTGGAGTTCGGGGTCCCTAAGAAGGGGTGGTCTCACACCTACTTCCCTCGAGCCAACTCTCTAGTCAAGAGCACTTAGATTTGGAAACGGACCAAGGGCTTAGTGGGGAGGTCCCGCCACATACCCGGAAGTTCCCTTGGAACTTCCCCTCCCAAGCCACTACTAAGCTTGGGCACCACTGGAGCCTCTCCTCTCCCTCTATAGAGAGACTTGTTGGGGAGAGAGAGAGAGGGGAGAGAGCTAGCCTAGCATGAGATCCTCTCAAATGGTGCCCCCTTGGTCCTATTTATAGGATTTCTGAAGTTGGGCTGCAAATAGCCGAAAACTAGAATGCTAGATTACCAAAATACCCTTGGACTGGGCTGCAGATAGCCAAATCCCGTTGCTCTTGGACTGCGAATAACCAAAACTGGACTGCGAATAGCCAAATCCCGCTACTCTTGGGCGCTAAACGCAGACCGCCTATCCGGCTTGGAGCTGGGCGAGCCGGAGGCCTCCCGGCCTCCCCGGCTCGCCCCCACAAGGCTCTGGGCAAGCCGGGGGCCTCCCGGCCCTCCCAGCTCGCCCCCACAAGGCTCTGGGCGAGCCGGAGGCCTCCCGACCCTCCCAGCTCGCCCCCACAAGTCTCTGGGCGAGCCGGAGGCCTCCCGGCCCTCCCAGCTCGCCCCCACAAGTCTCTGGGCGAGCCGGAGGCCTCCCGGCCCTCCCAGCTCGCCCCCACAAGTCTCTGGGCGAGCCGGAGGCCTCCCGGCCCTCCCAGCTCGCCCCCACAGGTCTCTGGGCGAGCCGGAGGCCTCCCGGCCCTCCCAGCTCGCCCCCACAGGTCTCCGGGCGAGTCGGAGGCCTCCGACCCTCCCAGCTCGCCCCCACAGGTCTCCGGGCGAGCCGGAGGCCTCCCGGCCCTCCCAGCTCGCCCCCACAGGTCTCTGGGCGAGCCGGAGGCCTCCCGGCCCTCCCAGCTCGCCCAAACAAGTCTCTGGGCGAGCCGGAGGCCTCCCGGCCCTCCCAGCTCGCCCCCACAAGTCTCTGGGCGAGCCGGAGGCCTCCCGGCCCTCCCAGCACGCCCCCACAAGTCTCTGGGCGAGCCGGAGGCCTCCCGGCCCTCCCAGCTCGCCCCCACAGGTCTCTGGGCGAGCCGGAGGCCTCCCGGCCCTCCCAGCTCGCCCCCACAGGTCTCCGGGCGAGCCGGAGGCCTCCGGCCCTCCCAGCTCGCCCCCACAGGTCTCCGGGCGAGCCGGAGGCCTCCCGGCCCTCCCAGCTCGCCCCCACAGGTCTCTGGGCGAGCCGGAGGCCTCCCGGCCCTCCCAGCTCGCCCCCACAAGTCTCTGGGCGAGCCGGAGGCCTCCCGGCCCTCCCAGCTCGCCCCCACAGGTCTCTGGGCGAGCCGGAGGCCTCCCGGCCCTCCCAGCTCGCCCCCACAGGTCTCTGGGCGAGCCGGAGGCCTCCCGGCCCTCCCAGCTCGCCCCCACAAGTCTCTGGGCGAGCCGGAGGCCTCCCGGCCCTCCCAGCTCGCCCCCACAAGGCTCTGGGCGAGCCGGAGGCCTCCCGGCCCTCCCAGCTCGCCCCCACAAGTCTCTGGGCGAGTCGGAGGCCTCCCGGCCTCCTCGGCTCCCCCCCCCACGTCGGGGTGCATTTAGACATCCCTCCTGGTGAGGTCTCGCTGGGGTGCATTTAGACACCCCTCCTGGTGAGGTCTCGCTGGGGTGCATTTAGACACCCCTCATGGTGAGGTCCTGCTTCCTTACTGAGCGTGGGGGTGAGAGGAGCTCGCCCCCTACTTGGGTGCGGGGGCGAGAGGGGGGGCTCGCCCCTCCTCTCGCCCCCCCTTGATATTGGGGGCGGGGGCGGGGGCGGGGGCGAGAGGGGGGCTTGCCCCTCCTCCTCTCGCCCCCCTTGATATTGGGGGCGGGGGAGAGAGGGGGGCTCGCCCCTCCCCCTCTCGCCCCCTGCCTCTACCTCTCTTCCTGTGTGGGTCGATGCTCTCCCTTGTTCCAAGGAGCCCTTGAGGGTACTCGACGAATATCGGGGTTGTACACAATCCCCGCTCTTTTCGAGCGTGGCTCACGCTCGGAAAGAAATGTCCAACCCTGCATATTCGACGAGTGTCGCTGGGAACCCGACACGTAGTGCTACCTTGGAAAAAATACATAGCCTCCCTGAGAGATCTTCCGACCCTGCCGGCTAGTGAGAGCCCGGTTAGCGAGACCATCTCGGGGGAAAAATACATAGCCTCCCCGTAGCCTCCCTGAGAGATCTTCCGACCATGCCGGCTAGTGAGAGCCCGGCTAGCGAGACCATCTCGGGGGAAAAATACATAGCCTCCCCGAGAGGTCTTCCAACCTTGCCGGCTAATGAGAGCCCGACTAGCGAGACCACCTCGGGGGAAAAATACTTAAGAGAATTTTCGGCCACTGAGCGGTTCCTGACCCTGCCAGCTAGGTGGGAGCCTGGTCAGCGGGCCAGCGTCGGGGCTAAGTACCTTGAGACTTTCCTGCCACCGAGCGATCCCCGGACCTGCCAGCTTGATGGGAGCCTAGTCAGCGGGCCAGCATCGGGGCTAAGTACCTTGAGACTTTCCTGCCACCGAGCGATCCTCGGACCTGCCAGCTTGATGGGAGCCTGGTCAGCGGGCCAGCATCGGGGCTTTAACCAATATGAATCACCTGCCTCACCGAGTGAATCTCCTGTCCTGCCAGCTAGATGGGAGCCTGGTCAGCGGTCTCTGCTCGGGGCCTTAACCAATATGAACCTCCTGCCTCACCGAGTGAATCTCCCCCGAGGCACGTTTGACTCATCCAGCTAGTGAGAGCCTGGAGTGAGGAGGACATCTCGGCGTTGAACTTACCCATCCGATGATCATTCGACCCACCCAGCTAGTGAGAGCCTGGAGTGAGGAGGACATCTCGATGGCAAGCCCTTCCTTCCGAGGCTCATTCGACCCACCCAGCTAGTGAGAGCCTGGAGTGAGGAGGACATCTCGGCGTTGAACTTACCCATCCGAGGATCATTCGACCCACCCAGGTAGTGAGAGCTTGGAATGAGGAGGACATCTCGATGGCAAGCTCTTCCTTCCGAGGATCATTCGACCCACCCAGCTAGTGAGAGCCTGGAGTGAGGAGGACATCTCGGCGTTGAACTTACTTCCGAGGATCATTCGACCCACCCAGCTAGTGAGAGCCTGGAGTGAGGAGGACATCTCGGTGTTGAACTTACTTCCGAGGATCATTCGACCCACCCAGCTAGTGAGAGCCTGGAGTGAGGAGGACATCTCGGAGTTGAACTTACATCCGAGGATCATTCGACCCACCCAGCTAGTGAGAGCCTGGAGTGAGGAGGACATCTCGATGGCAAGCCCTTCCTTCCGAGGCTCATTCGACCCACCCAGCTAGTGAGAGCCTGGAGTGAGGAGGACATCTCGGCGTTGAACTTACCCATCCGAGGATCATTCGACCCACCCAGCTAGTGAGAGCCTGGAATGAGGAGGACATCTCGATGGCAAGCTCTTCCTTCCGAGGATCATTCGACCCACCCAGCTAGTGAGAGCCTGGAGTGAGGAGGACATCTCGGTGTTGAACTTACTTCCGAGGATCATTCGACCCACCCAACTAGTGAGAGCCTGGAGTGAGGAGGACATCTCGGCGTTGAACTTACTAAACATTTAAGCTAAATAACTTCATCCATCTAATGGGGGGATTTCCCTTGTCAAAACCTCCTGGCCCAACCAGCGAGGGATAGAACTTGCTACAAAGGAAAGCAACAATAAACAAAAAATAAACCCAACATACCCCCCCATGGTACTCGCCTCTCCGGCTGCTTGCGTGAGATGATCATTCCTCGGCTTCTCCTGCCACTCCCATCTTGCTCATGCTCTCCATGATCTTCTCCATCTCCTCCGCCCCTGCTTGCCAAGAGATGCTGTTGACGGCTGTGACGTAGCAGTGCCTCGCCATCCTGGGGTCTCCGCGGATCCTGACTTGGATTCCTCCGGTGTTGAACTTGAGGCACTGGTGGAAGGATGATGGTACGCATCGGAAGGCGCTGATGAGGGGTCTTCCGAAGATGGCATTATAACTGCTAGGAGCGTCAACTATGACGAACCGACAGTTCCTTGAACCTCCCCCCATCGTCACTTGGAGTCCAACTCCACCCTCTACCTCTTTCCTTTCTCCGGAGAATCCAAACAAGGGCCCATCTGAGGCCAGCACCCTCCTTGCCTCCACCTTCAACTCATCAAATGCCTTCTTGAAAATGACGTTGACAGAGCTCCCGTTGTCAACGAGGATCCGAGAGACCGTGTAACCTTCGATGGCTGTTTGAATGACTAGCGCATCACAGAATGGATCCTCATGCTCTGGCATGTCCTTGCTTGAGAAAGTGATTTTCTCCTCGGGAGGCGGGTCCTGCGACGTCGAAGCGACGCTGCGTCGAAATACGGAGTGGAGGCTTGCCTTACGAGTGGCCTCGATCCCCACCCCCCCGTGGATCACCGCGACCCGTCCTTTGGCTCCTATGTCAGTTCGGTCCTCGCAGATGTCGTCGTCCACTACTGCTCCAGGTGGAACTTCTTCAATCCGCACCGGCGGCTGCGGTTGTGCCTGACCTCTCGCCTCTCTCACCTCCAAGAACTCTGGGCAGGTAGTTGTTGCATGCCCCTCTGCTTGGTGGTAGTCGCAGTATGGCACTGCCCTTCCCCCCCTTCTCCTACGGGCTGGGATGTCCCTTGCTTCAACTCCTCCTCCTCTTCGAATCGCCATAGCTTGAGCTGGTGGGGGTAGGAGCTGCCTAGGGGCCTGCCTCCAAGGAGGAGGGTTGGGCCTCCCTTGGCCTCCGTAGAAGTTTCCTCCCCCTTGGGCGAAACCCCTCCCTTGCTCCTGACCCCCCTGGGGTCCCTGGTACCCTTGACCCCTCTGCTCTTCCCTCCTCCTTCCTTCCTGCTGCCTGAGGCCACCTTGCTCTCTTGGCTCGACCTCCACCAACTTCGCCAACTTCTTTGCCAGCCCCGGGTTCGCCGCCTCGGTGGCTACCTCCTTTCCAGCTTTTTCCATCAGGTCCTCAAAGGACAAGGGAGGTTTCCTAGTTAGGCGCATTTTGAAGAGGCTCTCTCGTAGCCCTACGGTGAAAGCCATCTGGAGGGCATACCCTGGCATCTCCTGGATGTTCTGGATCTCCTCCTGGAATCTGTCCATGTACTGGGCCAACGTCTCCTCGTGCCTCTGCTTGATCAGGAAAATGGACTCAGCATTCTTCTTCCTCTTCTTGGATGTGGAGAAGCGTAGCTGGAAACTTCGGCCCAAGTCCTCGAAGCTGTAAATGGAGCCAACCGGGAGCTGGTGGAACCAGTCCCTAGCTTTGTCTCTCAGGGTGGTGGCGAAGAGACGACACTTGAACGCGTCCGTCATGGGCCTGATGGAGACGGTATCCTCGAACCACTGTAGGTGCTGGACGGGATCATCCTTCCCGGTATAGAAAGTCATGTTGGGCTCCTTGAAGCCTTCCGGGATGGGAGCCGAGATGATCAGCTCGCTAAAGGGTGACCCCCCACTCGCCGGCTTCGCGAGCTCCGCTCGTGCGACTCCTGCTCTGAGCGAGACCCCACTCGCCGGGCTGGGAAAAAGCACTCGCCCGACGAGGTCTCGCTCGCCACTCTCAGTCACTGGCTCCTTGCCTGGCCGACCCCCTGGGGCAACCTCTCCTGACCCCCCCTGGGCGAGCACTCCTTGCGACCCAGAAGGCGGTGTCTGGGGGGAGGGAGCCGAGCAGTCACCTCCCCTGGAGATGCCTTGGAGTAGCTCCATGATTCCCTTGATGGCCGTCATGAACTCTCCCCTTCCTACCACCTCACTTGGGATGTGAGACCCCTCATCGTCTCCTCCTCCGAGGTCCCCTGCCATGAGATTTGGCTCAAGGACTTCTATGCTGACCACTCTCCACGCTCACCGCACCAAAATGTTGAAACCGAAATCTTGCGAACAAGACTTGGTCTCTGTGGAGTTCGGGGTCCCTAAGAAGGGGTGGTCTCACACCTACTTCCCTCGAGCCAACTCTCTAGTCAAGAGCACTTAGATTTGGAAACGGACCAAGGGCTTAGTGGGGAGGTCCCGCCACATACCCGGAAGTTCCCTTGGAACTTCCCCTCCCAAGCCACTACTAAGCTTGGGCACCACTGGAGCCTCTCCTCTCCCTCTATAGAGAGACTTGTTGGGGAGGGAGAGAGGGGAGAGAGCTAGCCTAGCATGAGATCCTCTCAAATGGTGCCCCCTTGGTCCTATTTATAGGATTTCTGAAGTTGGGCTGCAAATAGCCGAAAACTAGAATGCTAGATTACCAAAATACCCTTGGACTGGGCTGCAGATAGCCAAATCCCGTTGCTCTTGGACTGCGAATAACCAAAACTGGACTGCGAATAGCCAAATACCGCTACTCTTGGGCGCTAAACGCAGACCGCCTATCCGGCTTGGAGCTGGGCGAGCCGGAGGCCTCCCGGCCTCTCCGGCTCGCCCCCACAAGGCTCTGGGCAAGCCGGGGGCCTCCCGGCCCTCCCAGCTCGCCCCCACAAGGCTCTGGGCGAGCCGGAGGCCTCCCGACCCTCCCAGCTCGCCCCCACAAGTCTCTGGGCGAGCCGGAGGCCTCCCGGCCCTCCCAGCTCGCCCCCACAAGTCTCTGGGCGAGCCGGAGGCCTCCCGGCCCTCCCAGCTCGCCCCCACAAGTCTCTGGGCGAGCCGGAGGCCTCCCGGCCCTCCCAGCTCGCCCCCACAAGTCTCTGGGCGAGCCGGAGGCCTCCCGGCCCTCCCAGCTCGCCCCCACAGGTCTCTGGGCGAGCCGGAGGCCTCCCGGCCCTCCCAGCTCGCCCCCACAGGTCTCCGGGCGAGTCGGAGGCCTCCGGCCCTCCCAGCTCGCCCCCACAGGTCTCCGGGCGAGCCGGAGGCCTCCCGGCCCTCCCAGCTCGCCCCCACAGGTCTCTGGGCGAGCCGGAGGCCTCCCGGCCCTCCCAGCTCGCCCCCACAAGTCTCTGGGCGAGCCGGAGGCCTCCCGGCCCTCCCAGCTCGCCCCCACAAGTCTCTGGGCGAGCCGGAGGCCTCCCGGCCCTCCCAGCTCGCCCCCACAGGTCTCTGGGCGAGCCGGAGGCCTCCCGGCCCTCCCAGCTCGCCCCCACAGGTCTCCGGGCGAGCCGGAGGCCTCCGGCCCTCCCAGCTCGCCCCCACAGGTCTCCGGGCGAGCCGGAGGCCTCCCGGCCCTCCCAGCTCGCCCCCACAAGTCTCTGGGCGAGCCGGAGGCCTCCCGGCCCTCCCAGCTCGCCCCCACAAGTCTCTGGGCGAGCCGGAGGCCTCCCGGCCCTCCCAGCTCGCCCCCACAGGTCTCTGGGCGAGCCGGAGGCCTCCCGGCCCTCCCAGCTCGCCCCCACAGGTCTCTGGGCGAGCCGGAGGCCTCCCGGCCCTCCCAGCTCGCCCCCACAAGTCTCTGGGCGAGCCGGAGGCCTCCCGGCCCTCCCAGCTCGCCCCCACAAGGCTCTGGGCGAGCCGGAGGCCTCCCGGCCCTCCCAGCTCGCCCCCACAAGTCTCTGGGCGAGCCGGAGGCCTCCCGGCCTCCTCGGCTCCCCCCCCCCCCACGTCGGGGTGCATTTAGACATCCCTCCTGGTGAGGTCTCGCTGGGGTGCATTTAGACACCCCTCCTGGTGAGGTCTTGCTGGGGTGCATTTAGACACCCCTCATGGTGAGGTCCTGCTTCCTTACTGAGCGTGGGGGTGAGAGGAGCTCGCCCCCTACTTGGGTGCGGGGGCGAGAGGGGGGGTTCGCCCCTCCTCTCGCCACCCCCCCCCCCCCCCCCCCCCCCCCCCCCCCCCTTCCCCTTGATATTGGGGGCGGGGGCGGGGGCGAGAGGGGGGCTTGCCCCTCCTCCTCTCGCCCCCCTTGATATTGGGGGCGGGGGAGAGAGGGGGGCTCGCCCCTCCCCCTCTCGCCCCCTGCCTCTACCTCTCTTCCTGTGTGGGTCGATGCTCTCCCTTGTTCCAAGGAGCCCTTGAGGGTACTCGACGAATATCGGGGTTGTACACTAGCCATATCTAAGAGTATAGTCTTCACAAACATACATGACGTTCACCTTATATCTCGTATCTATCCAGACAGTGTTCAATATCTACAAGACAATAGCTAAAAGATTCTGGTCTTACTAATCCATCCAAAGCTGGGGTGATCTCCGAAATCTATACTCGAGATTCTCCTCTGCCTGGTATCATCCACGATGTGACTCCTGATAATCGTCATAATGAGAGTATTCATCCTTAGCATAGTCGGATCGCGATGGGAGGTCAACATGTTGGACGGGGATGATCTGTATAATAATAGACGCAGGGTAGGCTGTTGAAGGTGTGCCGACGCTAAATGCAAGCCTATGTGAGTGGTGCGGAATGGACTCAAATAAACATAATCTTTATGATTCATGTATGATTTGATTCAATCCGGAATTAAATTTTAGCAAATGAGATTATATAAGTTCAGCACTCCACCGGACGCTCTCTACAATTTCAAGTAAGCAAGCAAGTATGCTCTCCTTCGCATGAAGGGTTTCAAGCCACACTTGCACAAATGAGAATTATAGAAAATAGGAAAATGCAACAAAAGCACAAGAAACCCCAATTTCCAAACTCTACGCAACAATCATCAACATATTCAATAATAAAAGTGAAAACACGATACTAGGTACTCACGAGTAAGGAGATCTGACAACCAAAAGAATGAGGCATCAGTTGTGATTTGAACCGACAGTGGCCTGAGGGTGTTGTGCAAGGGGAGGAGGCTGGGAGGCCGAAGGCGTAGTGGTTGTGGAGGAGGGGTTCAGCTGTAAACAAGGAGGAGGTGGTGACTGGAAATTGACGGATGTGGATTCTTGCTTGCGACCTGATGTAGGGGAAAGGAGGATGAGCGGCACTTGTAATGGTGCAGAGGACAGATGCGGTTTTGCTGCGGGGACTGGAGATCAGGTGTGGTTTGAGCAGATGTCGGAAGAGACATTTGCGGTTTGTAGAGGGGTCAGATGAGGGGTTGCGGCTGGAGCGAATGAGGGAGGGTGAAGGTTTAGCAGTTGCGGCTGGGGAAGGTGATGGGCGGTTAGCTGCAGGAATGTTGCTTGAAGGTCGTGCGGGTAGCAACTGCCGACACGAGAAGACGACGACGCTTGCGGTGTGGACTTGACGATGGGGACAATGTGCGTGAAACTGAAGGAAGTTGTCGGCCTGCAATCAAATCGAGAAGGTTTAACATGTACTCGGTCGTGGTAGAGAAAAAGAGGATGAGCGGTTAGGGTTGTAACGAGGGGAAGAAGTTGTGCGGGAGTGGGGTTACGTGAAGGGAAAAAATTGAAATAATTAACCGGGACATCGCATCTCAGGGTCTCGCGGCGTCGCAGCACGATATGATTGCCGGATCTGGAATCTCTTACAAGGCTAACAATGCTTCAAAATGACAACCATCACCCTATTTATAGCGAAAAGGGATTTGGGCACCCGACGTGAACGGTTATGATTGGTCGTTACGTCAGGTGTCTGAATAAGGCCAAATAAAATCCAAAAATAAAATACATAAGAATAGTAAAATGGTGCTTCAGACGTGCTCGTTGTCTTGGATCGCCGATCTGATCAACGCCTACTGCGCGAGGACACAAATGTGGGCCCGACCGAGTAGTGGCTCGAAGTCCAATGTCGATCCCGCGGCTGATCCCCATTAATAACACAAATTTCTCGTAAGGAGCTCCCTGGGATCGAGCACAAACACACTATGAATCCTCGAATTGAGGAGGGGAATAATGACCATAATCTAAATGACGCTCATCCCGACTACAGCGCATCGTGCTAGATGACTATTATGATCTGCCATGAATAATCTATAGACTAGTTCCGTATATCCTAGACTAAGCCTGTATTTGTGGCTCAGATACCAAATTGACGCAGGACGAATGTAGTTAGCGTGATGTGTAGTTGTGCCCTAAGAGAACTCTAGTGAAATGATATTAGTGAAGTGTTGTGGGGCCCTTGTATGATGCAATGCACATGTGATAACATATTACAATAAATTTTGAAATTAATAGTAGGTTTCACAAAAATTCACTATAGAGATTAGATATTGGAAACACAAACAAGATGTAATTAAAAGTAAAAAGTGATTGATTCAATTAAACGTTCGACAAATAAATATTCTATGTCGCATTAAATCTAGCAAACGTCTACAAATCAATACCCCCCAATCCCAATTATATGTTTTCACAAAATATTCAACTGAGTTTGCAATAGGGGACCGGAGTAGTGAAATCCTGGAGATTTGGAGGCTGAAAAGTGGTATAGCTGCAGGACTGCACTGAATTTCAGGTTTGGTAGATTTCTGTCATTCTGTGGTGGAAGAAGGGCTTGGCCTGGCAAGGAGTGGGGCTGCAGGGGCCGGGCAACCACTAGGAAGCTACTGGGAGGGCTTTAGAGGGGTTGGCAGAGGACAGGGAGAGTCTAGAATGGGACATACATGTGCTGAGAGAGGGGGGCGTGTCGTGCAGTTGGGGAAATTGTGGTCTTGGAGGGTTTGAGACATGGAAATTCAGGAAATGGTTGATGCAACACAGTTTTTGGGTGGCGGAAGTTCGTTTGGTTCAGAAAATGGAGGAGGGCTGGTTTCCAGGGACTTTTGGTAGTGTTGTAGCAGTTTGGAGGAGAGGGATGACTTGGTGGTGAGCATTAGGAGGTCTTTTGGTAGTTTTGAAATTTTAAAGGTCCTGCAACAATTTTTTAGCAGTTCTGGAATTTCATTCAACAGTTTTTCGGAGGTTCGGGTTCGGTTTGTGTTAGGAAGCTACTAGAGTGGGAGAGAAACTAGAGAGAAGAAGAAGGAGGCTAGGGTTTAGAAGAAGAAGGAGATTACCTTAAGGTTATCATGCATGCCTCCAAATGACCACATCCCCGGGTATAAATACCCGGGCCAAGGAGGGGGCTGGCCGGCCCCTCCCAAGAGGGCTGAACCAGTTGGTTCAGCCCTTGGCCGGCCGGTTTACTGAGTGGGGGGTGAACCGGTTGGTTCAGCCCCTTCGTCGCTTGTCTTCTCCTTGCGCTTGCGAACATAGTAACGCCCCGAAAAGCGAGGCGCGGTCGGAGGCGTAACATTCTCCTCCCCATCAAGACCCAGCTTGTCCTCAAGATGGAATTCCGGGTACAGCTCCTTGAAGTCCAATAGATCAACCCAAGAGTTATGTGCTTCCGACAAGTGCTTCCACTTGACCAAAAGTTCAGCCCGAATTTCTGTGCCCCGCTGCTTCCACCTGAGTAATAGAACATTCTCCGACATCGGCCGAAGTTCACCCGCAACAGTAGCTTCCGCCAAGAAAGGGCTTGGTTGGGCACTGTCACCAATCTTCTTCTTAAGCAAGGATACATGGAATGTCGGATGAATGCGGGAGCCCGCGGGAAGCTCCAATGTATAAGCGACCGGTCCCACCCGTTTGAGAACCCGAAAGGGGCCATAATAGCGAGGAGCCAACTTCTTATTTGTATGGCGGGCCACCGATAGCTGTCGGTAGGGTTGGAGCTTAAGGAACACTTCATCACCCACAACAAACTCCCTCTCCTTGCGGTGCTTGTCCGCCTGGGCCTTCATGCGATCCTGGGCAAGGCGAAGATTCGCCCGCAATGTCGTGCAGTTGGGGATATTGTGGTCTTGGAGGGTTTGAGACATGGAAATTCAGGAAATGGTTGATGCAACACAGTTTTTGGGTGGCGGAAGTCCGTTTGGTTCAGAAAATGGAGGGGGGCTGGTTTCCAGGGACTTTTGGTAGTGTTGTAGCGGTTTGGAGGAGAGGGATGACTTGGTGGTGAGCATTAGGAGGTCTTTTGGTAGTTTTGAAATTTTAAAGGTCCTACAACAATTTTTTAGCAGTTCTGGAATTTCATGCAACAGTTTTTCGGAGGTTCGGGCTCGGTTTGTGTTAGGAAGCTACTAGAGAGGGAGAGAAACTAGTGAGAAGAAGAAGAAGGGGGCTAGGGTTTAGAAGAAGAAGGAGATTACCTTAAGGTTATCATGCATGCCTCCAAATGACCACATCCCCGGGTATAAATACCCGGGCCAAGGAGGGGGCCGGCCGGCCCCTCCCAAGAGGGCTGAACCAGTTGGTTCAGCCCTTGGCCGGCCGGTTTACTGAGTGGGGGCTGAACCGGTTGGTTCAGCCCCTTCGTCGCTTGTCTTCTCCTTGCGCTTGCGAACATAGTAACGCCCCGAGAAGCGAGGCGCGGTCGGAGGCGTAACATTCTCCTCCCCATCAAGACCCAACTTGTCCTCAAGATGGAATTCCGGGTACAGCTCCTTGAAGTCCAATAGATCAACCCAAGAGTTATGTGCTTCCGACAAGTGCTTCCACTTGACCAAAAGTTCAGCCCGAATTTCTGTGCCCCGCTGCTTCCACCTGAGTAATAGAACATTCTCCGGCATCGGCCGAAGTTCACCCACAACGGTAGCTTCCGGCAAGAAAGGGCTTGGTTGGGCACTGTCACCAATCTTCTTCTTAAGCAAGGATACATGGAATGTCGGATGAATGCGGGAGCCCGCGGGAAGCTCCAATGTATATGCGACCGGTCCCACCCGTTTGAGAACCCGAAAGGGGCCATAATAGCGAGGAGCCAACTTCTTATTTGTACGGCGGGCCACCGATAGTTGTCGGTAGGGTTGGAGCTTAAGGAACACTTCATCACCCACAACAAACTCCCTCTACTTGCTGTGCTTGTCCGCCTGGGCCTTCATGCGATCCTGGGCAAGGCGAAGATTCGCCCGCAATGTCACTAAGATGCGGTCGCGGTCTCCGAGGGCCCGATCAACCGCCGGTAACGCCGTACTGCCCGACTCATAACTGCCCAAAGAGGGGGGTGGTCGACCGTAGACCACCTCAAAGGGCGTCATTTTGCTGGCAGAGTGGTAAGCTGTGTTGTAGCAATATTCGGCCCAATGCAGCCAGCTGGTCCAAGTCCGAGGCTCGTCCATGACGAAACACCGGAGGTATGTCTCCACGCTATGATTAAGAATCTTCGTCTGGCCGTCGGCCTGGGGGTGATTTGCGGTGCTGAAATGTAAACAAGTTCCTTGGAGACGGAAAAGCTCTCGCCTGAACTGGCTCACAAACGTGGGATCACGATCGGAAATGATGGCGCGTGGAAGGCCGTGCAAGCGGATGACTTCCCCAGTAAAGAGTTCAGCGACCGACTCCGCCGTATAAGGATGACTGAGGGCGAGAAAGTGACCATACTTGGAGAGCTTGTCGACGACCACCAAAATGACCGACTTGCCCTGAAACTTGGGCAATCCATCAATAAAATCCATTGACACAGTATCCCAAATGTGATGCGGAATCTCAAGTGGTTGGAGCAACACGACAGGTGTGGTGGTCTCATACTTTTGTCGCTGACATGTCTCACATTGCCGTACAAACATCTGCACATCCCGGCGTATTCCAGGCCAGAATACATTTGCTCTCGCCCGCTGGCGGGTGCGGAGCACTCCTGCATGACCCCCCACTGGAGAGGAATGAAACTCGTGAAGCATAACCGTCTTCCACGCTGAACCTGGAGGTATGACCACCCGACCGTGGTAATAGAGCCGCCCATTCTGTAGATGATAACCCGACGTCACAGTCTCCCCATGCTGGAGGGCCTCCACCAGGGCGCGTAGTGAAGGATCCCGCAAGACCTCGTGTCTGTCATCGAACGAGTCGAGGATCGGTCCCGAAATCTGGACGAGTGCACTATCCGGTAGACGAGACAAGGCGTCTGCCACCACATTCTCCTTGCCCTGGCGGTAAACGATCTCGTAATCGTACCCCAAAAGTTTGGTAACCCACTTTTGCTGAAGAGGAGAGGAGACTCGCTGGTCCAAAAAGTGCTTCAAACTTTGGTGATCCGTACGAATCTTGAAATGGCGTCCCAAAAGATATGACCGCCAAAGGGCCACTGCCTGAACCACCGTCAACAATTCTTTCTCATACGTGGACAGTCCCAACGTCTTAGGTGCCAACGCCTTACTGTAAAAGGCCAGTGGCCGGCCCTCCTGCATCAATACTGCACCCAATCCCACCCCTGAGGCGTCCGTCTCCACGACGAACTCCTTAGTGAAATCAGGAAGGGCCAAAACTGGGGTGGTTGTCACGGCCCGTTTGAGCGCCTGAAAAGCCACCTCAGCATCATCCTGCCATGAGAAGGCATCCTTCTGCAACAGCTGAGTCAGTGGTCTCGCAATCTTCCCGTAGTCCCGCACGAACGGCCGGTAGTAACCGGTGAGGCCCAAGAATCCCCGCAAAGCCCGAACAGTCTGGGTCCGCGGCCAAGAAACCATGTTCTCAATCTTCCGAGGGTCAGCTTTGACCCCTTCAACCGAAACCAAGTGTCCCAAGTACTCGACCTCCTCCTGACCAAAAGAACACTTGGATCGCTTAACATAGAGCCGATGCTTGCGTAGAATAGAGAAGACCTGTTCAACATGGTACAAGTGGTCTTCCCAATTAACACTGTATATAAGGATGTCATCGAAGAAAATCAGCACAAAGAGGCGGAGTAGTGGACGAAAGATCTCGTTCATATTGGCCTGAAAGGTGGATGGCCCGCCAGTCAACCCGTTGGCCATCACTAGAAACTCATAGCGGCCGTTATGAGTCCTGAAGGCCGTCTTGTGGATGTCTTCTTCCCGCATGAGGATCTGGTAGTAACCCGACCGTAGGTCAAGTTTTGTGAACCGGGTCGCCCCGTGTAGCTCATCCAATAGCTCTTCCACCAGCGGAATTGGAAACTTGTCCTTCAAGGTGACGCTGTTCAAAGCCCGGTAGCCCACACAGAATCGCCATGAGCCATCCTTTTTCTTGACGAGAATAATCGGGGCCGAAAAAGAGCTCGTGCTGGGCCGGATAATCCCGGCGTCGAGCATCTCCCGGACGCTACGCTCGATCTCTGCCTTCTGCATGTGTGGATATCGGTAGGGCCGAATATTGGTAGGCTCCGCTCCGGCCTTGAGTACAATCTGATGATCCCGAAATCGGGACGGTGGAAGTGTACGTGGCTCCTGAAAGACATCAGGATACTGCTCGACCAAAGACTGCATCTGCATGGGCACCTCAGACGACCCAACCTCCTCGGACCGCACCCCCAAAAGGACCGTCATCAAGCTGCCTTCCTCTCCGAGGTGCTGCATGCTGCGAAGAGAGACTTCCTTCACTGGCGAGGCTGTGAGACCCTTCAAACAGAACTGTCGTCCATGCTGCACAAACTCCATCGTCATGAGGTCCCAATCGAAAGTGACCCGCTTCAGCTGCTACAGCCACTGAACCCCGAGTACCATGTCCGATCCCCGGATGGGTAGAAGATATACATCCGTGCTCCCAATGTATCCCTAGACCGTAACTCCACTCCCTTCATTACCCCTTCGCACTGCAACTTGCTGCCGTCAGCCACCATAACCTGGAATGCAGCTCCTCGGTCAATCTCATGTCCTACCCATTGTGCAACGGCCGGATGAATAAAATTGTGTGTGCTCCCACTGTCCACCAATATCGTCACCTTCTCCCGTCTAACCCTTCCGACAACCCGCATCGTGAAGGGCGGATTGCACCCTTCCATGGCATGGATGGAAACCCCAAACTCCGTCACATCCACATCCTCCTCCAATAGCGCTTCCTCGACTGCTAACTCGAAAGGAGACTCGTCGCCCACGTCCTTATGCAGCATGAAAACCTGTATCTTCTGACATTTATGCCCGGGTACAAACTTCTCATCACAGTTGAAGCAGAGGCCTTTCTCCTTGCGTGCCTGTAGCTCGCCCCACGACAAACGAGTCACCGTAGGC
This sequence comes from Dactylorhiza incarnata, assembly GCA_033032865.1. Lineage (NCBI taxonomy): Eukaryota > Viridiplantae > Streptophyta > Magnoliopsida > Asparagales > Orchidaceae > Dactylorhiza > Dactylorhiza incarnata. Next base: position 2,225,562 of record JAWHQI010000281.1, read on the forward strand.
CTAGCGACCTCCTGCGGCTCTCTCCTGGCAACGGCGGCCATGGCAGGAGGCCTCCCCGTCGCCCGCGACTGCTGTCGGTTGAAATGCTCCTCCTGAATGCGGGCTAGGCTGATGGCGTGGTTCAAACTCCGTGGTATATAAGCATGAACCTCATCCCACAAGTGCTCATTCAGACCGGATACAAAACAACTCAGCAGCGTCTTCTCTTCCCAGTGTACTCGGTTTGCCAACTTCTCGAACTCTGTCCGGTATTCCATCGCTGTCCCTTTCTGTCGTAACTTTTGCAGCAGCGCTTCAAAATTCTCGTACTCTAGGGGCCCAAATCGGGCGGTGAACCCTTCCACAAAATCAGTCCAAGACACATAATCTCGATCTCTCAGGAACCACTGAGTCCACTGAAATGCGTCGTCTTCCAGATGGAACGACGCTAGTTGCACCCACTGCCCTTCTGGGACCTCCTGGTAGCTGAAGAACAACTCCGCCTTCTGAACCCACTCCAGTGCATCCCCCCTTGAACTTGGGGAAGTTCATACGTGTCAACTTCGGTGGCATGTACGCTCGGGGCCCTGCCTGCCCTTGCCAGCCCTGTCCATGCCCATTCTGTCCCGGCCCGTTCCAAGACTGACGTCCCGGGCCCATATGACCGTCGTGTGCCCCCGGGTAGCCTTGAGGTGGCTGTCCCGGATAAGGCATGTGCTGTCCGGCCCACGGAATCCGACCTCCATAGCCTCCGGGAGGAACGCCGCCTCGCGAGTGAGGAAGAAGGCCCGCCGCGCCTCCTGGAGCCCGCACAACAGTCCCGTGCGCTCCCTCCGTCTGCAGCCATGGCTGCCGACCGCCATCCACCGGCCCAGCAAAGGCCGAGAGGCCGCCTGGCTGTCTGGACGGCCCACAGTCGGCCAGTCCAGTAAAACTGGGGCCGACACCTCCAGCGGCAGCCACCGAGCAGGCCGCCGCTCCTTGCCCCTCGCCGGTGGTCCCCCAAGGCCGGGACAAGCCGATACCAGCGTTTCCCCCCATTCCCGACGTTCCCACGCCGATACACGCCGGATCGGGCGTTCCCGAGCCTTCGGCGGACCGATCGGGTCTTCCGCCGATCGGCTCCTCCTCGCTCACGGCCTTCCCTCTCAACAGGGCCTTGAGCTCGTCCATTCGCGCGTCCAGACGCTCCTCTAGGAGTTGCGTCGACGTGCGCATTTCCTGCTCGATGGCTGTTACTGAATCAGCCAGTCCACCATAGTTCTCCTCCAAGGTTTCCAAATGTGTGATTTCTTCTTGTGTGCGAGTGGTAACCATCGTCGGAGGACGACGCCTTTGATACCAAATGTTAGGAAGCTACTAGAGAGGGAGAGAAACTAGAGAGAAGAAGAAGGGGGCTAGGGTTTAGAAGAAGGAGATTACCTTAAGGTTATCATGCATGCCTCCAAATGACCACATCCCCGGGTATAAATACCCGGGCCAAGGAGGGGGCCGGCCGGCCCCTCCCAAGAGGGCTGAACCAGTTGGTTCAGCCCTTGGCCGTCCGGTTTACTGAGTGGGGGCTGAACCGGTTGGTTCAGCCCCTTCGTTGCTTGTCTTCTCGTTGCGCTTGCGAACATAGTAACGCCCCGAGAAGCGAGGCGCGGTCGGAGGCGTAACAGTTTGGCTAAGGGAAGTAGTGGAGGGCTGGTTTTGGTGATGGGGAGAGGTAGTTATGAGTAGTTACTAGGCAGTTTCTGCAGGATACATGGAAAACAATGGTTAACAACGGTAATGAGCAGTTTTTGGACAGTTAATGAGTGGTGATTGAGTAGCGGGGTAGGTATGCTGAGTGGGTGGTTAGGAAAAGTAGTTACCATGGCTTCAACACCAAAGATCTACGGAATCGGCACATTGGGAAGACCGCGAGAGCCCAAAAATTTTCTCCAAATTCCACAATCTGATCTCTAAAAATCAGCCCTTAAACCCCTATTTATAAATTTAGAACCACTACGGATGGCCAAGATCGTCTTGAACATAAAACTGCTAAATTTATATGAAATAAAAATACAAAAATTAATAGCAATACATAAAAATACGTCGATCTCGCTCTGAACTCCACTACCGGCTCAGAGCATCTATCTGACGATCTTATCTTCGCTTTTTACATATGTAACTTGAATATTGCTTTTGAAATCAGACACTGTTTTGTTTGTTCACATGTCTCATGTTCTTAGTTGTGGGCATTCCCGAAAATTCTTGCGCAACTAGATATTGACACTGTTGTTCTTTGTTTATTTCCCTCGAAAGTGAGGTCTATTCTGGCCTTTCTTTTTTATCTTCAGTTTTTTCTAGGATATTAGGAATAAATGTTGCTAAGTTTTTGTCAAATTTGTAATTTTGTCTTAGTTCGGTCATTTGGAACTGAAGGACGAAAGAAGGATGGTTCGCAAGTTCCTGCTAGTGATAAAATATATGAGTACATTCTTTTCCGTGGAAGTGACATCAAGGTACATGGAACAATAGCTAGCGCACACATTTATTTTGACAGCCCTTGTCGTTTGATTTTCTTTATGTATACTACTGCATATTAAATTATTAACAGCTTGGATTTGGAACAGATAATGATGTAGTTTTTGGAAGTCTACAAACTACTTCAATATTAGTTCTTTTGCTTGTTTGGATTCCAGAAATATCAACAAGTCATTACTTTAATTGGCATAAGATTGTTGAATTCCTTGTTTAATTTATAACGTTTACCCTTTGTTTTTTCAATAATGTTTTAGCTGTATTGTGTTATGGGCAGCTTGCCCAAATCAGTTATTGTGTCTTTTATTATGTTTATCGTATCTATCAAGTCTTATCATGAATGTGTTGTTATCGTTAAGGGTCGGGTATTTATGATAATACCCTTGTCTGTTCTATTTAAGAGACCTTGCGGGGGGGGGGGGGGGGGGGGGGGGGGGGGGCTTGGAATGCCATAAATTGATGTCAAGTCTATTTCCTATGCCCTTATGAGATTTGTGGTAGCTCTCTCCTCCAACGAGCAAACCCTGCTTAGGCAGCCACGGTTCTGGCTCTGTAGTATCTCCGCCATCATCCCTCGTCTCTGGTCACCTCTCCGGCAACCCAAATCCAGCCTGCTCCGAGGTAGTCCACCGACCCGTCACCCGCTCTTTCTCCCTCCCCGCTCATCATATGGAAGATTCACCCAATTTCTTGGACGCTACGAACCGACTTCACTCAGTTATATCCGCCATGGATGCACGCCTTCAGGAAGTAGAAGCACGCTTTCGAGACGCCGCCGCACATTATCGGGACGACATGATCACCCTCACCACCAAGCTTAATGGACTAACAACAGCCCCTCCCGTTGTTACCACCCCACCAACAGATCACGCCAGCAACAGACAAGTACCGCCTCCACCGCTCATCCGTCACGAGCTACCACAATTCTCATTGGACTTGAGCCTTGTGATCCCTCCTTTTAAACTTTTGAAGCATACTAAGTAGTATTCTAAATTTTGAAGAAATTGATGAATGGATATCAACAAGTGTTCATTTGTAGGTGCATGTGCTACAAGCTAAATTTGTTAAGTCCAACAACTCACTGGTGTATAATTAGTGGCAGACACAATATTTCTTCTCTGTGTGGGCAGTACACAAAATTATCCAAAAAAATAAAACGGCAAATATAACAAAAATATGATTACATTATAATATTATATCAATGTTATATAATTATTTACAATAGTTGATAATTTTTTTACTTTCAAAATTTACTTTAATTAATCATCATAATACTTTAAATAATTATTACTTGACAGTAGTTGGTTACTTAATTTTCTCTATTTTTACGAATTAATAAAAATACTAACTTTTCAATCATATATAATTGCCTACTAATAATTAAAGTAATGAAATTTAAAATAAATTGTTTTTATTATTCACTATAATACTTTAGATAATTATTGTTTAACAATAATTAATTATTCAATTTTTTATAAACCTAAAAAACAGCTGAGCTTTTAAGGCATATATATTGGAAATAATTACAATAAGAAAATTTGAAAATATTAAAAATTTGAATTATATCTAAAAATTATAAACAATGTGTCATGCATGAGAATTGAACCCAGGACCACATTATTAAATGCCACACACTGCCAACTTAGCTAAGATAGTGATTTGTTTGATTTTATTTATAATATTATATACTCGGTATATAACAAATGAAAAACCATCTTTCAATTATTGAAAAATAGCATTTTTTATAATCCAGTGTGGGCGATCGCCCCTATGTATAATCAACAACAACAACACTCAAGCCTTTATCCCACTATAGTGGGGTCGGCTATATGGATCCTTTGTCGCCATTGTGCCCTATCTTTAGTCATAATCTCACTAATGCCTAAGTACATCATATCTTTCCATATAGTCTCATTCGAAGTCTTTATTGGTCTACTCCCCCATTTAACATGCCTAGTGACTAAACTCTCACAACGCCTAATAAGTGCCTCTAATGGTCTCCTTTGTACGTGTCCAAACCATCTTTGTTGAGCTTCTCGCATCTTCTCTGCCATTGGTGTCACTCCCGTCTTATCCCTGATACATTCATTCCTAATTTTATCCAGTCTCGTGTGTCCACACATCCACATAAGCATTCTCATCTCCGCAACTTCCATTTTTTTGCTCAAGTACACAATTCACTACCCAACACTCAGAACCATAGAGCATCGCTAGTCTAATTGCAGTACGGCAAAACTTGTCTTTAAGTTTTAATGGTACTTTACGATCACATAAGATCACTGACGCGCCTCTCCACTTCAACCTGCTTGGATTCTATGTATCACATCTTTATCAATACCTCCATCTTTTTGAACTATCAATCCAAGATATTTAAAGCACTCAACTTTTGAAGCATACTAAGTAGTATTCTAAATTTTGAAGAAATTGATGAATGGATAACAAGGCAATCAACAAGTGTTCATTTGTAGGTGCATTTGCTACAAGCTAAATATGTTAAGTCCAACAACTCATTGGTGTATAATTAGTGGCAGACGCAGTATTTCTTCTTTGTGTGGGCAGTACACAAAATTATTCAAAAAAAATAAAACGACAAATATAACAAAAATATGATTACATTATAATATTATATCAATGTTATATAGTTATTTACAATAGTTGATAATTTGTTTACTTTCAAAATTTATTTTAATTAATCATCATAATACTTTAAATAATTATTACTTGACACTAGTTGGTTACTTAATTTTCTCTATTTTTATGAATTACCAAAAATACTAACTTTTCAATCATATATAATTGCCTAGTAATAATTAAAGTAATGAAATTTAAAAATAAATTATTTTTATTATTCACTATAATACTTTAGATAATTATTGTTTAACAATAATTAATTATTCAAATTTTTATAAACCTAAAAATAGCTGAGCTTTTAAGGCATATATATTGGAAATAATTACAATAAGAAAATTTGAAAATATTAAAAATTTGAATTATATCTAAAAAAATTATAAATAAATGTGTCATGCATGAGAATTGAACCCAGGATCACATGATTAAATGCCACACACTGCCAACTTAGCTAAGATAGTGATTTGTTTGATTTTATTTATAATATTATATACTCGGTATATAACAAATAAAAAATCATCTTTCAATTATTGAAAAATAGCATTTTTATAATCCAGTGTGGGCGATCGCCCCTGTGTATAATCAACAACAACAACACTCAAGCCTTTATCCCACTATAGTGGGGTCGGCTATATGGATCCTTTGTCGCCATTATGCCCTATCAATGTTATATAATTATTTACAATAGTTGATAATTTTTTTACTTTCAAAATTTATATTAATTAATAATCATAATACTTTAAATAATTATTACTTGACACTAGTTGGTTACTTAATTTTCTCTATTTTTATGAATTAACAAAAATACTAACTTTTCAATCATATATAATTGCCTAGTAATAATTAATGTAATGAAATTTAAAAATAAATTATTTTTATTATTCACTATAATACTTTAGATAATTATTGTTTAACATAATTAATTATTCAATTTTTTATAAACCTAAAAAATAGCTGAGCTTTTAAGGCATATATATTGGAAATAATTACAATAAGAAAATTTGAAAATATTAAAAATTTGAATTATATTTAAAAAAATTATAAATAAATGTGTCATGCATGAGAATTGAACCCAAGATCACATGATTAAATGCCACACTCTGCCAACTTAGCTAAGATAGTGATTTGTTTGATTTTATTTATAATATAATATACTCGGTATATAACAAATAAAAAACCATCTTTCAATTATTGAAAAATAGCATTTTTATAGTCCAGTGTGGGCGATCGCCCCTGTGTATAATCAACAACAACAACACTCAAGCCTTTTATCCCACTATAGTGGGGTCGGCTATATGGATCCTTTGTCGCCATTGTGCCCTATCTTTAGTCATAATCTCACTAATGCCCAAGTACATCATGTCTTTCCATATAGTCTCATTCGAAGTCTTTATTGGTCTACTCCCCCATTTAACATTTCTAGTGACTAAACTCTCACAACGCCTAATAAATGGTCTCCTTTGTACGTGTCCAAACCATCTTTGTGAGCTTCTCGCATCTTCTCTGCCATTGGTGTTACTCCTGTCTTATCCCTGATACATTCATTCATAATTTTATCCAGTCTCGTGTGTCCACACATCCACCTAAGCATTCTCATCTCCGCAACCCCCATTTTTTGCTCATGTACACAATTCACTACCCAACACTCAGAACCATAGAGCATCGCTGGTCTAATTGCAGTACCGTAAAACTTGCCTTTTAGTTTTAATGGTACTTTACGATCACATAAGATCACTGACGCGCCTCTCCACTTCAACCTGCTTGGATTCTATGTATCACATCTTTATCAATACCTCCATCTTTTTGAACTATCGATCCAAGATATTTAAAGCACTCACTGCGGGAAATATCTTGATCACCCAACTTAATAACGAAGTCATCGTCCTTCTTGCACTGCTAAATTTAAGCTCCATATACCCTGTCTTTGCCCTACTCAACCTAAAACCTTTTTTTTCCAAAGTGTCTCGCCAAGATTCAAGTTTCACGTTTACACCCTCGCGCTTCTCATCGACCAAAACGATATCATCCGCAAACAATACACCAAGGTATTGCTTGTTGGATATGTCTGGTGAGCTCATCTAAGATAAGGGCTTAAAACTGTTCATAAGGGTGACTAAATTTTACGCTGACTGTCTACCTAACACAACCCTCACCATTTTTCATCCGGACTTGGGACCGACATAGTCAAGACAATTGTAGTGAGTATAACACTATTGATTTGATGTTAGTGGAATGTCGTAGGAATCTAGAATGATGCACCGCACAAGACATTATCGTGCGGTTAATTTGCAATAAATGCTGAAATTAATTCACTCACTATCAAAAGATTAGAACACTAAAGAAGTAAGCGATTTCACGTTGAATTACAGTCAAGGGAGCTTCAATTTAAATGTTAAGGGAATAAATCTTGCAAATAAGACAATGCATGGGCAAATGTATACAAAATGTTTTCTACAGTCATATGCCCTTCACCAAATTAATAATAAAAATAAAATTGACTTAGCAGTGGAGATTAAATATTAGGCTGCGGGACTTGAATTAGGGGGTGGCTGGGCGCTGTGAAAAAGAATCCAGCAATTTGGTTGGGCTTAAGGCTGCAGTCAGTGGAGTTGTAGGCGCTGAATTGCAGGAAAAGGTGGACTAGGAGGGCTGAACTACAGATAGAAGTGCAATGATTAATTCTGTCATGGAATTTTGATATAGCCGTGAGTGGGGATGCTGGGAGGGGGTACGACTGAACTAGATGAGGAAGTTTTATGGGTGGTTGCCGCTGGAATGAAGGATTAGAGGCAGTTGTGGGCAGTTTCGAGTAGGGAAGTGGGTGGTTATTTAGTGGTGATGGGGGTTTGGGGTTGTTATTGGTAGTTATGAATGGGGAAGAGTTATTAATGTGGTGGTAGCGGTAGTGGGGGGTGGTTATGAGGTAGTTATGGAAGAGGGGGTAGTTATGAAAGAGAGAGTGGTTATCTTGGCTTTGGCGTCAAGCATTCATGGAATCAACACCTTTGGACAACCACGACAACCCGTAATTTCTGTCCAAAATCTCCGATGGACAAAAATCATCCTCTAGACCTCTATTTATAATAGAGGACATTATGGACGGTCTAGATTGTTCGGAACTTCAGCCCACATAGCACATGAAATAAAAATACAAAAATAGTAAAAATACATAGAAATATCCTGTTGTTGCTTTGAATGCTATCCTAGGCTAGGATCGTTCCATATGATGATCCTAAATCTACCTCCTACATATGTAGACCTGGACGGGCTTCGATGAGGGTCGACCCGCTCATGCTTTGTGATCCCAATCAATTCAATTTTACACACGAGGGAATGCGCTAAGGATATAGTCTCATGCCAGAAAACTCATGTAGCATTATGCACTTAATATAGATCATCTACCCTTCCTCCTACAACTTATTAGTTTAGATTAGATTCATATACTCTTATATTTGTAAATGATATTGGAAGGTGACGTACGAAAAATATATATAATATATATCACGCCAGGAAACTTATGTAGCCATGTGCACTTTATATAGATCATTGATCCTTCTATCTAAAACTAATTGTTTTTTGGTTGGATGACCATATTCTCACAATTTGTAACGAATACTGGGATGCACAGTGAATAAAGTAGCTAGAGTGAACACATCTATCAAGATTAGAGCATAATGAGCTCGAAAAAATGTTAGAATTTGACTATTCGGCCTTCTAGCGAGAAATCTATATTTTGATAGATTATGCTGTTGGTAGATTTGATAAAATAGTGTTGTAATTTTAAGGCAAGCACATTACTAGAGTGCACTAATGTAGGAACTATATGTTATGGGCCTATCTTGGGATCTCGTCAGAGGTGGAGGTGGTGGTAGAGGTACAAGGGGAGCCGAGCCCAACCCATGGAGAATGCGATGAGAGAGGTAGAAGGGGAGTCGTGCTCAACTCTAACCCTAGAAATGGGAGGAGGAGAATAGAACTCAAGAAATGAACTTGGTTAATTTTATTCATAATGATTCATGGACCCCTGGGGTTCCTTAAATATAAATTATATGACTTCTGACCAAAATACAGAATTAATAATACATATATAAAAATTAAGTGATAACGAGGACTGTTGTGGGCCCATATCATCCCACCCGCCCTTCAAATCGAAATTGTCCTTAAGATCGAACGTGGCTCGAATGATTTGACAGCCTGGCTCCTTAATTTTGTGCCAGAACAGCTCTTGATAGCGTGTTGTTGTGGCAGCGGTTGCATCGAGTGGCGGTCATCATCATGCGTAGAGGTGTCAAAACGGATTGTCAGGATTTGGCATGGCGGGGGCGCTTGCGGAAAGAATTTTGTAAGACAATCTCCAGAGTTGGGGCGAGTGTGCCCAGGGAATGCATGCAGTCGAAGGAGACAAAGTACTAGGCTGAATGTGAATCGCGGCGATGAGGAGCGGCGACGCCGACATGGGGGCGGCGTCGAAAGGATTGATCGAGAGGGACCGCCTATTAGACGACTGGAGCGGAGGTTGTGGACTAGAGACCACGGGGACGGATGGAGGCGATGATAACGGTTGTGTGAACGAAAAGGAACAAAGAACTGTCAATGCTGACGGATAAACGTGAAAGCGCATTGTCAAAGGATTCCAATATCTCCAATAACATCGAACAGTGGGCGGCCTCTTTTGCGACACTTATCTTCGTGCCGCCGGTAAGTAATTGATTTGGTAATTAATCCAATTAATTAATTATAGGACTAATGTCTGGAGAAGGCGTCTCGAGATGTTCGAGGGGCTCGAGGAGGGAGAATGGCGGGGCTCGAGGTTGACAAAATGCACACTGCAGGAGACAAACTGAGGGCTGGCGCAGTTTCATTGACTGCTAATTGTCCATTTAAAAGCACTTCATTCTACCTCTAATTTAATGGTTGTCCTTTCTTTTGTGGGATTTGGGTTATAACCAAGGTTGTTAGGATCGAGATCCTAGGTAAGATCGTTTTGAGGTTGGATCGGATCGGATCGTAGGATCGGATCGAGGATCGCAAGATCCTACAACATTCATAAATTAATCTCAAAATATAAAATTGAATTTTGTATCATCCAATTACATGCTCAATTAGCAAAAAATCAATTAATTGAGCAGTATGTAAATAATTATATTAATTTTTTTGAATAACTAAAATAAAAAAGATAATATCATACTAAGTTCACTTTCAGTTTCAGGTAGGACACCTAATGTCTACTAACAATAAAAACAAATCTGGACTGCTGGATTGGTGGAAGCCTAAAAGCAGGAAGATGAACCCAGATTGTTGGATTGCTCGTATGCTGGAAGGAGGAAGCTTGAATTGCTCGTATACTGGATTTTTAACCGTTAGATTGCTCGTACGCTAGAAAGGAAGATTAGACGTCGGCCTGAAAGTAGGAAGCAGGAAGCCACTGGATTACCAACCACTGGATTGTTCATACGCAGAAATATAAGATAAGACACATACCACATGAAATGGAATCTGGTAAGGAAGGAAAAAGAAGGCATTGTCTGGACTGGAAGAGACCGAAGACGTCGGTTTTGGCCTCCGTTTGCAGCCAGCAATCGACATTTGGGATATGGTAAAACAATATGATATGATTCTGTGATGGGGTATGTGGGTGGGATTGGGATAAGGCTAAGCAATGGGTTATGGGTGTTGGACCGGTTGAATGAGGTCGGGATAGGGTTGGACATGTTTCTAGTTCCCTTTGGCCGGACCGGTAGAATCGGATCGGGATCGCGATCCTAGAGATCCTAAGATCCGGACCGCGATCCCAGTCGTAGATGTGCCGATTTAGATCCTAGGTAAGATCCGGATCGATTTACAAAATATGGATCGTAGAATCGTAAGATCCTAAGATCCGGATCGCGATCCTAATAACCAGTCATAACTATCAGTATCTGAAAGCTGACCGAAGACAAAATGGTGCTTTATGAAAACAAGTTACTAAAGTCTGTAGGTTTTTTTTTGTACTTTTGACGTTGACCTGTTACATAGCTTGCTTGAGGCAAGCGGTTCAATGGTAGTAAAGATTTGATATTCATAAAAAAATGTCCTATTATGCTCCGTTCGTTTGGTAGGTTTTGTAGGAAGGAATTAGTTTTGGGCAATCTAATTCCATTCACAAGCATTCGCTTGTCTTTTATTGGAGGGAATTGACTTTCCTTCAAAACCTACTGGGTTGGATCCATTAAGAAAATAACCTATGGTGAAAACCTTCTCATTTTGGTCGGTTTTGAGAGAAAATCCCGTTCTTTTCTCTCTTAAAGTAATGATTACTATTTTATCAACATTATTTGATAATGATTACTATTTTAGCCAATTTAAATATTTTTCTCAATTTAAAGACGTTAATTATCCATGATTAAAAATCTCGCAAAAAACCTGTACCTGAAAACATCCTATAGCTGAACAGAAATATTGACAGTTTTCAATTCCCGTGCCTTGAAAACCATCCTGCAAACGAACACAAGAATTGAGTTTGGCTCAAAACTAAAATCTTTGAGTTTTTGGCTTTGGACCAAAACTAATTCTTTTCAATCAAAACCTACGAAACGAACAGAGCCTTAGTGAAAGTGATGTATGCAAAATTTTCAAGGACATTACAAAATAATAAATCCTTAGTGCATAGTTTATTGTGTTCCTAAGCTGTTTTATAATAGCTGATCTTGATTTTTTTTAATTTGATATTTGTTAAATTTTATTCTATCTGTGAAAGCTAAATACCTCTGAGATAACATGTTAGATACCCTCCAGGAGAACCTAAATGGTGTCCTTAAGTAGAAATGTATGTTGTTCCAGTGTTTATGCTCATCTAACTAATTCACCATAAATAGTGGTTGGTATCCAGGACAACTGACGACATAATTGGGCAGAAAAGCCTTGTTTTGTGCCCAAGTTATCTGTCATATACTGCACATTCATGTAAGGATCAGGATTTCTGTAATTAAAGATCATATTGCCAAGGACTAGAAATATGAGCTTCACAACAGAATTACATTTCGACTTTCGTGTGGCACAGAAGCAAAATAGTCTGACATGATGTTACTGAAGAGCTCATCGTAATGCATATAATCCTGTCCTCCATTTGTGCAGACATCATTGTAGCTTTTATCTGATGGTTTTGTATCAGTACAACTTAGTACAAGAGCTTTGATCCTACAAGAACTATGATTGAGATTAGAATCAGTTGGTGGAAGATATCACATTTTACCATGTGCGATGACTTGATTTACGTTTTTTGAAAAAAATTTGCTTTTCCATGTGATTGGTGAAGAAATTTAAGCTGTGACCATTTATGATAATTATATGACGCTCAACTTAAGGATCATCATCATCTGCTCATAGTACATTTACTTTTCAGGTCACTTCCATCATTATTGCGGTTATAATGTTAATTTCCTATATATGCTGAATAATGACATGTTTTCGCGTCCTGAATTATTTTGATGGCATATTTCCAGGATTTACAGGTCAAGGCCTCACCACCTGTTCAAACTGCACCTGTTCACAATGATCCTGCCATAATTCAGGTGATGCAGAAGTGGGTAATATGAAACTTCTGATGAACGTTTAATCATTGACATTTAATGTTTTATGCAGTCCCACTATCCCCGTCCCCCAGCATCTTCAGTCTTGCCTTCAAGCCTGCCTCCTCTTGGAACTGCAGCCACACCCGAGCTCCCTTCCCATGCAGGGCAAGTGGGACTTCAGCGTCCCACCTTTCAAGGAAGCTTTCCTCCATATCCATCCGGCGGAAACTTTGGACCTTGGGGTCCCGCACTACCTCCGCCCGCTGCAAATGGTTCGGGGCTTGCAGCACCTCCAATGTTCTGGCAAGGATATTATGGCCCCTCTACAAACTTAGGACTTCCTCATCTCCCACAACCTCCTCTAATGAGGCCACTTCCTGGACTAGCTATGCCTCCAATGCAACAGACTATGCAGTTTCAGGGCATGAATGTGAATGCCCCTATGTCTTCCGGACCTCCAAGTTATCCAGAATTCTCTTCATTGCTTCCGACTGTTGGAAGCAGCCTGGCCTTAACCTCTGCTTCTCTACCATCAACTTTAGCTCCCATCCACTCTATGCCATTGTTCTCTGAAATGTCGCAGAGTTCAGTTTCAGTCAAGGGCCCTCTCTCTTCTCTTCCTTCCGTGATTCCTAGTGGAAATTTTCCATCAATGCCCCCATTAACTACAGGCATAGAGAATATCACACACTTGCCACAAAATATACCTCCTGTTATCAATAGCAAGCCTAGGACTGGTCCTATTACCCCTTCAGTCCATCAGACTGAAATTCACTCTAATCCCTCTGGTTTGAGCTCATCCAGTTCAAAACAGGCTGAAACATCTGTTAAGTTGGTGACACCTGGTCAGCTGGTGCAGCCTAACCAATCTGGGCTTCCTTCTACACACTCATTGGAGAAGCCCACCTTGAAAGATGTGGAGGTTAAACTGCCAGAAGATAATAGTAAACCATCATTACCCGAACCTCCAGTAACTGAACGAGAAGCTAAGGCAAAGGCGCCAATCCTACCACTACCTACTGCTGCTCATCACAAGGTCAGGCCATTTCATCAGTATAAGGATTGAAACATCTCCAGAACTATTTCAAATTTCTGCTTCATTTGTGATCATTTTGAAATTTGTTCTTTTTCTGGACAAAAAATGCGTTGCTTGCCAAAAAAATTCATTGCATTTTTTATAGCTTTAACTTAATTGGGTTGGTATGTTACTTGATTCCTGGAGGGGATAATTTTCTCGTCATTTTTAGATAAGGCACTCAGGACACCTTATATTTATTTCCTAGCCCAGAGGAGAGTTATACGATGATATTTTAATTGGATTCCTATTATTAGGAAGCTCAAACATATTTTTTAGTCTTAGAAAGCTATGGTTTTGTTTTGTAAATGTTGTGCTACTCTGCTTATGCTTGTTGAATTGCATTTCAAATGGTTTTTATTCCCTCGGGTTTTAAGGCACAAGATTATTAGTTGCTTTAGTTAATCGACATCATCGTTCATAACCTTTTAGACAGAAAATGTAGGCCAACAACTTATATTTCCTTGCGTATTAAAGACTTCAAAACAAATACTCGTCTTTTTCAATAAATGAATGCCATCCGTCAATCTCAAGCTATTTCACTTTAAAATAAATTACTCGTCTTTTTCAGTAAATGAACGCCATCCGTCAATCTCAAGCTAATTTCAGGCTTAATTGGTCAAAGACATGTATTTAGGAAATGAGGATCGACTTCGAATGCTGAGTCAAATGTTTCTCTTAGTCATCTGACTGTGACAAGGTGTTTTCACTTGGCTGTGTTACGCACACACGACGACGATGACTTGAAACATTTTATTTTATTTTGATCATTATGTGTTTTTATTTTGTTTTGATCATTAGTAAGTGAGTCCCCCCTTCCTATATAAGGAGGAGACTTGAGAGTATTAGGCATCTTTGAATCATTAGGGTTTGGGATCTCTCATTTGGAGAGAGATTTCAAGGAGGAATTAGCCTCCTGAGGTTAGACTCGAGTATCCCTCGTTAATTGTATTCTGTTTTCAAGCTCATTTTCAATCAAATTTCAGTACTGGCAACGTTGATCCGACCTCCCGCGTCGCTCGCCACTTTGGTCGTCGGCTTCGATCTAGTTGACCGGACCTTCCCCCTTGAAGGTCACTACCTCGTCCGCCGCCTATATCGCTCGCACACACGCGACCGTTCTACTTCTTCCTGCATCAATCGACCATTTCCCCCGCCGACTAGTTCACTGTGACGCTGATCCCACTCTCTTCTAGCAACCAACGCCGTAACCTCCACCCAGCCGCACACCCGCACTCGATCTTCCGCGCTCGACCCCCCCCCCCCCCCCCCCCCCCCCCCCCCCCCCCCCCTTGACGCGCAACTGCACTCAGTCTTCCTTCAACAACGAGTGACAACGACCGTCTGGACAATTGCTCCTCCCGGTTCTTCCGCGCCTGCATCCAGCCAATCGCTCGACCCGTCAACCTTGCCCATCCCACACGCGACGGCACCCCCCAACTCCAATGCTGACCATCGTCCTCCGGTAGCTGCTCCCATTCTCCAGCATTGACCTGGTCCTCTCTCCGACTGTCTTAATCTATTGTCGGTAGCTGCTAGCAGTCTCTGCCCCAACATGAAGCATGCTCACCTCTCCATTGCACGTCCTAGTTTTGGTCTTTCCCTGTGCAGCACCGTCGGTCCTCTTGTGTACTGTGTACGTCATCTTCCTCTTATGCCCAAGACCTAGCAAACGATGGAGAACCGTATGGAGGCCTTGGAATATTCCCTCACCACCATCAACACTCACCTGGAGGCCCAAGCCGAGCAGTTCACATCGATTATGGCACTGCTCCACAACATATAACCCGACCAGCAATTCGAGACTCAGGACGCATCTGCCTTGGGATCCCCAAGTGAGTTGTCCCTGGAAGAACCCACT
This sequence comes from Dactylorhiza incarnata, assembly GCA_033032865.1. Lineage (NCBI taxonomy): Eukaryota > Viridiplantae > Streptophyta > Magnoliopsida > Asparagales > Orchidaceae > Dactylorhiza > Dactylorhiza incarnata. The sequence goes on from JAWHQI010000281.1 coordinate 2,241,163, forward strand.
CTGGCAGGATTGCACCCTCCGCTTCCCTCCTCGCATTGACATCCCAGCATTCAACGGGACAGCCCCTGGGTTTGATTGCCCACGCCGAGTAGTATTTTGATGTTCACCAGATCTCTCAGGCACAAAAGGCCGCCATGGCCCTTATTGGCATGGAAGGGTCCACTGGCTTCGCCAGTCCTCTCCCGACCTCACCTGGGCAACTCTCACAGAGGTACTTATTCAGCACTACGATCACTGTTACTCTGACAATGTGATCGAACGCCTTTGCGGGGTCTACTAGACGGGCTCCATCGACTCTTACGTGGATGAATTTATCGAGTTGGTCATGCATGTTCCAGGTTTTCCACCTGGCCACTACTTGGGGTATTTTATGCATGACTTACAACCTCACACTCGAGCTCACCTCCGCACCCTCCATTCGTTTACCGTCAACCGAGCCATGAACCTCTCCCTCTTTGTGGAGGTCGAATTCCCTGTGACCTCCAGGGACCCTCATTTCACCTCTACTCCCTCTGAGCCCCTACCACCCATACTTTACTCATAATCCCAAACCTCCAGCACCATCACCACCTCTTCCTCACCCAACCCTAGTGCCTCCACGCAACAACCGTCCTCTCCCCGATCACCCTTTTTCCAACCAAGAATATCATGACTTGCGGAGTAAGGGCTTGTGCTTCCGTTACAAGCAACCCCACTTTCCTACTCATGATTGTCCTGTTAAAGAGTTCTACGCCATTATTAACGATGATTTGGACGAGATCAACATCGCCGACTTTGAGGCCCTCGAGATCACTGACATGCCACCAACTCAAGCCCTGAGCACCTCCGCGACGGCCAACCCACGGGCATACCACTACTAGCCAGTGAGAGACACCTCGACCTTGGGGTCATAATTGATTTTCAGGCGGGATATGTTGTTATGCACACCTGGCGACGATGACTTGGAGTATTTTATTTTGTTTTGATCATTACGTTTTTTTATTTTGCAGGGGTATTAAGTCGCCCTCCCTATATAGGGAGAAGACTTGAGAGTTTTAAGCATCTTTGAATCATTAGGGTTTGGGATCTCTTATTTGGAGAGGGACATCAAGGAGGAACCAACCTCTTGAGGTTAATCACGAGTATCCCTCGTGAATTATATCATATTTTCAAGTTCGTTTTCAATCAAATTTCAGTATTGGTAACTTAGTTGGGTTGGTGTATGATGTGTGCTCCTCGGTGTGGTGGCCAAAGGCGGAGGGGATACTTTGGAGTCCGAACAGTGGCTGTGTTACGCGCACGCGCCATCTCATTTTATTATTACTGTTTTTCTTTTAAATGTATTAGGTTTGATGTGAGCCCCCTCCTCCCTATATAAGGACGAGGTATGAGAGTGTTAGTCTTATCTTTGATTATTAGGGATTTGAGCTCTCATTTGAGAGAGGGATCATTGGAGGACCCAGCCTCCTTGATCTTGACCGGATTTCGATCCGGATTGTATCTGTGTTCTTCTTCGATTAATGCAACTTTCATCTTGTTCGTATTAATTTGTCCGACCTGCCTCACCGCCCGCTGCACAGGCCGCCGGTGCTTCGTCCCCCGTCGTCAAGCTCGCGTGAAACCGCATAATCCGCATCCAGCGCCTGCTCTTCCGTCGTCAAGCTCGCGGGAACCGATCGATAGCCAGCGTCTGATCGTTCGACGGAACTGCTCGATATCCCGCTGCACGATATCGCTCGACGGAACTGCTCGATCTTCCGCTGCACGCGCCGATCGATAGCCTCGTCGCCAGCGTCTGGATCCGCCAGCATCCACACCCGCACCGCTCAGCCAACGTCCGGATCGATCCGCTAACCTCCGGTTCCTTCCTCAGCGCCTACTCTTCCGCCGCCGCCTGCTCTTCCGCAGCGCCTGCTCTTCCGCCGCCGCCTGCCCTTCCGCAGCGATCGTCCGCTGCTAGCGCCCCTTCCCAGGCTCCGACACTCTCCTGCCGACCTCCAGCTCGGCGTGGTCGTCCTCACATGCCAAAGGGCCGGATGGAATCCCGCGTGGAAGCCCTCGAACACTCCCTCGCCACCATCAACGCGCGTCTCGATGCACAGACTAAGCAGTTCGCCTTGATTCTGACCATGCTCCAGAACTTACAGCCCAACCAGCACTCCGGGCCTCCTGCCGTCTCTGCTGTGGGATCCCCCAGCACTACGATCCCCGATACACCCGCAGTGGTGGAATTACCTACTCCACCGTACCGTGGACCTGACATCCCCACATTCAACGGGACTGACCCCCTTGGGTGGATTGCCCGCGCCGAACAATTCTTCGACATTCACCAGACCGCGCCGACACAACGGGTCTCCACTGCAATCATCGGCATGGAAGGGTCGGCCCTCCATTGGGTCCGTTGGCTCCGCCAGACCTCTCCCGACCTCACCTGGCCAGCTCTCTCTGAGGCCCTCATTCAGCGGTATGACGCCCGCTACTCCGGCCCCATGATCGAGCGACTTTGCAGGGTCCGTCACACCGGCTCCATTGACTCATACATTGATGCCTTCGTGGAATTAGTCACCCATGTCCCCGGTCTTCCCCCAGATCATTACTTGGGGTTCTTCATGAACGGCTTGCAACCCCACTTCCGCTCCCGTCTCCGCACTCTCCAACCGTTAACGATTCACCACGCCATTGACCTCGCCCCCCTGGTGGAGGCAGAATTTCTCGCGACGTCCGGCGACATTCCTTCCCCATCACCTTCCTCTCGGCATCCTTCCTACACTTATTTCTCGACCCATCCGAAACCTACACCTCCGCCACCTCCTCTGCTCCGGCCACCAATGATGGGTCCTCGCAACAACCGGCCTGTCCATACCCACCGCCTGTCCAACCAGGAGTACAACGACTTACGAAGCAACGGTCTGTGCTTCCGCTGCAAGCACCCCTACTCTCCTGGTCATGAGTGCTCGGTGAAGGAGTGTCGAGTCCTCATCGGCGACGACGTGGCCGCGCTCTCCGCCGCCGACTTTGACGCCCTGCTGCTCTCGGACGGACTACCGGACGAAGCCCCGGGCACCTCGGCGGCATACCACTACTGACCGGCGGGCGGCGCTCCGACATTGGGGTCAAGGTCGCTTTTCTGACGGGATGTATTGTTACGCGCACGCGCCATCTCATTTTATTATTACTGTTTTTCTTTTAAATGTATTAGGTTTGATGTGAGCCCCCTCCTCCCTATATAAGGAGAAGGTATGAGAGTGTTAGTCTTATCTTTGATTATTAGGGATTTGTGCTCTCATTTGAGAGAGGGATCATTGGAGGACCAAGCCTCCTTGATCTTGGCCGGATTTTGATCCGGATTGTATCTGTGTTCTTCTTCGATTAATGCAACTTTCATCTTGTTCGTATTAGGCTGCCTAGGCGGTGCGTGCTCGGGAGGATAAAGTTACCAAAATCTCATACTCAAGACAAAAGGAGCGAATAGAATACTTCTTTTCATACCTTCATACAAACCCTACTTGACTTTAAATAGGCTACAAGACTATTGAAAATGCAAACCCTAACCATCTAACAACTAAGCACAACTAGTAACAATAAAAGACGCTAAGGATATAATAACTAGGCCCGTCACTCGTGGCCCGTCACTCATGGCACGTGACCCATAACATGTGACCTAACCTTCAAATTGAGCTTGTCCTCAAACTCAAATGAAGTTCGACCAAACAGAGTATTGGGCTCCTTTTAATTCGCGCCAAAATAGCTCCTTGTAGTGTGTCGTTGTAGTGGGGGCTGTAGAAAGTGACAAGCCTTCTTCGTACTCACCGACGTCAAGGATGATGGTGTCGACAGGTCGTAACGTGGGTAGAGATGGGGCCGAAGAGTGGCCCGCAACATGATCTTGAAATGATTGTAGTTGGGGAGAATAATCCGCAGATGCCCGAGAACTACTCCGAATCGTCGCAAATTTCATGCGAGTGAGAGGAATGTCCGCAATGATCTTTGCACAATCAATGTATGGCAGCGGGGAGTCCTCCTGAATGAGCACCACACTAGGCGTCGGTTCTGGAACTACTGGACTAGCCAGGATATTAGTTGAGTTCGGTGGATCGATGCGTATAAGTGGCGGTGGAGACGCTTGATTGTTAGTAGCTTGGACATGGATTAGAACAATGACGATTGTAAGATCAGTGAGCTTATTGGAGAGGGTGACAAAGTCATCCCGTCGACGCATGTCGGCTTCTTGAAGGTGTGCTCTAGGGATGTCATGAACGTTTGCATCATGTTCTTAGTTTGTCGGGCAGGTGCGGCCTCTGGAAGGGGACGACGCAAAAGTGTCGTGACTTCTGCGGAAGATGAATCCCGCCGGCTTGCAGGGGATCGGGCGTCGTCGATCGCAGAAAGGCGAGGAATCGACGGGGTTCCATGGGCAAAAAGCCGCAGGAAGCCTATGCGGAAGAGTGTTGCGGGGGAGCACTCGGAAGGGCACTGCTGCTGGTGCAGAAGATGGCGTCGCGAAGAAAGACACCCGCGACGCCAAGAAAGACGCCCGCATGACTTCCGATCACCACAAGGCTCGATGCGGGCCATGCGGCTGCTTGGCACTGGCTGGACCCAGACGAAGAAGGGAGGGATCTAGGGTTTGCAGTTGGAGCGTGTTGAAGATGAAGAAGGAAGGAATAACATTCATACCAAGTTGTTGTGTGCTCGCCGGAGTGGTGGCCGGAGGCGAAGTGGATACTTTGGAGTTGGAACTGCGGCTGCCTAGGCGGGGCGTGCTTGAGAGAAGAGTGCTACCAAAATTTCATACAAACCCTACTTGCCTTTAAATAGGCTACAAGACAAAGGAGATAATAGAATACTTCTTTTCATACTTTCATACAAACCCTACTTGCCTTTAAATAGTTTACAAGACTATTTAAAATGCAAACCTTAATCATCTAACAACTAAGCACAATTAATAATAATAAAAGACACTAAAGATACAATAACTAGGCCCGTCAATTGTGTCCTATGACCTATAACAGTTTGTTGCTTGATTCCCGGAGGGGATACTTTTCTCGTCTTTTTTTAATAAGACACTCGGGTACCTTATATTTATTTCCTAGCCCAGAGGAGAGTTATGCATTGATATTTTAACTGTATTCCTATTATTAGGAAAGTTCAAACATATTTTTTAATTTAAAAAGCGATGGTTTTGTTTTTAGTTGTTGTGCTGCTCTGTTTATTGATCCTTATGCTTGTAGAATTGCATTTCAAATAGTTTTTATTCCATTGTTGGGTTTTAAGGCACAAGATTATTAGTTGCTCCAGTTCATAGACATCAGTGTTCATAACCTTTTATACAGAAAATGCAGGTCAATAGTTTATGTTCCCTTGCGTATTAAAGGCTTTAAAACAAATTACTCATCTTTTTTCAGTAAATGAATGCCATCCGTTGACGGTAAGCTAGTTTCAGGCTTAATTGGTCAAAGACATATATTTAGGAAATGAGGATCTACTTTGAATGTTGAGTCAAATGTTTCTCTTTGTCATCTGACTGTGACAAGGTGTTTTCAGTTGGCAATCCTCCACCCTCAACACACAGTCAAGTAGACTATGCATGTTAATCAATTGGATCCTAAGGTAGCCTACTTAGTCATCAGATCCTTATCAACTTATACTGGATCAGTAAATAATCTGTGATACGTAATTACGTTTGCTGTAAATAGCATCATCTGAACTTTCTAATATGACTAGCTTTAACAAGTTGTTATGATCCTTGAACATAACTGACTGCCGGATGCAGGTTGGTGCTTTGATCCCAATGTCCTATGCATGAGCTCTTAATGTGGACCTTGAAACCTTAAAGTACTTAAGGAGAAGATAGAAGAGAGGAAATGAGATAAATTCTTGCTTACCATTTAAGTGTTGGGTTTAAGAGTGCAAACCTGACATGAGCACCTGCAATTTAATTCTGCGAGAGCACTTGGGCGACCGCTTGACGGTATATCAAACAAACCATGCAAAAATAAAACAATAAAGACAGACAATTTTAACGTGGAAACTCAATTGGTTGAAAACCACGGGACGGTCGGAGTCCAACCCGAAAAGCCGCCAATAAAGCTATGTAGAAGCACACAAAATAATAGTTTTACAGAATAATACATACTTTCCTTCCTCTATCCACATAGGATCTCCACTACTTCACTGCGCTGTAGAATTACACAAATAAAATGTAATAAAGTCCAATTTATCGACAAAGGTATGCCAGACGGATTGACTCAATCCTCTCCGATGAACCTCCTCTATTCCTTTGAAATCCGCCGGGTATCCTCTAGTGTAGCAAGGCTTCCTCGTCAATGCCAAGAATGTCGTATGAAATTGCACCTCCAACCCACACGGGCAAAACAACTCAAAGAAGAATGCAATGTGACTCCTCTCCAAAGATCTGAATAGTATTCAATTTCTTCTTTCACAAACATCAAGGCATTATCAATCCTCTCTTAATTAAAATAGCATTTTATGTTTGAGTAAAGAGAAGTGGAGGGTGAAATAGATGTTTCATTTCTTAGTAATAAACCTGATTACAATAGCCTCATATTTATACTAATACATCATTAATGAAGATAACAGGTGGACAACTGACAAAATTAAGAAGTGACAAATAAACGAGGCATCGTCAACATCTCGAGTATTGGAATCATTAACCGCAGAGTGCTTCGTCTTCATTAAGGGAGAGGGGCGTGGTTTGCTTTTCAATATCCTTTCTCAAAGCATGACCATCCCTTACATTCAGTGAGTCTCTTAGTTGGAGAAAACGCACTCTTCCCAAGGGTTTGGTCAAGATGTCGGCGAGCTGGTTTTTATTAGGGAAAAATATGACTTCTATTTCCTTGCGCTCCGCCATTTCTCTCACAAAGTGATATTTCAGCTCGATATGCTTGATTTTGTTGTGGAAGACAGGGTTTTTCGATAGCGCGATGGCAGATTTATTATCACAGTAGATAGGAATTGTTTTCTCTCCCTCTTCCTTTACTAAATCCTTTCTGATTCTTTTGAGCCCGGCAGCTTCACAGGAGGCGGTGGTAAGGGCCATGTATTCCGCTTCAGTGGAAGTGAGAGCAACAATTTTCTGTTTTCTAGAGCTCCAAGAAATTGGCTTCTTTTCAGAATAGAATATGTATCCACCGGTGCTCCTTCTATCATCAGTGGATCCTCCTCACTAGGAATCAATGTAGCCGTGAATTTGGTTGGAGTCTGTTATGGGCGTGTTTCGTTGAGATTGTTGGAGGACGGGATACACGGGGCAAGCCCTAGAAATGGTGGAGGAGATGAGAGAAAATGAAACCTAGAGGGTGAAGGAAGGAGAGAAGAGCTTAGAGAGAGAGAGAGAGAGATGAGAATTAGAGAGGCAAGGAAAAGTTTCATTCATTGATTAATTCCAAATACATGACAAGGGTCTATTATATAGGACCCCTGGGTGGCAAGCCCGTAGTTACATCAAGACTAAAATATTAATATACATAAATATTAATATAATAATATTCGATTCACTACAATAATAAAACACCTAATGCACTCGACTCGATACAATTCGACTTAATATAAAAATACCTTAATAATAGATAACCAACGGCGTGAGGACCATATGTTATGGGCTTGTTTTGTTGAGATCGTTGGAGGTCGGGATACACGGGGCAAGCCCTAGAAATGGCGGAGGAGATGAGAGAAGATGAAACCCTAGATGGTGAAGGAAGGAGAGAAGAGCTTAAAGAGAGAGAGAGAGAGAGAGAGAGAGAGAGAGAGAGAGGAATTAATATAATAAGACTCGACTTACTACAATAATAAAACACCTAATGCACTCGACTCGATACAATTCGACTTATTAGGATGATCGGCTCCTCTGGCTCCTTGATTTCACGCCAAAATAATGCCCGGTAGTCCGTCGCGGCGGCATTGGCTGGTATGGCGGAGTGGTGAGAGGTCGGAGTAGCAGGAACAACGACTGACAGAAGGAAGCGGTCCGACAGAACCGGTGGAGCGGCAACAAAAAGATGCAGTAAGTCGGGCGAGGAAACCATGGCCGATGGGATGAACGGGGCTGGTGGGGCCGGTGGACGGAACGGGTCCGGTGGGGTCGGCAGGGCGACACGAGGTAACAATGGCAAGGAGGCCGAAGGGACCGACAGAGCAGGGGGGCGGTATCGCTACCGCAGGCGTTAACACACGGAGTTTAGCTTCGGTTTGACGTCTCGACGATTCGGTTTGACATCTCGACGATATCACTACCGCCAGACGGTATCGCTACCGCTGGCGTTAGCACACAGATTAAGGGAAATATATGACTATATGATCATACACATAACAGTTTGTAGCATTGCGCGGAGGTCACACAGAGCTGCAGACAAACAACGACGGGCAGAAAAGGTGGGTGGCGACTGGGCTGGAGGGACCGGCAAGGCAGGGGTTGACAGCGCAGTCGGCAGAATGGCCGACGATGGAAGCTGCATCGGGAGGCGGTCAGTGGTGGAGCGTGAAGAACATTGGCGAGCGGTGGAGAGACAACTGGCGTAAGCGGTGGAGAGACAACTGGCGTAAGCGGTGGAGAGACAACTAGCGTAAGCGGTGGTCTCGTTGTCGGGAAAGCTGAGGATGAAGTGGTGGCAACATGCTCGTGCTGGTAGGGTGCCGACACTGGGAAGGGAGGGGCGCCGAAGTGTCCCGAACTCGCCAATTTGTCAAATGTGGTGTCGAGGCGAGATGCGGAAGCCTGAAATGGCTTCATCATCTTCCACAACATCGAACAAAGGGCTGCTTCATCTGCGGGACCAAGCTTGATGTCCATTAAAATGAGAAGATTAATTAATTAATTCCAAGAGGAATTAAGTAATTCTGAGAGGAATTAGTTAATTCAAAGAGGAATTAATTAGAAATTAAATTGGTGGGGCCGTTGGTGGGCTCGACGAGAAGTCGTAGGCGGGCCACTCGATAAAGGGAAAAAGCAAAAAAAACCAAGTCGCTCGATAGAGGGGAATGGTGGGTGGCTCGATACGGTATGAACGACGAGCATCAAGCGGGTTTGATGGACGGGATCGTGCAGGAGGCGCGTGCGGCTCGAGAAGCACACAGTCTTGGGCGGGGAAGACGATCGTGGAGGGAATCACACAGAGATGTCGGTACTGACTACGTGGATCGGCGGAAGCGGACGAACGGGGAGGAACGATCGATGGTTGCGACAAACAGGAGGGGATCTTCCGTAGGCGGCGAAGCCAGGAGGAAAATCAGGCATAGTCTTCACGGGAGAGGAACGAGCGAAGGATGTTGGTAAGGGCGTGCGGGAGAAATCAGAGGTGCAGTCGTTGTTGGCCGACGGAAAAGTTGTAAACGCTGGAGAGGATGCTTGGATGCGATGCCTGCAGCGGAAGGAGGCTTCTGGCAGTGGAAGTGATGACAGTGGACGATCGATGGCTTCGTGCGGACAGTGGAAGTGATGAGTGGCGGAACTGTCAAGCCGGGGAAGGAGAGCTCTGATATCAAGATGTTATGGGCTTATTTCGTTGAGATCGTTGAAGGTCAGAATACACGAGGCAAGCCCTAGAAATGGTGGAGGAGACGAGTGAAGATGAAACCATAGAGGGTAAGGAAGGAGAGAAGAGCTGAGAGAGAGGGGAATTAGAGAGGGAAGGAAAAGTTTCATTCATTGATTAATTTCAAATACTTCACAAAGGTCTATTATATAGGACCACCGGGTGGCAACCCCGTAATTACATCAAGACTAAAATATTAAAATACATAAGTACTATTATAATAAGACTCGACTCACTACAATAATAAAACACTTAATGCACTCGATTCAATACAATTCAACGTAATATAAAAATACCCTAATAATAGATAACCAACGGTGTGAGGACCATAACAGAGTCTTCTTTCTGGTATAGAAGCCCAAGAGATGACTTGTTTTAGGCTTGCTGACAAATTTGGCTACCATTCTGATGGTAAACTCGATGTCAGGTCTGGTGTTGGTGAGGTATATGAGAGATCTGACGAGGCCTCAATATTCTTCTGGGTTAACATCTTCTTCTTTCTTTACCAACTTTTCTCCAATGGGCATATGCATAACTGATGGATTGCATTTATCCATCCGAAATATTTTGAGGAGATCTGTTGCATAACGTTCCAGGGAGATAAAAATCTGCCCAGGACTATGCATAATCTGAAGACCCAGAAATTTTTAAAGTTGACCAAGATCGTTACCTTTGAATTCTTCTATCATGTGATTGTCATTTCCAGTGACGATGAGGTCATCGACGTATATGCAGACGAGCAATGTTCTTCCTTCCTGTTGTTTGATATACAGAGAGGCTTCATTGGGGCTCCGTCTAAATTTCTCTTGATTGCAATGGTAAGAGTCAATGTTTGCATTCCAAGCTCTAGGTGCCTGTTTCAAACCATAAAGGGTTTTGGAAAGTTTGTATACTTTGTGATGATCACTTGTTTCATATCCATGTGGTTGCTGCACAAACACTTCCTCTTCTATTTATCCGTTTAGAAATGTTGATTTAACATCGAGCTGGTAAATGAGAAATTGAAATTGAGCAGCATGGGCAAGAACATATCTTATGGTACCCATTCTGGCAACGGGAGCATATGTTTCATCAAAGTTTCTTCCGGGGATTTGGGTGTACCCTTTTGCAACAATGCGAGCTTTGTGCCAAACTGGTTTGCCATCTTCATTAGTTTTGATTTTGTATACCCATTTTAGACCAATGACATCTTTGTGGTTGGGTCTGTTGACTAGAATCCATGTTTTGTTCTTTCTATCATGTTGATTTCTTCATCTATTGCAGTGCGCCATTCTTCGAGTTTGCTAGCTGCTTCAAAGTTTCTGGTGTATCTGCATCAAGAGCTAAAGTTACAACTTGCATAAATATGTGTAATTGATCTTGTTTTTTGAAGGGGTGATGATGAATCTGGGCCATTGTCAGAATCAGAGGAGTCTGAGGAAGAATTAATGGCACAATCATTGACAGGGGTGGTTTGGATGGCTCAGGCAGGAGTGGAAATGTGGAATCCGGAGTAACCGCCACCTTTGGTGATGAGGCCCCAGAATCTGATGCCCAGGTCCACTGCTCATCTTCATTAAAGGTGACGTCTCTGGAGATTAATAGTTGCTTTGTGGGTTCTTGGCTAAAATCGACCAAGATGCATTTCTGAGTTTTCATATCCAATTTCTCTCGTTTTTCTTTGGGGATGTGTCTGTATGCTAGACAGCCAAAGACCCATAGATGGGCAACAGAGGGTTTGAGATTTAATAACATTTCGTAGGGTGTAGAGTTGTGAAGAGCACGTGTGGGGCATCGATTCAAGATAGCACTATAGCAGGCTTCAACCTATAAGTTTTTCGGGAGATTTTTGTTGTGAAGCATTGATGGTGCCATCTCAAGGATGGCGCAATTTCTTCTTTCGACGACACCATTTTGCTGAGGGGTGTTGGGAGTGGTGAGTTCACAGTGAATTCCATTTGTGACAAAATAGGAAAGAAATTCAATGGATAGAAATTCGCCATCTCTGTCACTCCTTATTACTTTAATTTATTTTCCAAGTAATTTTTCATTCAGAGTTCTGAAAGCTTGAAATGTGGTGAAACAATATGATTTTTTTTGTTAAGAACTGGATCCACATGAAGCGAGAGTAATTGTCGACTATGAGTAGAAAGTATTTATTACCACCAGGTGTAATTGTAGAGCCAGGGCCCCATGGATCGATATGTAGGAGCTGTAATGGTTCAATCCATACTTGATTCTGGGGAGACCTTGGACCATCTGGTGACGGTTCATGAGGTGGAGAGATGAGTAATTCAAATGCCCAAGTCTTTCATGCCGACGCTTGATAGTTGAGGTGATGGCAGTGGAATGACCTATGAGGCCTTTTGATGAACAAAAGGTAGAGAAATAGGATACACCATGTTGATAGAGATTTGAGATGATAAAATATGTTGCCATGTTAGTTTGTTGATAATGTTGCAGTGGTCATCTTCAAAAATGACAGTGTATCCCTTCTTGGCAAGTTGGCCCACACTCAAGAGGTTTTGGGCAAAGACTAGGCACAAAATGAACATCATCAATCTGGTTGATGTCTCCATTCCCAGATCGAATGGCAATGCTGCCTCTTCCTTCAATCGGCTTGGATTGTCCATCTCCCATGAAAACAACTAATTTGAAAGTGTCATCGAGGAATATATTTGCTTCTTGGCTATGTGTCATGTGGCCTCGCCTCTGCAAGGTAGAGGCGGACGAGGTACCCCAGGCGCGCCTCAGATACGCTTAGGCGCGCGCCTTACCATCTCCCAGGCGCACCAAAGGCGCGCCTGGGCATTTCAATGCCTTTTCTTCAACCTGATTAATGAAATTTTTTTTGGAGGTGGGTAAATACATGATCTCAGGCTTAGATTACATGATTTCTTATATGTATCTACCATAAAGTGAGGGAAATTACATTTATTTAATTTATATATTTATCATTTGGAACGTACTTGTTCTATAAATATAAAAGAAGAGAGTAAATAGTTGAGATCAAGCGAGGATTAAGAAAGTGAATTATGGGTAGAGAAAGATGGGTACGAATCCATAACATTCCCCGTGCACCAATCAATCTTTCATCACTAAAAAAATTTGTTGTCATGTCTATTTCAATTTTATATCACCAAGTGAACTCCACTGATGAAGACGAACAATATAAATTCTATGTGATTGCAACAAGTTTCAGCACTTGCACCTATAACAGTAAATATTTGCAAAACACAATCTAAAAGTAGCCTTTGGAGTTGTGATATATGCAATTCTAGTGTGTTGATATGATGGTAGATTTATTTTATGTGTTTTTTGTATTTAATAAATTGTATTTTTTTTTTCATTTTGCTCCTCACGTGCCTCATGCGCGCGCCTGAGCCTAGGCTCCAGGACCCCTTTGCGCCTCGGTGCGCCTTCAATAACTTAGCATGTGGCTGCTGCATCCAGAGTCTATGTACTATTTGTCAGTGGTTTTGGGGGTGTTAAGATGACTGGTATTGAAAATGGCTTCATTAATTCCATCTTCAATAAAATGTGTCTCTTCCCTGGGCTTGGACCAACAGTCCTTGGCCATGTGAGTAGGCTTTCTGCAACGCTTACACCGATGGGGACAATCTCTATTCTCATGAGTGTGAGAGCGGCACAGGGTGCAGTGGGGCTGTATTTTGTGGTGAGTATAGTGAGGAGGTCTGGAGGGAGAAAAAAATGTTGCTGGGTCATTTGTTAAGGTGGCCTGCCGTTGTTGAAATGAGGATGAGGAGGTGACATATATTGAAAATATGAGGGTGGCGAAGAAAGGTAACTCTGAGTTGACATTGCTGGATAATGTGGAGTATTGTGGGTGGCAGCTGAGGTAGAGTTTTGGTTGTACATGGTGGATGGGTTTGCAGGTTGAGTATATGAGGAGTTGTAATGTTGTGAGGGGTGATAGGGATAGTGTTGAAGATGAGAAGATATAGTGGATGGTCTCTCTGGATTGTTTCTTGATTTGAGTCAGTAAAACTGCTGCTCAAATAGGCAGTTTGAGTGGGGATTATGGACTGAGGGGGATTGGAGTTCTTAGTTTGAGAGGAAATAAGGAGTTTACTTTGAAAAATATTATCAATTGAGATAGAGTGATTTAGCTCATCTATCTTGATTCTGTCTTCGTGGGATTGGAGAGACTCCATAATTTTGATGATGGAAAGGTTCTCCAAATCCTTAGACTCTTCAACAGCCGAGTATTAGGTTATGTTCTTGTATCTCTTTTATGCACTTGAGCACGACACTTATATAAGCCGATATCTATTGTATTTTGAGTATCTTGATTTTGGAATGAAAACTCTTGGGACTTCTCTCTTCTATCTCCCCTAATTTCTCCTCCCTCTCTCTCTCTCTTTTCCCTCTCCCTAATAATCTTCCTCGTCTCCATTGTCCGCAATTTGAAGTAAAAAAAAGTTTCTAATGGTGGGTTGGGGTGTAACTTCGTCTTACGTGATCGTTTATTTGCTATCTCCGCATGCAGAAGTTGCTTGATGATAATAGTTAAGGACAATTGCATGGGGGTGACCAAATTGCATTTTGCATAATTGTTCGAAATTCTTCTAAGTTATTTTAGAATGCTCTTTCTCTTCATTTGAGAAAGCCACAATTGTGCAACGCCTGTGAGGTGAAAAAATGTCAGACTGATTTATTCAACCCACAATGTTCTTTTGTTGATGCAGAATTGTTCGCATCATATGAGCCTTTGCACAGGGTCCCCCATTTCGTCAAAGAGGAACAACTAGAACTCGAGATAACACGGTACATTACCACCTTCATATCATCAACTCTTGTAATCCGTTCGCTCGTTCGAAGCTTGCCCCTTTGGTTGTGATCAATAACCAAGCGACTCAACCTCTCCATGAGGTCTGAAATGGGAATTAACAACATGGATTTCTCCCATCAGCTCGCGTGCGATGACTCTATGCAGTCCTCCCTGAGCTGCAAGTTCTTGAAATGCTCAATATTGGCACTCCAAGTCCTCCATTTGTTGGCCTGAATCGGCGCATGTTGTTTGGCACGATATCGCTAAGCTATCAATGTGTGAGTGGATTGTATTAAAGTCCGCTTGGCGTCGAGCTTCATTGGTTGCGAGATTGACAAATATCTTGTCACATCTCTTCATGTTCTTCTTGATTGTCGATCAAATAATTCATAACAGATTGCTCTATAGTGGTTATGAGTCCAGTAAATAATCTCATCATCAGACGCTGAAGAGTTAGATCAAAGGGCATGCTCTTTACTCCTTCCTTTCTCGAGAACCACATGGTTGCCAATTGTGAGGATACAGTGGAGATTACCGTGGTAAAGAAGGATCTGTGTGGATGTGTTCGATCGTTAAGAATCTAAAGAAGGTTGTTGTGGTTTCTCAGTGCGGAAATGCATCAAGCGTCCGAACATCTGCAGGATGAAAGATGGAGCCGCGACCTGATTGCAGTACTACTGCAAGTGGATGCGAACATGGTTTGAAGGGCTTGAATCTGTGAGGAATCCTGGTGGAGATAAGTAAAGACAAACATTGAAGAGTGTGTGAGAGATGGTCGTACACTTGCATTGGAGCAGCTAAGGTTTCTCAGTTGTACATCATTGATCAAGACAACATCATGATTGTATTTGCTAAGGCTGAACGTGATTGCACAACAATGTGTGGTCGGTGCTGCAACATTTCTTCGCTAAGATCGACAAAGCATCAATTGAAAGGATTCTTCCGCAAAACGAGTGCGTACTGGGTTGGATAGATGGATTCTGAGGATGGATGAGGGACGAAATGGCTTTAATACTAATTTATTATGATCCTTGGATTATAACTTGTTGGAAGATTGAGGTTGGAGCCCTGACTGCATCCTAAGTTAGAGCACTTGATGATGAGTCTCAAACCCTAGAGCAGTAATATTCTAGTTTGGAAACCTAATTTTATGACAAATGACTCTAAATATGATATTAATGAAAATATTACGCGTCACTTTCAGAGTGAATTGTTTCAAATAGAAACAAATGCATAGTTTCATTACCTTCCACTATAGATTGCATCGGGCTTCATCTGCTTCTACCTGGGAAGCCTTTTAGGCTTGCTTGGAATTTAGGTTTGAATCAAGGATGTAGATAAATTGCTAATTTGGTTCACAATCATGGAAAAAATTACCTGAAAATTATGCTTGCCTCACTTTCCTATCATCCAAACTTTCTATTTCCAACACACCTTTGAATAATTGGTATGGGCCCATGAGGTGGGTGACGATGCGTGGCAGTGGACGCGCATCTTCTCTGTTTGCATTGTATTTTCATAATCGGGTAATACAACCTTCGTTCATCGCTGCTAGAGGCGCGCAGGAGTTGTTCTGAGGTGACTGTAGAAGAGGACCAATGGATAGAAGGATCGTTTCAGAGTGCAGAGCACATGGGAGGCAGGGGAAGATGTGTTGGAGCGCAACCGGTTGGTTGAAAATCCCTTCGAAGGTAAATATTGGTCGGGAAGTGGAGTTGCAGTGATGCCAGTGTTGTTGGAGGGAGGGTCGGGTGCTGGGAAGGTCCTTGAGCCTCGATCAAGCGGCTGGAGGCGATCTGGAGCTGGGGCAGGGAAAGTTCGGGCGTTGGGAAGGTCGCGAGCCTGGGTCGAGCGGCTGGAGGTAATCTGGCATACAGTCGACTTCGCAATCAGGGTTGACGAGGCTGGTGAGGCTTCTATCGTCGACAAGTTCATTGTTTACGGCTGGGGAAGATCTGGCGCATGGTCTGCGTCGCAGAAGGGGACGATAAAGGCTTCTGTCGGGATGCTCGAAACAAGGCCTTAACGGGGGATCCAAAAGCTCAGATACCAAGTTGTTACGATCTCCGGGTTTCGAGTGGGTGTACGGTCTTGAGAGGGAGAAGTCACGAAGATGATCCTCGCGAACTTCCTTGACCTAGCCTTCCCAATGGCGGTAGTACAACGGGAGCTAAGCTCAACCGAGAGAGGAGGAGAGAGGGGAGCCTTGCTCCACCCTAGCCCTGGCTTGAGAAGAAGAAAGGGAAATGTGGATATTAAGAAGAGAGAATTAGAGTTTCATTCATGCTACCATTTAAGACCCTGCTCACTCACATATATAGTGAGAGGTAAAAGTTCCAAAATATTTTCGTTGTGCCTCTCACTCGTGCTAAATTAAATGTGCGTGAATAGATAAAATGTGTTAAAAATGCGAGAAATAAAGATAAAATGCAAACTGAGAAGATGCACGTCGTTTGCGACCACGCGTGGTCACGCCCTTCGTAGGCCCAAACTTCCTATATCCAATGCACCTTTGAATAAATTGTTATGGGCCCATGAGGCGGGTGATTATGTGTGGCTGCGGACGGCGTGCATCTTCTCTGTTTGCATTGTCTTCATAATTTGAGTGATGGTAAAACCGCCTTCGTCCATCGTCGCTATAAGTGCGTGGGAGTTGTTTAGAGGTGGCGGTAGAAGAGGTCAAATGGCTAGAAGGATCGTTTCATAGTGTAGAGTCGCTGGATGATGCGTTTGAGCGCAACCGTGGTTGAAAACCCCTTCGAAGATAAGTATTGGTCAATAAGTGGAGTTGTAGTGACGTCGGTGTTGCTGGAGGGAGGGTTAGGCGTTGGGAATGTCGTTGAGTCTCAGTCGAGCGGTAGAGGCTATCTGAAGCTGGGGTGAGGGAATGGTCGAGCGCCGGGATGGTCATCGAACCTTAGTCAAGTGGCTGGAGCCAATTTGGCGCACGGTCGGCGTTGCATTCATAGTTGACGAGACCGAGAAAGGATTTTGTTTTCGATTGGTCCGTCATTTACGACTGGGGATGATTTGGCGCACGATCGACATCGCAGATGGGGTTGACGAGGCCAACAAAGGTTTATGTCGTTGACAGGAGCATCATTTGCGGTTGGGGAAGTGAACGGCGAACATTACGAGTCATGCAGTTGGGCTGCTGGCTGGGGAGCGCCGGTCGGGTGATCAGAGTTGGGTGCTCAAAACAGGGCCTTACCGAGGGATCCAAAAGCTCTGATACCAAGTTGTTACGGACACCGGATTGCGAGCGGGTGTGCGGTTTTGAGAGGGAGAAGTAACATAGATGATCATTTGGACACTTCCTTTACCTAGTCTTCCCAATGACAGAAGATACAACAAGTGCCGAGCTCGACCGAGAGAGGAGTAGAGAGGGGAGCCTTGCTCAATCCTATCCCTAGCTGAGAAGAAGAGAGGGAAAATAGGATATTAAGATGAGAGAATTAGGTTTTCATTCATACTACCCATCTAAGGCTTCCCTCACTCTCATATATAGTGAGAGGGAAAAGATTCAAAATATTTCCGTTATGCCCCCTCACCCATGGTACATGATGTGTGAGTAAATTAAATGCCCTCAAAAACATAAAATATGCTAAAAATGGGAGAAATGAAGATACAACGCAAATAGAGAAGATGCACGTTGTCCGCAACTACATGACGTCACCCCTTTCGTAGACCCATAACATAATCATGTTGGTTGTACAATTACTTTAAGTTTTAATTTCATTTTCTTTTGCAGAAAATAAGGAAGATGTAGAAAATTACTCCTCTCTGAAGATTTAGAACTTTATCATTACTTATTAGTAAATGCGAACCACTTCTAATAATTGTTTAAATAGATATGCTAGGTTTTATTTGTTTTTCCAGAAGGATTCTGAATAACATCCTGCATAAAGTTTCATTCTATTTGGTATTTATAATTTTGATCCAATTATTTTGTAAATTAGCAATTAAGTTACGTGCATACACTTACAACATTAGCATCAAAGCAGATGTTAAGTGTAGGCACAATTGCTCTACTTTTTAATCTTGGAATGAACATGTTATGATCCCTACAAATTTGGATAAATGAAGTTGTTAATCTTCATAATGTTATGTGAAACGTCATTATGTGCATGCCAAATTTGTACTTCATTGATAAACATCACTTTATCAGTTAAGAAGTGTTTCTGAAGTGTTTCCATGTGTATTGTAGTTTCTGATATAATCTCCTCCCCATTTGCAGCCTAATGGAATCACTTTCCCTCGTGAAAACAACAGGGGGCGTGGAAGAGGAAGAGGAAGTGTGGTATTGCATTTGTTTACTTCCATATATTTGGTTTCAATATAATGCTTTTATTTTACTAAAAGTACCTTGTTCGGCTTGTCCCTTTACAATAAATGTATCAATTACTTTCTCATTCAAGTCCTGTGCCCGAGTTGAAACGGTGAGGCTGTTGACTTGGCTATATGACGACATCAGTAGATTGTTGTTCTTCAATTAATCCTCTATGTAGGATAACAAAAATGATTATACTGCAATGAATTTTTTAAAATCACAAACTACAGTTTGTCGTTTAATTTTCCGTATTTGTTGACTTCAAGTTAGATGTTAAATGCTTTGAATATTACCTCCCCACGAAGACTAACACTTTAAAAGGCCCACTTGTTCATGAAATTCTGTTCAACAGGCTTATATTTAAAAGAAATAGATGAGATTTGTCTGACACATCCTAGGACAATCCATACACAGCTTGGTACTGTTGGGATATGTCTAAACACCACCAACCAGATCCAAACCCTTGTTCTAGTAATTTAATATTAGTCTTGCCAATCAAAAGGGCCATGAATTAGACTGAACCGATTACTTAAAAAGTAGCCCATAATTCCTGATGTATAACACGCTAACCATTCATCTCAATCAATAGGTCTATGAATTAGGCTGGATCACGTATTTTCAAGTAGTCCATAGTTTAAGGCCTATTGGGTATCACACATTTCTTTACATCCCCTCTTTTGATAAACCAGAAGAGGTGATGCATGAACCTAGGTTCATTTTCTTGCTACAATGGAAGTTAAACGAAGGAGATTCTAGGATATTTTAATTTTAATTTAATAATTAGTGACATAGGATATGGTGAAGGTAGTGGAGTGATTATGCCCTAATGGAACTCCAATGATTGAATGCCCGTGTAGCGGTGTAGGGAAACCTAAATGAATGTGATGCTCATGCCATAGTCCATGCGGTTGCAATAATGCTCAAATTTTAAAGGGAATTTATAAACATGCACAATCCATATTAGGCTTTAAGTAAACCAAGCTAAAATTAAAACGAGAATGCTTTGAATAAACACACTATGAATACGTTCTTCAAATAAAAGAAAGAGATTAATTGAAATTGTACTAATATGTAAACAAAGAGATTAGTTGAAATTCTATTAATATGTATCCCAAACAATATGAATTCCAACAAACAATCAACATAAAGTAATTTGTATTCCAATTTAGAACTTACACGGGTAATCAAGGCCAGTCGAAGTGTACGGTGGCTGATTCGGGTTCTGGACAATATCATTGAAGCAATTCTTTCGTTAAATTGATTTCCGGGCTGATTTGGACCTCGAGCGGGGAGGGAGCTGAAACTGGGGGATATAATTCTCCTTGCAGGGGCTGTTGGAGGCCACTAGTTACTATTTCAGTGGTTTTTAAGCGGAAATATTTAGGGGCCTTGACTGCCGGAAGTGGGGAGGACTACAAACAGGGGTTGGCGACCTCGGCTACAACAACTCTGTCGTCAATGGCATTGTTGGAAGCCTAGGTTGGGCTGTACACAGGCACGATTGGTCAGAATGGGGCTCGACGACGGCGCTGAAAGGGGATTTTGCCAAATCGAGCACCGACGAGACTGGCAAAAAACACATTAGTTTTCGTTCTCGTCCATGGAGGAGCCGTTAGTCCTTGCGGAGATTGGAATTCAGTATAGCGGCCTTCCTTCTCGTTCAGGGAGGGAGGATGTTACGAACGTAGAAGGAGAAGAGCTATTCGAGAGGGAGAGAACTAGGGTTTGAGAGAGCCTAAGGAAAATACCTGATAATATTTCTTGCCTACTAACTAAGGAGGAGGGGTTGGGTATTTATGCCCACCCAACCCCTAGGGCCGGCCGGCCCCCATAGAGGCTGAACCGGTGCGGTTCAGCCCCGGTGCTCCTTATATTAATATTGGCGGGCTGAACCAGATGGTTCAGCCCGGTCTTCCTCCGCCTTCTCCTTTGGTCGACGTGCCCAATAGCCGAATAACCTCGTAATGACACCGGGCGTAACATTCCCTCCCCCATCAAGGACCAGCTTGTCCTCAAGCTGGAGACGGGGAGTGTGAGGCTCCCGGAACAAGCCAGCTCTGGCGTGCATCTGAGACGAGACCTCTGTTGGAGCCGCAGGCGCTGCTCCACTCATCGTACTAACCGGTGCCACGCTGCGGAGGGAGATATCCTTGACCTAAGACGATTGGAGGCCTTCCAAGCAGTACCCCTTACCGTGCTGGCTGAACTCCATAGTCATCTGGACCCAATCGAAGGTCACCCGCTTAAGTTGCTGCAGCCACGGTGCGCCCAACACCATGTCAGAACCCCGGATTGGCAATAAGTAAACATCAATATGCCCGGTGTATCCCTGTATCTGGAGCTCCACCCCTTTCATCACTCCCTCGCATTGCAGTGTACGTCCATCTGCCACTCTGACGTGGAACGCTGCGCTGCGATCTATGACACCCCCCGTCTTCCGGGCCACACCGGGTTGGATGAAGTTGTGAGTGCTCCCGCTGTCCATCAAGATCGTCACCGTCTCCCTGCCGACCCTCCCAGGCAAGTGTAAGGTCGGAGATGGGGTACCCCCCCTCCAGGGCCTGGAGGGATACGACAAAGTCGTCAAAAACCAACTCTCCCTCCTCTGCAGTGCGAGTAACATCTTCCGCTTCCTCCTGTAGCATGAATACCTGGACCTTCTGGCAAGCGTGCCCGCGGGTATACTTCTCATCGCAGTTGAAGCATAACCCTTTGTCCTTTCTGGCCTGAAGCTCCTGCCACGTCAACCTCGTCACCGTAGGGCGGCCCCCGGTAGGTGGTTCTTGCTTGGGTACATCTGCACCCGTAGGTGCCCGACCTGTCGTCCGAGTCCTCTGCCGATTGTAGCGCTCCTCCTATATCCTGGCCAGGCTGATGGCATGACTCAAACTGCGTGGCATGTAGGCGTGGACCTCGTCTCTTAAATGGTCCGTCAATCCGGATATGAAACAGCTCAGCATCGTACTCTCCTCCCAATTGACCCGGTTGGCCAACCGTTCGAACTCTGTCCGGTACTCTGTGACTGAGCCTTTTTGTCGCAGCTTCTGTAACATAGCCTCTACGTCTTCGTACTCCAGAGGCCCGAAGCGAGCCGAGAAGGACTCCACAAATTCCTCCCAGTCTGCGTAAGTGCGTCCCCTCATAAACCACTTTGTCCACTGGAAAGCGTCATCTTCCAGGTGAAAAGACGCCAACTGGACCCACTGCCCCGCCGGGATCTCTTGGTACTTGAAAAAAAGTTCCGCCTTCTGGATCCACTCTAAGGCGTCGCCGCCTTTGAACTTAGGGAAGTTCATACGTGTCAGTTTGGGCTGCATGTACGGTCGTGGTTCTGCCTGTGCTGGTTGGTAAGGGTGCGCTGGAGCCACTGCGGGCCCAGGCCGTCCCCGGTCCAGACCGTAGCCTCCATGTTGCCCTCCACCCCATGGGTTGCCATTTCCATAGTCCGCCGGTCCTCCATATGGCGGTGGCATCGGTAGGATGCCCGCCACACCCCCGAGTGGGATCGCATTCGCTCCAGTAGGTCGAAAAGGGGCTGCTCCCTGCCCTGGACCCCGCCACGAGGAACCCGGCTGCATTCCCGGTCCGTTCCAAGCGTACTGGGCGCCGAACGGCCCATTCGGTGCCGCCGATCCCGATACGTGGATGCTGCCTCCCGTAGACCCGGATCCGGCCCTGTGTTGCGTTCCACTTCCGATTCTTGTGCCGTTCTGCGTCGGGGGATGGTAGGATGCTTCGGGTTCGGATCCCTCCGCCGCGTGGGATTTTCCTTTCAGATTTTGCACGAGTAAGTTCTTGATCTCCTCCATGCGCGCGTCCAAGCGATCCTCTAGATTTTTATGGGAGGATTTCACTTGTTCTTCGAGCGTCGCCACCTTGTCCGATAACCCAACGTAGTTCTCTTCGATGGTGGCCAAGCGTGCATTCTCGGCTTCGGTGCGTGTCACCATGGTGAGGCGCGGACACGGCGGACACAAGCATGCACAATCGAAGCCGAAGTCGAAGTTGACTGAGGCTTGTCACTTGCGAGTTGCCTTGAAGACTTGAACAGGATGCAGGAAGAAGGAAGCAGTCGATCGGCGAGGGTTGCGGTCGATCGGCGGAACAGGCGAGGGGTTGCGGTCGATCGGCGGAAACAGGCGATCGGCGGAAGCGCTGGAAACCGTCGATCGGGAGAAGCAGTCGATCGGCTTTGTCGCTGGAGATCGGCAGAAGCAGACGCTGGAGATCGGCAGACGCAGTCGATCGGCAGAAGCAGTCGATCGGCAGAAGCAGTCGCTGGAGACAGTCCGGAAGCGCCGGAATCCGGAAAAAAATCTGGGAGGACGGCTGCTCTGATACCAATTGTTACGAACGTAGAAGGAGAAGAGCTATTCGAGAGGGAGAGAACTAGGGTTTGAGAGAGCCTAAGGAAAATACCTGATAATATTTCTTGCCTACTAACTAAGGAGGAGGGGTTGGGTATTTATGCCCACCCAACCCCTAGGGCCGGCCGGCCCCCATAGGGGCTGAAACGGTGCGGTTCAGCCCCGGTGCTCCTTATATTAATATTGGCGGGCTGAACCAGATGGTTCAGCCCGGTCTTCCTCCGCCTTCTCCTTTGGTCGACGTGCCCAATAGCCGAATAACCTCGTAATGACGCCGGGCGTAACAGAGGACAGTACTCAGAGCGCTAAACCCGTGGTTCCTCAATGGTTTCAAGCAGTTGCCAAGGTTTGTGGATATGAACATTGGTTTCAAGCTGTTGCTGGGGTATCGAGGGGCCTTTGTGGAAACAAGGAAGAATATATCCATGGATTAACAAGGGGAAGCGTGAGGGGGTCGGCCAAATGGGATGGTAGATATGGATTAGGCTTCGACACCTAATATCATACGGAATCTGCTTCGCGGATGATCAACAAAATATGAAACTTGTCAACGTTCTGAACGTGATGATGGATTGGATGTCCATAAGACGATCCTAACCCCTCCTCATACGAGTGTAAACCCCAACAGGCTCCGATACGGGTTGGCCCACCCGTGAATTATAATCCCCATCAATTCCCCTCGACATGAAAACATTCATCTTCGTTTAATGAAGATGATCATACGTCTGACAAAGACCAGGGGCAATTGAGTCAAGCTTCTGTGATGACATCTATATATCATAAGTAGTCAGATGCGCCTCCAGTGGACCAGGTAACGTGTAGCGTTGTCGTTCGATGTCGAGGAGACGTCATGCCCCCCAAATGCCAGCTATACTCTCATATTCTGAAGTAGGAGATGTGAATCCACACATATTCTAAAGTAGGAGATGTGAATCCACAGGTACTTGGATAATTGGCTGGGTAGTGGACTGAGGCTTAGTGGTGGGGTCAGGGAATGGATTCAAGTACTCATGAGGTTCATAATACGAAGTCAAATCCTCAATGTTGAATACATGATGTATTCTCATACTCTTAGGGATATTTAAGTCGTGTGCATTTGACATAGTCTTTCGTACTATTGTTTACGGACCTTGTTCACCTTCTCTAAATCTATATTCTCTCCTGTGGATGTACGCATACACTTTATATTTTCTTTACTCATTGCAAGTTTACGTCAGATTGTTTCATGCAGTTAATGCAAATGATGTGCAAATGAC
This sequence comes from Dactylorhiza incarnata, assembly GCA_033032865.1. NCBI lineage: Eukaryota > Viridiplantae > Streptophyta > Magnoliopsida > Asparagales > Orchidaceae > Dactylorhiza > Dactylorhiza incarnata. The sequence continues at coordinate 2,265,420 of JAWHQI010000281.1, forward strand.
TGCAAACTCACTAGGCCGGAATGTAAGGGGTAGCGACATATGGTCAATAGCCTTCCTAGGCTTATAGCCTAATACAACATGAAATGCACTAAACCCTATGGACCTATTTATAGAGCTATTTTATAGGATTTTGGCACTAAGCACCCCCCCCCCCCCCCCCCCCCCCCCCCCCCAATTAGGGGGGTTTGGCACTTTGCACATTAAACATTTCGTTTTGCCACTTTGCACCCCCCAAATATCTTTAGTTTGGCATGGTGCACCCTCAACTTGTTTTAATAAATTTTTGTATTTATTATTTCGAATTTAGAGGGGTATTTTGGTCAGGCAATTGAACCATGCAATGGAGAGCTTAGTTGATCAGTTCAGTGCTTTCTTATCCCTCATTTTCTGCACCTGCAGGCAGAATGATTTGTCCACTAGACATTATTAAAAAAATGGTAGGTTAGTACACCACAATATTATCAGACTTTATGCTTGAAAAATAAATGGCGTTTGATATGATTTGAACTCAATATCAGCTCTAAACTATGTTAAAACGAATGATAACGTGTTCTATTGGCTCAAAACTTTTATTTTGACCATGGAAACCCCTATAAGATCACTATTTATGCACTTAGGCTTCATTTGTTTCAGTTGTTGTTTATCGAAAAGGAGCTGATAGAAATTGAGTTTGAAAAAAGAGCTGTTTTGGGAAAGAAAAAAATTTAGGTAGGTTTCTCTCACCTAAGATCACGGTGAGAGGAGCATATCTAAGCCGTTGGTTCTCTATAATTGATCGAAATATTGCTGTATTTCTGAATTAAAAATAATGTCAGTATTCTTAGATAACTGATCCACCGTAGAATTTATGATCATACGGCTATATTTATCCCGCACCTAAAACTAGATGAGAGAACGCACCTAAGTATTTCTCTTTTGGAAAATGGAGTTTACACTTTAAATCTGTTTGTGTAAAATGGAGTTTGCAGAGCTATTCGAAAAGCAGTGCAAAAAAAATGTTTGTGCAAAACGGAGTTTTGCAAAAATTTTGTAGAATAACAAATTTTGTTTTTCAAATAGCCGATACGCCTCTTTATTGTTTTCCCATCTAACAAAACAGATGCATACAACAATTTATTAATCCAATAGAGAACTACATAAAAATTGGAATCCGTACATAATTACAATCTATGACTCATATATATAACTACAACAAAATTCACAAAATCCAAATGTGAAATGAACAAAATCCAAGTAACATTCTCATGATAAGCCTCAAAAAGCCAGCAGGAGCACTCTGTGTTTTGTATTTTTTACATATTAATAATGAACACCTAACAAATGCATACAACCATTTATATCCGTCCTGAGAAAACTTGAAAAATTCTTCGCTACTCCATGATGATAGAGTGCAGGATCTGTTAACTGGCAACCTAAACAATAACAAACCCAAATTTGAAGAACAATAACAAAATAGTGCAGATATCTGGGAACTGCCGCCGGAAGAACATTGTTTTACCTGTATGCAGTTCACGAAATGGAAGAAGAAAGCTCCGCCAACAAGGCCATGGAAGAAGGCCGTAGTCGCTGATGGACTCCTCTCTAGTTTCCAATCCAAGGGCAGCGGCTCTCTGGTTGTTCAAACCGGCTTCCCTACCTTCCTCGCCGACCTCTCATTGTTAAGAACCATGGACGCCTGAAGGAAGCTTCGCGCACGAGCAAGAAGAAGCTCCGCGCCGTGCCTGGAAGCGAGGAATAAAGTTGGATTCGGTGATCGCGAGGAAGAAGAAGCTCCGCCTTCCGCCTTCCGCAAATGCTGCGCGTCTGGGCCGCACGAAAAGGAGGTCATAGCTGCGGTTGAAAAATGCCCCCATTTTATTTTATTTTAAAAACACCTTATTGACCAAACGTGCCCGCAAATGTCCCAAAAAACGAAAACACTGTTTTCTTCCAAACGAAACGGAGTCCATCAGTCAAAACAAACATAGCCTTAGTTGATTCTTGAGAGCTGGCATTGCTTATGAAGAGGGCCTGTTTGAGGCAATTATAATACTGGCACCAAAAACAAACTTAAGTAGTATTTTCTCTCTCAAAATTCAGGTTCTCAATGTCATAACCAATAAACAATAAATTAGAAAATAAAAGACGGTATATGATGAGAAGAAAAATATATATGCTTTTTCAAAAGGGCAATTAATTCTTAACCCAAAGTCACGGAACACAGAGCAGTATAACTCATCTACACATTCACACCACAATCAGTGAACACACTCATCATCAACAGTTAGAAACTCACAGACACCTCACAACACACTCATTATCACAGTCTCACGGCACACTGTCAGAACTCATAGCTTCTTATCCAACTGTTGTTTTTCAAGCACTTCACCAAAATGCAGTGGGCCATCAAAAAAATGTAGTGGACCTGCATAAGAACACATAAAGAACTAGTGTCTCATTATCACATTTTAGCCAATTCAACAATGTGAAAATAAAGCCCTTGCCTCATATCTTTACTCCGATAGTCTTGTTGCAGACATCCCACTTAATTCCTTCTGTGAGATAATATTTTGCCCAATTGTTGAATTTGCTACCTTCTTCTTTACCTACAGAAGAACTAAATTAGTATTTTTTTTGAAAATCTGATTACTAAACAAATTGAAATTAAATATAATACTAACCGGTAATTTTTATCGCAAAGTAGATGTTGATGTAGTTGTTGCGGCAATATCGGAGGGTTGACCACAACCCTTTTTATTATGCCCCTTCTCTCCACAATTGGAGCATGTATACTTAACACAATGTCGTTTTAAGCCATACTTTTTAGTATCTATCTCATCCGTTTTCTTTCTTCTTACATGACTTGAAGGTCTACCATGCTTCTGCTTTTCAAACCAAGGAACCACAGGAATGAGGTTGGAATTGGGCCACTTTTTTTGTCCTCTTATTGGGTTTAGCATATGTTCATATGCCTTCAAAAATGTACTTTTTTTGAACCAAAAATCGACATAATCTTCAACATCCTCTCTTCTGTAGAAAATGCATGCTATGTCATGCACATATGAAATAACACTGAGGTCCCACTTATTGCTACTGCAACTTTTGGTAGCTAAATCAACAAGCCACCCATTTTCCTCAAATTTGTCATTTCCATTCCACCCCATACTGTAGTCTTGAACCCTCTTTTTTTGTTATTCTCCAAAAGCTTTTCTATTGCAGGACAAATGTCTCCATTATATTTAAGCAACTTATCCCTCTTTGTGTGAATTCTCTTTATCAAAATTACCCTTATAATCTCAAGTAACGTTATAATAGGTTTGCATCTAGCCTTTAGAATAACGTTATTGAAACATTCACATAAATTGTTTAGTAATATATCACATTTTGGTCAAGTGCTAAAATGGGATCTCGCCCAATTTCTAGGATGTCTTTTGTATAATCCAATCGTAAGCAGCAATATTATGGGCCTTCAACTTTTCAATTTCACAATTAAAATCAACAACTCTTGTTGTCGATGCAGCCTTCCATATCAAAGATTTGTGATGTATACCCTTATGCTTGAGTTTGAAATTATTATACATGTGTCGCAAAAAAACCTATGCTCAGCATTAGATAATAGCTCTTCAACAACTCTAATTAGACCCTTTTGTTTATCAGATATGATGGTCCATGTATAGTTATTCACAATATTTAAATCTTCAATAAGTAGGCCAACCAATTCCATGATTTTCTATTTTCTTTCTAACACTATAGCATATGCAATTGGAAACATATCATTATTGCCATCTATGACAACTGCACATAATAAAACTCCACCAGTAGATGTCTTTAGTTGGTTTCCATCTAAACCTATAATTGATCTGCAATCGGCAATGAACCCCTTTATTAAAGCACCCAAACAGATATATAACTTCTTGAATGTGCATGTAGAAGAATCTAACACCTGCTTACACTTCACTTTTATAGTTGTGTCAATGTTTGTCCAACGAATTTTCTCGCAATAATCCCATAATATAGCATACTGTTCCAATTCGGTCCCATGGTTCAGTTTGTTAGCATGTTTCTTAGCTCTGTACATTTTCCAAATAGATAGTGAAGTTTTGTTCTCCATTTGCATTATTTCTTGCATTGAATCTACATGCCATTCCGGGTTACTCCTAAGATGATGTTGATATTTTTTGGCAAGCAAATTTGAAGTGCAATGTTTGGAACTAGCAGCTTTATAACATGTGTGTTCTCCTCTAATTGACTTGACTTGGAAAGTTTTATCCTCTTTTGATATGAATGAAGCATGCATAACTCAACCACAATCGCAAGTTACCTGAATTTTATTACTACAATTTTTGGTAAATTTCAAAGGCCTTCCTTGCATTTGAATATTTGAACACAACATCTCGAAAATCTCCCGCAGTATTAAAGCACATACCTACTTCAAAATCAAAGTTTGAGTCGTTTGCATCACCCTTATATATTTGGTAATAGGAAGACTGACTCTTTTTTTCTTTAAAAGCCTATGATGTTCTATAACTTAGTTCGGTCGATCTTCTTTGCCTTCATTTGAAACATTGAGTCCAACCCTCAATGTCTTCATCAATGTTATCATCAAATTGTATGTCGTCATACTCAAACTCACTATCTTCAAAGTCATCACTAAAATTAGAATCGTTTTCATCGCTTTCCTCTTCGTTGATATCACTATGATCCATTATTTCCATATTTACAGCATGGTTGCTTCCCTCCAAAATTTCTTCCGTCAAATTAGCGTCAAAGTCAATCATATCATGATCATCCGTTTCAATTCAACTACTCGTTCACCACTACAATAGGTTATCAAATTTCTTGCATCATTATCAGTAGCAATAAGAATCAAATGATCATTAATCGCAATCATGAATTCCAGTTAAACTGCAATAAAATCTAACTCAACCCTCTTCACCTAATTGCAAAGCCATCTCATGCAAATCCTTTAACATAAACTCAATTATATTACAAAAGTCAAAGTAGAATATCTTATCAGGCATATAAATAATCGTACCAGATGCACTAAAGGATCCAAAATGATGCATTATGATAGTGAATAACACATTTTTATTTTCCTACAAAAAATAATGCATCATAAAATAATGAACAACTTAAAATTACAATTACAATAGAGTGTTTGCAATGATCCATATAATGGAGCTTGAAATGTAAAACCCAAATCATCCATTGCTCTCTGAATCCACACCATTATAGTTGATTTGAAACCTAATGCATAAATTGAAACATAATTAATGACAAATACGCAAGCAAGCAAAGGTCTATTGACAGGTATAAACATAGCAAGAGCAAAGGTAGCAAGAGCAAAGGTAGCAAGAGCATAAATATGAGTAGCCCTAATTTCAGGAGTGATGGTTCCATTCCTCAGAAGTTTCAACGGCAATAAACATAGCAAAAGGAAAAAAAGTGTAGCCCTAATTTCAGGAGCTACAAGATCTACCGAAAAATACTGAGCCCTAATTTCAACTGTTTATGAAAACAACCCTGATTTCATAAGAACTTGAAGTAAAACGTAAGCTTGTTGAAAATAGCAATGGATAATGGCAGAAACAATCCTAATTTCTACAGTTTCACTAAGAAAGGAGAGGAAAATAGTGAGAACAAAGGCAAATGGTTGAAAAAAGCTTCACGACTTACAGGAGCTTGCCGTTGATTGGAAACAGGAGCAGAAAGGAGAACGCCTTCGGCCGGATGTGCAGAAGGGGGAATCACCTTCCGTCGGATGTGCAGAGGGGGGGGATCACCTTCCGCCGGATGTGCAGATGGGGGTATCGCTTTGCGCCGGATGTGCAGACGGGGGAATCACGACAAAGGTAAAAAAACCGATGAGCGTAAGAAATGAAAGTGAAACGTAAAAAAACCTTAATGCTAAAGTCGGTGGACCAAATTGCCCCTCAGTTTTTTTCATTATAAATGAAAAAATTTCAAGTAAATAGGTTTGAGGGTACACCATGCCAAACTAAAGATATTTATGGGTTGCAAAGTGCCAAAACGAAATCTTTTAGGGTTCAAGGTGCCAAACCCCCTAATTGGGGGGTGCTTAGTGCCAAAAATCCCTATACTATATGCAAACTTCGGTATGGATAATGCAGAACCCAACTAGACGGATGTTCTACCACTAGCCACCCAAGAGGTTTCCTAAGCTTCAGTTGACTATTTCAGTTTGCCTATCAGTCTGGGATGATAGGTACTGGAAAACTGAAGGATGGTACCAATTTTACGCCTTAATGTTTTCCAAAAATAACTCGTGAAACAAACATCGCGATAAGATACTATAGTCTTAGGTAGCCCATGTAACTGCACACATCCTTGACAAATAAAACTGCAACACGGGATGCATCGACAATCTTATTGCAAGGGATAAAGTGGGTCATCTTCGAGAAACGATCCAGTACTATTAGAGTTGTCACAATTTCGGTTCTACTAAAATCGTGAACTTCCAGCTTCTTGGCTACTTCCACTGTCTGAGTGAAGCTAGTGTATGTTTCCATGATGAGCGGACGACGAAAGGAGTTTCGTAATCCTCTAAAAAACTTTATAATACATTCTAGAACATGTTAAGGCTTCATCTCTGTGAGGTGATAACAAATATTGAAGATAAAAAAACAAGTACAATATCTGTTCGAAGATAAAAAAAACAACTATGATGTTTAACAACATTCATATTTTCCTTATACCAATTGAATAAATTTGAAAGCTCTTCGAACACATCTTTGAAATATGTTTTACTACAATCGTTATATACTTTATTATAACAAAAAGTCACAACCAATTTTCTACATGGATCAATTACAATAACTATAGCTAACACCATAGAATAATCATTCCAATATTGTGTAAAATTTTCAAACATGGCCATTTGCATTTTTTGAAATAAGTAAAGAATTCCAATCCTTTCTCAGGTGCATTTGAATCATGGACCAATCATTTTTTGTAGGTGGATGCTTAAAATTATCAAACCAAATTGAATTTAAAAAACAAGTTTATGTTTTACAAGCATTTTCAACATATGATATGTGGAATTCCACTTCGTCACACAATCCAAAAGTAGCCATCTATCAGCCAACTTTAATTCAGTAAATACTTTTAGACCTTGTGGAAATGAAAGAACAAACTTAACTACATCACAAGATCGAACTATATTGTCATCTAGCTCATTGAGGTCTTCTTTGACAATTAAATCTAAAATATGTGCAGAACATCTATATGAAAAAGCTTTCCAGCAAGTGGAAGAGATATAATCGATTACGCCCTTTCAGTGTTGAAGCAACAATATTATTTGCTGACCTTATTTAAGACAAGAGCACATATTTTACTTCAATTCTCAATTCAGCTAAGCACTTCTCAATTGTCAAACTTAATATGATGTCAGTATGATGTTCATCAAGATGCAAAAAGTTGATAAGTTTTTTTCCCAAAGTTTTCAATTTTCATTTATATAGTGTTCATTGATACTCATATATCACATTGTTTGAATACTTGTCCTAGTATCGGTAGTAAGATTAATACGTCCTTTTGATTTAAGAATTAAATCTCGAAGAATTTTCTTTTCTTTCTTATAAAATTGTAACATATCTTTCGTCTTTGCTGTTAAGTAATTTAGATTAAAATATAGTTGAAGTTTTTGAATCATGATTTTAAATATCTGGTGATCCACAATATAAAATGGAAATTCTTACATTACTATGCATCAAGTGATGTCATCTCAACTTTGCACTTTATTAAATTTAATAATCCTCAACTCATTTGAAGACTCATGACTACCTAATAATTGTGTGTGCACCATCTTTTTTCTTTTGTAATGCAAACAGGAGGATAGTAAATGTTTTCTGAGTGTAGAAGTTCCATTACTTGATGTGTGAACAAAAATTTTCTGGCAATGAGGACAAGTTGTCTTTGCATTGAGTAACAATCTTCACATCCTTGTTGGACTGAGTTGAACCTAGAGATAGAATAGCATGCATGTGTTAAATTCAAAAATGATGCTTTTATTAAGCAAATGGAGAGTGAAAAATGAAGTTTTATATCATGGATATTCCTCAAGATTATGATACCTTGACTGGGTGCGGAACCAGAGGCGGCTCCAATTTTCTCTATTTCAGTCATCGCATCTCCTTCTGAAAAGTTTACACTAGGATTGTTTGAACCAACTTCATAACCCCTAGCAGAATTCATGTAAAAGCAGGAAACTCAGAGAGATTTGATAGTTGAGAATTCAAAAGCTGCAAAAGATGTTGGTTATTGTTTCAAGGACTACTCATAATTCGTATTATTATTCAAGTTAAAAGTTTCAAAATAATAGCATCGAGTTTAAGACAAGCCTTTCGGAGTACCATCCTTGCTTGTAATGAGCAGAGATTCTTGTACAATAAGTGAAACATACACATGAAACAGCTTAACGAACAAGCTTTTCAGGCCCGGTGATAAGGTTATTAATCATATATGTTAATAAACTGATGTAAATGCAATAGTAACAACCAAAGACTACTCCAACTTAAGAGAAGTGAGAGTGAAAAACAACTAAACATGCAGCAGTTCTTACAGAAACATTCAAAGATAGTATTTAGTCGTTCTAGCACAAAACAGTTTATAGATAGCAATTTAGCAATCAAATGCTTAAAGAGAATTAGCAAAGAAAGGAACAAGTACAAAACAAAAAAAATCTAAAAGGGGTATAGATCGATAACAAAAAATAGAATAGCCATTAATGACACTATAAAACGATTTTGTGAAAGAAGGATCTATAATGTCATAACAACTTGGGTGGCCAGAGGATGATGGGTCGAAAAAAGACCTGTTAGCATTAATTAGAAATAAAATCAGAATCAATCAAAACCACCAGAAACAAACAAACAAGAACTATTGTGAATCGATCAAACAAAAGGATCAAGTACAACTATATACTGGAGACAAAATAGACAACAGCAGAACAAAAACGAAATCTCACCGATCGAGTCTCATAAAGCTTAAACTTTTGCAGATGAAATCCCCCAGCCCCAGTCCCAGCCCCAACCTCCGCCGAAGCAGGCTGACCCTCTACTTTGCCGAGGAGAAAGCTTGACTGTCGGCTTAGAGCAAGTTTCGTCTTTGGGTGGAGGCTCCGGCCGCCTCTTTGGGGTCGAGGAAGGCTTGATCTTCGGTTTCGGGCAAGGCTCTGGTCGCAGTTATAGATGCAGATGGAGTAAGAAAGGGAAAATGTCTTACTTTGCCGAGGAGGAAGCTTGATCGTCGTCTTTGGGCAAGGGTTCGTCTTCGGGCGAAGGCTTCGACCGCCTCTTTGGAATTGAACAAGCTTGATCGTCGACTTCGGTCACCGTCAGAGATGCAGATGGAGGGAGGGATAGGAGATGCAGAGGAGTCAATGCCGCTTCTTTGGAGTCGTGGAAGAGGAAGGAGCTCGCGGTGGAATTAAAGTCAAGTAATAAATATGTATAAATGAAACTAACAAGCACAGGGAAATCTAATCAGGAGCCGAGGGTTAAGGGGTTGGCTCGGGTTTGTGGGAGAGGCATTAGCAAGTGGGGTCCTGTTCGTGAAAATCCAGAATAGAGGTCATTGGTGTTTCGGGATTGAGTCGACAGAGGCTAGCAGGAGATGGGGCAGGAACTGGCAGACTTGGACGACAACAACAGAGGGCTTGGTTGTGGAAGATGCCCGGTGTCGGACTAGGGCTCGACGAAACTCTTGAAGTTTCGCGGCGGAGAGATTGTCGAGACTCTAGGTAGAGACGGCGGCGTGAGGAAGTCGATCGGAGGTCGGCTAGGCAGCAGTGTCTTGGACAGAGAAGGAGTTCTCAGTCTCATTTTTTTTCTTGGCTACCACTTTTGATCGGGATGAACCGATTTTTTAAGGCTAATAGGAATAGGGTTTTTTTATGGTTAGGAATTATTTGGTTGATTTCTTACTTTAGGTATTTGATGGGTTTCCATCGGATCGTGCACACGAAGGAGCGGGACCCACGTTCATTTATTCCCGAAGGAAGACTTGATCGGATCGCCGATCCGACTCCGCGGTTGCGTCCGGCACGTCGCCGCGAGTCAAAATCATATATTTATGTATTTGTTTTGGACATGTATTTACTTATTTAAGGGCTAAACCCACCGGCCAATCATAGCCGTTGATGGGGATGCCCTAATGCTTGTTTTTCTTATAAATAGGACTAGTGGGCTGGTTTAGAACTCATTGCTGATTTTGGAGAATACTATTCCCGGAATCCGGTGGTCAAGCCACGGTGCCGAAGCCGTGGAGCCCTAGGTGGTGACTCCTAGTGGTGGAAACTCCTCCCCAAGGTAACCCTAACCTTCCCCCATCTTCTCCCCCTCCCAAATCTCCCCCTAGCTGCCGCCGACCCCCTTCTTCAGCCGCTGCCCTTCCAGCAGTCCAGCCGCACCCCCCCCCTGTCCAACCCTAGCCCAGCCGCCAGCCCCTCTGCCCTCTTTCAGCCCAGCAGCCACCCGCCGGCCAGCTACAGGCCGCCCTCCCCTTCCCTGCAGCCGCCGGCCTCCTTGTGGCCGGCCGACCCCTTGCCTCCCTCCCTCCTTCCAAACCCCAACTCCTCTCATTCTCCCCTCTCCCCACCACAGCCCTACCTTCCTATTTCGTGGATCCACCTCCCCAAACTCCCCAAAATTTCAGATCCACTCAGATCTGAAATTTCTCCTCCCCGATCCATTATTTTCCCCACCGTCTATCCCGTCGTTGCCCGGATCCGATCCCTAACGCCGGATCTACCACTCTCGTGCCCGGATCCATCCGTATTTGCCCGGATCTATCCGTTTTCAGTCCTCCCATCCTGTTTTCCACCGTGGACAGCCACCAACCACATCTCCGGTCCGGATCTATTCCTCCAAACCCGCTGTTTCCATTGCTCCAAACCAGCCCCTAGTTGTGAGTTATCATATCGTGATTTAGTTGTATTTTTCCTTGATATTATTATTGGATATTCTAGTATTATGCTTGGATTTGGCTTGTGGAATTTTGTGTCGATTGAATACTAACTTGCAGGAGGAGCTATTCGCCGCGCGCTTTGCTTTGGCCCTCTGAGCGGAGGAAAGCCAACTAAATTCGCTCAATACTAAAATTATTCTCTTGCTGCGATTATCGTTTGTGGTGTTATATTTTCATTGCTCAATTAATTGTTGTCGTCATCGACGGTTGTGTCGCATGTAGAGTCTAGAAAGTGCACCCCCATAGCCTACCCTACATCAGTTGGTATCAGAGCCCAGGTCGGGCTGTTTTGCATGCTCCGTAGTGGTAGGTCATTTAGAAGCATGGTAGATCCACAGGTCACCAACGAACGAGCGGCAGACTCGAATTCGAGCGCTGCCACAACGGATTTTGAGCGTCTGATGTTAGACCGTTTCGATGCTTTAGGCACCCAGTTTGAGGCCGTGCAACATGATATTGCCGCGGTGAACCGTCGCCTAGATAGGATAGAGAACGCTAGGGATACTCCTTCCCAATATGACGATGAGATAGCGGATGACCCGGCCTACCCTCCCCGCCGTGGTCAGCGGGTCAGAGATGACCCACCGTCGGCTGACCGCTACCGCCGCGAGATTCCTGTGAGAGCCCCCACCCCGCCAGCAAGGCGGACTCCTGAGCCAGCACGTGGCCGACCCCCGCCCCCGCGGGAAGATTACCGCATGCCACGTCAGCCTGGCCCCAGGGACCGTGCCCCTCCACACGGTCGTCATGACCAGCATCGAGACGAGTACTACCCACCAGGACGACGTGAGCGCCGACCCCCACCCGCTCGGCACGATTACGAGCGTGACGACGATCTTGATGATTATCCTGACCCGCGGAGAGGTGATCGCGCCCTTGACATCACCCGTAGGATTCGCCTCGATGCCCCGACATTCGATGGTCGCCTGGATCCGAAGGCCTTTAGTGACTGGCTCCTGGACATGGATCACTATTTTGATTGTTACGACATGAGTGATGATCGTTGTGTCCGGTTTGCCAAGATGAAGTTAGTCGGGCAGGCTAAGGTGTATTGGATTAGTGTTGAGCGAGCCTTAGATCGTGACGGTTACTACCCCATCACCCGATGGGATGACATGAAGGAGAGGCTTAAGGACAAATACCTCCCTGCTTCCTACCGTGACCAGCTACTTGATCAGCTGCAGAGCTTACGTCAGGGGACGCTTTCCGTAGCTGAGTATATGGCTCGATTCGACGAGCTGGTCGTTAGGAGCGACGTTTCTGAGGAGCCTATTGCCACTGCCTCCCGATTCAAGGCTGGCCTCCGCGCGGATCTCCGGAGAGAGCTGATTCCCCACCGCTTGGAGACGGTAGATCAGATATTCCAACTCGCGCTAGAGTATGAGCAGTACCTTCGTGCCCCTAGCACGAAGCAGTTTCCTGCCCGGACGGATTCGTCGACGTTTAGGAAACCCGCTCCCGCCCAGACCTCCGCGGCCACGCCTTCTCGCACCCCCACCGATGCGAAGGGCAAGGTCGTGACCACCGATGGCCAGCAGCCTGGCGGTATTGTGTGTTTTAGATGTTCGGGCAGAGGACACGTGGCGGCACGGTGCCCCACGCGGACCCTGCTAGTTGAGGGCGAGGAGCAGATTATAGACGAGGACGAGGATGCCCCTGAGGACGTCAGGGCCACTGTGGAGGATGGTTGGGAGAGTGACGCTGAGAGATCGCTAGAGATGGGAGTGATTAGACGCCTACTACATACCCCACGTGTGGACGAGGACTGACGTCGCACCACCATCTTTTACACATACTTCCCTAGCGCAGGCGGGCCCTGCAAGCTAACTATTGACAGTGGGAGTTGTGTGAACATCGTAGCACAGAAAGGGCTTGACCGTATGCAGGTGAAAGCCGAGCCCCACCCCCATCCTTATAGAGTCGTCTGGGTGGATAAGACGGCCATCCAGGTTACCCAACGATGTCTTGTCCCTATTACTATCGCATCGTTTCAGGACAAGGTGTGGTGTGATGTTATTCCCATGGATGTCGCCCATGTTCTTCTAGGCCGCCCCTGGCTGTTTGATCGCGACGTCACGTGCTTCGGCCGCTCGAACACGTGCGTCTTTTATGATAAGGGCCGGAAGATTACGCTGACACCTACCCAGCCACGAGAGAGATCGAAGAGTGTTGTTGAGCCCTCGGTGAGCACGAGTACCTCGAGACCGCTACACATCCTGAGACGGAGTGAGTTCTTGCGCGCCAGTATTGAGTCAGATATCATCTACGTTGTCGCTGCCACTCAGACCATTGAGGACACTCCGGTTGACCACCCACTGGCGGTGCGTCCCCTTTTAGAGGAGTTTGCTGATATGATGCCGGAGGAGCTCCCCGATGAGCTGCCCCCACCACGGGACATTCAGCACGCCATTGACCTGATCCCGGGGGCCTCTCTCCCGAACCTGCCCCACTACCGCATGCACCCGGACGAGCACGCTGAGCTCAAACGGCAGGTCGATGAGCTTCTTCGGAAGCAATTTATTCGAGAGAGTATGAGTCCGTGTGCTGTTCCCGCCCTTCTTACCCCTAAGAAGGACGGCAGTTGGCGTATGTGCGTCGATAGCCGCGCCATAAACAAAATCACGGTCAAGTACCGCTTTCCCATTCCTCGATTAGATGATCTATTGGATACTATGTCCGGTGCCCGGATCTTTTCCAAGATCGATCTGCGTAGTGGGTACCACCAGATCAGAGTGCGTGAGGGAGACGAATGGAAGACCGCTTTTAAGACTAAGGATGGTCTTTATGAATGGTTAGTCATGCCATTCGGGCTGTCAAACGCCCCTAGTACGTTTATGAGAGTTATGACGCAGGTGTTGCGGCCCTACATGGGCAAGTTTCTGGTTGTGTACTTCGATGATATACTGATTTACAGTCAGACACAGGCCGCTCACCTCGATCACCTGAGGCTTCTCTTCGGCACCCTTCGCCGGGAGAAATTGTATGTGAACCTGAAAAAGTGTGCATTTCTTTCTGAGTCCGTCCACTTCCTTGGATTCATCATCTCCTCGACTGGAGTATCTGTTGACCCCGAGAAGGTCAAATCCATTCGAGACTGGCCAGTGCCCACGACTATCCGCGAGGCTCGCAGCTTTCACGGGCTTGCCACCTTCTACAGGAGGTTTGCCCCGGGGTTCAGCACGATCATGGCCCCCTTCACGAGCTGCCTCAAGAAGGGAGAGTTTCAGTGGACCCCCGCTGCCACGAGAGCCTTCGAGGAGATTAAGGAGAGGCTGACGACGGCCCCAGTCCTGAGGCTTCCTGATTTTAGCCGTGCTTTTGAGGTCGCTTGCGACGCGTCTGGAGTTGGTATCGGTGGCGTATTGAGCCAAGAGGGACACCCTGTCTCCTACTTTAGCGAGAAATTAAACGAAGCAAAGCAGAAATACTCGAACTACGATCGAGAGTTTTATGCGATTGTCCAGTCCTTACGCTACTGGAGGCACTACCTCCTCCCTCGAGAGTTTGTGCTTTACTCCGACCACCAGGCGTTACGCTATTTAGATTCTCAGCGCAAGTTGGGACATCGGCATGCCAAGTGGGTCGAATATCTGCAGGACTTCCACTATGTCCTCAAACACCGAGCTGGTGTTGAGAACAAACCTGCGGACGCCCTTAGTCGCCGTGTCTCCTTGCTTCAGACTATGACCGCACGTGTCGACGGGCTTGAGCACTTGATCATAGAGTATCCGACGTGCCCTGATTTTGGTGAGATTTACGCCGCCCTATCCCGAGATCCCCCAGACCCCGTTGAGGGATATCAGCTCTTCGAGGGATACTTGTACCATGGATCCCGCCTATGCATTCCCCGGACATCTTACCGTGATTTTCTGATATGGGAGTTGCATGCGGGCGGAGCCGCCGGACATTTTGGGCGCGATAAGTCCATAGCCATTGTGGAGGACCGTCTCTATTGGCCCACGCTTAGGAGGGATGTGACTAGAGTCGTCCGCCACTGCCGTATCTGCCAGACGGCCAAGGGCACGAAGCAGAACGCAGGCCTATATACGCCCTTACCGGTCCCACATCGACCCTGGGAGGACCTTAGCATGGATTTCGTTCTTGGACTTCCCCGCACTCTTCGGAAGCACGACTCCATCTTTGTGGTGGTCGATCGCTTTTCGAAGATGGCTCACTTTATTGCATGCCGCAAGACGGCGGACGCGACCCATGTTGCATCCATTTTTATGAGGGACGTCTTCCGATTACATGGTCTACCCAAGTCCATCGTATCGGACCGCGACGTGAGATTTATGAGCTACTTCTGGAAGACCCTGTGGCTCAAGACGGGCACCACCCTTAAATTCTCCACTGCCTACCACCCACAGACTGATGGACAGACAGAGGTAGTGAATAGGAGCTTAGGAAACTTGTTGAGGTGTCTGGTGGGAGAGCATGTGAGTAGCTGGGACTTAGACCTTCCGGTCGCAGAGTTTGCATATAATAGTTCGGTCAATAGGACCACTGGGTTGAGTCCATTCCACATAGTGTCAGGTTACGACCCCAGGAAACCCATTGACCTTATTCCGAGCCCATTAGAGTCCCGGCCTAGTGAGTCTGCTGAGTCATTTGCACGGCATCTGCATGAGTTACATGAATCGGTCCGCCGACGTATTAATATGAGCAATGAAAATTATAAAACCCACGCAGATAAAAGAAGGCGAGAGCGTACTTTTGTTATTGGCGAACAGGTGATGGTACGAGTCCGCCCGGAGAGGCTCCCTTCGGGGCCTGCCAAGAAGTTAAGCGCCAGGCGAATGGGTCCTTTCTCGGTTATTAGTCGGATTGGGACAAACGCCTACAGGCTAGACATCCCGGCGAGTATGGGGATTCATCCAGTATTTAATGTCGAGGATCTCACACCTTATTACGAGCCTCATGACTATGGGGACCCGAGCAGTGGGAGCGACACCCCTCTCCCCTTGCCGCCCTTCACCACCTCCCCACCCACACCAGATAGCCACCACCACCCACCCATTGTTGATACCCTTCCACCTGGGAGTTCGTCGCATATGGTTCCACAGCCGGCATCACCGCTCGCACCGGGTACCACCATGAGAGAGTCGCGAGATGAGAGCATCACGGAGATCAGATCCCACCAGATTGTTCCCACCACGGACGGGCCGCGTCTTCGCTACTTGGTTCATTGGCGGGGCCGCACTGACGCTGACGACGCTTGGATATTGCCGGCAGAGCTTGATCGACTTGCCCCCGGACTTCGACTCCAGTACGATCGTCTCCATTCCTCGGAGATGAATGCTTTTCAGTCGGGGGGAGTTGATGGGTTTCCATCGGATCGTGCACACGAAGGAGCGGGACCCACGTTCATTTATTCCCGAAGGAAGACTTGATCGGATCGCCGATCCGACTCCGCGGTTGCGTCCGGCACGTCGCCGCGAGTCAAAATCATATATTTATGTATTTGTTTTGGACATGTATTTACTTATTTAAGGGCTAAACCCACCGGCCAATCATAGCCGTTGATGGGGATGCCCTAATGCTTGTTTTTCTTATAAATAGGACTAGTGGGCTGGTTTAGAACTCATTGCTGATTTTGGAGAATACTATTCCCGGAATCCGGTGGTCAAGCCACGGTGCCGAAGCCGTGGAGCCCTAGGTGGTGACTCCTAGTGGTGGAAACTCCTCCCCAAGGTAACCCTAACCTTCCCCCATCTTCTCCCCCTCCCAAATCTCCCCCTAGCTGCCGCCGGCCCCCTTCTTCAGCCGCTGCCCTTCCAGCAGTCCAGCCGCACCCCCCCCCTGTCCAACCCTAGCCCAGCCGCCAGCCCCTCTGCCCTCTTTCAGCCCAGCAGCCACCCGCCGGCCAGCTACAGGCCGCCCTCCCCTTCCCTGCAGCCGCCGGCCTCCTTGTGGCCGGCCGACCCCTTGCCTCCCTCCCTCCTTCCAAACCCCAACTCCTCTCATTCTCCCCTCTCCCCACCACAGCCCTACCTTCCTATTTCGTGGATCCACCTCCCCAAACTCCCCAAAATTTCAGATCCACTCAGATCTGAAATTTCTCCTCCCCGATCCATTATTTTCCCCACCGTCTATCCCGTCGTTGCCCGGATCCGATCCCTAACGCCGGATCTACCACTCTCGTGCCCGGATCCATCCGTATTTGCCCGGATCTATCCGTTTTCAGTCCTCCCATCCTGTTTTCCACCGTGGACAGCCACCAACCACATCTCCGGTCCGGATCTATTCCTCCAAACCCGCTGTTTCCATTGCTCCAAACCAGCCCCTAGTTGTGAGTTATCATATCGTGATTTAGTTGTATTTTTCCTTGATATTATTATTGGATATTCTAGTATTATGCTTGGATTTGGCTTGTGGAATTTTGTGTCGATTGAATACTAACTTGCAGGAGGAGCTATTCGCCGCGCGCTTTGCTTTGGCCCTCTGAGCGGAGGAAAGCCAACTAAATTCGCTCAATACTAAAATTATTCTCTTGCTGCGATTATCGTTTGTGGTGTTATATTTTCATTGCTCAATTAATTGTTGTCGTCATCGACGGTTGTGTCGCATGTAGAGTCTAGAAAGTGCACCCCCATAGCCTACCCTACATCAGTATTTCATTTTTTTTATTGGGGGGGGGGGGGGGGGGGGGGGGGGGGGTTAATAACTCCTAAAAATGAAAGATATGATTATTTTTTCTTTAATTAAAAATATTTGATTTTAATTTATTTGCTTGCCAAAACTATCGCATTACCTAATTTGCCATATCTTTCATTCAGGGTCTTACTGGATGATCACTTCAGTAAGCCGCAACGAGTGTGAGTGAAATACGCGATATAAACAAGAATACATAGTGCAAATAGCGTGCGTGAATGACAAATATGGAATGCGATGAAAAATAGATAAGCGTGCGACGCGGGTTGCATCAGATAGTCGTCGTGAGAACCTTCTGGTTGGCGTGGGGGACTGGAGGTCGGAAAATTGCTCGACATGGCGATCCAATTGAGGGGGTCGGTGCATTCGAACATCGATATCTGAATCTAGGAGGTGGGCGGGGTGGATGTCCTTAGCGGGGTGTTGGAATCCCATGTAATCAATTTGGGGCGACATGAGTGATGTCAGTGGACGGTTGACCTTGGTGGACGTGAAATCCTCTAATTTTGCTTCCAGGCGATCTAAGCTTTTGGAATCATTGGAAGCTGATGCAGTCCAGAGACATCTTTGTTTGTTCGGAGGGCCATGGAACGAGTCCAGGGCATGAATTAGCGGCGGCGAAGGGAGATGATGGATGATGACATTGTTCTGATTACTGGTAGTTGTTGGAGAGCATCGTACGGCTGTATAAGTCAAAATCAAGGAGGCTTGGCTATTGTGTAAGACGTTGCAACGGAGGGAAGAAGAATGGCCAGAGATGTAGTGGATGTAGCCAGGGCGGTGTTGGGAGGCCGTGGATGGTGGTAGAAGGCCGAAACATAAGCGGTTGGTGGTCGACAGTGTCAGTTAGGCTGAAGGAATGGACGCGGGTTTGGGCTGGAACAGGCGGAGCGCACGACGCCTTGTGCGCCCTATGACGTCGCTTGTGGAAAATCACTAGCACAATCAGGATAACGAACGAGCGTGGAGACTAAGGAAACAATCGCGTGGAAACTGTAGCTCAGGGTCGAAGGGCGTATCGATTGCGCGTAGGTGCGCTGCGTGGTCGTGGGTTGAACCCTCGTCTGGGAAGCGGACGAAGTTCAATCAGGCATGGACATGGAGTGAAGGGGAAATTAGGGTTCCAACGTAACCCTAATTTAGCAGCAGGTCGAACTAGATGTTAGCTTCCACTATCGTCAAAGGAAAATAAGTAGATTAATGTGAAGGGAGATACAAATTTTGATAGAGCTTGGTCTAATCTCTCAAGGGCAGGATCCCTCTAAGAGTCTTCTCTTCAAAGAGAGCTTAAAATCAAATGATCTAAGATCACCTAGAAGATCCACTGTCACTCCCTCGTATAAAGAGAGAGAGAGAGAGAATGGGGGAGGGGTCTGACATACACATAATTACCGAAAAAGCTCTAAGGTGCATAGGTAGATAGAAGGACATGAGGCTTGCCTGGAAAGTCTGTGTTCATATCCAAAGAGATTGAGGAGAACAAAAGAAATTGATACCGTGAGCTTTTAATTCCTTAAAATCAAAATATATCCTAATTTCTTCATAGAGAAAGTCCTTGAGTTCAAGGTTTTCAACTCTCATACCAATCAATTATGAGTTGGGGAGCAAATGTGAAAATTGTTATAATCTTTTGTTAATATGAAAAGAATTTGGTTCCGAGAAGAAAAAAAGAGTTGGTATGCTATATTGATCTTTGAAAAGAGAAGAATCAAAGTGCAGAGAAAACCATGCCTTTAGGAACAATAATGAAACAATTATGAAATTGGAGTAGAGATGAATGAAATCCTAAAATTTAAGCAAGAGAAAACCTTGCCTTTAGAAACAAGCGGAATTGTTCCCAAGAGATGCTATAAGAATCCTTCTCTATTTCATGACCAACGTCTAAATTAAGTTTACTTGGGCACTCATTTATAATGTCTTATTCAAAATGGCAAAATTATCCTTGAACAAATACTAAAAAACAACATGAACCCTACATAACCCTGATTTTGACGAAGGAACGAGGCAGAGAACGCGAATTTTAGGATACATTCAAAAGAAAGCACCAATTATTTAGCAGTCTTGTTTTCTGATTCTTAATACTAGCATTCATATGATCCATTTTTTTTGTGGAGGAAAGATACTCCTTTTTAAAAAAATTATACAAAGTTTACCATATATGAAATTGGCTATTCAGCATTTGTTCCTGCATTGAGTGATTATGGATATACTTCGTAATTGCATCATTTCAATTTAATGATAGGTTATGATTTTGGCATTTGATCTCTTGCAGTACCCACGCATGCAAAACCAGTTTGCGGAAGACTTCGATTTCATGGCAATGAATGAAAAATTTAACAAGGATGAAGTGTGGGGCCATCTGGGCAAAGGCAGACCCCACGATGAAGATGTCGAAGCTGATGGATTTGAGGAAGACGGTGATTACCCTGTAGAGTTTGGTACCAAGGTAGCAATATTTCTATTCATATTTGTGTTTTTTCACATTAACTCATTAATTGCAAACTATTTTTTCGTGTTTGTTGTGATTTCAATGAATTTCATTTTTATCCACCCTCACATTGATTACTAATTTCTCTATATTATTATCACAAGTCAAAGAAACATTCTAATACATCATCTCATATATTGAAATGTTATTCTGTTGTTATTAAAAGAAAGAAATGTAAAAGGCGAATCCTACTCCTCGAGAGTGAAGCTCACTTCTATCCTTTCCGAAGGTGAATTTCAAGACAGCTCGATTTTAATCGAAAGACGCTTAAACTTATATCTGGAGGTGAGATCCAATCATTGTTGGACACTTCGGAGGACCTCCCCTCTAACTTCGCATAATTACTGGGATCTCACCTCCAGCTTTTGAAATTATCTACATTTCCCCATTGAGTTTACTCACTCACCTTTTTTTTTTGTAGACGTTAACAATGTGAACATTTTAGGGGAGGTCCTGGTAATTTTAAAAAGTAGAGGGGAGGTCCTGGTAATTTTAAAAAGTAGAGGGGAGGTCCTGGTAATTTTAAAAAGTAGAGGGGAGGTCCCGGTAATTATGCAAATTTGTAGGTTACTTCTTCATAATTATTCCTATGAACTAGCTATCTATATTTTTGTATCCAGTTCTACAATTTGTTCTCAAATCTCGTGTATCTGATGCTATTTTCTCCCGTCGATCCAGCATGTCTATGTGAAGGACGACTTCTTCGACACCCTTTCGTGCAACGCGAATAACCAAACGAACAATGGGAGGATCAAATTCTCCGAGCAATTGAAGATTGACACAGAGGTGACATTTTTACTCTTCTCAACGGTCTTCTCTTCTCCCCTGTCTCTATCAATTTTACCTCAAAGATCAAACATATTTTCCATTTCAGACATTCGGCAATTTCCCGAGGAATAGACCCGCGTATAGAGGAGGAAGAGGGGTTCGTGGCGGCCGGGGACGGGGCTCCTACTACGGCAGGGGCTATGGGTACTCCGGGAGGGGAAGGGGTCAGGCCGGACCGAGCCGATCCTCTTAGCAGCTTAATCCTGTAGCTCTGTAGCGGTTCAAATGTGTTCTTCCTAGTGTTATTACTATGAAATAAGCAGAACAACTAAGATTTTATGCTGAAATAAATCCTGGCCAGGTCTCTCATTAGAAAACCTTGGGGGAAGTATGTGTGTGTGTGTGTGTGTTAAAGTTTGCTTATAGGCTTAATATTGTCTCTACTTTGATTCCTTGTGTTATTATTTTTCTTGCTAATGTGATCATGGACCTCATGTTGGGTGAAGTTACCTTCCTATTGGTAATACACTTTCATTTACTCTTTTTTTTTCAGTTTTAAATTTTTTTTATTTAATTGTGTTGTCTATTTATCTATTTCAAGAACTGCCCATCTATTTTTTTTAATTACCAAAACACCGCCTTTGAGTTTGCGTTGTTAATCTCTCATGCAATAAACCTTTCCTCTTGGGATGTACTGATGATGTATGTTAATTGAGTGGGACCAGGAACCTCTCCATTCTCCCTTGATCTAATGGTATAGATGCATTTTCACTTGATCTAATGGTGTAGAATTTTTTTATTAAAAGAAAAATAAAATAGGATAAGATTAGTGAACCCGTTGGATCCGCTAGAAATAGATCTGGACCGTGAAATGAATACTAGAGGATCTTGACTCAATTGAGCGGGGTGACTTGTAGCGTTGTAATCTCATATATGTTTTTTTTATTTCAATAAATTATTAATTACCCAAACCCCCGCTGCGAGTTAGCATAATTACTAACTTGCTTGCAATTTACATTTGAGATAACATGCAAGCACTAAAATACCTCTCGAAGAGGATTTCTAAGCAAGCCGATCGTCGCCTTCTTTTGACCTCTAAATGCCTTTAGGATTTTTGAAACTCTATGTTGAGTTGGTGGTTAGGGTTCATTATGGGTGAAAAGAGTCATCTTTCTATGTTGCATGGAGAAGAAATTGACTTGGGGTTCATCATTCGGATAAAAAAATGCGTTTGAAGTGTTTAACACGCCTGTTTTCGTACAAATTTTCAATTGCGAGAAAGAATATCCACCAGTGCGAAGTCTATTGTGTGAATACCTCTTCACAATTTCTTTAGGGTACGCATGTCAAGCGAACAATGGCCGACGCTCGCTTGCTCTCTCCTACCTTGAAATGTCGTAATTTGATGAAGTGATTGTCGGCATCCTTCAATCCAAATGCGCCCGCCATAGACGAATACATTGATTGCCACGAGAACTCTCGTGGTGCCTTTGTTTTTTGTTTTGTTTTGCATTCAGAATATTCCCACACATTCAGCAAAATGTCTGGGGGTGATGAATTTACAGATGTTTGCAGCAACATTGAGGTTGATTCTCCAAGGAACTTTTCTTTTGCATTCCAAGAGAAAAAACAAGTAGCTGGAGTAGCTTTTGAATAGACTCTTTAATGCATTGAGTACATAGCGAAGATGTGTTCCGAATCGCAGCATCAAGCTTTGGGTTGCTCGTAGAGGCCGCTTCTCTGCATATTGAAGCATTTATGGAAAATGGAGGTAGCGTTTGGGTATGCGCGGGGCGTGGCCGCAAATTCTATTTTTTTCAAAACAATGTTTTATGCCAAAACATAACTACGGTCATGCAGGTGTTGTCAAACGTTGACGACCTTGTGTTTGTCGGATAGTGAAATTTGGGCTAAATTTTTTTCTTAAAAGTTCCAAATCTAGGTAAATCTCCCGCATTGTGTTTGCTATCACAGTTAGATAGCACCACCGTTCAAACTCCGTACGACCCAAATAGACCCTACATTAAGAAAAAGGGATCTCATTCTTTTCAAAAAAAATAATGAGCTGGATCAAAATTTGTGATCGTAGGGCTCTAATAGAGCTGGATCAAAATTTCGCTGATAAATTAGTGTCCTAAGTTCTAAAATATGCGAACATCATGAACACAGAATGTAATGTTGAATCGAAGATGTAGAAGATGCTTTGTCATTGACATCGAACTACAACAAATGGACTCTCCCTCACCTCATGTTCCTCATTCATATGTGCATCTATACTTAGATTTAAGAGACCTTTGTGTTTTCTATTAAGTTGACCTTCTTTCAATGTTGGATGTTGGATCATGTCTCTTTGACATAGTACCGGTGTTCGTGTATGCAACAGCATTTGCACCGCGACATCTTTTCATATCAACTTTGTCCGCAATGGTACCAAAAAAAATCTTTGAGAATTTGGCAAGACTTGAAGTTGCTTTTCCGAGTGTAAATAATAGTCTGAACTCTTTTGTGCTACAAGAAATTGACCCACCGACTAACGAGAAGTAAGAAGCCGATGAATATTCTCCTTCCTCTTCTTGGTCTACGTTACGAAACAATCACTTTGGTGAAGATGCATGAATGGATTGAATCTCATGTCATAATTAGAGAAAACATTACATAAATACATAATAATTTAGACACCAAATATTAGAAGAGCTTTTGTCGAGCAAACGGTGAAAAACACCGCAGGTAAGTGAGCCCTGGGTATGAGTGACATCCTAGAAAGTATTCACAGGCCTCCTCAAGGAAAAAAGATAAAAGCAAGCGAGTTAAATTAATATGAGATGAGGTGAACCATAATGAATAATGCCTCTAACATTATGCGTTAGATCGATACAAATGATATCATAGACAAATTGCTTACAATATTATGCATGGTTAAGAGATGAACCATGTGAAAACTAGTGGATCAATAACATCATGAATTTGATGAGAGTCCGACAACAAAGACAACTCCTGCTAGACTTCTAAAATTACAAACTTATGAATGAAAGAACGTGCATGAATGAACTAAATCTTACGTTTAAAATGAAGGAAAAAATTACCTGATAATCCTCGCAGAATACGTCAAGAAATAGGTGCGTTCGTGAGGCTCAGTTAAGAATGGGTTGAAGGCTGAACCAAAGCGGAAAAATATTATAGTCTTGGTCGTTACAACGGGCTTCTAGGCGGCTCCGGAATCTCGAGAGCTACTAATCTGATGGATCGAAAAGGGGGTTTCATCTCCCAATATTTCAATGTGCTACATACTTGATTTTGGACGGAACTTCGCCGCGTAATGTTGGGCGAGCGTCTAGATCGACGAACACATTCATCAACACCGCTAAGGAAGAGCCCCTCCCCGCCGATATCACATGATCCGATTTGTTAGAAGGGGAGTGGAGCCACTCATAGGCCACCATGCCCACTCTAGGCGAGGTCCAATCTCTTGGCCACAAGGACCATCTCCTGGCCACTCCCCTCAAGGGATGCAGCCCAACGCGGCCCAACCCGTCTCCATTACTGTTCTCATAATGGCGGGTTGTTGTCGAAGAGCCTCGAACCCACGACCTCGATAAGAAGCTCTTCGACAACAACCCGCCATTATGAGAACAGTAATGGAGACGGGTTGGGCCGCGTTGGGCTGCCAGGAGAGGGCCTAGAGTGGGCCAGAGATTGGACCTCGCCTAGAGTGGGCATGGTGGCCTATGAGGGGCCCCACTCCCCTTCAACACGAATTCCATGAACAAATCGAAATCCCATGACAGTATTTTAGCAACAATTAACTGTTGTATTGAATTATGTAAAACATTCAGAAAGAAATCAGATAGAGAGATCAGCATCCAACTCATTTCTGATAACATGAGATTGAAATAAAAATTGTAGGAGAAGACTTTGTTCAAAGTCAAACCACCATAAGATTGAAATAAAAATTGTAGGAGAAGAAGACTCAGCTCGAAGTCAAACCACCACAAGAAGACTTTGCTCGAAGCCAAATCCACATCAAGTTTTCATAATGAAACCGAATCCATCCAGCAAGAAAAAAAAATCCTTACAAGCATTCAAATATCTACAAAAAAGTGCATTCCGAGTTGCAATTAAGATCGTGATAGGAGGCGGCGGCGGCGGCTAGGCGGCGGCTGAGGGAGGCCGGCGGTGTGTGGCCATGGTGACGCGCTGGCACCGGGGGCACATGGTGAGGGAGGAGGCCGGCATCGGCTGCCGTGTCACCGGCGATAGGACGGTGGGCGGCGCAACTCGGAGGGACCGGAGCTCCTCCACCTCTCTCTGCAGCCGCCTGTTCTCCTCCGTCAGCGATCCGAAGCACCGCTTCAGATACTCGCATTCCATCTCCGTCTGCTTCAGTTTTGTTCTGCATTTCCCCCACAACATAATGGTTGGTTCAGGAGCTTCAATCTTTAAAATAAAGACTGAATATAAGAACACATTTTTTAAATATGTGTGCAGCATCTTCTTCATAATTTATAAATACATGAATGATATTAAAATCAAGTTGTGGCTACTGAAAAAGCAGTGGTGGAAAACCAGCGGTGGGAGTCAGACTAAAAATACAGAGCTATGAGAAGAGAAGCATAAAAATATAGAGCTATGCGAAGAGAAAATATAGAGCTATGAGAAGAGAAGCATAAAAATACATAAAACTCCTTTTATCTTTTCTGAAAATTGGATGGTTCACTCGTTTGACACAAACACTTTTCCCACCACTGGAAAACCAAACGCTTCCAAGAGAGTGGTGGCAGTGGGAATGAAACTTTCTACACCGCTACCACTGTCCCAAACAGAGCCCAAGAGAACATGGATTCTACATGGAAGATACTAGAAAAATGTGGAAGAACAAAAAAAGTAAACTATTAAGTACACAAATCTCCATGCGAGTAGCATAATTGTTGGTTGCACCTCTCGATCTTTTGAAATTGCAAAAACTTCTTCTGTGCGTTTACATTTCATAACATGCATGCACATGACGGCCCCTACGAATTTGTGCATGCGTGTCATAAAATGTAAACTTACATGAGAGAGATCTTTGGAAGTTCACAAGTTAAAGGGGTGCAATTTGTATTTAGCAAACTTGAAGGAGAGGACTATGTATTCATGACCTAATTTCAGATCTCTCGTTCAAAAAT
Source organism: Dactylorhiza incarnata (assembly GCA_033032865.1). Taxonomy (NCBI): domain Eukaryota; kingdom Viridiplantae; phylum Streptophyta; class Magnoliopsida; order Asparagales; family Orchidaceae; genus Dactylorhiza; species Dactylorhiza incarnata. The sequence continues at coordinate 2,291,454 of JAWHQI010000281.1, forward strand.
TCAAAAAATCAAAGCGGGTGTGCGTCGTTCGTAGCAATTTATGCAAGTATTCATAAATGGGGCAATTTATGCAAGTATTCATAAATGGGGCAAAGCTTTGCAACGGGCTGCAGAAGAAGTCGGGAATCGTGAAGGTGTTTGGATAAGATTATTTGGAGAGATCTGCATCGGCTGATCTCAATAAGTATTTTCTTTTCAATAAGTTTGTATCTAAATTTTTTGAACCGAAGCCGACCCGACTAGCCAAAGTCTAGAACAACATCGAAACCGAAGATTTCAATTCGGTTCGTGTCAGATTCGGTTCAGTCCCGCTCGACTTCTGACAGTACGTATGCCCCGTAAAAAGCTTTAGATAATACTATCAGGTTTGAAAGTAAGAAACCGAGGGAGCTGGACAACTAATGTGAAAATCTCGGGTCAAACAATAAAATTGTTTAGCCAAGCTTTTTCGATGCGGCTTGGAATTAGAAACAAGCATCGCCCGTTCGCACCAACAACTAATCATGACTCGGTTCTCGAGTCAAAACTCAGACACTCGGCATCAAGAACTCAAAACCGACGCTCTAAATTTTTTGGGCCCATCCGATAATTCTTGCACACCCGTAATCTTTTAGCAATTCTAAGCATGATATTTACATAGGATCCAACATTTGTTTTCTATACTTGATATGATCACTTTTTTGTAATTAGGATTCCCCTACATGAGACAACATTTATCCGGCATAATGCTTAGGCAGTTTGGTCGCACTGCCGGACGTTTCATGGAACACGCGTTCAGCAAAATTCGTGAAAAATGACGGATATGGACCGGGGATCCTCCTCCCAAAAATTGGAGGACATTAGGTATCTTATTAGTTGTATTTAATCATATAATTGACAATAAATTATCAAATAGACATTGTCATTAAAGAGCCTTCATATTTCAGTGGAGTATAATGGAGGTGGAAGGGAATAATTTCTCCTTATTTTAACTCCAAGTTTACTTTTTTATTCATTTACTAGACTAAAAATTCAGAATAACCTTTGCCTAAATTTCACCCTTGTGGTTGCGGAATCAGGATCCTCTCCATTTTAACTGAAATGGATAGTATCCATTTCACGGTCGAGATCAATTTTTGGCTGATCCGACGGGTTCACTAATCCCATCCTTTTTTATTTTTCTTTTAATCAAAAAATTCTACACCATTAGATCAAATGAGAATGCATCTATACCATGAAATTTGGACCTCCATTTCAAGTCCCAAATGGAGAGGATCCTGGCCCGTGGTTGGGACACTTCCCTCACTGTGTGGGGATGTTTTTTGCACCGGGCTGCCCTTTATTTACTAGACTAAAATTCTAATCAAATAATAAATATAAACTAAGTATTAGAATACTTAATACTTTTAACATTCTCCAAGACTACATTATTTATTCTTATTAGAAACACACAAAAAGTGAAAACCTTAAAATTAGAAATCACAACCCCAATTGGAAGGGAGTTAAAATAGATTGATTAGGTGGTTCAATGTTAGCTAATAAGAGTAACTCATAGAATATTATTGCCTATTATATATATATATAGGGGGTTTGCTACTGTGTTGGCGGACGGGCGGACGGACAAGGGTCAAAACGACTTTCAATCAAAAAGTGCTTAACATGAAAGTTGTAGATCTCGTCGAGACAAACAACTTTCATGTTGATCACTTTTTGATTGAGAGTCATTTTGACCCTCGATTTAGGGCTCAAAATGTGAGGCGACGAGATTGCTACAGTAGACCTACGGAAAAAACTGGTTTCGGGCTCGGATTTGGGGGTCAAGATGGTTCCAAATCGAAAAGTGACCAATATGAAAATTATAGATCTCCTACAACTCGAGGAGATCTACCACTTTCATGTTGGTTAATTTTCGATTTGGAGTCATCTTGATCCCCAAAATGAGATGCCCGTACGCCCGCACCTAAGCTAGCCCGCATATGAAGGCTATATATATATATATATAAGTCGAACGGCACGGCCTTCGGCCCTATGTTAGCAAAATGGCGCTTTACACGCACTGACAGATTTGTATATATTTTTAATAACAATTGAAATTATTAGTTAAAACATAGTTTAATGTTGTTAAACAAAAATCTTATAATGTGATGGTTGTTATCTTTGCTTGATATAGTGGGAATCTGGGTTCAATTCTCACTATTGATAATTTTTGTGAGATTAAAAATATAGTCATATGGCTCATTTTTCAATAAATTTAGGGGTAAAATCATAATTTCATGTTGTATTGTATCTTACACTTTAACATAAGCCTAAGACATCATATCATAGTAGGTGTATGTGCTCTAGTAAAAAAGTTGTAAGTAATCAGACGATCCGTATTAATCATGACATCATTGATGGATGTGATCTTCTCAATTACTTTTAAATTTCACGTCACTTTTATAAGATAGTTAAGATATTTATTTAATTATTTATTTATGTGTGCCTGAATTGACAAATGCTATAATAAACAAACAAACAAAAATACTTTGACAGATCTACATTGATTATGATATTTCAATTTATTACTATTTATTGAAATCACTGGCATCTCATTAATATAAGATTAAATGTCAAATATTAAATTAGTATTTTAAAAAAAAACCAGCGAGCTGATATCACAGGCAATTTCGAAATTAACAAAATCCCAAATGTAGAAATATTTATCGGCGAAGAGAGAGAGAACGCACCTCGCTCGGCGGTTCTGAAACCAGACCTCCACCTGTCGCGGCCGCAGCCTCAGCTTCGAAGCCAGCGCCTCCTTCTGCTTCTGCGCATTTCCGGCCAAATATTCCACCGGCGATCACCGATCAAACCCCCCAAAGCAAGAAATTTGCGAACAGATTTCTAAATAAAAAAAGACTGCTTACGGGATTCAAGGTATGGTTCTGCCTAAAGCTCTCCTCAAGCATCCTCGACTGCTCCTTCGAAAGACGGAGCTTTTTCGGCCGGTTGCCGCCGTCCCCGTCTCCGTCGCCGCATTCCTCTTCCTCAACTTCCTCGCAGCTCCCGGCCGGAATCTCCTCCTCCCCTCCACTCGCAGGGCGGTTCATGTCCAGATCCCTCACGTTGTATCCTCCCCCTTCTAAACCAACAACAAAAAAAAGTTTTAATTCCCTTCAGAAAAAAAACATGGGTAAATGGAAGCAGCTCTGAAGACGGCCATTAATAAACGGAGAAGGGGGAAACTTGCCGGAGCCAGACGGAGAACTCAAGCCTGGGATACCCATGGTGAGCTCCAGGTCCTCCATACAGAATCAGTCAAGAAGAAGAAGAAGAAAAGCGAAAAAAAAAACTCAGAAAGCGGAAGAGGAAAGAAATTCCAAGCGTTTGTGATTGAGTTGACAGCTTATATAGAAAGCATGGAGACAGGAAATTAACTACATGTATTTAATGGAGTGGGTGAGGAGACTTAGAACTGTGCCGAACACCCATCCGCACCCAGCGTAGGGCCCAATAATAGAAAGTTCGATTGGCGGGTGAATGATGGGGTGAATATAAATGGGGGTGGGGGGAGCTCTGACTAGTTTACACCGGTTTAAAAGCTTGACCGCATGGGGAACTGACACGTGAACTGCGCATGGGTGGAGTGTGTGCAGGAAATTCGCCGGCAGGTCTCCTTCTTCGGTGACGCTGCGTCGGTTTGTCGGGGGATGAGGTCGGCTGCTGAAATGATTGGTTAGAAAGGGTGTGTTTTGCAATTACCACCCTAGGTTATTTATTTATTTGATTTTTATCCCGCGTAGGGCTTGATGCAATTACACTATCGCCCTTGTTGCGGTCCGGGATTTAATTTTTTATTTTATTTTATTTTTTAATAATTAGAGAGGGCTGTCAAGACTTGCTGCTTTTGGGTCCAGCTGTTTAATTTAGAGAACCCCGAAACTGATTAGTAGAAAGATACAACCTTGTTTATGCTCACTGGAAGATCTTTTTTTTTAATATTAATCTTTTACAATTATAGAGAGAGAGACACGAGTGACAGATAAGCGACTTCGCCCCAACGGCCAATCGAGACAGTATCCCGACAGCACACGCATGTGACTTTGCTCTTATCAATTAATTAATGTAATTTAAAATAAGGATATAATTAATTAATTAATGCGATAAATAGTTATATACTATTTTTTATTTTTGTTAAAAAATATTCATCGTAATTTAAATATCATTAATTTCAAATGGATGAATTTTCATCGTTACTTTTCAAATCAACTTTAATAAAGTGTACATGCCTAATGATAACATACAACAGTAGGTATAGGAGCTCTACTAAATTTTTTTCAACTTTATGAATTTCTATTATTATTTTTAATTTGATAATATAGTATTGATGTGCTCCGGAAGACAATTTTTCTAAGCGATTTGGGAATATAGTATAGGAGCTTTGGAAGACAATCTTCCTATGCGATTTGAGAATCCTCCAGGTCCAGAAAGACGACTCGGTAATCTCACTTAGTTCCTAGAAGAAGTACATAGCTCTCGGAGAGGTGACCGGTCACCCTCGGAGTTTCCTCACTCCCTTACCATTGTAACGAGTTGCGACATGTCACGCTCAAATTCTTAGTTTTCAATTGTAACACACCAGTGGATAGTGGAATTTGGCCGGCATAGCTCCAGCCACATGATTTCCACTCTTTCCGGGTTTTTCACGTTAAAAATTTTCGTGTCATTTACTAAATTCTTTTATTGACTATTTGCGCTCTCGGTTCTCTCCTGAGCTAAGATGGTTCAAGTCGGCCGATCAACCAGAAAATCGAGCGACCTGCAACCAGTATAATGACTTGATGGCATGGGCAGTATTTAAAAAAAATTTATAATATATGTAAGTTATTAGATGAAAAGAATAAGGATATATTTGTGAATTTTGAAAGGTTCACCGATGGCAAAAAGTCATTAGATGAAGAGAATAAGGATATATATTTGTCAATTTTGAAAGGTTCATCGATGGAATTTTTGCTTTTAATATAATATAATATAATATATATATACGAGTGACAGGCACGGGGCTTCGCTCCTATTGCCAAGCGCGACAGTACCTGGTCGGCGATGGCGGGGGCTCCGCCCCTATTGCCAAGCGCGACAGTACCTGGTCGGCGATGGCGGGCTTCGCCCGCCCTAGGCGGAACATATACATATGAGTACTCAAAATGATCGTACAAAAATTTTAATTAATATTTTATAAAAAAAACTAAAAATAATTATATTTTAACAAAAAATCATTTTAAAGTAGTCTAGTAGGTCTAATGATAATCTACCATAGTAGGTGTATGAGGTATAATAAAAACTTTTGAATTTTATGAATTTTCATCATTATTTTTATTATAGGAATATAGTGTAATTACACAAATAGCTATTATATTTTATAAATTTCCATATTTTCATTATATACGTTTAAGTCATTAGAGTAAAGGAATGAGGTTATATTTGACAATTTTGAATGTTGCACCAAAGACAACTTCTTGCATATAGTAGTTAAATATATATATATATATACTGATTTCTATGTTTTTTATTTATTATAAAAAACGTGCTTTATAGTTTATACATCAATTTCTATTATTTTTTGTATTTGGTGTGACAATAATTTTTAAACTTTTGACACTTTGCACCCTTCAATTAAGGGGGTTTGACATTTTGCACTCTAATTATTTAGTTTTGGCATTTTGCACCCCTCAAATAGATTAAGTGTGGCATATTGCACCATCACCTAGTTTTTTAACTACTTTAATTCTATGAAAATAGCTTGATAATGGTGCAATATGTCACACTTAACCTATTTCGAGGGTGCAAAGTGCCAAAACTAAATAAGTATGGTGCAAAATATCAAACTCCCCTAATTGAAGGGTGCTTAGTGCCAAAATATATCAATAACAAACTGATCGAGGATGTTCCATCGCACCGAGGTAAGGTGAAAAATATAAATTTTTAATATATTATTTGTAGAAAGCTAATTAGCACTATTAATGTGGTATAACATAATTTTATAGACTGGTCACCCATAGTCTTAATAATTAATGACAATTGTTGACCACTTTTTTATAATAAAAAATATATATTGGTCTTAAGTGGTTTTTAGGATACTTGCTTGCTAACACGTATGCGTTCAATTGTAGTATAATTTGTTAGGGAGTGGTGTGGTGTTGCCTGTCAACTATTCTAAAACTTCTGAGTGTTAGGAAAGGTATTATCAACTCTTTTATTGTTATTATTAAACAGGACGGTCAAATTGTTCTCACGGCTCCCTCGCACTAAACTGTGCCCGGAACTCGATCACTTGTACTCATGCCGAGAGCTAACCCGACTCCCTTCCACTAAACCGTAGTACCGTACCTTTGAAGTTCTCCTGCACCTATGGCAGGAGCCAAATATGATGCGCCCGGCCGGGCTGCCCCATCCAATAACCTGAATGTGATGATGTTATTTATGTAGGCGATTCGGTGATCACATTATATTTCTATAGGTTATTCAATTATTGTCAAAATTGTTCTCTCTTGCCAATCACCTAGGTCATGAAATATTAATGACTTATCTACAGTGATTGGACAAATAATCACACTTTATTTTATTAGAAATCCTCACATTGCCAATTTTTGGATAGTGACGACTTCGATCACTTTTAAAATTTGACGGTTGTTATTCGCAAATTATGTTTGTCTATTCGTAATTCTAAAGGAAGTCAAATTTTGTTATTCACAGATATTTTTGTTATCCACAAATTAGTAAAGAAATAAAAAAAACTTTGGTAGTCCTCTTCGCCTGCCTCATCACAGAGAGAGAGCAACCATAGCTATTCTAAATCCTACTAAACATACCGAAATCGCACGAACAACAAAGAAACCGTCCTTCTTCCTCAACTCGATCTCTATTCGCGCATTCACTTTATGAATCACGGTCCGTGCACGCATTGAAGTGTTGAGGTATATTTAACTATCGGGTTAACGGATAATTAACGGTAGGTTAGGACCCGTTAGGGATCCACGCACCCGTCGGGGAATTAAGGTTTGCCTATAAATACCCTGCTATGGGCAACGAGTAGAGTGTTCCAAACTAGACACTCACGCGGATGCTTCGAGCATCATTCTAACATTCTCGAAGTCTCTCTCGTGAGCCCTAGCAGTCTCCCGTGAGTTTCCCCTGTAACCGCTCGCTCTCTCGCGATTTTTGCAACTGTCGTTCGTTTTCGCAGAGCAGGAAGGCCGTCGATTGATCGCTGTCGACTGGGATTCCTCGCCCTGTACGCAGTATCCGCTGTCGATCGATCGACGCAAGGAGGAAGAAGGCCGTCTCCGTCGCTGAAAAGGGAGATCAATCCCGTCGCTCTCCTGAGCGTTCCGTCGATTAGCCCTCGCCGGTTCCCGTCTCGCGAAGGAAGGAGACTCCCGTAACTGCTCTTCCCGATCCCTGTTTGCGTCCTCCTCGCCGATCGCGACTCAAGGAAGGAGGATTTCTTCACCCGAGCAGTTTTCTCTTATATTATATAAAACTGCTCCTTGTCGATCCCTGTCGCCGACCCGAAGGAGGTGTTCTTCACGCCGTTCTTCCTCTCCGCCCGTTCGCGACTCAAGGAGCAAATTCCGACGCCGATCTTCCTGTGCGTGGAAGAAGCCGCAGCCCTCTCCACTTCTCGCCGCCGTCTGCCGCTGCAGCCTCGCCGCCGCAGTCGCTGAGGAAGAAGGTTACACCAGAGCCGCCGCATCTCGCAGAGGAAGAAGAAGCGCTTCTGCGCGCGTTAGCGTTAGCCTCAGCTACCGCCAGGCGCTAGTGGTTAGCGTCGGCGCTAGCGCCGCTTGTTAGAGGCCGCTCCGTGCCTCCGTGGGTGTCGTCTCTGTTAACTCCAGATCGAGCCAAGACCACTGAGGAGCAGTCTGTTCTGGTTTGGATCCGAAGATTTTCTCGACTCTCCGCGTCTCAGGTGCTCTCTTTCTAGTTTTTCTACTCGTAATTCGTTTGCTAGTGGAATTCACATATTTGGCAAGAGACACACGATGTCGAAGGGCTCTACTCCTGTTTCGATGATAAAATTGGAGAAATTCTCCAATTCTGAGTTCTATGCTTGGTAGAGGAACACTCAGTTTGGCATGAAGTACCTGAACGTGTTCTACACCATTCAGACTGTATGTGCTGAGGTTCTTGTGACAGATGGAGAGACCCAGTGGGTGGTCGATGAAGATTTCTGCCGCGACTACTTATTGAACTACCTTTCCAACAAGCTTGTTGAGACATACAGCAAAATGAAGACCACCAAAGAAATCTGGGATGCTCTAGAGGAGCAGTTCAAGGAAGAGGAAAATATGTCCAAGACGCACCTCGTGGACAAGTTTATGACTTTCACCTTCACTGAGGAAAAGGAAATCCTTCCACAGGTCGCGGATTTTGAGAAACTGGTGGACATGCTGAACAGTGAGAACATCCCACTGCCAGATGGATTTATTGCAGGAGCTATTATCTTCAAGCTCCCGTCGGCGTGGTACTCCTTTAAAACGGAGATGTATCGGAAGAAAATGCAGGTCAGTCTTAAAGACCTCAAGCGCTTCATTTGCATTGAGGATGAGAACAGGACTAGACACGCTAGGGAGACTATTAGCAAGCAGTCCTCTGCTGCCAACATGGTCACGCATCCTAAGCGGAAGTTTAAGCCCGGCAAGACTAGACCGTTACCCAGTGCACCCGCAGTTGTGGACACGAGCAAGAAGGTGAAGAAATTCAAAGACAAATGCTACAATTGTAATAAGTGGGGTCACTGTGCTTCTGAGTGCAAGCAGCCCAAGAGAGGAGATCCTAGTACACTGAAGCCTGGTAATAGGGCCAATATGGTCCATCAGACTGCACCCACCGACTTTGTTACCATGGTTGGTAACGGACAGGCCAGTACAGAGTGGTGGCTAGACTTAGGTGTTACATGTCACGTTTGCAATAATTCTGTGCTTCTGGAGGATGTCACTGCAGTCCGAGAGACTGTTACTGATGAAGGAGTTGCTGACGTTCTGAAGGTCGGCAATGCTACCTTGACGCTCTCCTCAGGTAAAACTCTTACTTTGAAAAATGTTAAATTTATACCATCATTAGCTGCTAATTTAATTTCAATTAGTTTGTTATGCGATGCAGGTATGTCATTTAACATTAGTGGTGGTCGAGTAACGTTGATGGTTCACTCGCACTATTTTGGTTGTGCGTATGTTGTCAACGGAATGTATAAGTTGAGTCTAGCAAACGAAGTAGTAAATCAAGTTAGTTCTAATTTGATCGATCCTAAGACTTTACATGCAAGACTAGGACACGTCAATTATAGAAAACTACCCATGCTAGCTAGAACTCACAACATCCCTTTAGACACAAAAACCAGATTTGACAAATGTGATATCTGTGCTCAAACTAAGATAACTAGAACACCTTTTAGTCAGGTTTCTAGGAACACACATTTGCTAGAGTTAATACACTCTGACATATGTGACTACAAAAGCTTTGTCACACGTGGAGGTCGGAAGTATCTGATAACTTTTATCGATGACTACTCTAGATTCAGTCACATTTATCTACTTAAATCCAAAGATGAATTTTTGAAAAATTCTGTATATTCAAAAATAGGGTTGATAATCAACTTGACATGAAAATCAAACGGTTAAGGAGTGATAGAGGAGGAGAATAAGTCTCCGGGGAGTTCAGAGATTTCCTTGCCAGCAATGACATCATCCCTGAAACGACTGCTCATTATTCCCCCCCCCCAAATCCAACAGTATTGCTTAGCGGAAAAATAGGACTATAACAGAAATGTTGAATTCCATGTTGTTGACTGCTGGCATGCTTGCGGCCTACTGGGGTGAAGCTGCCCTCACGTCTAATCACATTCTTAATAAAGTTCCACATGCCAAGTTGACTAAGACACCCTATGAGCTTTGGTTTAAGAGACTTCCTAGATTTGATAATCTTAAGACCTGGGGCTGTATCGCTTATGTTAGGATACCTGACCTTAGAAGAGCTAAGATCGGACCTAGGACAAATACGTGTCTATTTAGGATGTGCAGAGGATAGTGCTGCTGACAGATTTCTAGATCTCTCAACGAACACTGTAATCGAATCTAGAGACGCTGTCTTCTTTGAGGATAAGTTCCTTAAGGATAAGAACCTGACGCTTCCAGGTCTACCAGCAACTAGTCTTGAGCCTCCAGCTGAGCCAAGTCAACGTAACTCTGACAATGCGTCTGTAGACACGAGTGGTTTAGATACCAGAAGGCTATCTAGTAGAGAGAAAATGCCTAAAAAGCTTCGGTACAGACTTCGTGACTTACCAAGTTGAAGTTGATCCATCCACCTATAAGGATGCGATGCAATCTCGAGACTCTCTATTATGGAAAGAAGCCATCGATGAAGAGTTAAACTCTCTCATGCAGAACAACACGTGGACATTGATTGACTTGCCCAAAGGGGCTAAGACCATTGGAAACAAATGGGTTCTGAAGAAGAAGCTTAATTCTGATGGGAGTATTGCCAAATACAAAGCACGTCTAGTTGCAAAAGGCTTCACTCAAGTGAGTGGAATAGGCTACTTTGATATATACTCACATGTTTGTCACTATGCGACAATTAGGATACTTCTCGCTATAACATCTATTGAACACTTTACAGTTCATCAGATGGACGTCAAGACTGCATTTTTAATGGAGATCTGACCGAAGAGATCTACATGCACCAACCTGAAGGGTTTGTGGTAGAAGGTCTAGAAAATAAGGTCTGTAAGTTGATTATGTCATTATACGGATTGAAGCAAGCACCTAAATTGTGGCACGAAAAATTTTACACTTGTGTTAAAGCCTTAGGTTTTAAATCCAGCTTTTCAGATAAATGTATGTACGTTCGTACAAGTTCAAATAAAGTTGTAATTATATGCTTGTATGTTGATGACATGCTAATTCTGGGCACTGATCAGTCTGAGGTGAAAGTCGTGAAAGCTGCCTTGACGACACAATTTAGCATGACTGACTTAGGCGTGGTGAAAACCATCCTAGGAATGGAAGTGAACTTCGCTGACAATGGTATTACCCTCTGTCAGAGTCACTATATTAGAAATCTACTTGAGAAGTGGGGTTACATTAATAGCAAAGGTAGTGAGACTCCATACGATTATAACAATAGACTGAAACCGAATGAAGGTTCATCTATTAGACAGTTGGATTACTCCAAACTCATAGGTAGTCTCATGTATGCTACAACCTGCACTAGACCTGACATAGCCTTTACGGTCGGCATGTTAAGTAGATTTATGAGTAACCCTGGGCAGGACCACTAGAATGCCTTAGAAAGGCTTATGCGATACTTAAAGCACACTGAAAAGTATAATTTATGTTGCAGTGGACATCCTCCTGTACTTGAGGGGTATTCTGACGCCTCCTGGTGTTCAGAAATTGCTGATAGTAGATCCACTAGCGGTTTTGTATTTACCCTAGGAGGAGCAGTAGTAGCTTGGAAGTCAAAGAGGCAGTCGTGCATTGCACTTTCCTCTATGGAATCGGAACTCTATGCCCTCGCTTCAGCAGAAGAAGAAGCTGAGTGGATACGAGATCTGATCATCGATATTCCAATGACGAGTCTAAAAATGAACTCTATTTCGCTATGTTGTTACAATTAAGCCACAAAGACCATTGCAACAAATACGTTGTTCAATGGAAAGTGAAGGCAACTACGGATGAAACATGTCTGGTTGACCCATCTCACCAGTCAGGGGATAATCTCCCTATTGGACGTGAGAACGAAGGACAATGTAGCAGATGTCCTTACCAAGGGCTTATGTAAGGTTCTAACACATAAAACATCGGGGGAGATGTGATTAAGGTTCATTTAGTATGGCTTAATACTCTGCTTATGTTTTAAATCTTAGAACCGTAGTCTGCTTACATTCAAGCATCTAGAGTGAGCACACAGAAGTATTCCAACTGCTATCTGATGAAAGCCAGAGATGGATAGTTGTCAGTCATTCCAAACTTGATGACTTACGCAATTATTTTTAATTCAAAGGCTGATTTGGGTATCATTCCAAAAACGAATACTGAAGTTGTTGATATGCGTCCTGATATTATGATCATTACTTATATCATTACAAACTTGTTGATATATTGATCACAGCTTATTTTATCATTCCAAACTTGATGATATAATACAATTGTGAAACGTTTGGTAATAATCTTAATAATCGAAGGAACATGGTTTGATTCTTTGAAATCAATTGTCTAATTTTGTGTAAATTGGATAGAGATGCTGATATGTGATTTTTTTCTTCCTGGTTAGAGTATTACGTTCTTTTACTGCTAGAACTATTCACTTTACTTTTGATTAGCAAATGTTAGAATTCATAGAGATTTGTCTCATGACATTCTTATTATGTCTGTTTGCAGATCACATGGAGATTGGAGGAGAGAAAGTTGATTTCGACCCATATGATGATGATCTATTGTTTGCATAAATCACTGTTCATTTATCTGTTCTTTGAGTTTTTTCCAGCTTTGCTTACTGTTTCTTGTTTGGAGCCTTGTGTTTGAGTTTAGATATTGTGTATTCTAAAACTCATATTTATGTTTTCTGGAAAACTCATGTTATGTCGTTATTAACTCTTGTTTAAAGTAATTTGTGATGTGACCCCGATATTTACAATATAGGAGGAGAATGTTGAGGTATATTTAACTATTGGGTTAACGGATACTTAGCGGTAGGTTAGAACCCGTTAGAGATCCATGCACCCGCCGGGGAATTAGGGTTTGCCTATAAATACCCTGCTAGGGGCAACGGATAGAGTGTTCCAAATTAGACACTCACGCGGATGCTTCGAGCACCATTCTAACATGAAGTGCTCAGAAGGTCGTCGGAGATGTTCCTTCGTTGTCAGGCCCTGCTCAAGAGAACGAAGACATCAGCTGCTCTAGTTTAAAATTTGTCTGTGGATAACATTTGTAAACTCAAATAAATTGGGAAAAGTTGGTCTGCGGATAGTCATTTATGATCTACGAGTAACGATTGCCAAAAAAAAAATTCATTCTCCATGATTAAAATTGTGGCCAACATAGTCAATCTGGTAGAGTGGGGTTGGACATGTACTGACTTCATGGCGCGGATTGAAACAATGAGAAGTTTTGACCTCCACTGCAAGGGATAACCGTTGGTCGTGGGAATTCCCAAATTTCGTAGTCCGCAACACTTCCATCGTATGCGCATGTTGGGGTCGAGGCTCCTCTCGTCGATGGTGCATATTCTCTTGCATGCATCATATATATAGAGTATGTAGGAAGACGACATTGGCAGCGGGCTTGGAGATCTTACAACGAGAAATTATGAAAGACGAACAAATCCTTATAGAGCAACTAGGGTTTCAATACACAATTGGGGTTGGATACAATTTAAATTTAGATGCAAGTTGGGAGATATTTAAACCCGATTCGATAAGTCAAATGCTACGTCGACAGAACTAGAGAACGAAGGAATGGTTGTCGTGCTACCAATAGTTTTTCAAAGTGGATCACGGATCAATGGAAGTGTAAGTCTGCCTCACGAGTAACAACACAACTCATAACATCATATGCATTGCCACTTTGGTCCAGCTCAACCCATAAGAAGTTGAACCACAAGATTTTATCATTTTCAATATGCGACTTACAAGTACCTCTCATGAAGTCACTTATTCAAGAATTATTCTCACCAGAGCACGCTTAACTGGCGAATTTTTAACACAACTTGCTCCAAAAAGCACCTCTGATAAGTGAGAATACAAACCATTATGCATCATTTGTTAGGAGTTTTCTTTATTTTGTGTACGATTAGAAGCTCTTCAAATAGAAATGTGACATTTACTATGCGCAGCCAATGTGCAAGAGCAGACCTAAGTTAACTATCCGGGTCCAAATGATCCAAAGACCCAGATGGATCGGGTCCCGAACCAATTTTTTTCTCAATTATTAAGGAGAGGAAGGATAGTAATAGATATGAAAGATGACAGGCACAACGAGTGGTCCAGATTTGTCCAGAAAATGGCGATCGGTAAACTCAGCACAAGTCCGGGATTGATAGCGAAAAGACAAGTTTGCCCATCAATATGTAGTTTAACGGCCTAATCACGTTTCAAGACTTCTCGCCCTCCTTAATGAGCATGCTTAGTTGAATTCTTAGATAAATTATTAAATTAGATGAATTCTTAGACTAATGACGTCCATGTGTCTCTAAAGTTGCTCGAAGCTTCTATTATTATTATTATTATTATTATTATTTATTCATTTATTTAAAGGTAGGATCAGTTTTCAAAATAATAAATCTATACATACATATGACAAGAATTTAGTAGTCTTAAATTTTGGGCAATATTATAAGCAGTATTATAACTGCTAAACACAGTTCATTGATATTCACAGTCCAATGAATTTAAGTGTATTTAAGATTGCGAATAACTATTTAAGTATTTTTAGGACTGCAAATAGCCGTCTTAGGACTGCTAATAACTTCGCCCTAAATTTAACTTTAATCATTTCAGTTGACTTGTTATGTATCCATGGGCTGATCCAGTGGCCAAATTAAGGGAGAATGACACCCCTATTTTTGGTGATTTGTTATAAGCAGATTAAAATTTGGCTATTCGATCATAAATCAGATTGGGCTATTCGCAGATCAAACAAGGCTAAATGCATACCTAAAATTTATCTGACGTGAGGACGTGGCCAACCTTCTAGCTTACTATCTCTTCTTCTAAAGCTGCATGAGGCCACGACACATCTATTTGTAATTTCCTCTAAAATTTTGACCTTCCCACTAAATTTGTTATATAATTTTTTTTCGTGCATCCTTGTGATTTTTTGGATCTGTCGCTATTATACAGGGGCAGAACTGTGTAGAGGCACACCCGGGCACGTGTCTGGGTACAATTTTGGCGAAAAAAATATATAGTAGGTAGACCTATTTTGAATCATTTATAAGTATTTATGCATAATATTTGTATACATAAACACAAAATATATGCATTGTTTTGGCCTAAATTAATTGGCCGAGCAATTTTATCTGCCGTTCTGCCTAAATTCTGAAATAGCCGCGCCATTTTCATTTCCTAAAACCCTCTCGGTGGCCTGTTCTCCTCCCTTCGCTCCATTGCCCTCATCCGAGTCCAGCGACACGTTCTCCTCTGGTTCTGCTCCCCGACGCAGCCACCAGTCCACCCTTCTTCGAACTTCCATTCCAAAACCTGCGGTGACATTTCCGGCAGCCTTTGCGGCCTCCGTCCGGCCATCACCCAATGCCTTCCCCTCCGCCGCCGGACCTCTACCATCAAGGCAGACCCTCCCAGAGTTTCTAATTTCCATTTGTTTGTTGATTTGTTCAGTCATCTTCAGTCAAACCAAGTCATTTTCCTGGGGATCCTTCACTGTTATGCCTTGATTTCTTTTCGAGTCTCCGGATTACATCTGTTTATCAGTGGAGTGCTTACATATTGTTTTCTCCTAGTAATTTGAGCTTCTATTTTGATGTTCAGAGAAAGCTACTGTGAAACTGGGCGCTGCTTTCTCAACATTTTAGTAATATATCGATATTAAAAGGGTGCTATTATAAGCAAATTTATTTTGGTTTCTAGCAAACCATTACTATTAGCAAACCTTCATTTTTCAAATGGCTATTTGAAAATCTTTTTGTTACTAGCAAACCACCATAAAAAATAAAAAATAAACTTTTTTTTTAAATTCAAAATAACCAAGTGCACATGTTAACTTTTCAAACGATTACATATGTTAGCATTAGAAATCATTCAAAAGGCCGCAAAATTGTGTTGGTAGTTCCAAAATTTGCTTTTTTGAAATAACCAAGTGCGCTTGAACATCCACAAAGAATCATCATGCGCCCCAAATTCTCAAAACCAAAATCTGCAAAAAAAAAATAACTATTAGCTTTAATTATGCATGACCATTAGCTTTAAAGTTGAATCAAAAATTGAATGAACAACTATTCACTTACATTTCATTCCTTTTTGTTGACGATGCACTCCCATGAACTTGCAACTTGTGTGTGATATCTCCTCCAAGGAGAGTATAATGGTGGAAGTGGCGTTCCTTCTTTCATGCATAATCTCACGAAATGATTACCGTTGATGAATCCGATCCAAATAGTATTTGGTACGTGGGGAAGTGGTGCGTCCAATGGTAAGAATGTTAAACTTTGATTTTTTTTTAAATTAGAGCAACGCAAATATTGTAGCAACTTGAAATCACTAAACCCACATCTGACATCGACAACCACTTATCATATGGTGCCGGCGTGCTTTTGCAATCAAGAGAGTTGAATAAGGCTTGCTTTCTCGTGCTTCCAAACATTGAATCATACAAAATAGTTCCTCTTCTCCAATTCATTCATTAGATCGACTCTAACTTGTTGCCAATTATCACCCATCTGTAGTGATTCACTAATAACTCGAAATCCACAATGGCCATCCGCGGCGACATTAAAAACATCAACGAAGTAATTTGCAATACAAGTTGGTAGTTGTCGGCGAACACTATCATGAAGTCTATTTCTACGCACACTTTGTTCCCTTGATGATTTTGACATTTTTGTGTGTGTAGTTTTGGATTCTTTCATGATATGCTCAAAAAATGATGGATTGCGTTTTGTACCTTTATAATCATCTTTGAACATCTTTAAACTCCCTTTTGGCCTACCTTTAAGAGAAGTTGGCAACGTAGGTTCTTTTGTGTGACTACATGTTGGATCCATGATCTCATGCAATTTGTTTCTAATCTCTTTTTGTTGATGCTCATTTGTGTTTGTATACCTTTGTATGATCCCCTCCAACTCAACGGCTATATCAATTTCTCCCGTGTTTATGGATTCTTGTGTAGTTGACACAAAATATGCTTGGCATTCGGAAAAGTATACTTTATGGCACATTAAAGCCAAATCTCTATACGTGACAAGTACATTGGGTAATGATGTTTCCCCCAAAATACCTTTAAAATGCTCCAACGCCCATCTATAACTTGACTCTGATTCATCAGATAAAAAAGCAAAAGCCGAGAAGAATGTTAACTGGGTTGAAGTAACACCAACAACAGACAATAAAGGCAACCGATATCTATTTGTTTTGTAGGTACAGTCCATTAAGAACACGGTAGAAAACATTCTACTCAGTTTGATAGCAACAGGATGAGCAAATAATAAGTTAACCAGATTTTTATTGTCTTCCATAACTCGATTATAACTCAAGTACCCACTTTCCTTTAAACATTTATACAAATACTGTATTGGTGTAGCACCATCTAGTTCTTTTTTCTGCAACATATATCGTTCGTTATAAATTGTCCGCATCACAGTATGATTCTCTGGATTCCTTTTCTTAATGGTTGATAGTATGTATCTAGGTTTAACATTTGAGGCATACATGTCATGAACGATTTTCTTCTCTATGCAATCCAACCGACCCGCAGTGGCATGTGCTTCTAAATGTACCATTTTGTGATTATGCGTCCCACATTTAACTTCTAGTGTCCATTCGGGTGAGTAAGAATTTTTTTTCCGATCAAAGTAAATGGGCAACCACAACGCTTACTAGTAGTTTTTCGTAGATTCCGTTTAACCCAACCCTTTTTACATTGCTTTTCACGGTAGTATCCACCTCTATCACATCCAAGAAATATCCGCGGTCGTACTCTAAATCCATCTAATTTATCCGAACCTTTAACAGTCACTGCAAAACTAAGAGATTTGCCAATAGTGCGAGCCCAATCAACCAATACTTCCCGGGACGGAAACTGAATATTGATTTCAAAGTGCTTACCAACATCCAACTTCATATTAGAGTCACTATATAAAATAAATTGGAAAAAACACTAGTCAAATTAAACACTAAATCATTACACTATATCAAGTACTTAGGAGTGTAGAGTACCTTTGAACGAAAGGCATCCACATAACAATATCTTTCGAGAGAGCATTTTCAGACATAATGTATGCTAGTAAATTTGAAAAATCAGTGTTCAATCACATAGTTAGCACAAACTATCTCCATAGTATTTTGGCCCTTTTCAAAATATAAAAAGGAAAGGATTGGTGGTAAATGCAAAGGGTAACCACCGACGAACGAACCTGGAGAAGGAGTAACCACCGACACTGAGCTGCTTCGTAGGTGGATGAAGAAGCGAAGTAATGAACCTGGAGAAGGAGTAGGAGTAGGAGACATAGTAAGTTGACATAAACCCTAGATCGATGAAGGAGCTATCCACCGGCGAACGAACCGGCGAAGGAAAAGAACCTGGAAAGGGTAACCACCGGCGAAGTAATGAACCTGGAGAAGGAATAACCACCGGAAATGGAATGCCGCCGACGAACGAACTGGTGAGCGGGAGAGATGAGGCGGAAATATCCACCGGGAGAAGGAATATCCACCGGCGAACGAATCGCTCTGACTTCGCTGTTGTCGAGCGGGAACGCTGCTGTCGAGCGGGAGAGATGAGGCGGAAATGAACCGGGGCGTGTGTTGACGCCAGAAAAATCCTGACCTCAAGATTCGTAGGTGGATGAAGAAGCGAAGTAATGAACCTGGAGAAGGAGTAGGAGTAGGAGACATAGTAAGTTGACATAAACCCTAGATCGATGAAGGAGCTATCCACCGGCGAACGAACCGGCGAAGGAAATGAACCTGGAAAGGGTAACCACCGGCGAAGTAATGAACCTGGAGAAGGAATAACCACCGGAAATGGAATGCCGCCGACGAACGAACTGGTGAGCGGGAGAGATGAGGCGGAAATATCCACCGGGAGAAGGAATATCCACCGGCGAACGAATCGCTCTGACTTCACTGTTGTCGAGCGGGAACGCTGCTGTCGAGCGGGAGAGATGAGGCGGAAATGAACCGGGGCGTGTGTTGACGCCAGGAAAATCCTGACCTCAAGATTCGGACCGATGCAGCCGGAGGCTACTCGCCCAGCAGTCCAACGAGAGGGCTTGGCTGGCAACGGCGAAAAAGCTAGAAGAGCAACGAACAGGACCCCAGGTGCTGCGGCAGGGAGGTCCCACCACGTACCCAGAAGCTCGAGAGAGTCTTCCCCTCCGAAACCAAAGTGGCCGAGCTTGGTACAGGGAAGGCACCGACTTGGCTGAAAGCAAGGGTGACGGGCTCGAGAGTTTGGGAATCGGGGTCCAAAAGCTCAAGTCCAGGTGCCAATCCAAGTACCCCTGGGGTCCTATTTATAGGAAAACCAAAGGGTAGGGGGGCTTTTTATAGCCCAGCCCCCAACCCGGCGACTATGGGTTACTCGGCGAGTACCATGCCATAGTCGCCCATATGACGAGTATTGGGTACTGCTCGCACACGCCGGGCCAATACTCGCACAGGGCTTCTGCTGCTTCCTGCGCGTGCCGAGCTATTCTGGTTGATACTCGCCTACCTGGCGAGTATGACCTGCATACTGGCCAGGGTCTCTTCTGTTCCTTCCTTGGACAGCTGGTCTCTGTGTTGACCCTTTGACCTTGACTTCTGTCTACGTGGCCTTGTGGGGGGGGGGGGGGGGGGGTCCACCCTCGGAGAATGAGGGTTGTACACAATCCCCGCTCTTTGCGAGTAACGTAGTTGCTTGGAAAGAATCATCCAACCTTCATTCGACGAGTTTGCCCACTGGCGACTATTGGCCTATACTCACCCTTTCGCTGGCCGACGCTTGAGCTCTATAAATAGAGGGGCTGGGGTCTCTGATGGCACGTCTTTTCTGAACTCGCTCAAGATGACGCGCGACTATGCTGCAGAGGCTAAGGCGGCCATGGCTGGTCTTGTTGGCCTGTTCGACGGTTCTTCGCTCCCTCCGCTCCCAGGTCACGAGGTTGAGGACTTCCTCGCTTCTAAGAAGAGGAAGAGGCTCGCGAAGAAGAAGAAGAAAGGGAAAAAGAAGGTCGTTGAAGAGGAGGTTGCCGCCCCTTTGGGCGACCAACACCAGCAGCTGCTGGACGAGTTGGGGCTTTCTAACGAAGGAAACTCGCCGGCCGCTGATCCTCCTGCTCCAAATGTTGCCGAGGAGTCGAGTATGCCTGGGACCTCGACCCAGAATCAACCGGAGAATCCCGCTCCTGCGCGAGGTGGGAGCTACCTACTCGCCACCTTCTTTGATTGACCTCGACTTGGTCCGAGTTACTGAATGTTTCTTCTATGCTCGCAGATTTTGTCCACCATCGGTGCTCAGGAGGAGCCTCTGGCCGCGCCTCCTCTGAGATCGTCGTCTATGGTCTCGCCTAGGGGTGGTGGGCGCTCGACGCGAGTTCTTCACAGCTCCTTGCTGGAGAAGAGGCCGATGAGCGAGCAACGGGCTCCTCTGGCGGGCAGCGTGCTTCCGCCACCACCGCCTCTTGATTCTTTGGGGTTTGCGAGCAGCTCGCAGCTGCCCGTGGGTGGACTTCCGCCACCTCCTCCTTTTCCTCCTCCCGTCACGACTCAGGGCGAGCAGCGCCCTTCGATTTTGACCGCTCCCTCTACTCACCAAGGCGAATCCTCGCGCCGTGGTGGGACTGAGGGCCCTTCAGGCTTCTTTCCTCCGAGGGGGGGGAGGGCGACCATCCGATAGTCGTGGTCGTGGGAACGCGCCTCCTAGCCGGGATCAGACCGCTGGGTCCCATCCTGCTCGGCGAGGCGATCATCATCACAGTACGTCTCCTCAGCGAGGTAGGGGCTCTCCTCGCGGTCATTCTCGCAGTCCTCGGCCAGGTACTTGGTCGCCATTTGTGATAGTCGCCATTATCTTCGCTCGGTTCCTTTAGTCGTCAAAGTTCTGATATTTTTACCATTTTTTGCAGCTCGCGCTCGCACTCCTATAGGATCTTTGATTGACGCCGTCGGGCTTCCTTCTCGCGAGTATCAAGAGAAGGCCACTCGCGCGATCTTGGATCTGGAGGCGAAGCTAGAGCGCTTGGCAGTCAGCGAGCCCCATCGCCGCCTGACTGACATGGAGTCGCGGATTGAGCGCCTGGCGAGCACTGACGCTCATCGTCGCTTGATCGAGCTGGAGGTGCGAGTATCGCGGCTGGAAGAGTTCGATACTCACCTGGCTGGTGCAGAATCTCGCCTTCACACCGTTAGCGACCTAGAGCGCCGAGTTGCAAGGCTCGAGCATCGCCAGCAGCTGCATCATGACGAGATGGTGGGGATGCGTGCGAGTATGGGCTCGGTCGGTCGGCTGGTGTTGGAACCTTAGGGTTGATTTGAGTTGGAACCTGATCCTATATATTTATATATCATTCATTTTGAAACCAAAACTTAATCAAGATCTTTCAAAAAGATAAATAAGACATAAAACACTCAACTTTCAATTGGTATCAGAGGGTGGTGATTTTACCATTTCAATTTCTAGCATCTAATACTTTCAAAATTAAAATTCCTATTTCAATTAGTATTAGAGGAATTGATTTGGCACACAGGTTAACACCTGAAATCACAAAGATCACCTTTAGTTCTTAGAATTTTCAAAATGGCACAAGAAATCCTTCTGTTTTCAGATCCACCTATATTTAAGTTGGATAATATCTCTTTATGGCAAGTTAGAATTAGATTATATATGAATGCTATAGATGAAGAGATTTACAAATCTATCTTGACAGGACCCGTTCATGTTGGCACTGATATATCTTCTTCAAAGAAAACTACCAAAATAAAACATGATGCAGATGCCAAAGCCATGCAGATCTTGGCTCAGTCTGTATCAAAAGATATTCTTCAACAACTTGAAGACTGTACTTCTACAGAAGAAAATTGAAAACTAAAACCAAGTGAGAGAGAAAAGGAGAATATAAAAATTAAAACTGTCGGCATCCTAAACCAAATAGGGGGAGACCTCCTGGCCACTAGTTTTAATTTGATTTAGGATCTCAACTCAAATAGGGGGAGATTGTTGGAACCTTAGGGTTGATTTGAGTTAGGATCAACTTCTAAAGTTCATCTATCTATTAACTTAAATCACATTATCCTAAAGAAAACATAAATTAAATATAATGCGATCGAATCGGAGAAGAAAAGATAAAATTATCATAAGTCTTCTGTGCTCGACGAATGCCACATCTTTCGTCGAACCTGCTACCGGCGTTCGACGATCAGCGCTCAGCGTTCGACGCTTTCTCTAAATCTCAGCGCTCGACGAAATCATCAAGGCTCAGCAGATCGACGAAATCCTTTCAGATCAAATCAAGTATATTTTATATATAAAGAGAATTGCTTAGCACATCAGAAGATAAGCTCAGCTCGACGAAAGCAAAGCTGAGTTCGACGAAATTATATATGCCTCTGTCAGTTCGACTAAAATATGATTTATAGTGACATCTCTCTTATATATTATACAATATCTTTTGCTAATCTAGCCGTTGCAGCATTAAAGTTCATAGCCGTTTCTGATGTGTCAAATCGACAAACTTATCTTCCCAAGGAATGAAATTAAAGAGACTTTATCTCTTTCCATTTTCCCGGGCAAGAATTCAAAAGTACTTCTCGGATTATAAATACAAAAGAGAAGGAGAGAAACACACATACACACAGAGATACAGAGACAACACAAAAATATAGCACACTCTTGGTTGCTAACATCTTCCTGCAGATTAAGAACATCCTGAGACACAAATCACAACTACTTGCTCAGGATTATCATTGCATCAGAGGAAAGAAGTGTTTGAAAGAAGAGACCTCCAGAACTGTCAACAATCTATATCAGACAGGGGAGCTCTTCAATATCAGATCCATTCAGCACCACATCTGGATCTTCAAGAGTCTTCTTATACAGAGAAGAACATTTCAATTTCTGTTTTATTTCCTTACCCCCATCTTGTACAGGGTTATTACTCCCTTCAAAAGTGAACTCTTGGTGACAGGTCACCTTAGCAAAAACCTGACTGTGGTGAATTGGGCACCTGATCAAACCTCCATTGGTGTAAGGGCACCTGATCAAAAATCCTAGTGGATTCCTACCAAGGGTGGTAGAAGAGTAGACTACCCAGATTTGAGGAACTACTATATTTCTTTGTGTCACCTGGAATGCTTCTTGTTTATGCTGTGTTATTTGTGCACTCTAGCTGTTTGTATTTATTACTCAGCAAACACCTATATATTTATATATCATTCATTTTGAAACCAAAACTTAATCAAGATCTTTCAAAAAGATAAATAAGAACTAAAACACTCAACTTTCAGCTGGCGAGGATTGAAGACCAGCTGCGGCAGGGCGAGGACGCGATGTCCGTAGCCTTCGAGCACTTCAAGCGAGCTCGCAGCTTGGGCTGGGTTGGGCGACATCCCCAGCCTCCGGATCCTCATGCGAATATTCAGGCGCCTCCTTAGATGTTGTCTTTCTTTATTTTCTTCTGAAACATTCTTGATTTGATGTAATAGTATTTAGGCGAGTATTGGAAACTCGCCCTCCATTACTTGCTCTGCTTTCTTTTCTTGTGATGGATTTTGTGTTGATTTTTTCTATCTTCTTTCGTCTTGGCGAGTATTATCTGCGTGTCGCCTATGCATGACGAGCTTCTTTCATGTTTCTTCTTGCAGGTCTTCTCGCCTTGGAGGTCGACTCCTTGCTGACGCGTGCTGTTGAGTTGGCGACTTTAACTTAATACTCGCCACCCCCTTATTCCTGATCGCGCCGTCGTACTTGATAAGCCAAGCTGTCCGACTACTATAAATAGGGGGGTGGGTGAGTATTTATTACGCTTTCGGCGACCTTCCAACTCATACGCGAGTATCTTCCGTCTTCCTCCCCTCTTCTTGTCTTCTTTGATACTCGCCTCTCTTCCTTTTTCTGCTCCAAGATGTCTGATGAGGCGACTGTTCGGCGTGCCAATCACGCCAAAAACTTTGCGGCGATCACCTTCAAGAAGTCTGTCACGACTGAGAAGGATTTGGAGGTCTTCAAGGCGAAGTACATCCCGCAAGGGTTTATCGCTAGGCTTCCTTGCCAGGGCGAGCGACTAAACACCGTCTTGACCACCGAGCGGGTGTTCCCTACTCGCCACTTCGAGGTGGGCTTGCGACTACCACTGTGGACGGAGTTCTCCCAGATACTCCGTTACTTTGGGATAGTCCTCGCCCAGATCAACCCCAATGGGGTGGCGATGATTGTGGGGTTCCTCTGCTACCTGCGCGACCAGGGGATCGCCTTCGACCTTTCCGTCTTCAGGCGGATATTCCACTTTATGGCGACAGGCGAGGGCGTCGTCTTCCTGTGCAGCCGCGTATGCACGCTGGTCGGCACAGCAAATAAGAATCATCGCTGGGGGGAGCGACTAGTCGTCATTGCTGGCGACTTTCAAGCCATTCCTGACAGGTCCTTCCAGCCGCCGGAGAGCATCTTCGGGGCTTCTCTCCTAAGCGAGGGTGGCGAGAAGCTGCTAGAGTCCTTCAGGAATCACCGCCTTGATGTGGTGTTCTGGAGGAGGTGAGTAGATGAACTCGCTGAGGTTTTCCCAGGCGAAGGTAATCTATCGCGCGAGTATTCGCGATACTCGCTCTTCGTCCTCAATTTGGCGACTAATTGGAATTACCTCTCTTCTTGTTGCAGCAGTCCATGTTCTACCACGCGAGCTTCTTCCCGTGGTGGTGAAGGCGACGGCTTCCACACAGGGAGGTGCGGGGACCTCTCTCGCGGGGATGGGGTCTACTCGCCCATCGACTTGTCGCCAGGAGGCGATGAACCTTTGATCGCCGGCGAAGGCTCTGGGCCGTCAAAGAAGCGGAAGGAGAGGGGCGAGCCCTCCGAGCCCTCGAGGAAGAAGAAGGAGGTCGCTCACAGGGACCTTGGTAAGAAGGCGGACGCTTCTGAGGCTGGCGAGCCTTACACCCACCCGAATTTCAACCTCGGCAGGCGTGGTGAGGACATCTATGGTCGCCCCTTGGTGACCTGGACGGAGAGTGCCCACGAGGTGACTCTAAGCTCCAACCTTCCCGCCTGGTCGGAGGATTGGGAGGACAAAGGAGAGGCTTACGACGTGACCTTTGCTATCTATGGTCGCGCGGACGTCGAAGTCCTGCCGGACGCTTCTGCCGAGTATCTGGCTCACCAGACCTCGCGCTCCTTACTGCGATCTGCCGAGCTGGCCCATTTGACAGCAAGGCGATTGCTTGAGTATGAAGGGGTGATCAAGACCCAAAGCAAGAAGATGATCGCCATGGGGCTCAAAGAGAAGGAGCATGAGGTACCCGCCTCCCTTCTATACTTGCTCCTGGGATACTCGCCACTTTGCCGGATAGTTTGCTTTACCGTCTGTGTTTTCCCGTTTTTTGCAGTCCGCCGAGGTGGAGATGGCGAAGAAGACCTCCCAGCTGGAGAAGGAGCTGGAGGACACCCGGCTGGCCCTGGAGGCCGCCCAAGTTCGCATCGCTGAGCTGGAAACTCGGCCTGCCGAGCAACAGCCAACGGTGGCGGGCCCTTCCAGGGTTGGCAAGCAGATTAGGATACTCGGCGACGATATGCCTCGCATTTGTCGGGAGATCGCGCGAGCAACGGGGACTGTCATCCTGAGCCAACTGAAGGCGGACGACCTTCTGAAGCCGGTGGCGATGGAGCTGACAGTGGTGGACCTCATCCCGGCGCTGCTCGCCGAGGAGTCCACCTCTCTCTTGCGAGCATCTTCCCCGCTGTCTGGTGACTCCGAGGATGATGATTCTGAGGACGAGGATGATGACGATGGTGGCGACGAGCCAGATGCTGATATTGATGGCGAGGATGACGCCTAGTCGCCTGGGCACCCTTTTTTGCTCGCCCGGCGACCTTTTGTAAACCCCTTTAAGATTCTTTTGTAATGTACATCAAACATACAAATTATAAAGGATAAAATTTTGCTCGCCTGTTTCTTCTGCCCTGCTTCCTGTCTTGAATGTCGCTTAAGCTCTTAGGCTCGAGGCGAGATTGAGTGCTCGCTAGGCTCTTAGGATCGGGGCGAGATTGAGTGCTCGCTAGGCTCTTAGGTTCGAGGTGAGTTTGAGTGCTCGCACCTGCATACTCGCATCTGCATGCTCGCATATGTATACTCGCCCATCTGGCGAGTATCACCTACATACTCGCACCTGTATTCTCAATGGTACTTTCTGATTGAGTCGAGTTGTGGGGGGCACTTGGAGGGTCCCGAGGGACACATGCTCTCAAGGCCTTGCCTTGCACCTGGTGAAGAGTTCATTAGAATCACTTAATAATAATGGACTTTTTGAGAGGAAAAGAGATAGGAAATGGCAGTCGGGGAGGTCTGGAGGGACACATCTTCCCGAGGCCTCCATCCTACTTGGATGCCGGATGTCGACGAAGAATGACGTCAAGTAGGGAATGACGGTCGGGGAGGCCCAAGGGGACACACCGTCCCGAGGTCTCCATCATACTTGGATGCCGGAATGTCTCCATTCTTCGGTCGGTCGAATCGGTCTTGCCTTTTCCCAAGTTGGAATGTCGGCTTCCGGACTCTCCCCTGGTAATCTCTCCAGTCGGACGAGAAGTGCGGTCGGTGGGAATCGCGGCCAACGTGCAAGGGGGGAGTTGATCTCGGCCGTCATTGCAGAGGCTTGGACTTAAGGGAACGCACACCCGAGGCACTGTCCCATCATCCGTTCTGAGTTTTTACGAGGGTCAAGTCGGAGGCTCGTCTTCCAACTTGCGGTGTCGAATGTTGATGCAGGATGACGTCAAGCAGGGAGTGGTAGTCAGGGAGGTCCAAGGGGACATACCATCCCGAGGCCTCCACCCTACTTAGATGCTGGATGTGGATCAAGCCTGCTTCATGTTGCTCAACAAATTAGCAGGGAGTCAAGCACACTTAAGCACACCAACTCACATGATCAGACACAATATTTTAGAAAAAACGGCTTGCTTCGCTGCGAGCTTTCAGCTCTTGAGGGTACACGACACCTTTATTCAAGGGTCCCCTGAGCTAGTTAAATCGATCATCTCTTCGCCGAATCGGGAGGTCGGCGTCCATACTTTTCTCCTGGTAATCTCTTCAGTCGGACGAGAAATGCGGTCTGTGGGAACCGCGGCCAACGTGCAAGGGGGGAGATGATCTCGGCCGTCATTGCAGAGGCTTGGACTTAAGGGAACGCACACCCGAGGCACTGTCCCATCATCCGTTCTGAGTTTTTACGAGGGTTAAGTCGGAGGCTCATTTCCCAACCTAGCGTGGAGATCGACTTCACTGGCCTTCTTCTTTTGCTTGAAAACTCATTTTCAATTTGAGGTTAATGTAAACAACTCTTTTCTACCCCATGTTTCAGGGGGGTGATGAATTTATTTATGAACAATAAATTTACAGGGGTGAGATGCACATACTCCCGCTCAGGAGTAAAACCTTTTTAGGCTGTCGCCGCTCCAAGTGTTTTCCAACAGCTCCCCTTTGTTCTAAGATTAAGCTTCCCGACGGCGGCTGATCTTCCTGCCGCGTCCACCTTCTTTTGCTTACCTGAGAAATCGAAAAGAGGACCGTCCGAGGCAGTCATCCTGCTCGCCTCGACTTCCAGGTTGTCAAACGTGTTCGTGAGAACGACGTAAAAATGACACGGACCGAACCCCCGTTGCACTCCAGGATTCGGTTGACGGTGAAGTCTTCGACGATCGCATCAAGCACACGGGCCTCATGGAAGGGATTCTCATCCCTTAACATGCCCTCCTCCGAGAAGGTGATTTCCTCTAGCGGGGGTGGTGTTTGAGAGGTCGGAGCGACATTCTGGCGGTAGGCCTGGTGGAAATTCGCTTTGCGGAAAGATCCGAGCTCCGCTTCTCCATAACTCACTCCTACCTCTCCGGCCTTGATACTTCCTTGACATCCTTGGCTGACCCGATCCCTATTCCTCCTCCGGTTATTCCTTCGGTTACGTTTGTTTCCCTGACGGATAGGGTCGTCTCTCCCCGAGCAATAATTCATAGCGGGATCTCTGAATCCTTCTGGCACTGGCGCGGCAAGGATCTCCTCGCAGAAGGGGCTCCTCCCTCCTACCTGGCGACGATCCTTCACCTGGCGAGTATCACCACCATACTCGCCATATGGGCAAGTATCCTGATACCTCGCCTGCTCCTCCGTCTCGCGGAAGCGAATCCTTTGCGAGGTCTGCTGGTAAAGCTGCGACCTCCTTGGTCGCTCGGTCTCATCCTCCACATGTTCCTTTCCTGCTCGCCGAGGGGGACTCCTTCCCTTGGTCAGAACCGGGCGATGCGGCGAGGTCGCCGTGACATCGGCGCGCGGCTGAAGCGCTGCTTGCAAGATCCCCTCCATGCGCTGCGCGAAGGCTTCAAAAACTGCTAGCGTCACGAACTCGCCACTCGCGGACGAGTTGCCGACTACCTCCTCATGGTCGCCAACTACGACCATCTCGCCTTCTTACTGAACTTTCTTCCAACGACTACGATCCACGCTCACCGCACCAAAGTGTTGACGCCAGGAAAATCCTGACCTCAAGATTCGGACTGATGCAGCCGGAGGCTACTCGCCCAGCAGTCCAACGAGAGGGCTTGGCTGGCAACGGCGAAAAAGCTAGAAGAGCAACGAACAGGACCCCAGGTGCTGCGGCAGGGAGGTCCCACCACGTACCCAGAAGCTCGAGAGAGTCTTCTGTAACATCCCAAAATTCATGGTCTGGCCGATTGAACCCATAGGGGACCTAACTGGTTCAATCGACCCCTTTTGGTGAGTCTATTCAGGGCAAGTGTGACCTTATTGATCTGGTGAACCGATTACAGTTGGTTTGATCTGAATTTCGAGCTATAAAGACTCAAATAAGCTTTTTAAGCAATTGAGTTCAGAATAGACTCCCGCCAGTGATGTTACACTCGTAAGACCAATATCGATCCAACGACATTCGTTTCATCGCTATTCGATGCGTATATATGAGGTCAACCAAAACAGTCGCCTCGAGCTACGCGACGCCTCAAATATGACTATTGTGCAAATGACCTCATAATCGACCTTAGTTGATTTTGTTAGACTCGTAAAGTTGGTACCAGTCCAACGGAGTCGACTGCACTCAATTCCGGTAAGTATCAGAGAATTTGTCGTTCGGGCACGGTCTGCGAATAGCGTATTTATCCACCATTGTGAAATCGAGCAAACAACCTCGCAATTGACCCCAATCAGTTTTGTTAGACTCGTGAAGCCTATACGAGTTCAACAAAACTGTCCGCGCTCGATTCTGATGAGAATCGACGAAATTGTAATGTGGTCTGCGAATAACGTATTTATCCAAAATGGTGAAATATGCGAAACGACCCTGCAATTGACCACAGTTAGTCTTGTTAGACTCGTCACAATAGTATGAGTTCAACGGATTTATCCGTTTGCGATTCCGACGCCGTTTAAATGAGTTTTGACGTTTAAGTATATTAGGCCGTAAATGCTCCGACAAGCATAAAATAAGCAAACGAACTCGGAACTGACCTCGGCGTGTTTCGATGGGTGCGTATCGACGAGACGATCGTAACGAGCCCGTTCGGGATAAATTCCGAGCATTCTAGAGCATTGTGTGAGTGTTTTAAACAATAATAATAATAATAATCTTCTATTACTATTATTATTATTATTATAACTTTATTTATGATATTAATATATATATACGTATGCTTAGGTTAGAAAATAAAAACCCCCGATCCCCTTTCTTCCTCCCAGCGCCGTCAACCTCCCCGCCTCCGGCGCACTACCTCGTCGGCAAGCTTCAAGTTCTCTCTCTCTCTCTCTCTACAACCATGGTTGAAAGCTCCTCCACCTCTGTCCATGGCCGCCCCTTTCGGATCTTCCTCCTCCTACTCCGGCGGCCACGCCTCCGCGAGCCCCCTTCACCTACGGCATTTCTCTCTCGGCTCCGGCGAGTTGCCCCTCTATCTTCACGGTAAACCCCTCTCTGTACATTTCTCCTCCACGGTAACAACCCCCTCCCTATACATTTCTTCCCCTCCCAGATCCTTCCTCTCTCTATCTCTCTGTTTTCTCTTTTTTTTATATAATCCAGAACTCACACCCCCATCTCTCTCACTCTCATTTTTCTCCCTCTCGCAGCCATCTCCAACGAGACCTCTCCGAATCGAGCTGCACCTTCTCCGACCAACTCCAAGCGGCAGCACCATTTCCAAGGCCGAAAACAGCCCACTCAACAAGGTCGCTGCCTCTTCGGCAACGCTCGACGGGGTTCGGATCAACGAGATCCGACCAGACCGGGAACGACACGCAAATGCCGCATACGCGGCTATTAGGTAACATGCACGGACAACAGGTGCGTTCTTCCTCGACTCCTCCCTCCCGCATAGATCTTAAGTATCAATTGTAGAAACCTTCTCGCAAAGGCCCCGTTTTTCCGGCGACCCGCGGACACCCGAGCGTAGTCGTGCTCGGCGTGGTCGCGGATCATTTTGAGTGGGTCCTTGCGACCCCTCTCCGCGAGTCTCGGGGTGCGACACGACGATGAATAAATATTATTGCGCGCGCGGTCGAAACAACGATGATCGCGGGGCGGCCAATAATATTGTTGCGCGCGCGGTCAAAACAACGACGATCGCGCGACGGTAAATAATGTCGATGCGCGCGGTAAAAATAACAACGCTCGCACGTCCAGAATTAATATTAAATTGTGCGGTGAGATCGGCGGTAGATCTCGCGATGAACTCGTGTTGAACGTGCGGCGGAAATCAACGAAGAAGCGTGAGTCGAAAATTAATAATGGATCCCGCAACGAAGATCAACAATACTTGCGGCAGAGACCGACGGTGGATCGCGCGACGAAAATCAACGAAGAAGCGTGCGACGAAAGTCAATAATGGATTCCGCAATGAAGATCAACAATACTTGTGGCAGAGACCGACAGTGGATCATGCGACGAACTCAACGGAGAACCGCGCAATGAAAATAAATGGTGAAGCATTCGGAGGGGACTGATGTCGAAGATGAGATCAAGTATGTTGTCATGTGATTCAGATTTAGGGTAGAATCGTCGAACCAAGGGAGCATCGTCGATTGCAATATTATTTAGCCAACGACATGATACCTTCCAAGGGTATTATCATAACTGCTGATATTTGATGTCTATGAGCGGATAGTCCAAATCCTGGTTTATGATTGAGGTTATTGATCCTTGGAATGCTTATACGAGTTTGATGACAAGAACATATAATGAACGTAGACTTGAAGAATTAATAGGTTTAAGCCTATTATGTTGAAACCAGGACCGAGCAGGAAATGGTAATCGCAGTCTCGATGCTATGAATCTATACGATGATTTCAATGGGAGTAGACGCGAGTACGTCACGAACCCTAAATGTAGGATGTGATTAATGGCCTAGAGTAGATCTCGTGGGTTGATCCAGTCTTGAAGAGTATAACCTTATATTGGAAATGAATCAAGTCTTGAATCCTCAATAAGTATGTTTGAAGTCAATAGTGACAATCCTGACCTGATGAGGGTAAGATGAACTGTGTGATTGAATGAGAATATAGATTGAGGATCGAATAATGTTGTGTAAAACTGTAGGTTATTAATCTAAAGTATAAGAGCTGATGAATTGTAACTGTTGGTGACCTTGGATGTGATAGAGTGTTCATTTCCCCTAAGTGATGAGGAGTGGTTTGAGACTCTCATCAAGGAGATCTATAGCGTCCACCTGTAATGCAGAGAGTGCTAGGGTGGGACGATACACAAGCTGAGTGTCTTTCCCTCATGTGCGATGATTAGTAGGGTGTTTTTTACCCTAAGTGATTGTTTGTATGTTTGCATGTGTATGATGTGGCGGGTCGCTGGCTCTCCCGGTGGCACACTCCGGAGGGTTCGTACAGCGACTCTAGGGTAGCCTCATGGTCGAACAACAACGTGCGCCCTAGCCTAGTTTGTTGTTTGTGTAGGTGTTAGCCACCTGGAGTTCGACCTGAGCTATGCCTCGGTTCTTTTGTTTGTTCCGCCAGTATGGGCGATGACTGAGTACGGGCTCGGACAGCCGTACGTAAGGCCTAGGGGTGATAGTGCTTAAACACTCTAGAAGTGGCCAGGACGTGCCACTGCCACCGTTTGGCCACGATGGTGGTGCCTGTGGGATTAGCTACCCCACGAATAAGTGTCCCAGTCGTTAGTTTGTACTTGATTTCGATCAAGTGCTTGCGTCTCGACATTGTGTGTTTGTTAAGTTTATGTTGACATAGATTTCATGTGCATTTGTGATGATGATGTTAATCCCGGTTGGGTTTATACTTTTACTTATACTGCTCTTAGATGATAATACGTTTCATACTGTTTAGCTTAGCCTTCGTTGGGTGTGTGAGTGTGGACATCGCTAGGTTCGAAACAATAGAACTTATACTTTCATGTTCTTTATACACTGCTTACTCATATACTCATAATTGATAGGTTGCTAATTTACTCACTATATATTATACTACTCGTCCGTTATACTATTGCATATTATACTGCCTGTCACTTCCTGCAGCGTGGTATTTCCCTCCCTTAAGCGTTAGGGCTTTGGGGGGAGCGGGAAGAACCACTCAGTCTAGTTTGACTGACGCGTTCGCGCTTATCATTTTTAGGCGGAGACTCCGTTGATGGCAACGCAACCATGGGTGTTTCTAAAGCTATGACGTGGACTCGACGTGGACTTGGCGTGAAGATAGAAGACATAAGGATGATCGTTGCTACCCTTAGCAACATCATCTATCATATAGTTAGTCATTAGGTTTACATATTTACTGCACTTATATATTATCTTTCATCCGGCTTTGCATGTTACTTGTGAGCCCCCAGATTTTCTATAGACTGTTGTACTTGGACTGTGGGGGTCATCGTGCCGTTGTTGTGGCTATTTCTGTCTTGTTCTATATACTCTTATATTTCTGTGCTCTACTACGTGGCTGCTAGTCTTCCGCTAGTGTTACTTCCGCTACTGCTCATAGTGAACCCTGATTGGGGTGTGATGGTTGTTCGCTTAACACCGTCGTCGGTTCGTAGCTTAGAAGAGAATGATGAGAGATGGTTGAGACGTTCATACCTCTACTCTACCGTTATTCCCTTCTTTGTTGCGGATTGGCGGTGGTGTGCGATAAGATCCCCTGTTCGTGCCAGTTTCCGAAGGGGGGTCTTACATCTTCCCCTCCGAAACCAAAGTGGTCGAGCTTGGTACAGGGAAGGCACCGACTTGGCTGAAAGCAAGGGTGACGGGCTCGAGAGTTCGGGAATCGGGGTCCAAAAGCTCAAGTCCAGGTGCCAATCCAAGTACCCCTGGGGTCCTATTTATAGGAAAACCAAGGGTAGGGGGCTTTTTATAGCCCAACCCCAACCCGGCGACTATGGGTTACTCGGCGAGTACCATGCCATAGTCGCCCATCTGGCGAGTATTGGGTGCTGCTCGTGCACGCCGGGCCAATACTCGCACAGGGCTTCAGCTGCTTCCTGCGCGTGCCGAGCTATTCTGGTTGATACTCGCCTACCTGGCGAGTATGACCTGCATACTCGCCAGGGTCTCTTCTGTTCCTGCCTTGGAATGCTGGTCTCTGTGTTGACCCTTTGACCTTGACTTCTGTCTACGTGGCCTTGGGGGGGGTCCACCCTCGGAGAATGAGGGTTGTACAGCGTGAGTTAGGGTTTTGGTTTGCTAGTTGAAGAAATAGAGATTTCAAAATGAGCAGAAAAAATGTGTTAGAGGCGAAATTTGGGTTTGCTAGCAGCCAAATGAGGTTTGCTTGTAACAGCACCTTATTTATTTTGGCGATTTCACGGATCATATTTTAAGTTTTAAAAATATATAGAAATAAAAATTTCTATCTCTTCATAATCGCAGCGCCCTTTTCTTTTTCCCGGTACCAGCTGCACCTCTTCCCCAATTCCGCCCAGTTCACTGCTGCCTTGCCTTCCCCTCGCCTGAGCGCGCAACCTTGCCGGAGGGGCTTCACCGGCTCTTCATTCCGCTGCCAACACCGGAGGTAAATCGCCGGAGGGACCACCACGGATGTTATTGTTGCCCTAGGTCGTTTTTTCATATCTATTTTTTTAGGGTTCATCTTCCCAACAAAACATAATGAGAGTTTTAAATCTTCTTATAATTCTATGATTATAGAGTTTTTTGTTCACGATTAATAATCTTGATTAATAACTTAATAGTAACAGAAAGATGAAACAACTGAATAGAATGGACCAATTAAGCTCCAAATGATATATATTTTCTTCCTATCCTGATGTAATGCATGAATGTGTAGTTGAAATGTAAATTGGTCCATGACCTCCCCTTCTAAGTTTGCTAAATTATAGGTCATACCCCTCTTACTTTTGAAATTATAACATTCATGCATAAAAGTGTAGAAAAACGTGGGGTGCCGAGAAGAGAGATTCGAACGCAGAGCAAAAGATAAAAAACACAAAGAACACACAGATTTAAGAGGTTCACTCAAAACCGGGCTACGTCCCCTATCCCGCCTCTGCTTCACCTTCTTGAATTCACCAAAAAGATTACAAAACGCACAAGGTTACAAGGATCAAAACCGATCATACCTCACACCCCTATCTTTGGACAAGAAACGGAGGAACCACCGTCGGAAACGCCTCTCAACGAAACTCCTCGTAGACGCCTCCAAAACCCTCAGCTGAAAACCGCTGAGGCGAAAAACCTTAACCCTAGAACCGGGTTACACGCCTTTAAATAGGCCACGGAACCGAAACCCGGATATCCGCACACCCGGATATCCGCGCGCCTTTAAATAGGCTACGGAACTGAAGCCCGAACCCCCACCCGCTGAACAGCGGGACCTCCGTCGGGGGCTCGCCGCCCCCGGACCCCCGCGCTCGCTGATACTTCAGTCATCGGAGAGAGTCACGCTCCGACGTCTCTAAGCTCACGTAGGCTAACCCGATGTGAGAAACAAGAGAGCCGAAAGTGTTCCTCAACTCCAACAAAAAGGACTCGTCACAAATTTAACTTGAGGAGGTATTTTTGTGCATGAATGTTATGAAATATAAATTTCAGGGGAAGTTTTAGTAATTTCAAAAGTAAGTGGGATGCAACCTGTAATTATACTAACTTTTATGGGATGTTTTTGTAATTATATATATACTATAAGTTGTAGCTAAGGGCGGTGAGCGAGACTTGGGAAGACAGGGCGGAAAATTAAGGAATAGTAATTAAGCTAGTAAATCAATTAGGCAACTTCGTAAAATTGATTGCTCGAAAATTAGGCTCCATTTGGGAGTGTTGTCGAAGCTCTGCTGGAAAATTTTGTTTGCAATTAACAATTTTTAAAAGACACGATTTTAGGTTAACAAAAAATGTGCGCATAGTCAAAACTATGGTACAATTAACAATTTCCAAGATCTCATTAGACTATGACTCCGTTTGGGGGGATTTATTTTCACCGGTCAAGCGGTCACGATCGCATGAATCAGACCTTAATTAAGGTCCGGTTCATGCGGTCGTGACCGCTTGACCGGTAAAAATAAGTCCCTCCAAACGGAGCCTATATATATATGTACACACAACTCCAATACCGTATCGAGAGAGGAAGAGGGCGTGAATGAAGAGGGCTTCGGTTAGAAGTAGAAATGTGTGCAAAATTAATTTTAGGTATCTCTCTTCGAAGCAACTTTTTTGCTGCGGTGAATTTGGAAATATAAACTAGTTTGAGCATAAAAATAAAAGTGAATGAAGTTCTTTAAATGAGGTGGGGCGTCACGAACGGTGGTTCAAAACCACGGCGACCGCTACCACCGCCGTGCCTAACGGAGCACAAGTAAATATTTGAAGTGTGTGTGACGGTGTGTAGCGGTTTGTAAGGTTAAATATAACAATGTTTAAAAAAATGTTTAAAATAATAAAAAGAAAAAAAGAGAGAAGAAAATAAATATATGCTGAAGGAATCCTAAATGACATACAAACCATCACGTAAATAATACATGAATTTTCCATTATTTCACCTTCCATGCTAATTTTTTTTATAATGCCGCCACGTATTTAGCTCAATTTAAGGTTTAAATAAAAAAGCATTACCGGAAGAAAAAGAAAGACTGCAGAAGCCGCCGTCGACGATCCTCGAGCAGCGATAAATGAGCCGGTGCCGAGTAACTGCTCATATCCAACGGGCAGCGGAAATTCGCCGGCGACGGAGCAGGTGGCGGGGTACCTGCCGCCGGCGTCCGCGGCACGGAAGGCGCGGAGGACGTACGCTGCGGTGGGGAGGTAGCGGGTCCGGTTCGTTGATAGGAGCCACGTCAGCCCCATGAGCTGGCATTCCCTCCCTCCCTTCGTATCCTCACCGTCGATGCCGCCGCCTTTCCCATTCTCCTTGCTCCTCAACTATATATAACAATTTAAGAGAGATATAAAATTATAAATAGCTGATTAGTGCATGCATTATTAATCGATAATTTTTTTTTAAATATAATATAAGATTATAAGCTTATTGTTTTGAAAATAAAATTTTGATAAAAAAAAAAACTTTGGATGCCACTGCGCGATTTGTCTGCTGGTGCCGGATTCGGGAATATGCAGGAGTGCGAGACAGCAGAACGGCATGTGATCAAGGGCGGGTGAAGTGAGAATTCAGGAAACAAGGACACGTGGGCCCGCCTCCAATAGCTGGCACGTGGCGTGCCCGACAATACACGTGCCAACAATGCAGTTTATTTCTAACATGACACTTTTATAAGCTCCTGGAATACATTTCTGAGTATTTATTTGGATGATTATTGGCCACGTAAAAATCGTATCGGTCAATGTCAAATTTGTCTCTAAAATTTTAGTTATGTCAAAATAAATCTTAAAGTTCTCATATAGGGACGTTTTTTAGATCTTAAATTGCACTCAAAATAAAGCCGAATGTTGGTAGAATAAAAAATGACTACTTAAAAGTTTAGGGACCAACTAAAAATTGATCCATGTAGATTCGGATCCGATTTTTGAGAACCAGAACCGACCCAATTTATAGAATCAGCTCTGAACCAAAAAGCTTGGTTAGAATACGATTTGATTCTTGATTCTAGTACTCAAGCTTAGTAGTTTTCACATATACTCTTATATTTGTAAGCATTCCTAACTATTAAACAAAATTTGTAGAATTGTATGTCATCTTAATGGAAGAATTCAAATATTATGTAGTTGCATGTGACTTGAATCATTCCAAAAGTACTCACAAATGATTGAATCACAGTAAATAATAATTTAATCATATCAAATTTTAATTCGATGACTCAAAAATTCAAAAGGTTTAATTTCAATAATCCAATTCGGAGTAAGTTTTTGTGTGCTAGAACATGAGAACCTTCGGTTCTCACGTACCCGAACCGCTCAATTATATTCGGTTCGGTCTAATTCTCAGTCATTCCGTTTTTGCACACCCATATTTCCTAGTATTCCATCTTCATATATTTAATAAACAAAAAATAAATTAGCCCTTAAATTATTATTATTTTTAAAAAAACTCAATATAAACCTAGAATCTTCATATATTCATAATATATATATATATATATATATATATATATATATCTTTAGCTACATTAAAGAAATAGTTTGAAGTTGTAAATTTAATCTTAGTCATCCAATATGTGACAAACTTTTGATCTCAATCATCCAATGAAGAGAGAGAAAGAAAGAGAGAAGAGAGAGGGGAGAGAGGGAGAGAGGGAGAGAGGGAATCTTTATAGCCCTCCTATAACTAAGAGGGGAGAGAAGAGAAAGGAAGAGAGAAGTAGATTTTTTAGGTAAAA
This sequence comes from Dactylorhiza incarnata, assembly GCA_033032865.1. Taxonomy (NCBI): domain Eukaryota; kingdom Viridiplantae; phylum Streptophyta; class Magnoliopsida; order Asparagales; family Orchidaceae; genus Dactylorhiza; species Dactylorhiza incarnata. Next base: position 2,329,135 of record JAWHQI010000281.1, read on the forward strand.
ATTTACATTTTTTACAAAATATAAATAGGAATATTAATTCATATTTTTAGGGTCATTTTAAATACTAATATGCATATGTTTTGAATAAAAGATAAGTACTCATATGCGGACGCAAACTGCTTATAGGCGAACGCAACCCGCTCATAAACGGTAACCTACTTGAATGCGGGCGCAGCCTGCTAAGAGTCAGTGGCACGAGCTTGCCCGCTAAGAGTCAGTGGCACGGGCAAAGCCCGTGCAAAGATGCTCGCCCACGCGCGGGCGTGTGTGTATATATTATACGTGCACAACAAAAATATAAACAAATAAAATGAAGTTTGTTGGAAAAAAAATGATTTGGGGGTAATCGAGGTGGATTGAGGGCACGAGAAATTGTGCATTTTCTCCACCTGATAAAGCGCCGTCAAACAGCGCGCGCAGCCGGCAGCACCCGGCTGCGAGCACCCGACCTCCAGGCTTTCGGCAACGTCATCCTTCGGCACCCACCTTCCCTCCCCTCCGCCGGCGACCACGAACGGCCCCTGACATTGCAGTGGATGGAGACCGACGCTGCAAGCGCAGGACGCCGCACCGCACGTGTCGTTTGATCCCGGGATCCTTATGCCGCGCGCGCGCAGCGCGGCCTCCGCCGCCGCAGCACACGGCTCCGAGTCTCCGGGGAGCACTGGCAGCTCGTCGTAGGATCGCGCAGCCGATGGCTGCACGCGGGTCTCCAGCGCGGCGGCCGAGTAGGCAGTGTAGAGCCAGGCAGCGAGCGCCGGGCAGCACAGGTCGGCGAAGGAAGCGGCTGCGCCCGTGCAGGCGGCGGAGATTCCGCGGAAGAAGTCGTCGGGAAGGTCGAGGGGGCAGGAGTCGGTGGCGCCAGGATGGTCCCTGGAGGCCGTGATGGTTGGCGGGCTGGCGGTCGGTAAGGGGGTAGGAGACGGGAGGATGGGGATAGGGCGGAGGGGGGAGGCGGTGAGGAGCAGGAGGAGGAGGAGGAGGAGGAGTTGGATCATCGGAAGGGTTAGGGTTCGGGTGATGAGTGAAATTGTCAGTGACGGAGTCTGTGTTTTTGCTGGGAGGCAAAGATGAGCTCAATTATTAGGTTGGCTTAGCTGTTTATTGGACTCATCTAAGCCTTGTAGGCCTATTTATTATTTATATATTATATAAAATATATATTATGTCACTATCTTAGGCTCGCATGACTAAATAGTAAACAGAGTGAGACCCCCATGCTTTAGTACTTCCGTCTGCAACACGCGGTGACGATCGGATTCTCGGCCTCGCTCCAACCCATATCGCTCGAAGAAATGCATTGAAATGAATTTTATTTAGCACGCTCCATGAGTTTCTTCAAGTGAGATGGCGTCGAGTGAGGCTGGGGTCCGCGCGTTGCAGACAGGCGAATAAGAGAGGTGGGAGTAATAATAATAATAAATTTTTGAGTGCGAGAGTGAGAATCGGAAAAGGAGGACATACCACAAGATGCTTATGAATTTGTTGTTGCCAAAAAGAAGAGTGTACTCAATTTAGCGGAAGAGGAAGATATGTGTGGAGAGCACTTAGAAGGCGCCGGCTTTGGTAGTTAAGAACCGCCGCCAAGAAAACAAAACTAGTTTTGAACATAAAAGTGGATGGAGTTCTTTAGGTGAGATCGAGCGTTCACGGATGATGATAATTCATAACCACGAAGTTCACAGCCGCACCACCGTGCCAAACGGACTCTATTTTGGGGGGACTTAATCAAGGTCCGGTTCATGCGGTCGTGACCGCTTGACCGGTGAAAATAAGTCCCCCCAAACGAAGCCTAAGTCTGAAGTACATGCAAAGCACATTGGCTAAATAAGAATGTAATTGTGAAAGACGGCATGTTTACGAGTTTTAATGGTTTTAACCGAGCTGTAGTTTTGCAATTTAGGTAGCTTCAATCAATGGAAGACTACTCGAAAATGAACTTTAAGTACTAAAAAAAGTTTCTGCAAATATACAGAACTTCGTGTGCATCATTCCTTCCCTGTTTTTGTATTGGTGAGAACTTCGTGCATTGAATTATATTCACGGTGTTCGTATAATCGTATCATACAATGCTCTTGAATACTGGAATCTTCTAACTCATCCATAGAAACTAAAAAGTAGAGCACGGTGGTGGAGGTCGTGAATGCGGTGGTTATGAACCATATCGCTCGTGACCGCCTGACCTCACTTAAGAAACTTCATCTATTTTCAGGGTTCAAAACTAGTTTTTTCATTTTTGTCATAATCATTGTTGTCATGTCAAACATACATTCTATAATGATTGGCGTTCATTTGTTCAAAATTATCATAGCAAAAACGCCACGCCACACAAAGTCTTAGTCAAATTATAGAAGATATTGACAAACAATCAGTTTGATACTTTCTTATAACTATTGAATGCTTGATCGTCGACGGTTTGAAGTTTGAGAATTGCATTGTTACATAAGAATTCTAAAACCAATCCATAAGAAGGAAATTGAGGTTGCTTTTGAGGTAAAAAATGAGATTGCCTCAAGCAATTTTGGATATCTAATACTCCCAAGATATACCAATTTAATGCAAAATTTATAGGATTTGCCCAATTCCTAATTGCCACTCTTGCTAAAGCAAACAATGTTTTCAAGCATGAAGAAGATGGGAGGAAGTAAGGGAATGAAATGCAGCAAACCAGCAAGATCGTCAGCTGGGGAGCATCGCAATCTGGTGGAACACGGAAGACATCGCTGCCGAGGGGCATGCCTATCGACTTCTACTACCTGCGGAGAAAGGTGCAGACGGCGATGGCCGCCATCGCCAACACTACTGTTCCGGCAGCCGACGTCGAAAGAGAAATCGGCCTAGAAAACCCCATTTACAATGCCGCGACGGTCAAGAGCAAGCATTGATGGATGCTGCATGTAATTATATCAACTCCCCGGAAAATTTTGGGTAATTAATTGCCCAAACTAATATAATAATGATAATAATAATAATAATAATAATAAACAAGAAATGCAAGGGGAGGAGTTAAAGATCAATGATAACAGTGAACTGAAAAAAACAGTAAAAAAACATAATAAATTAGTCTTATCTTACAAAACTACAGGAAGCGGAGCAAGAAAAGGTTTAAGGTCCAATCGATCGGCCCAGTCTTACCGGGGTTGAAACATGATAATATATATATTTTAAAGAACATAAGTATAAATATAATATTTTTTTTATATAAATATATATATATATTATTATATTATATGACATTACCATTTTCTTCCTATAGAAAAAACACATATGGGTTTATAACAACTTGCAGGTTTATAACTACTTGCAAGTGGCACAGTGGTTGGGTTATTCATCAAAGTCTGGCTGGTTGCGGGTTCGATCCTTACCCAACACGGGTAAGTATTGGATGGTCAGCAGTTTGACCGGTCCAACAATTCGAGATTGGGGCAGTTGCTCACCCGGACCGGACTAGGTCCCGGTTCACGGTTGAAGGTTGAACCGGTCGGTACAATCCAGTTGAACCGCCACTGAACCGGACGGTCCAATGGCAGTTCGAGATTGGGGCGGTTCCTTATGCTCGCCCGGACAGGACTGGGTCCCGGTTCACGGTTCAAACCGGACGGTACAATCCGGCTTTTAAAACATTCATAAATTTCATTGATTTTGATCATCTAAGCTCAATCCTAGACAATAAACCATTCAAAATCTCCAACCACCGTCAAGCTATATTCACAGCCCAAAAATAAAGTCAATTGACTTCAAGATAAACTCTACGGCAAGAGTCAACAGATGATTTCAAACTGCAATCAAGTCTCTCCATGGAAAATTTACCAGCATTTTAACAGGAAGATTCAAGCCTGCTGGCATCAGAAAATTAAAAAAAAAAAAAATTTAAAAAAAAACTAACTAAAGGGCTTGCCTTTCAACATTATAAAAATTCTTCTAATAATTACATTATATTATTTCTCCCAAAATAGTTAAAAGTGAAAAAGGATTTCATCAACTGGTTGTTTTGAATTCAGATGAAATGAGACTGTTAATGAGCAGGGATTTCAGTAAACCTGCAGTTCAGAAGATGATAGGATCCTCCATGTGCTTCTTCAGAGCATGGCTGGCAACAGAAAAGATGGTTGACAAAATGGCTCCTGTAGCTCCATGGTTATAGGGGAATCCCACCACCCATTACCATCCAACTGCTTTCAACAATTTGCCTCCTGTATATCACAACAACCAAATTATATCAATTCGTGTGTTCGTTTGCAGGAACGTTTTCAGTCACAGGAATTGAATATGTCAATATTTCTGTTCGGCTGCATGATGGAATTCAGAGACAGGAATTGATATTTTAGTGTGAAAACATAATCATTATCAAAACATCGAGTATGGCTGACGGAATCACTAAAGATCGAATACATCAAAATCACACATCCAAGTCACGATGTTTTATAATCGCAGCATGGTGAAAAAGGAGCGAAGATGAGGTATATAATTTCAGCATTTATGTTTATGCTCCTGCGGCTTGATAATGGAGATTAGATGGCATTTATGTTTATTCCTACAGTGATCTTCTACAGCATTTATGTTTATTCCGACTGTGAGCTTCTACAGCATTTATGTTTATACAATGGCGAGTCGGACAGTGAAATTATATACCTCCTGCAGATCCACTATCAAGCTGCAGCTCAACTATTTTATTCCACTATCAAGCTCTCCTATTTATGTTTATGCTGCTGCAGCTCTCCTATTTTATTCCAAAATAAAATATGCAAAAATCTGACCATTCAAGGTTCGATTATGTGCAAACTGAAAAGGAAGGAGAGAAAGTAGAAGATCACTGTCGGCCTCATTTCAGATCGCCGGACCTTGATGCTCTGCCCTTGTTCACTCGAAAAAAGCATTGAGGAGAAGGAAGTCACCGTCGCCGGAGAGGAGTTTTGTTCTCTTCTACCTGGAAGCGGGAGCAGCGAACTCACCGTCGCCGGAGAGAAGGAAGCAACGCGTAGTACGCCGTCATCGGGGAGGAGGAAGAAGCGAAATCGCAGATCTCCTCTCTCGCGCGCGCTGTTGAGCTTTTGGGGATAGCGTATTTTTTTTAGAAATCAAAGCCTATGGGTTTTAGTTGAATGTCAATTCCTTCCTAAAAAGAGGCAAACGAACGCAGGAATTGGAATTGAGATACCTAATTCCAATTCTTTTCCTCCAATCATTGCGAAATGAACAACAAGAGTAATGCCATACTCCATAAATAAATCTGCATTTGAAAGATAGTCAGTAATGAGAAGATCTTCAAAGTTCAGCCATTTTCGAGGATTTTTCACATTTGGGTCAGGTAATTGTGTATCTAAGTGGGGATTTTTGGTGATGCACGGCCGGAAGTTCTGGAGAACACATCAAACCAGATGGTTCCATTTTTCGCTCTCTGACTTGCTGCTACGGAATTAAGGTCGAAAGGATTGAAATAGTCGGGCGATCGCAGCTGCTGATGGATGGTTCCTCGAAAAGTTTACGATTAGAGATTGAATGGATTCGATCTTAGGCTCCGTTTGGCATGGCGTTTTTGCTCCGGTGAGTTTGGACAAAAACACCAGTCATAGAATGCATGTTTGGAAAGAGAATGGTTATGACCGCCGCTAAGAAAAAAATATAGTTTAGAACATTAAAGTGGATGAATGTCCTTAGGTGAGGTCGGGCGTTCACAAACGATGGTTCATAACCACCGCGTTCACGACCTCCGCCGCCGTGCGAAACGGAGCCTTAAACGCCAGGAAGGTAATCAAGAAAGAAAGAGCACTTATTTGATTATCACATAAGTTATTGGTATACCACCATAATATGAAGGACTTTGACGTTAGTTTTAAAAAATAATTATCAGAATCCATGACAATTTCTTATTTACTACTCAAAATAAATATGTACGCTCTTTTAGGTTTCATCAAAAAAGAATTCCTCGTCATATTTCTTCAAGTTAGAATAAAAAGGATAGAAAGAGATTTAGGGTTTATTTGGGAGAGCGGAGACGATTGGAGATGGTGATAAAATGGAGTTTCTAAGCGTGTGTCGCTCCCTTCGGTTGGAATCAGGCATAAAACGGCATTTTTTGGGATCCGTGGTTTCAAACGGAAGTTGGCCAAACGAGCAACAATATTGCATTTATGTTTTTCCAAAACCGCAACAGAGAAAAAAAAAACTAAACAAACAGGATTATAGTAGTTCCATCAAACTTATAAATGTAAATTCTAAGACAAAATAAAATAACTTAAAATATATACTTTTTTCTAAATCTAATGACAACAAAAGACAGGCGCCACAAACACCCTGGGATCAGTAGCCATATCGATTCTTGTATAAGAAAGATTAAGGCCAGCAATTTCATGCAAGAGAAAGCATGAGAAATTAGAAATTAGGACTTCTGTATTCCTGAAAGTAAGGAAAATATTATATTGACTTAACTGATGTATGGTTAAATTCCAATACAATGTGGTAAATGCGTGAGAGTCAAAAGAATATAGCAAATTTAAAAAAGGATTTAGATTAGTCCAATCTTGGCCCCTTTTGCACACTTCCTAGTTCCTACCTAGTAGTATCATAATCGAAGGCTAGGCTGACTTTCAATTGGTCATGCGGTTTGGGTTGAAAGTTCAAGGTGGTAGGTGTCTCCCACGTGAAAGTTCAAGGTGGTAGGTGTCTGTTACCGACCTCCAGTCTGACGAGCCGGAATGGCAGGTCTATTCGAGGAGGGCGCGCGCAGGACCAAGCGACAGCACTAGGCCCCGCGCCGAACCGGGCAATTTGGAGAAGACCATCTAAAGGGCCGACCGGTCCTAGTTATTTTTCAGCATTTTGATTATGTTATTTTATTTTGAACTCTTAATGATGTGGTGGTTTCCCCCTATATAAGGGAGCACCTAGGGTTATGTTTCTCATCTTTGGATCAATCAACTTAGGAGGGGCTGCTCCCCTTGTCTCTCTCTCTTTCTCTATTCCTCTCCCTCTCGATTTCTCCCGCCCGACTCCTCCCAGCCGCCGCCGCTATCGCCCGACGTCAGCCCCGTCCGCTACCTTTGCCGCTACCACCGCTCCTATCGGCGGCCCGTTACCGCAGCGGTAACATTGGTCCGACCTGCCATCTCCGCCCGCTCTCGCTCAGCCGCCGGAAACCCTCATGGCTCCGAACATGCGCCTACACCCCGCTGATCCCTCCACTGCCGCCGACGCCGACATCCAGGTCGTGGAAAGCCTCGCACTCCATGGTTCCCAGATCGCCAGCCTTCACGCCGCGGTGGAAGACATCCACTCAACCCAGAAGGCCCTCCTCGCGCGCCTGGAGGCGTTGCTGCCGTCGCCAAGCACACCGCCGCAACAGTCCCCCCCGGCCGACACCACTTCGGTCCTCGGTCTTCCCCCGTCCCCGCTCGCGGCCGGCTTCCGTGCGCCGGCGGCGCCCCAGCCGCTTCCCGTCGTCCCGCCGGTTGCCGTTATTCGCCCCACTATGGCGATGGATGTTCCGCCCTTCTCCGGGACGGATCCTATGGGCTGGATCGCCCGTACGGAGCAATATTTCGACCTTAATGGTACCCCCCCCCCCCCGGCGGACCGCGGTCGGCACCGCCATGGTCGGTATGGACGGCTCGGCCCTCCATTGGGCACGTTGGCTTCGCCAAGTGCAACCCCTCATTCCGTGGCAGGAGTTCAAACACGAGATGATCAGCCGTTATGATTCTCGCTACACGGGCTCCGCTATCGAGCGGCTTTGCTCCGCCCGCCAATCAACAACGGTGGACGCATACATCGATGAGTTCGTTGCTCTCGTCACACAAGTTCCCAGCCTTCCGCCCGACCATTACCTGAGATTTTTTCTGCAAGGTCTCCTTCCCAATATCCGCTCTCGCATTCGCACTCATCACCCACGCACGGTCTCGGAAGCCCTGGAACTTGCCCGTGAGGTCGAAGCGGACATCGGCCCTCGGCACTCCGGCCCACCCCCCTTCCGTCCTCATCCCGTGCGGGACACCGGTCCTCGACCGACCCCCGTGGCCCACGGTCGGCCGGCACGCCCGGACGGCCCCAACCGCATCTCCACTGTCGACTACAATGACCTTCGGCGCCGCGGTTTATGTTTCCGCTGTCGCCAACCATACTCGCCTCAGCATGTTTGCACGGTCAAAGAATTCCATGCTATCTTTAGCGATAGTGAAGGTTACGCCCTCGCCGAGGACTTGCCACCCTTGGAGCCACCACCCGACCCACCTACGGCCGACCTCGAGGACGCCCCCCTCAACGTACTGGAACTGCCATTCTACTCCGTGGGGGGATTAACGGGGCCCCGCACCATGAAGTTGGCCGGCGAACTACACAACCGCACCGTCATCGTGATGGTGGATAGCGGGGCGAGTCACAACTTCATGTCCTCCCATCTGGCGCAAGAGCTCGCCATAACCGGTGGATCCGTCACCAGACTTTTCGGTGTGCTTGGGCGATGGCCGCCGCCGTCCGACCTTGGGCCAATGCCGGGATGTTACCATGACCGTGGGGCCGTGCCGGGTCACGGCTGACTTCTACATGTTCGAGCTAGGAGGCCTCGACGCTATTCTCGGCGTTGCTTGGCTCGAGACCCTGGGTGACGTCCGAGTGAACTGGGCTTCGATGACGATGGATTTTCAGCAGCAGGGCCGACAGTGTCGTTTGGTGGGTGACCCTACCCTCCTCCGCTCACCGCTGTCGTATCGGGCGATGACACGCGTCGCCGACGTCGATTTCTCGGCCTGGTTATGGCCCCTTCAAGCGAGCCCTTCCGCGGCGGCCGCACCCCTCAAGGCCGACATGGGCGCCGTCCTCGCGGATTTCGAGGACATCTTCACCGCAACCTCGGGCCTTCCACCCTCCCGACCGACCGATCACGCCATTGTTCTCCATCCGGGGTCGTCGGCGGTGTCCGTGCGGCCCTATCGTTACGGGCACGCCCAAAAGGACGAGATAGAAAGACTCGTCCGAGAGATGTTGTTGGGCGGTATCATACGGCCCAGTGCGAGCCCCTTTTCCAGCCCGGTGTTACTAGTGCGCAAGAAAGACGGCAGTTGGAGGTTCTGTGTGGACTATCGGGAGCTCAACAAGGCCACGGTCCCGGACAAGTATCCTATCCCGGTTATTCAGGAGCTCCTGGACGAGCTACACGGCGCGACTTTCTTTACCAAGCTGGACCTACGGGCCGGCTATCATCAGATTCGGGTACGGCCAGAGGACGTGCCAAAGACGGCGTTCAGGACACACGACGAACATTTCGAGTTCTTGGTCATGCCGTTTGGGCTCACCAACGCCCCCGCGACATTCCAAGCTACCATGAATGAGATATTTCGGCCCGTTCTGTGTAAGCATGTCCTTGTTTTTTTTGATGATATCTTTGTCTTCAGTCCCACTTGGCAGGATCACCTCCGTCATGTTCGGGAGACGTTCGCCACTCTCCGCCTACATCAGCTAACGGTCAACCACAAGAAGTGCACCTTCGGCACGGCGACGGTCAGCTACTTGGGCCATACTATTTCGGCCCACGGCGTGGCCATGGATGAAGACAAAATTCAGGCGATGCTGCGTTGGCCGACTCCCGCCTCCTTGCACGACGTCCGGGCTTTTCTCGGTTTGACGGGATACTACCGGCGCTTCATCAGAAATTACGGCGGCTTGGCCCGCCCTCTCACTCAGCTGCTGAAGAAATCCGAGGAGGGGCCCTTCACATGGCCGTCGGCGGCCATGGAGGCCTTCACGGCGCTCCAGTCTGCCTTGGTCCACGACCCGGTTTTAGCCATGCCGGACTTCCACCAGTCGTTTGTCGTCGAGTGCGATGCCTCGGGCACCGGCGTCGGCGCCGTCTTGATGCAGGCCGGCCGGCCAATTGCTTTTTATAGTCGGGCGTTTTCTACCGCGGTGCGCAGCCGCTCAGCATACGAGAACGAGCTTATGGCGCTGGTCTTGGCGGTCCAACATTGGCGGCCTTATCTCCTGGGGCGGCCCTTCGTCATCCGCACCGATCACCACAGCCTTCGCTATCTGCTCCAACAAAAGATAGCCACGCCAACGCAGCAGGTTTGGGTGGCCAAGCTGCTCGGCTACGACTTCACGGTGGAGTTTCGTCCGGGCAGGACGAATCGGGCTGCCGATGCGCTCTCCCGACGCCCGCACGCGCCAGAATTGACAGCCATTTCCCGGCCCGTGTGGGACGAGGCCGCGGCCATTCAGCACGAGGTGGACCGGGACCCCCAGCTTCAGGATATCCGGGCCGCCCTGTTGGCCGACCCCGCGTCACGGCCGCCATATACACTGATCGGGGGCCGCCTCTTTCATCGAGACAGACTCGTTTTATCTACATCGTCGGCAATGATTCCGGCTTTGCTTGCAGAGTTCCACTCCACCCCGGCAGGTGGCCACGCCGGGGCGTATCGGACATACCGTCGGTTGGCGGCCTCGCTTTTCTGGCCCCACATGCTTCGACAGGTGAAAGCATACGTGGCGGCCTGCCTACCATGTCAGAAGGCCAAATACGAGACGATGTTTCCCAGCGGCCTCTTGCAGCTCCTACCGATCCCTGAGCGTGTCTGGGAGGACATCGCTATGACTTCATCACCCGGTTGCCCCGCTCCAACGGCTTCGATTGCATCTTGGTGGTCGTGGACCGCCTAACGAAGTACGCGCACTTCGTCCCGCTCCGCCATCCCTACACTGCGGCGACGGTCGCCGACAGCTTCTTCGCGGAGATAGTCCGTCGTCATGGGTTCCCCCGTTCGATCGTCAGTGATCGTGACCCACTTTTTCTCAGTAGCTTCTGAACTGAGTTATTCCGCCTGCAGGGGACCCAACTCCGGATGAGTACAGCATATCATCCGCAATCGGATGGCCAATCCGAGGTACTCAACAGGTGCTTGGAGACATACTTGCGTTGCTTCATCGGGGAGAGGCCCGGTTCGTGGGCCAAATGGCTTGGTTGGGCAGAATACTCCTACAATACCGCATACCACCACGCCGCCAACACCTCGCCATTAGAGACCGTATATGACCGGCCACCGCCGACCGTGCTCCGCCACCTACCCGGGGAATGCCCGGTGGCTAGCTTGGCGGATCATCTCCACGATAGGGATGTTATCTTGGATAGTTTAAAACAACATCTTCGACGGGCTCAGGCGAAGATGGCATCTTTTGCCAACCGGAAACGAAGGGACCTCCAATTCCAAGTAGGAGAGCGGGTGTTCATTAAACTCCACCCCTACCGCCAGCTCACGGTGGCCCGCCGCACTTGCCCCAAGCTCGCCCCGCGCTTCTTTGGACCATTCGAGATCCTCAGCCGCATCGGAGCAGTGGCATATCGCCTCCGCCTTCCGGACACCGCTCGCATTCATCCCGTATTTCATGTCTCACAACTTCGGCGCGTGATAGGCGATCATCCCGTCTCCGACCATATCCCGGCCGACTTGGACACGACCAGTTCCGAACCACTCTATCCGGAAGCCATTCTTGATCAGCGCAAGCCCACGGCCGGAGCTACCCATCCGGAGGAGGTACAGGTGGCTTGGCGAAACCGTCCCCGTTCGTCCGCTACTTGGCTCCTGCGAGATGATTTTCGCCGACAGTTTCCAGACTACTGCCTTGAGGACAAGGCCAATTTCCCAAATGGCGGTATTGTTACCGACCTCCAGTCTGACGAGCCGGAATGGCAGGTCTATTCGAGGAGGGCGCGCGCAGGACCAAGCGACAGCACTAGGCCCCGCGCCGAACCGGGCAATTTGGAGAAGACCATCTAAAGGGCCGACCGGTCCTAGTTATTTTTCAGCATTTTGATTATGTTATTTTATTTTGAACTCTTAATGATGTGGTGGTTTCCCCCTATATAAGGGAGCACCTAGGGTTATGTTTCTCATCTTTGGATCAATCAACTTAGGAGGGGCTGCTCTCCTTGTCTCTCTCTCTTTCTCTATTCCTCTACCTCTCGATTTCTCCCGCCCGACTCCTCCCAGCCGCCGCCGCTATCGCCCGGCGTCAGCCCCGTCCGCTACCTTTGCCGCTACCCGCCGCTCCTATCGGCGGCCCGTTACCGCAGCGGTAACAGTGTCTCCCACGACAGTTCCGTGTATTTAGCAGGGCTCTTCACACTTCCTAATATGTGGAATCATAGCCAAATGTTAGGTTAAGATCTAAAGTTTTATGTGGGTTTGTTGCTTCCGTGGGTCTTTGATGGCTGATGTGAAGAGCTATCACATGATGGTAGATTCTCAAGAAAAGCGAGAGTACTGAGTTTAGTTATACATCAAATATATGAAAACTATGTTGGAGTAGATATACCAAATAGTTGGTTCTCTTGCTTAAATTTTTGCATAGACACAAGTTTAACCACTGATTTATCCATCCATACATTCTCTAATAAGTTGAATGAGAAATTTAGTTCACACAACAATGCATGCGATGAATAAAGAAAGATCTTTTCTCTCTAAGTTGCGGTCCTTGTGAAACAGTGTAAGTAATTTTAAAGGCAGAGTTAATTTTTGTATTACCACAAGTGCCAGAAAGAAAAATCACAAGCAAAATTTTAAATTTTTTGGCTTCAGATGTAATCGGCCAACTGGAATCGGATGAGTTTCAGCCAAAACTCAGTCAGACTTTTGACAGAAACTCAACCAATTATAATCGAAACACAAGCTATTTTGGCCAAACCACCCATATATCTTGTACTTCCCCCCCCCCCCCCCCCCCCCCCCCCTTAATTTTCAAATCATTAAAAGAAGCCTAGCATTAAGCCTTCCTAAATCACCAATAATAAGAACCAAAACTTTGATCTACAACTGAAACAGAGTTTTAAGCCATGCTTTAAAACATGACATGCAAACAAGTAGGGGATTTAGACATACTCAGCAAGGAGGATGTAAGTAAGGTTTATGGGAGAAGGAATAAATGCCAGGCAATAATGACTTTTTAATAAACTCAAGAGCAAAATGAGAGAGTAAAACATGACAGGAAATTTAGATATAACATGATGACAGGAAAAAGCATTATCATCGTACTATATCAGCTGCAATTTTATACCAAAAATCTCAAAAATTTACTTTAGAACAAATTCCTAAAGAACTCATGGATGGTGCAGTAAGATGGGCATACGGAATGGAAAACAAGGAGTGGAAAATAATTGAAAGATTTTTCATTATCACATAATTTTTTTTTCATTCTTTTTCTAAATCTTCAAGACAAAAATATATTTCTTTAAGAGTCTGGAATAACAAAAATAAATAAATAACTCAAGTTACTGTCCTTATACTTACTTCATTATACACGCTTGCATGCAGCGCCAGCTGAAGCAAGTGAGCCCTGCAATATGGCTTGGTTAGTCCATTGCTCTAGTTGCAACTAAAAGTAGCTTTATATCTAAGTGAATAAACCAGATCCATAATTTTAAAACAAAAAATAACGTAAATATTCTTCAAAAATAACACTTTGGAAAAAATCATTATTGACCGTTGGTAGTCTAAAATCAAAACAAGAATCCTCTATTGCAGTAAAGTCTATACAATTAACAAAACTTATGAATAATTGGTCCCAAAACCTTGTGATCCATGCAAAGAAAATATGAAGGTAAGTCGAAAAATGGAAGTGCAAAGACATTTACCAAAATGATTGAGCTATTTTCCTCAACATTTGAAGTTTTGAACATAGAAACTCAATTATAGAAGAGCATGCTTACATTTGTATCTGTTCTTTTTTTCATATTAATACATTGAGAAGCACTGATGCTGGCGCTCTTTAATAAACTGCGAGCACTATGAATCGGTTCCGCATCATCTGAACTCTCTGCTTGCGGTGAGTTGGAATGGCCATTAATGTCTGAATAGGCATTTCCAGACGCACCTGGCCGTTCAAAACCATTCTCTCCATTAACCCTCTCTTCTTTAGTTGGCAAGACTCTCTCCCTAAAGGCCAAGAAAGTTAGGAGACAAGCTACTAACCAAGTTCAAATTAAGATCTTCGTCTATACTATATTAAAAGAAAAACTTGGAGAGATCATGGTCCTCAAATAGGACCATCAAATTAATATGAGCCCTTTGATTTTAATATCCCTGATCTAAAGGAACACGCGGCTTCTTTTTATACATATGGCTAGTATAAAATCAAAAAAAGGTACATGTTGCTTATAGATAATAATGACCGTGCACAAAGTCTCCAACTCATTGTCCCACACTGTGCACAGGGGACCCAATGCACAGTTGCTGGTTAAAGCAGGAAAAACTTTTTTTCTTGCATTATCTATTTGTTCTTTATTACCTAGGCAAAGAAGTGTTCTGCCGCAGGACTGGAGTGCCTCTTTCTCCCTTGCCATGATGTTCTTCAAGATGAGCAAACTGCCGCTTAAAACGGTCAACTCCACTGTCAAAAGATATGTCAACTAGTTAGGCAATTAAAAGCTAGAATAAAATTGCATCTTCCCTTGTCAATTAATAGATCCCATAGCTCATATTATTCAATTATTGCACTAACTTGTTAAGAATTGTGAGAGTACTTAATCCCATGTCGATTAAGTGAAAAATATGTTGATGTAGAAATACTAAATAGTCGACTCTCAAAGAAGTTGAAAACTAGTTGAACGGTAGGCCCTTATAGTAGCTGAAAATAAGCGACATCGTTGGTGTATCTAGCCAACTTTGATCCTCATTTATAGTACCTTCCTAACAAATCTTATGTGTGGAAATATGCACTTTACGGTAAAGTGCACTGATCCAACGGTCCATGTGGATCAGTGCACACATATCAAAGCGCACACATCTCAAATTGGATTGCGCTGATCCATGCGGACCGTTGGATCAATGCACTTTACCGTAAAGTGCATTTGTGCACTTTATCCCCCCCCCCCCTATTCCACTACCATATGTGCACTTTATCCCCCCCCCCTATTCCACTACCATAGGCCTACTTTCCTCCCAAGATATTTGATAATTATCTACAATATTAAGTACTTTACTTGAAAAACGAAGGCAAGTGTAATTATTATGGAATATTAAGAATACGGCAGAGATGATGAACCAAGAAATATACTTTTTTTAGAGAAGGAGAATGAATTTCTAAGTACTGAAAAAAAAAAATCGTGACATTCATTTTACAGGAATAATGTTGGGTGCCAGTTTGCTTTCATGTTGCAAAATGCATGATGTTTATTAATATTGGATAAAGAAAATAGAGAAAGGTACTACCTTGGATACATGAAGCTAGTCTGGTCTCCACCACGTAGGTATTCTTGAAGCATTTGGGGATGATACTCCAAGATCTGTTAGCTTTAAAACCACTTTTATCACTATAAACTATATATTGGTTAAGATATAAACGAATTTAAAAATCAAGACTAGTATCGGCTCCTTTACCTCTCGATAAATTAGCTCTCGTACATCATCTTTCATTAGTTTCCTCCTTTCAAACTCAAACTCCAGTTTTGAGATAGGTTGTGTTGAAGGTTCACGATCTATATTTGCCAAGCCATAAAAGTATGAATCAGCCAGTGCCTGAAATGTAAAGAGTATGAAGGTTAAAATATGCCAAAACGCCCCGCCTATCTCGCTCTGGTAGCGAAAGACGCCGACACCGGCCTCCATAACAGGATCTCACACTTCAAATTAATTCAAACCATACCTCTCCAGCAGTAGGACGATCTTTAGGATCAAAAGCAAGCAGACGTTCTAGTAGACGAAGAGCCGATGGATCTATGCTAGAAAACTTTTGTGAGAATGGAACCGGAGGTTTCCTCCGCATGCTATTTAGATATCTTCTAGCCTTTTCGTTTCGTATCTGCAGTCATTTCCAAAAAGAATAGAGAAAAATGAATTGCTAACAGAGGAACCTCAGTATATATCGTCATGTGAATATAGAATTTGTTATAAATTGGTCGATCTTTTAACTTTGAAAGAAGGAATGATGCATTTTCTATCAATCTCCCTAATCCACCTAGAAAAGAAGGATATAAACAAAGGTAGAGGACAGTAAACTCAAAATAGACAAGTTAGTTATCTACAAGCTGAATAATGCAAGCTTTCTTTCCAGAGAACAAACCTTCAAATCAAATTTACATTCATTCATATACTGCAAAGCATAATCTAGCAAGGCATGTTTTAGCATGTAAATCACCAAAAAATTGAGGGCAAGGATTTATTAATTTAGGTATGTTTGGGGAGGTGGTTTTGGGACAGCACATTTTCTGCTAACAGAACGCGATAGTTGCGAAAATTCCTCCTCCCAAACCATCACCGCGTGGGGAGGACCATGGAAGCATTCAAGTATTGGGCAGTGTCGCAGCAGTCGCAACCACCAGCAAAGACAGACTTCTTGAAATATCATCGCATGCAACACCACCCACTCCCATTTTATTTTCATAATAGAGTACAAGAATAGAAGGGGAGCCTTGGCGCACCGGTTGAGGTGTTTCCGTGTGACCTTGAGGTCACGGGTTCGAGTCCTGGAAGCAGCCTCTTGCAAAAATGCAGGGTAAGGGGTTTGCCTACATTTCACCCTTGTGATGGGACCGTTCCCTGGACCCTCGCTGTGTGGGGATGCTTTGTGCACCAGGCTGCCCTTTTTAATAGAGTACAAGAATGCAATAAATCCTTTTAAAAGGGGAGGAACAAAGGGCAAACCTTTGTGATGGTTTCAGGAGCAGGAGTGCCCAATAGATCAGTCATGAGATCCAATTGATGGACGACATTCTTCCCAGGAAAAAGTGGTTTTCCAGTTAGCATTTCAGCAAATATGCATCCTATACTCCAAATATCAATAGCAGGCGTGTACTGCAAATGAGAAATAATTGCACTTGAGCATAATTGTTGCACTGCATAAGCAGAGGGCGTAAAGAAATTCTCAGTGTGAGGAATAGCTGCGAAAAAACCAGGGAGTATATATGCATCCTATATTCTTGTTGGATAAGCACCAGAAATCAGGGATCAAAGTTATTCACGATTTCTTATAATTGTTAGCCAAAAAAATATTAAAAATAAAATAGGAAATAATGTGGAAAAGCTTCAAACTATTTTAAGTAAACAACAAGTTGTATGAATAACCATTTCTAACCAGCCCAAAGGACCATTAGGTAACATCATATCAATGAACAATACATATTTAACCGTGCTTGTTTTAAGTAAGAGATTTATTTCACTTAGTAAATGCAATTTTTAAGCTTTAGCATGTGTACTATCATGGGAGGTGATGATTTATGACCAAGGGTTATGATTAAAATGTGACTAAGCTTGTTTTGGGTTTAAGATTTATAAATTCACCACTCAAATTTAGTTTTTTTCATATTTTTCTACTTTGCTTAAGCCCTTGTTAGATTTGAAGTGAGCTAGCGCTGGCGCCAGCGCTAGCTCATACTCGTCACCCCCCCTTGTTTTGCCTATAAATAGAGGGGTACCCCCCTCTAAAGAGTATCGATTCTGGAACTGGCGAGTATCATCAACTTTGAGCGAGTTAGAGATACCAGAGCGCCATCAGGCGAGCATCGGACTTGGAGTAAGTTCGGCCAGCTCCCTTGAGCGAGTAGGGAGTGTTGGAGATACCGCCGGCGCTAGTGATAGCGCTCGCGCTAGCGAGTATTGGAGGAAGCGGCGCGTGGCGAGCGTGCGAGAAGCTTGGAGTGCGAGCAGCGAGCTTGCGAGTTGGAGAGCTAACGCCTGGCGCTAGCGATACCGCCGGCGGTAGCGATGAGCGAGCTTCTGTAGCGAGGAGCGAGCATTGGAGCGAGTATCACCTGCGCGGTGTGCTCCGGAGGAGAAGCGGACCTTGTCCGTGACCAAGTTCTTTCCTTCTATTGGCTGTTGTGATTCAAGTTGGATGCAACTTGTATTCAGCCGTGTTCAGTTGTAACTAGCTACCAAAATTAGTATTGTGAAAGCTTGTGTTCATCTTTGGTGTCCTTATTCTCCGGTTGGTTGACGTGTTCTTCCGACATCAAAATATTTCACATGGTATCAGAGGGATAGTGGGAACAAGGACGAAGCAACCAAGATGGACGGCAGAGGAGGGATTGCTAGGGGACTTGGCATTGAGCTGCTTACTCAAACCAACTACAAGAAGTGGATGTCTTGTATGGAGAGCTACCTTCTTGGAGAGGATCTCTGGGAGGTTGTTGGTGGTGGGGAGCAAGAGGAAGTAGTAGCTGCCGGTGAAAATGGTCCAGCTGTGAGAGCTTGGAGGAAGACCAACGCCAAGGCGGAGTTCACCTTGAAGAGAGCCATATCACCTGACTTGTTCGACCACATCATTGGTTGCAAGTCAGCGTCTGCGATCTGGATAGCCCTCGATGGGTTATTCAACAAGAAGAATGTGGCGCGGTTACAATTCCTGCAGAATGAGTTGGCGAAGTCAACTCAAGGCGAGATGGCGATATCCACCTTTTTCCTGAAGGTGAAGAACCTATGTGGGGAGATCTCGGCCTTGGATCCTGAAGAGCCAATCTCAGAGACGAAGTTGAAGCGACACATACTCCGAGGCTTGAGGAGGGAGTATGTCCCCTTCGTTACTTCCGTGCAAGGATGAGCTACTCAGCCCTCCCTTCTGGAGCTAGAGAACCTGCTCTCGTCACAGGAGAGCTTGGCGAAGCAGATGGCGGGAGTATCCATCTCAGGTGGAGATGGCGAGGCGTTGTTCTCAGAAAAGAGGAGATCCTGGGACAAGAGAAAGAAGAACTCCGGAGATGGACCTTCAACGTCCTCTTAGGGAGATGGGGGGAAGTTCCTCCCTGCGCGCGATGAGAAGGGGAGAACCCTTTGCTTTGCCTGTAAGAGGTACGAGCATATGGCAAAGGACTGCCGGTCCAATCTAAAGGCCGGTCATGCTGCTAACAAGGAGGGAGATCACCAGAGAGGTGGAGGAAGAGGTGGAGGTCACCAGGGCGGTGAGAGGGGGGACAATTGTTTCCTGGCAGAGATGACGGCAACCTCGGTCGATGTCTTAGCCTCCATCAACCTCGAGAACGACTGGATAGTGGATTCCGGTTGCAGGCATCATCTCACAGGAGATATGTCCAAGTTCGACTCCTTGGAAGCGTATGAAGGAACGGATGCTATCATCACTGCGGATGATACGGTACATCCCGTGGAGCGAGAAGGGAAGGTGTCCCTTCGGAGTAGAGAGAAGCCAGTGACACTAAAAAGTGTGTATCACGTGTCTGGCATGAAGAAGAACCTCTTCTCCGTGGCGAACGCCGTGGATGCTGGATACCACGTGCTGTTTGGACCAAAGGAGGTGAAGTTCTTGAAGAACCTTTCGTCTGTCGATGCTGACGTCACGCTCACCGGGAGAAGGGTGAAGGATTTGTATGTCATATCTGCAAATGCCTACGTGGACAAGCTGAAGACAAACGACAGCGCTGTGATCTGGCATGAGAGGCTGGGTCATGTGGGGATGGACAAGCTGAAGATGATGGCGGCAAAGGGCCTAGTGAGTGGCCTGCCTCATCTCTCTTCCTACGGCGACGGCCATGTGTGCGACGGATGTCAATATGGAAAGTCACATCGACTTCCATTTGACAAGTCGAAGACCAGGTGTAAGGCACCTCTTGAGTGCGTACATGCTGACGTTATGGGGTCGTGCGCCACCCTTACTTATGGAGGCAATAAGTATGCGCTGGTTCTGGTGGATGACTACACCCGCTATACGTGGGTATACTTTCTGAGAGAGAAATCAGAAGTATTCAGCAAGTTCCTCGAGTGGAAGGAGCTTGTGGAGGGGAGGCTGAACAGCAGAGTGAAGAAGCTGAGAAGCGACAATGGAGGGGAGTTTACCTCCAATGAGTTTGCTTCTTTCTGCAGGAGGTTCGGCATTCGGCGGGAGCTCTCCTGTGCTCACACCCCGCAGCAGAATGGGGTGGCAGAGAGGAAGATCCGCCATCTGGTGGAGACTACCAGGAGTTGGCTACATGCCAAGAGCATTCCCAAGGCCTTATGGGCGGAGGGAATGGCGTGCGCTACTCATGTGATCAACAGGCTACCTCTGAGTCCTAACAGGATGGTGTCTCCACACCAGCTCATGTTCGGGGAGAAGCCCAATGTGGGTCACATGAAGGTGTTCGGTTCTACCTGCTTCATGCATGTCCCGGACGCTCAGAGAACCAAGTTGGAGCCGAAAGCGAGGAAGTGTATCTTCATCGGCTACGATGAGCGGAAGAAGGGGTGGAAATGCATGGATCCGCAGACCCACAAGTTCGTCGTCTCGCGCGACGTAGTGTTTGACGAACTGGTCTCATACCAGGGAGTCTCTTCAGTGGAGCTGCCGGAGAGTGGAGAAGCTAGCAGGGAAGAGGAGTGGGTCACTGAGGACCCTACTGTGGAGTTGGAGTTATCTCCAAGTGCTCCATCGCCATCTGGCTCAGGAGGAGCTTCTGGCTCAGGGGGAGCTACGAACTCAAGAAGCAGGGAGAGCACCGCTTCAGGAGGAGTTCAGAGAGGAGCTCAGAGAGGAGCTCAACCAGAGGAGTCTACCGGAGTGGTAGATAGTGGTCAAGCCTTGAGGAGGTCGAAGAGGACCATCGTCCCGCCTGCTCGCTATAAGGAGGGGAACTTCGTGAGTTTGGTTTCCTGCTTCTTCGCAAGACCACTCGATGAGAGGGAACCTGCCTGCTTTGAGGATGCAGCTGGCATCAAGGAGTGGGACGCGGCCATGATCGAGGAGATGGAGGCCCTAGAGAAGAATGAGACATGGGACCTGGCTCCCATGGTGGAGGGCATCAAACCTGTCACCTGCAAATGGGTGTACAAGGTTAAGAAGAGAGCTGATGGAGAAGTGGAGCGGTACAAGGCGAGGCTTGTCGCTCGAGGCTTCTCTCAAACCTACGGAGAGGACTACGAGGAGACCTTTAGTCCAGTCGCAAAGATGACGTCGGTGAGGACCATCATCGCTCTGGCGGCGTGCCGAGGTTGGAAGCTGTGGCAGCTTGATGTGAAGAATGCGTTCCTGTATGGAGAGATTGACAAGGACATATTCATGGTGCAACCGCCTGGATACGTGTCCAAGTCTCAGCCACATCATGTCTGCAAGCTGAAGAAGGCCCTCTACGGGCTGAAACAGGCGCCGAGAGCCTGGTATGGGAAGATTGCGGAGTACTTGCAGTTCTGCGGCTACGATGCCTCAGACTCGGACTCCAGCATGTTCGTGAAGAAGAGTGGAGGTCTTCACGTGCTGGTGCTGCTATACGTCGACGACATGATCGTGACAGGGAACAACCCTGAGGAGGTCGCGGCGCTGAGACAGCAGCTTTCCATACGATTCGAGATGAAGGATCTTGGTGAACTGCACCATTTCCTTGACCTCCAAGTTGAGAAGAGAAGAGGCAGGCTGTATGTTTCCCAGAGGGCGTATGCCGAGAGGATCGTCGAAAGATTCGGCATGAAGGAGGGGAAGAGCAGTTCCGTTCCACTGGAGGCTGGGCTGAAGCTTCGGAAGGAAGAGGGGAGGATTCTTCCTGATCCGAAAATCTTTCGGGCACTGATGGGGAGTCTTATCTACCTGACTATCACGAGGCCGGACATCGCCTTTGCTGTCGGCCGAGTTAGTCGGTATATGCAGGAGCCGCGAAAGCCTCATCTGGAGGCAGTCAAGGGGATACAGAAGTACGTGAAGGGCACACTTGAGATGGGGTTGTCCTATGAAGAGAAGTCCGACTTCAAGCTGCATGGGTACACGGATGCAGACTACGGAGATGACGCTGATGATCGCAAGTCGACATCAGGTTACGTGTTCTTGTGTGGAGCAGCTGCTATCTCGTGGTGTAGCAAGAAGCAGAACTCTATTTCCCTTTATACCACGGAGGCCGAGTACAAGGCGTCGTCCTTAGCAGCTCGGGAGTGTGTCTGGCTAAGGAGACTAGTGGAGGATGTGGACGAGGAGGTCAGCGGACCTACTGTGCTTCGCGGGGACAATGAGAGTGCATTGAAACTGGTAACCAATCCAGTTTGTCATGCAAGAACCAAGCACATTGAGATCGAGCATCACTTCATCAGAAAGAAGGTGCTGGGAGGCTTGATCGCTGTGGAGTATGTGCGGAGTGAAGAGAACCTTGCAGATATATTCACGAAGCCCCTATCTGCGGGGCCGTTCTGGAGGCTTCGCTCATTGCTTGGAGTTGTTCTCGGAGCTCACTTCAAGGGGGAGTGTTAGATTTGAAGTGAGCTAGCGCCAGTGCTAGCGCCAGCGCTAGCTCATACTCGCCACTCCCCCTTGTTTTGCCTATAAATAGAGGGGTACCCCCCTCTAAAGAGTATCGATTCTGGAACTGGCGAGTATCATCAACTTTGAGCGAGTTAGAGATACCAGAGCGCCACCAGGCGAGCATCGGACTTGGAGTAAGTTCGGCCAGCTCCCTTGAGCGAGTAGGGAGTGTTGGAGATACCGCTGACGCTAGTGATAGCGCTCGCGCTAGCGAGTATTGGAGGAAGCGGCGCGTGGCGAGCGTGCGAGAAGCTTGGAGTGCGAGCAGCGAGCTTGCGAGTTGGAGAGCTAACGCCTGGCGCTAGCGATACCGCCGGCGGTAGCGAGGAGCGAGCTTCTGTAGCGAGGAGCGAGCATTGGAGCGAGTATCACCTGCGCGGTGTGCTCCGGAGGAGAAGCGGACCTTGTCCGTGACCAAGTTTTTTCCTTCTATTGGCTGTTGTGATTCAAGTTGGATGCAACTTGTATTCAGCCGTGTTCAGTTGTAACTAGCTACCAAAATTAGTATTGTGAAAGCTTGTGTTCATCTTTGGTGTCCTTATTCTCCGGTTGGTTGACGTGTTCTTCCGACATCAAAATATTTCACAGCCCTAAGGGTCCATTTGGCTTAATGGAATTGGAATTGAAATAAGAAATTGAGGTCAATTCAAACCTATCTTTCAGTTGGGTTTAGTTCAAAATGAATTCCATAGAATTCATTTTGAATTCTAATTCCTTCAGTCAAATTCACAACCAAAGAATGAATTCCATAGAATTCATTTTGAATTCTAATTCCTTTCAAATTCACAACCAAAGAATGGAACTGAATTTGCACCCAACTAAATAAAAAATCACTTACTAGCAAGGCTGGATGCGAAGGTAATTTCACTGGCGGGCGTAGGTAGGCATAGGAGAGAAGCGTAGGTGCAAGCGTGCAGTTTGTGGGAGAATCAACATAAGCTTTATGTGTTTGGGGAGTTGAGAATTTTGGTGAAAGGGGGTTTTCTGCACGTTTTCGTCAGCCAAAGGTGGGGTTAGTGGTGGAGGGGTAGGAGGAAGAAGGGGGTTGAACGGAGAGGGGAGTCGGTAGGCAGGAATGGGGCGTCAGATGGTTGAGAATGAAGAGGGATGGATATAAAAGAAGAGTGGGTAATGGTGGTTGTAGGGTTTGCGGGCTGTGGTAGGAGGGAGGAAATGAACCTAGGGCTTGCGGAAGCAGTTGTAGAAGTGATGTCTATGTTGCGCGGGAATATGGATGTGATGCGAGATATGATACAAATATGAGACACAACTAATACGCATAAGAAATTCACGATTTAAACAACTTAAATAATGGTAACAATTTTGAATTATTTAAATAAAAATACAAATTAATATGAAGATATGTGCGACATCCATGCCATCCTCATATTTTTAATCACTGTATCTCACATCATATAATAAATAATACTATGTTTGTGTCACAAAATCATATCATATCATAGATAGGAGTCGTGAATGGAAGTATGCAATCATTTGACTACGACCACTTATCATCTAACAGTTTCTCTTGTACATGTCTTTCTCTATATCTTCATCATCACAATATGCACAAATTTTGAGCATTTCCGAGTATATTCTGGCATATACAAGAGTATCCGAGATTTTTTTATTTAAAATTAAAAAAGAAAATTTTCAGAGTTTTAGGTGAAAGTTTCCGAAAGTTTCCCGACTTTGAAACATTTTAGATGCGATATAAAGGCCGCTGCAAGTGTTCATGCTTCATATTGCCGGCAGTTGGAGATGATATCGGGCATACAAGAGGAGTCAACTAGGGATGCAGACGGGGTTTGATTGCAGTAGGAGAGGCTGTGGGAAGGATAGATTGCAGGGCATGGACGTGGTGGTGTCTGAAGTTCATGGCTCGCTAGGGGAATCTCCTAGCTTCAACATGGATGAGAAGAACGGTAAGATATTAACAACGTAAATGACTGAGCAGTTGGATGCTTTCACAAATTACTCAAGACCTACATATGACCTAATACTCAGTATTCATAGAAAATAGGGATTATGTTAAACGTTGCGAGGACCGAGAAGTTGTGTAAAAACAAAATACCACTCTAATAAATAATTAAAAAAATACAAAAATCAAAAGAAAATTGATCCTCGTATCCGCGGGCTTGATCATCCAAATGGCGACCCTATGGTTGTCTGTGAAGAGAATCAAGCCCGCATGAGTCCTGATGTGTGCGCTTGCTCAAGATCCCCATCATTGATGCCAAACAAAGGAGAAAATCACATTACACAGTAGGTAATCAACAGGAAAATGACATCCAGGAAGAGCAAGATATTGTATAAAGAGAAAGAAAAAAAGTATTAAATTGCTATACTAAAGTTTGAAGCAACTTACTTTGGAAAAAAAGGAACCACACAATTCTGGTGCACGATACCATCTTGTCGCCACATAATCCTACATCGTCAAGGAAAAAAACCCATATAATTAACACAGCAATTTTGCAGAGAGACACCCACATTCCTCTCCCTAAACATGGAGCACAAAAACTAACAAAGAAAAGAAATTTAATCAATGAAGACAAAACATTTATATAACAATATATCTTCAGCAGAGGGATGATTCAATACAGTCCAAAAAATCGCCGATGGAGCATCGTTAAAAGACACCCGGGCAAGTCCAAAATCGCAGATTTTTAGCTTGCAGTCTGCATTGGCAAGGATGTTTTTGGGCTTCAAATCTCGGTGAAATACATTTGCTGAAAAAAAATATATTAGATCAACAATTCTTACAAGCTCATCAATGCAAATTGGAAGAGATGATACAAGAACCGGATTAAACCTGAATGGATATATTTCAGAGATCTAAGGAGCTGATACAGAAAGAACTGGTGGTGTTCGGGAGTGAGGTCGTCATTTGCCTTTATAACTTGATGAAGATCCGATTCCATCAGCTCGAAAACAACGTAGATATCTCTGAACTCCCTGCGAGATGGAGGCAGCATTATATGCTTAATTTCCACGACATCGGGATGTCGAAGCAGTCTAAGAAGCTTGATCTCTCTGAGAATTCGAGTGGCATCTGAAACATGCTCGAACACATCATTGATCTTCTTGATCGCGACCTTCTCTCCTGTCTTTGTGTCCAGCGCAGCTCCCACTATGCCATAGCTTCCCTTTCCAACAACCTCCAATATCTCATACTGGCTTGCTTCGCCGTACTCGGTGAAGAAATCAGTTTCAGTATTGGCCTAAACAATTGGAAAAGGGAGTTGTTAGAAACTGCAGATCAGAGAAGAGAAAACAACTGGTCGATGCTCCCGATTTCACAAGAACGAAATCAGCTCAAAATTTGATCAAAAAAAAATATATTATTTTACACGAAACGACCGAATCAAAATGGTCATATATTGATGAAATGGATGTAGGTGATGGGAAAGTCATGAAGGGAACATGGAAATAGCAGGAAGGAACAACAATGACTATTAATGGGTATGCTTTAGTTTCTGTGAATTCTACAAATTAAGCTCTCCATCTAATGGAGATTCAGGAACTTCAATTTTGAGACGGATTGAGAAAGTCTTAAGAATTAATCCCTCTTTCGAAGATTATCACTTGTATATATCTCGCACAAACATCTCAGCCCTCTTAAGGACCCTCAGGCCTCAACAGATCTCCAGCAAAATATTGATATCGGATCCATCAATCTCACATCACTTCGGTATCGGCGCACTCCAATACCGCAACAACCAGGGCACAATCCAGAAATCCATCCAAATCATCGTGCATGTTAAAAACAACCAGCTCCGCGATGCGCCAGCAATTTGGAGATTGAGAAGCGAGGAACTTCCTAATGACTACTGATGGACAGAAAGATCTTCATCGATGAACGAAAGGTTTAAAAATGAAATTCAGAAAGAAAATAAGAAGCATATGCACCTTCTTCTGAGAATCGCCGGCCATTGCCGTTGGATTCCGAAAGTATCCTTCTTAAGGTCGATAAGATCGAAGTCAGCGACGAATCGGATTTCTATCCGCCTCCTCCTTATCCTCTTGCTCCTCTCCTTGATTCACGCGAAAGTGGGTGAACAATCAACGGAGGTCGTCGATGAGTTGTTAATTACAGATACACAGAATGCAAGAGCATTGTAGCGAAAGATCAGTGGCCGGAAAGTTGCCAGCCCTCCAGCGCCCGAAGTTCGCGCGGCTCCAACTGGAAATCGGAACCCTCTTCCTCCGCTGCAGCCCGAGGAGGAATCGCCGCCCGATTCCGTCCAGGAGCGTCGCCGTATTTGCTCATTTATTATTATCCCGATCATTACGTTTCTAAAATTCAAAATGTTAATTATAAAGCCGGCTTAAGCTAGCTTATTAATATTTTTTTTACTTTAATCTACTGTCATCACTTCTCGAAAATATAATATTTAATAATTAATATTATCTCTTGTTTTTTAATGTTTAACCGACGAGCATTTCAAGAATTATAAGTATTTAATTATAATGAGGATGATTTATTACTTAAATCGAGTTCCATGTATAATAGTAATGTTTGGACCGAAAAAAATAGTGGGTTGTTGGTTTGGTATATTACTTATGGGTTGTTGATTAGAAGCCTTGCATATGTAGCTGGGTTCTGTTTGGCGCGAGAGTTTAGACAAAAATGTCACAATCATAGAATGTATGTTTGGACAAAAATGCCACCGCCATGCCAAACGGAGTCATGACGTGTGCGCGGAGATTTTGAATTATCTTGGGAGATACCGTTCCAACAATCAGGGCTATATGTTCCCCTGATTGTCGGGTGACATTTACGCTTTCTTTCTAGAAAGAAGAAATCTTCTTGTTGGGATGTCTTTTGGTAGTGACCGACATTCTATGGACGTGATTGTTGGGATAGTTTTTTCAGGGGGTGCGTTTCTGAAATAGGGATCTCTAGTGGAAGATATCATGAAAAGTAACCCTGAGGAGGGACTCTGCGGGAATGGACCCCTACCCGAAAAGTGTTCCTTTCACGTTGCAGAGTTCTCTAAAAATGTGTCTTTTGTAGTTATTTGTCATGCACCACAATCTTACATGTTAAGGCGTCGAGAGATGTTTATGTGTTGATTGACAGAGAGGATTGGAGAAAGGATTTCATGTTATATGTAGTATGATTCTTCCTTTCGTACGAGGCAGGTTTTAGGGGAGCAAGATCGCGAGGCTCTTAGAGCCACAGTAGAGAATATCACATTTGGTGGACCAGAGAGTCATAGGTGGTGGACCCGAGAGCCATATGTGGTAGACTAGAGTTGTTATATTTGGTATCAAAGTTGATTATCGCAGTCCATGTGTGGGTTAGATTCCAAGTCTAACCTCATTAAAAGATTGTCAGGGCTCTTGGGTGCAAGTTTCACCTTCAAATATGATAGGGCGTATGAATTAACCACGCACCCGCGGGGGGAGAAATGATTCTCCAATAGTATGTAGTGGTATTCACCATTTCCAGGTAATGCGATAATAGGGGGCAAAACTATTCGAGTCTCGGATTTAAAATAAACAACACCTCACATTCTGGACCGAGAGTCAAAGTAGTTGACTCGGGTTGTTACATGTAGCATCAAGTTTGGTTCTCGCGATCCAAACGTGGGCTAGGTTTGAGGAGGAACTTTGTTGGAAGGCTGGAAGGGCCTGAGGGTGCAAGTTCTACCTTCAACAACAGGGGCTGCTGATTATTCACATAAGGATAAAAGGGGAAATGATTTTGATTTATATATGGCGAGGTTTACCTTATCCATGTCAGGTGCCTTTAAAGCAGAGGCGGATCGAGTAATTTCTGTTGGAACACGGTTTTCCGCATCCCTTTGGTTTGAGAATAACAAATCCTACTTGTATTTGATCTAGTTTGTCATTGTGTTTGTAGCATACAGGTTTGAACAAAAATGACACTAGGATATGATGCTCATGTAGTGTTGGTCTGGACTTGCTCATAAGCTGAAAAGAAGAATGTGGTTTAACGCCATGCGTTAGGACTTAACGCCGGTGTTGACTTTCATTCCCACCAAGATGAAAATGACATGAAGGGAAGCTGTCGTGATTGCATGACCATTTTGGGAATGATTTGGCTTAACGTCATACGTTAGCCTCAACGTCAACGTTAGCCTCAGCGCCAGCGTTAAGATTGCCTAAAATGAATGTTTCCAAAGATGCAGAATCTCCTTCCTGATTTGAAGATTCGAGCCATTCAGTTATTTATATACAGAGTCAACGCCTGGCGTTAGCCTTAACGCTGACATTAGCTTCCTGTCCTATAAATATGTGGCTTTCGTTCTCTTCAATTTAGATCTCTGTTGAGCCATGTTCTAGCACTTTGAAAGTTCCTTGAAGGCCGAAATTTTCAAACCACATCTCCCGTTCAATTTGAAGAGAAGAATTCAAAGGAGGATCAGATCAATGTCAATTCAACGCGAAGAGACGCACACTTCGACTTCAACGATATTCAGTGATTCTTCGTCATCTCCTTCAGAATTCTTATAGGGAGTTTTCATTTATATTTTGTTGTAACTTTATCTCCTGTGATTGTTTAGTGAATTCGTCGCCGTTGTTGGCGACTAGGTCCGTGTGCGGCTTAGGGGAATTTGCCGCGGATGTTGGCGACTAGGTCTAGGAATTAGATCTAGGGGTTGCTCGAGGCCTTTCTGAGGATAGAAGGGATAGAGCGGCTTGAGGTCAGATCTGGGCATAGATCGGCTAGAGCCAACCGGTTCTTAGTGAGAATAGTCGGTATAGAAAACCAAAGAGTCTTTTATATTCGCCTTTGATTTCTAGCATCATAGAAATCCAATTTTGTAATCAATTTTATAAATGATAATCATGTCTTTTCTTGTCTAATAAAATTGATTTCTTGCTCTTTGCTTTTGATTTAACTTACTTCATATAAAATATCAAAAGATTGTCTTACAATCATACACTTTTCAAAAACCCTTATTCACCCCCCTCTAAGGGCGCCTACAAATTCAACAAGTTGTATCAAAGGGAGGTTGTTCCAAAATGATTTCACCACCGGGAATAATGATGCTCCTTGATCATGATCTCGCTTCTATGAGTGGGGAGAAATTTTATATGTATGAAGAATCACTAGCACCGTCGTTATTTTAAAGAAAAAATTATAATGGGTGGAAAATTCTAATGGAAAAATTTCTTAAGTCGTTAGATATCGAAGTCTGGAATATCACAATAATCAAACCACCGGATGAACTAAATAAAAATGAAATGGTTTTGAATGCAAAGGCTGTAAATAGTTTATTTTGCGCAATGTCAGAAGATATTTTCAAATTAGTATATTATTTTTCTAATGCATACAAAATTTGAAAATTTCTTGAAGAGATTTATAGTCTTCCTCATATAGGTATGGATCCATGGAATGCATGCACATCAAGCGGAAGGGATGATGACAACTCATCTATGGAAGAGGAAGATAAAAATGGCAAAGGAACTCTATGTTCAAATCTCGCCTCATCTGAAAGCGCTGTAAAGAAATCGAATTCCATCTTTTGTAATTTTATTTCTACATTACATGAATTGCTACAAACTACTAAGCGTAAAATTAAGAAATTGAAAAATGATAATTACAAATTACGTTTAGAAAATGAAAGTCTAAAAGCAAAAGTAAATATAGAATCAAACTTTAATGTATCTAGTCTTACTCCTTGCCCTTTAGCAGAAAATATTATACCGTGTTTTGATTGCAATATAGTTACAAAAAAATTCAAGGCATTTGAAAAAGAGCTTTCTACTACAAAAGAAAATAATGAAAAAATAAGTTTACAAAATTCATTTTTGTAAAATGAATGTGCGATGTGCAAAAAATATAAAATGAAAATTAAAGGGATTGATGAAACATTTGAGGAATTAAGAAATAACTATCAAACTCACATTGATTTCATTGTCACTACTCTTAAGAATAGCACAATTGCTTATAATAAAGCTAGACACAATCTCAAAATTAAGAATAATGAATTGGAAACTAAAATCAATTTGCTTAAGGAAATCATAAAGAAAAATTCTCAAAATATACAAGAAAAATTCAAACGCAAGTTAAATATGAATATTTATAATTTATCTAAGTAAATCATAGGAAATAAAAAACAACAAAAACTTGTAAAGGAATTTCCAAAACATCATCATTATCATTTACAATATAATGATTTTCCCAACATAAACTTAAATGCAAATAAATTTCCCTTAAACAATAAATTCAAAAGTCATTTTATCCAAATATTCAAGTAAATGACTATGTAAATTTGAAAAATAAAAATAATATTTTCCAAGGTATTAATGGAGACTCATACGTAAGAATGACGCACTGATGTCAAATGAAAGGATCCACTCATCATTGTCTCCCCAAAAGCAAACTCGATGTATTTGGGTACCCAAAGAAACCATCCATTTTGGTCCTCTTTGGATACCTAAATCTCTTAGTCATTAGGTATCATACAATTGCATGAAGAAGACCCAAATTAAAATGAACAATCAATAATCTACTTCATGATATACTTAAAACTCTTTCTTTTTTATTTATTTTTTAATTTTTGAACCCAAAACACTATGGTCACTTTTATATATTTCTTAAAAAATGACTTTATCACATAAACCTAATGATCAATAAATCAAAATGAAATTAAATAAAAAGTCACATCTTCTCTCAAGTAACATATCAATACTTTTTATCTTATCTCTAAATCTGTCATTCATTAAATAACTTGAATACTAAAATTGTTATGAAAATTAACACAAAAGAAATTGATTTAAAAATAAGCCATTTGATTTTTATGCTATCATGATAACTCATATCATACTAAAATTATAAAAATTACAACTATCAAAATAACATGACTAAATCCACCAAAGGTTGTGTGGAGATCTATTAAACCAATAAAGTCATAATTGAGAAAACCTGAAAAAAAAACAACAAAGAAACATTTCACAAAGTAAATAAAACTCAAAGAAAAGTTAGATAATCAAAAACCAAGATAACTACTAATGCCTAGCGCAAGCTTTAATGCCAACGTTAGACTTTAAGTGTCCAAAATTAACTATTATTACATCACATTCATCACTAAGAAAACTTCCCTAAAAATCTCTACTGCCACTAACATAATATGTCCCTTCAGTACTGGAACTTCCTCGATCCCTTGACCTTCATGTACGGCGAGTCGAGTGTGTTGAAACCAATACTTGGTCTCTTGTAGAGTTCGGGGTCCCCAAAAGAGAGGGTGGTCTTACACCTACTTCTCTCAAAGGAGAGCGCTAGGCCGAAGACTTAAGGAACTAGGAACAGGACCGAGGGCTCATCGATGAGGTACCACCACACACCCGGAAGATCTTAGAGTGTTTCCCCTCCCAAGCCAATGCTGAACTTGGGGCACCTTTGGAGACCCTCTTCCCTCACCAAAGAAACCTAGGGGGAGAGTAGCCTAAAGAGAGGGATGCCCCAAAAGATGCCCCCTTGGTCCTACTTATAGTTTTCCGAACTTGGTCTGCCAATAGCCAGATTTTGGCCAAAGAGATTACGAAAATACCCCCCGGTTTGGCCTGCCAACAGCCAAATCCTGCCATTCTGAGATGATAAACGCATGCCACCTCCTCTTCTTGGGGCTGGGCGAGAGGGGGCTGGCCACCTCCCTTGCTCGCCCCATACTGGGGCTGGGCGAGCGGGAGGCCGCCCCCCTCCCTGGCTCGCCCCCCTCCCCCCACGGGGCTAGGCGAGCGGGAGGCCGCCCGCCTCCCCGGCTCGCCCCCCTAACGGGGCTGGGCTAGTGGGAGGCCGCCCGCCTCCCCGGCTCGCCCCCCTAACGGGGCTGGACGAGCGGGGGGCCGCCCGCCTCCCCGGCTCACCCCCCTAACGGGGCTGGGCAAGCGGGAGGCCGCCCGCCTCCCCGGCTCGCCCCCCTAACGGGGCTGGGCGAGCGGGAGGCCGCCCGCCTCCCCGGCTCCCCCCCCCCCCCCCCCCCCCACACACACACGGGGCTGTGCGAGTGGGAGGCCGACCGCCTCCCCGGCTTACCCCCCTAATGGGGCTGAGCGAGTGAGAGGCCACCCGCCTCTCCGGCTCGCCCCCCTAACGGGCTGGGCGAGCGGGAGGCCTCCCCCGCCTTCCCTGCTCGCCCCCCTACTGGGGCTGGGCGAGCGGGAGGCCGCCCGCCTCCCCGGCTCGCCCCCTACTGGGGCTAGGCGAGCGGGAGGCCGCCAGCCTCCCCGGCTCGCCCCCCTAACGGGGCTGGGCGAGCGTGAGGTCGCCCGCCTCCCCAGCTCGCCCCCCTCCTTCTGGGAATAACCTTGAGCCCGCCCGCCCCTCTTTCCTGGGGCAGTGTCTCTTAGAAATACTGGGCCTAGCGACACTCTGGACTTCGGGGACCCACTCGGCGAATACAGGGTTGTACACTCATCTTTGTGAAAAAACTCAAACCAAACTCTAAAACTCAAAAACCAAAACCCTAGTTCTCAAAATCCTAGATCTACATACTACCATTATGAAATGCTTCAATACTTCAAAGGATTAGTAATTAGGAGTAGAGAAAGCATTTAATCAAAAAATATAAAAATAAAAACAAAGATTTTACCTAGATCTTAGAAGAGGCTTGACGCGAAACTGGAAGAAAAGCTGCTTGAAATGAAGGGAATGAGGGAAGAACTCGGGATTTGGGATTTTTATATAAAGTCGACTCAACTCCAGCGTTGAGTATAACGCCCGACGTTATCATTTCTTTCCCTATTTGAATAATTTTTTTTGCCTATTCATTTGTATAACTCTTTATATATATGCTTGCATATTATTTACACTTTTTGTCACTAGAAAAATCAAATCACAACAACAAAATTAAAAAACTTCTTAAAACTATCAAAAACATGCCTAAAAGCCTTCTAAACATCTCTAAATTATCTGAAATTTTTACAATAAGAAAGCCTATATATATCAACTTTAAGTCAAAGATTTTTTTTTCAAAAACATAAGGAAATAGTGGTCTGTTTGCGTGTTAAGAAGTCAACGTCAAGTGTTAGCTTCTTTAGTCCAATTTCCATTCTGTTTTTTCTGGAATGTTTCTGGTATTCTTCTCGTGCATATTTTCTGTTTATTTCTTTAATTTGAATTTTTTTATTCCAAAATACAAAAAAAAATTTAAAATGTTGAAAAAATATGTTTTTTTTTTCACTTGTTTGTTTTAAATATTTACAAAATTATGGTTTGACTATAAGACTTCACATGAGCAATAATCTTAGTCATTTTTATTATAAATGGTCAAAATTGATTAGGCATACACTTCAAAATTTTCATCAATGCCTAATTTTCATTTCAAGTTTCCTAAATATTATTTTATCATGTCATGCCTTGACCTTAATCTTATTATGTGCAATGAAATAGTTTATAAAAAATTGTGTAAGATTGTCTAACATGCCTCTAAGTATGAGTAATGTTTTATGTTAATCAATAATTCATTCACTCACTATTTTGGTAATCTACGTGTGCTAATAATCTTAGTCTTGCATGATTGTGTAGTATAATAGTTTTAACATACACCTTCCAAACAATAAATTTTTTGCACATATAGAACTGTTATTTCAATACTGTTAGTGTTTGCAAAAGTAAGTAAATTCGGAGACCTTTGTCCCAAAATTAAAAAAATGAAATAAAATGGCAAAGATAACTCCACCAAGCACTACTCACCTTCCTGATAAGTCTTAATGAGCATTGTGAGGTTCAGCACCTTGGAATGAATTGTAAAGTGTCTTGTGCAAACGCATTTTCTTTATCACTTATATTTGTACACTGGATCACTCAAAATAAAAAAATTTATAAAAATACTTATGTGATCCCCCAAATAGTACTTTGCTCCCTGATAAGTCTTAATGAGCATTGTGTGGGCGAAGCACATTGGTAGTTGTAATATTTTATCGTGCTTTAAAATTTTATTCTAGAATTGATGTGTGAAAGTAATTCTAACATTACAATCTTAATATTGTTTTTACTATTCCCTTACATATGTCATGTGTTTTGATTATATCACTTGTATACTCTTATCAAATCACTATTTGCACGCATCATTGTTTTTTTCATAAAGCTTATGCTAATGAGATTGGATTCTAATGTATAGTTACATGATTCTCTCAAAATTTAAGTAAAAGCATTAGATTGCAATGCATGATTTCTACAATATTTTTTTACTTGAAATACGAATTAGTTGCATCGTAGCTATTATCTTTTTGAATATGTTAAATCATGCTTTCCTATTAGTTGTGGAAAATCTTCAAGGATAATGCTCATTATATGTGAAAAGTCTATAAATATTGTTGGAATTGTCAAACCATAACAAAAATAATTTATTTTACTTATCTTGGTTATCTTCCTTTTCCGCATTATTGATTTGATCAAGTGTTTTTATTATGCTTTTTAAGGTCTCTTCTTCACTTGTGTCTTTCAAACTCTTTTTCACTTTTTTCATCAAGTGTTATCTTTCAAACTCTTTTGTTCATTATTTTTTAACAAGTGGTTGAATGGTTTGGTAAAGTACATGAGATGTTATTACTCACGCTTATCATATTTTTTTCAGTAGTGCTACTCTCTCTTAGCTCGATCATAACTTATTCTATTTTCAACAAAACTCGTAATCCTCTTTTAGTTGTCCCAACTTTCACCTCCTTATCCTAATTTTGTTTCACTTCACCCACTTTTGCTAATAACAAAAAGGGGAGAATAAAATGATAAATCTGAATGATTAAGGAGTATGATTCACTAGATTAAGGGGGATCATAAATCTAATCTATGAGAGCATACGCTAAGGGGGAGCACTTAAATAGGGGGAGCACACATCTCTAAATATATTTTGATATTAAAATCTCTTTGTAGCATAATGTCATATCTTTTTTATAAAAACACATCTTTTATATCTGAATCTGATTTATCTTAATTAGATTTGTTATTATCGAAAGGGGGGAGATTTTTGAAACACGGTTTTTCGCATCCCTTTGATTTGAGAATAATAAATTCTACTTGTATTTGATCTACTTTTCCATTGTGTTTTTAGCATGCAGGTTTGAATAAAAATGACACTAGGATATTGTAGTGTTGGTCTGGACTTGCTCACAAGCTGAAAAGAAGAATGTGGTCTAACGTCAGGCGTTATGACTTAACGTCGGCATTAACTTTCGTTCCCACCAAGATGAAAATGACATGGAGTGAAGTTGTCGTGATTGTAGGAGCATTTTGGGAATGATTTGGCTTAACGTCATGCGTTAGCCTCAACGCTAGTGTTAAAGTTTTCTAAAATGAATGTATCCAAAGATACAGAATCTCATTCCTGATTTGAAGATTCGAGTCATTAAGTTATTTCCATACAAAGTCAATGTCTGACTTTAGCTTCCCGTCCTATAAATAGGTGACTTTCGTTCTCTTCAATGTAGATCTCTGTTGAGCCCTGTTCCAGCACTCTGAAAGTTCCTTGAGGGCAGAAATTTTCAGACCACATCTCCCGTTCAATTTGAAGAGCAGAATTCAAAGGAGGATCGGATCAATGCGAACTCAACGCGAAGAAATGCACGCTTCGACTTCAACGATATTCATCGATTCTTCGTCATCTCCTTCAGAATTCTTATAAGGAGTTTTTTTATATTTTGTTGTAACTTTATCTCTTGTGATTGTTTAGTGAATTCGTCGTTGTTGTTGACGACTAGGTCCGTGTGCGACTTAAGACTGGGGTAATTCGTCGTGGTTGTTGGCGACTAGGTCTAGGAGTTAGATCTAGGGGGTGCTCAAGACCTTTCAGGAGATAGATGGGCTAGAACGGCTTGAGGTCGGATCTAGGGAGAGATCGGCTAGAGCCAATCGGTTCTTAGTGAGAAGAGTCGATATAGAAAATCAAAGAGTCTTTTATATTCATATTTGATTTTTAGCGTCATAGAAATTCATTTTTGTAATCAATTTTATAAATAATAATCATGTCTTTTCTTGTCTAATAAAATTTATTTCTTGTTCTTTACTTTTGATTTAACTTACTTAATATAAAATATCAAAAGATTGTCTTAAAATCATAAACTTTTCAAAAACCCTTATTCACCCCCCCCCCCCCCCCTCTAAGGGCGCATAAAGATCCAACAATTTCAACATGGGAGGCTAGACATCGTCTTCCTCCAAAAAAGAAATTTGAACACATCCACCTTATCGGAGCCATTTCTTCCTCACCGGTCATCGTTTTGACGTCTAAGTAGTCGAAATTCATAAAATCGATAAAGTTTTTAGTATAGCTCATATACCTACTATGGTAGTCTGTCATTAATCATGTCAGCGGTATTTTTGAGGAAGACTGACATTAGGCATGCCAACAATATTTTCGAGGAGCTATCAGTAAACGCATTATTTGACATGCACAATAATATATGCATCAATGTGAGATTTTTTTAGCAAAATTGGAAAAATTGTGTACGACACTTTTAACATTAATTAATTGATAGTGTTTATTTAAGCTGCATTAATTAATTGAAAGGAGCGAAGCCCCGTGCCTCTCGAGGTATTGTCGTGTGTGTGTGTGTGTGACAGACACGGGGCATCACCCTTACGACCAGCTGTGAGTCTGTGACAGTACCAAGATCGTGACCAGCATGGGGCTCCGCCCCTTTCAATTAATTAATGCAACTTAAAATAAACACACTATCAATTAATTAATATGAAAAATAGTTATACACATTTTTTTATTTTTTGTTAAAACTTCTCGTCCTAGTTAATTAATGTCAAATCAACTTTAATAAAATTGATTGATTTAATGGTAGCTTCTCAAAAATGTCGTTGCATGCCTAATGATAACTTACCATAGTAGGTAAAAGAGTTCTTCTAAAAACTTTTTGGATTTTAAGAAGGGCGCTGCTATTAGCACCGCAGTTTTGGCTAGTCGCACCACACTTTCTCCTAATTTTTCGCGCCTTTTGGAAATACGCCTTGTTGAAACCAGAGAACCTGTTTTGACGTTCGAAAGGGATATGCAGCTAACTCTTACTTGACCCGAGCTAGACCCTTGGCCAGTTACTAAGAACCGAAGAACCTTTCCCTCGAAGAACACCCTAGTCCACAAACGGACCTCTTAAGCTGCAGCGTGGAGGTCTCACCACATACCCGGAAGCTCACAAGGAACTTCCCCTCTCAAGCCAATGCTGAGCCTGGGCACCTCACCGTCCACCTTCAATGACAGGGGGAGGGGAGGGGTAGTGCTTACTCACAATACTCACACGAGGGAGGGGGGTACCAACATCCCTTCCCAAGGTGCCCATGGGGGTCTATTTATAGACTTCCCAAAATTGGGCTGCGGATAGCCAAAAATCGATTATCCGCAGCCCAACAACTAACCTGAATGACCGAAATAGGAGGGGGAGAGTGGAGCTTGAGACGTCCACTCCCCCCTTGTCGGGGGGTCAGGAGAGTGGACCGAATGGTCCACTGCCTGGGCTTGGGCGAGTGGACCACTCGGTCCACTCTCCTCAGGGGCGAGTGGACCCATGGTCCACTCCCCTGAGTGCCCGGGGAGAGTGGACCATAGGTCCATTCGCCCCTCACCCTGGGCGAGTGGACCATGGTCCACTCGCCACTCCTAGGCGAGTGGACCATAGGTCCACTCGCC
Organism: Dactylorhiza incarnata; assembly: GCA_033032865.1. NCBI lineage: Eukaryota > Viridiplantae > Streptophyta > Magnoliopsida > Asparagales > Orchidaceae > Dactylorhiza > Dactylorhiza incarnata. The sequence continues at coordinate 2,366,931 of JAWHQI010000281.1, forward strand.
CGGGGCTTGAGCGAGTGGACCGCTAGGTCCACTTGCCCAGGAAGTGGACTTTCGGTCCACTCCCTCCCCCTTGGGATTGCATCTTTGATCCCGACGGCCTCCAATTGGTCGATCTTCGGCGCCGCGGAACCTTTCTTATCAAGACCTCATCCGCGTAGGGTCACACCGACTCGGAAAATATGAGGGTTGTACACAATCACCGCTCTTTTCGAGCTTGCCTTAAGCTCGGAAAGAAAGTCCAACCCACCTATTTGACTAGTTGGTGGGATCTTAGAGGAATCCACGGAGGGCCCTGAATGATCGAAACAGGAGGGGGCGAGTGGAGCTTGAGATGTCCACTACCCCCCTTGCCGGGGGTCAGGAGAGTGGACCGAATGGTCCACTGCCTGGGCTTGGGCGAGTAGACCACTCGGTCCACTCTCCTCAGGGGCGAGTGGACCCATGGTCCACTCCCCTGAGTGCCCGGGGCGAGTGGACCATGGTCCACTCGCCACTCCTAGGCGAGTGAACCATAGGTCCACTCGCCCGGGGCTTGGGTGAGTGGACCGCTAGGTCCACTCGCCCAGGAAGTGGACTTCCGATCCACTCCCTCCCCCTTGGGACTGTATCTTTGATCCCGACTGCCTCCAATTGGTCGATCTTCGGCGCTGCGGAACCTTTCCTATCACGACCTCATCCGCGTCGGGTCACACCGACTCGGAAAATATGAGGGCTGTACACGTCTTGTACATGCATTTTTAGGAAAATTGTCCAACACGAAAGTTGTAGATTTCGACGAGATCTACAACTTTCGTGTTCAACACTTTTCCTAAAATTGCATGTACAACACGTACTTTGGAAATACGCTCAGGTTTCGCGCCTTTTGGAAATACGCCTTGTACATGCATTTTTAGGAAAAGTGTTCAACACTAAAGTTGTAGATCTCGTCGAAATCTACAACTTTTGTGTTGGACAATTTTCCTAAAAATGCATGTACAAGACATATTTCTAAAATGTGCGAAAAATTAGGAGAAAATACGGTGCAACTAGCCAAAACTGCGTTGCTAATAGCTGCGCCCTTTATGAATTTTCATCATTACTTTTATACGTACATTGTATTTTAATTTTTTATAAATATATTATAATATATATTATTTTTTGAATGAACTTGAATGTTCGGCAAATTTTTCATTTTAATATTATTATAAAGACAATTTTTTCGTATTTAATATCGCAGATATATATATATAGTTTTTTATATGTTCTTATCCTTCACGAAAGAAACAAAGGATGATGTTGAGAGAGAGAAGAAATGAATATTAAAAAGAGAAAGGATGTTTATAACAAGCGGTATTAAAAAATTGGAGGACTTCAAATAATGAAATATAATATTTTTGTATGGACAAGTGATTATTACAAAGGATGATTCTAAATTATTATATTTGTTATAAGAAATATAATCAATATATATTATATTATATATAAAGGAGTTTTCACATTGTGATTGTCCGGTTTATACTTCAAATGATAAATTAAGGGTGCTGGTTTTCCACACTCAAAATATTATTTTTTAAGGATTTTTTTGTTTCTATTATCAAGCAAATGGGCCCTTCTATTCGATCTGATTGCTCCAGATCCATAGCCAACCTCAGAGATGTAATGCATGGTAGCAAACGGCAAATGTAAAAAATCACCAATTTGCATCCCAAGATCTATAGGAAGCAACGAGTTTCTCAACCCTGTAACCCACGAAGCCATTCTGAGCAATTCCAAGGTTGACCTGAAGATTACTCCTCACGGAATATCGCAAACTGGAAGTTTTGTTGGTCCTTTGCGCGGAAATAATGACTCCTTTTTATCAGATTTTACTGCTATTATGTGTCATAAATGTGAGGAGAGGGTTATGAAAGGGCAGGATTTGGAAGCACATCATTTGTTTAAACATGCATGCGGATTGTTCTAAACACGCAGAAAACTCTGCCAAGATTCGGGGAACACAGAGAAATGGTGAAGATGAAAGCCGGAAAGCTTACAAAGAAACACCCGCACTACCTCGCCAACGGAAATGAGCCGTTGAGATTCCATGGAACAAAAATCGCCTGCAGCCTCGGCATGAATGGCTCTTCCACTCTCCGCGCTTCGAAGAAATGCTGCGTTTGTAGAATCATAAGGCACGGGTTTTCGGCGGAGAAGGAGCTCAAGAGGAGAGTTGGTGTGTTCATAGCTTCCACAAGCACGAGAGCACTAGAATCAGTTGATAATGGTGTGTTCACAGCTTCCACAAGCTTGTGGATAGCCGTATAACTAAAAAAATGCTCGCTAACATCAAATCACTTGTGGATAGCCGACATAAAAAAAGTGCTTGCAGTTAATCAAAAGTGTGCATAGCCAAAACTGCGGTGCTAATATCAACGCCCTAAATTAATATAGACCGCTCATAACCGCAGTGCATTTTTTGCTACTCGTGTTGCAAGTCAAACAAATTTCAGGTCTTGTCTATTTCCTATCCGCACTTGTTTCTCGCACTGCTAGTTTCTTGATCGCCACTATCTTTCACGCGACCCCCCCCCCCCCCCCCCCCCCCCCCCCCCCCCCCGCCTCGCTCCTTCCAGAGGTCTGGCAGCCAAGAACTACCGACAAAACCAGTGATCGATCTCGGTACCCTGGATGGTAACGGTTGCCTGCCCGGAGCACCTCGTCATTGTTGATCTTCCTGTTGCGAAGAGCGACAGTGCATCACAGCCTCCACAGCTTCCACTGCCACAACATGGGTTGCCGCTCCCGCCGTCAACTTGGAGATAGGATCCACTTTTGTGTCCGCTGCGACTTCCCCATTGCAATATATGGCCGCCTCACAAGAACACCTCTGGCCGCAACACGGAGGAATCGCGTCAGCCATAAATCATCTCTTCCTCCTAAGTTTATTATTATTATTATTATTATTATTACAAAACCAAACGGAGCCTAAGGCCTCATTTGGTAAGGCGGAGGGAGATGGCGCGGGAGGAATCGTCGCGGGGGTTCGAGACGGAGGTGGGGGCGGGGGCTGGAGACGGAGCTTTCAACCCCGTTTTTCGCTTCGCGCAGAGAGCAAACGTAGCTAACGATGCCGCCCGGCGTTTGTTTTTCCGCCTTGCGGCGGCGGTTGCTCCCACACCAGCGTGAAAACGCTGAACCAAATGATGCCTAAATAAATGGCGTTTCACGTTTTTTACGGATACCCCCAAACAAATCCTACATCTCTAAATATATAAAAAAATCAAAAATATTGATGTGCAAATAAAAATATTACTTGAGAATAGTCAATCCTCAAAAAATACTTGAGATTATCGGTTAGTGCGGATAGTTAAATTTATAGTACCAATATCATCGCCCTTAATATAGAAAAAAAATTTGGTACAACGAGCGTGCATAGCTCTGTGCACGCAAATAAATAGCGCCATTTTTCATGCGGGGCTCACTCTCTTTCGTTCCGCCAAAAAAAAACGCCTCTAGCTCCCTCCCGCTCGGCTTCTCCTTCCTAGGTTTGACGAAATTCTGGGCGCCGACTCCTGCTCCTCCTCCGGTGATCCCAGAGCTTCTCCGCCGGCGGCTGCTCCTCCGCCTATTGTCCCTGTCTCCGATAAAGATTGACTTCTCCCTAAACCGGAATATCTTGTACTGCGCATCATGGTATTCTCTAGGTTTAGGGTTTTTATCATTTAAGTTTTACATTTTATAAATATCGAAATGTGTTTTCACTCTAATATAGTCCCAGTTACGGCTGTAATGTGTCAGTAAAGAGTAAATTACGGCTGCAACTTTATAGTAAGGGCTGCAAAAAACCTACAGTTACGGCCGTAATTTACTAGTAAAATGTAAATTACGGCTGTAACTGTAAAGTATGTTCTGCACTATGTATATTTTACAGCCGTAATGTACACGTAAAATATAAATTACTACTGATTTTCATTAAATTATGCTGTGGTGCCATGATAAACTATAATATAGTCTCAGTTATGGCTGTAATGTGTCAGTAAAGAGTAAATTACGGCTGCAACTTTATAGTAAGGGCTGCAAAAAACCTATAGTTACGGCCGTAATTTACAAGTAAAATGTAAATTACGGCTGTAACTGTAACGTAAGTTTTGCACTATGTATATGTTACAGCCGTAATGTACCAGTAAAATGTTAATTACGGCTGTAGCTTTAAACTTAGTGTGACTTGATTTCATTTTTGGTTTTATTAATAAGTTTTGGGTTTTGTTCTTCAATTTTTCAGATTCCCACAAGATATATATAATTTGTATAGCCGTTGTGTTATCTCATCTTTCACGAAGAATGCACATTGTTTGTTGGATGTCCTTTCCAATGAATCCAGAATAGAGCTTAAGGAAGCTGGTTTGCTATCATTATTCCATTCACATAGCATTCCTCAAAATATTCCATTGTTACATTTTTTGTTGTTGTCGTACTCTACACAAAAAAAGCATTTCTATTAGGAAAATATTATGTAAAGTTTACTATAAATCATGTAGCCTTAATTTTGGGCCTACATAATAAAGGCGTTGATTTTCATTTTAAGAGACTACCACTTGAAAACATTTTGATCAAAGACTTGGTGAAGGAAATTGAAGAACTTGCAACCGAAGAATGGTCTGCAAACTTAGATAGTCGTAGAATGGATGCCTTGGTCAAATATGTCCTCGCGGCTTTGTTTTTTCCATTGAAAGGTCTTAAGATATCTGAATCTGTGAATAGTGTTCAAGGCTTGAAAGAGTTTAAAAAGTATAATTGGCCTAAGGCCATACACTCTTTCTTGCATTCACAATTTGATAAGTTTAGCAAGGCAGCTGCTACGAAAGATGACTCTCACCTTGGATATATTGAAGGATGCTCACTACTATTAGTTGTAAGCACTTCTCTAATAAAATCAAGATTGATTATTGCTTTTCTTCATTACGTATCAATTTTATTTCATGTCACAGATTTGGTTCTTCGAACATACCACGACTCAAACTCCATATGATGATATTGCTAGACCAAGACTGCTTCGATGGTCTAACAAGAATGCTTTTAGTGGAAAATTTTGCGTGGAATTATCAAATATTTTGGCCCAACCTAACACTGTATGTTTTATTGTAATAAGATTTCTTGTAATTTTGGTTTGGTTATTTCTATTATGAAGATTATGTTAATGATGCTTTTTTACTTCTGCAGGTGTTAAATTGCTTTGTATCCATTCTGCCTTAGGAGAATAGTTTGTTAGGTGAAGACGTAGAAGCAAGCTCTTGTTTTGAGGAAGTAGAGGAAGAGGAAGGGGACGATGAGGAAGAAGACGAGGCTGTGGAAGAAGACATAGAGGAGGAAGAAGAGGAGAAGGAGAGGATGGAAGCGAAGAGGAGAAGGAAGAAGAGGAAGGAGGAGAAGAAGAAAGAGGAGAAAAGGAAGAATGAAAGAAGATATGATACTCTATTAAATGAGGTGCGAGTTCTCAAAGGGGCATGTGAAGAGAATTTTGCAAATATAAATAAAACAATGAAAGAAAATTTTGAAGCTTTATAAACCTTAATAAAAAATATTCACGCACCCACCCCTCCACCAGATCATCCATATACCCCTCCTACACAAATATGTAGTGTTGTAGTCTCATACAAAGCTCCAAAGGTTGTACAAGGGTTAGAAGAACATGACCCTGAGGTTGTTGAGACGGATGTTCACGGTAAAACATGAAGCCTTGTAAGAAATATCAAAGCAAGAAAAGGCAGGAAGAAGAAGGTGGTTGTTAAAGATGTCATGGGAGCCACCATAGAAGAGCATGCATACCCTGGTCGAAAAAAAATTATTGCCGCTCATAGAGACGTAATAGACCTTGTGCTGACAAGATTTCCTGATAAGTACGTACTTTAGTTATTTATTATTCTTGCCTTCTTTTTTTATAGTTATTGCAACTCCACATTACTTAATGTTTCCTTTTCAGTGATTCTATTATTTTCGAAAGCGGAAATATTGCAATGTCTCGGGATGAAATCATAGAACTACTGGGTGAAGGATGGGTGACTGATACCCATCTAAATGCATTTGCATACGAGCTTAATTTCAGAAGAGCAAAATCACCCAGGAGCATTAAAAATTTTCTATATATCTCTCCAGATCATGCGGTAAATATATGATTTAACTTAACTTGTTTGTCCATTTTTTTAATATAATTTTCATTAATTTTTTGTTTCCATACATGTTTTAATTTTACAGTACTTTAAAAGAAATTCAATTCCACACAGTGAACGTTTGGTGGAACATATAACCTCAGAGTCTGTTGCCAATGTCGATCATATTTTAATGCAATGCCACCTCGGTAGTCATTGGGTGCTTATGGTGTGTAATTTCATAACAGAGACATGACATTTCTATGATTCTCTCCCGAACCCAATGCATAAGGCGACAATGCGGGAGCTGGTATTATTCATTCATAGTCTCAAACTTGTGCTTATCTTGCATAATAATTAAAGATTTATTAAATTATTGTTTTTGTAGATAAAGTTTATAAAAGAAGATTATGAAGATGCCCTGCCGGGGGATATTGACTCATGGGACATAAGCGAGATAGCAAATTTACCAACACAACAAAATGGATATGATTGTGGAATTTTTGTCATGAGATACATGGAAACAATTCTACAGAAATCCGAAATTGATTGGGAGGAGCACAAGGGATGGCAGAAGGACATTCCTAAGTATAGGGCTGAAGTAGTCAGCAGAATGTTACAAGCTTATTGGAACAATATAATGAAACTTTTTGCTCACATTTTCTAATCTCTTTATATTTTTATGTTCGGCTTTTGAGCAACTAAAACTTCTTCCCTTAATAATACCGGTATGTGTCCAATATAATATGTGTTGTTTCCGCACACTAAATCCAACATTATGGGCATAATTGCAATACATTGTGTATGCCTCTGATTCAGATTGCACAATTGGAAATGAAACATCAATTTGTGTAAGAAAACCAAAGAATATGGATATAATCAAAAAAACATTACGACTGTAAGGTAACATTACAGCTGTAATTTAACATTAAAGCTGTATTAATAGAAGAATTACAGCTGTAATGGCAATTGTCGTAATAGAAAAATCCAATACAGTTCTTCACTTACATTGTCGGCTTGACTGGAAACTTTTTCAGCATCGGCCAAATTATTTGAAGAGTTCTCACCATCAAGCTGACAATTGAACAATAGGCAATTTGAACATTAAGCCATTTTGAAAAGTAAACCGAGCAGTAACTGTAAAGTATGCTGGACACTATGTAACATTACAGCCGTAATTTACAAGTAAAATGTAAATTACGGCTGTAACTATAAAGTTTGTTGTGCACTATGAAACTGTTACAGCCGTAATTTACCAGTAAAATGTAAATTACGGCTGTAACTATAAATTTTGTTGTGCACTATGAAACTATTACAGCCGTAATGTACCAGTAACTGTAAGATTTTCGAGTGCATAGAGCTGTGCATGAAACTGCGAAAATTTTGAAGATTTTAAAAAGGAAAGCCTGCAGCAGGAGAATATTTCACTTACATTGTCCATTTCTTTGCTCGAAGCTTTTCCAGGTACTGCCATTTTAAAAATGTGTGGCGATGGAGCAACGGGAAGAAGCACAGAGCAGTTTGTCGGAATGAGGAAGCGCGTCCTCCGACGGCCGGTGGATAGATTTTGTAATGTCGAAGAAACCCTAGGGGAAGCAGGCGATGCGAAGCGGGGAAGGCGAGGCGGAATACAAATTTTTTAACTTCAATGAAACCCTAGAGGAAGCCAGTGGACCGGGAAGAAGGGAAAAACTGGAGCGTTTTTTTTTTGGCGGAACGAAAGAGAGTGGGGCCCGCTTGAAAAATGACGCTATTTATTTGCGTGCACAGAGCTGTCCACGCTCGTTGTACCAAAAAATTTTCCCTTAATATACGGGTCAGATTAAACTACATTACAACGACAGTTCAATCTCCGCTTGTTACTCCCATGAAAATTTCAACTGATACAAAATTTGATGAAAATTGAGAGTGACATATTTTAAAAAAATAATAACACAAATTAAATGTATGATTTAATAAATCGGGCTAAATTGAAAAAATTAATATTTAATCATTTTATTATATATATACGAGTGCCCGACACGGGCTTCTCCCTCCTCCGCACGGGCTTCGCCCGTGCTCGATGCGTCTGCGGATTGCGCCCGCAACATATACATATGAGTACTCGAAATGACCGTAAAAATATATGCATCAATATTACATTATTTATTTTGTAAAAAAATATACGTATATACTTAAAAAAAAATCTCTTCCTCCCTTTCTCTCTCTTTCCCTCTCCGCACTCTCCCCCTCCCTCCTCCTCTCTCTCTCTCTCCCTCTCTCCTCTCTCTCAAAATAATATTTTTTATTAAAAGGGTAATTTGTGAACTCCTAATGTTTAGCCAAAAACATATTTTCCCTTTTAATATATTATAGATATCACTTTATGACGTAACATGGTCGACAAAAGAATACGAGCCATCGGATTCGTACAAATTTCAAACAACCCGTCCGATCATCATTCAATAAAGAGAGAGAAAGAGAGAGGGAGTGGAGCCCACAATTAAGAGAGAGAGAGAGAGGAGAGAGAGGGCGGCAACACTTTCTTGAAATTGGAGAGAGAAATAGAGAGAAAGAGAGTGAGAGTGAGGTCCACAATTTCAAACAACCCGTTCAAGATAAGGAGAGAGAAAGAGAGAGAGAGAGAGAGTGAGACCGACAATTAAGAGAGAGAGAGAGAGTAGAGAGAGCGGCGACACTTTCTTGGAATTGGAGAGATAAAGAGAGAGAAATAGAGAGAAGGAGAAAGTAGGAGAGAGCTCTGAGAGGTGGAGGCTCCATCAATATTTTGGTTAATATTTTTATATATATAACTAAAATTTTATAATACTTTGTTAAATTTTATATAAAACTTTGATATATAATATAAATATGTTTATTTAAATTTATATAAAACATCGATGTATTAAAATATTTATTAAATTAATGTTTATGGACGTGAGGAGTGTTGTTGTGCGATGCTAGCGCGGGGGAGCAGATGAGCACAAACGGAAGTACATTGGCTCGACGACAACGGGAGGGGGGCGGCTGACGGCAAGGAATAGAAAATAGGTTAAAATTTAGGCTTTTATTATGTTTGTGAATAGTGTTTTAAAACACCTAAAATAATGAAATATTTTGATTTGTATATAACCATATTTGATTTACATATATGATATAACATCACCTTAATTTTAACATGAAAGATCTTAATCGGGGGAAAGAAATTATAGGACGATCGAACCCAAATTAAAACGGCAAGAAATGCAGTAGTTAACGAAGTTCAAATCTATAACCTGGAGCTTTGTAGCGGAATGAGCTTGCCTGGAGTTGGATGAGCTCATAGCGTGGAGTATGAAATGTAGCTGAATGAAGATCTGGATGCTAAGAACATCAGTGATGTAGTGAAAATGGAGGTTACTGAGCTCGGGAGCGGATCCAGAGGGAGGGCAAAAGAGGCACAGACACCCCTTTTTTTTACGATTTCTTATAAGCAGACAAAAACTTGGCTATTCGCAAACCAAAATTGATTATTTGCAGATCAAATTTGATTATTCGCAGACTGAACTCAGCTATGTGCATCCCAAAAATTAATTTGGAACATTTTATGTACTGTTATATTTAAAAAAAATTACGCACCCTCAATTCTAATTTCTTGAATCCGCCACTGACTGAGCTGATGTGTCGGTGCCCTAGTTGCTAAGCTGGAAATAGAGATGAGAGAATGCATGAATTAGAGAAGAGCAGTAGGTATATATGCATTGAAATAAGACTCTTGTGTTACGATAGACGGCATCGCCGGAACTCTTCGTGGAGAGTAAGAGGAGCGGGAAATTTAGGGGTGGAGTGGGAGTTTGTGAGCGGGCGGAGAGACAAAGACGTTTAAAATAAAGTGTAAGGAGGGAGATTGATTTGGAATGAACGGCTAAGATGAATTCAATGCCCCGCTATTTTTTTTAAATAGTATATATATATAACTATATTAAAAGGAAAAAAAACACAATTTAGCTAAACATTCAGTTTCCGATTTTACCTTTTTAATCAAGAAAATCCAGTTTTTAAAATTTGTGTTTTTTTCTTTTGTTTTAAAAATGTGCTCTCATATAAACAAAGTATCTACGTATAAAAAAAATGTGATCTCTCCGCCGCTCGTAAATCTCTGTGCACACCGCAAAAATGAGTGACGAGCGAAGTATAACACTCAGGGGTTTGCGAGCGGCGGGAGCGCCGTCACGACGGGACAACGTCGTGGCCGGGATAATGTCGCACGAGGCACGGGGTCCCCCTGTGCACTATTGCAGTTGATGTTCTGACATGGTTGACTTTAGGGGCGGGGGCCTCCTGTGCACTATTACAGTTGATGTACTGCCACGGTTGACTGTAGGGGAGGAGCCCCGTGCATGTGCGCCTGTGTGCATATGGGCCTGTCTGCGCCTGTGTGCGCCTTTGTGTGCGCATGTGTGCGCCTTTGTGTGTGCCTGTGTGTGTGTGTGTGTGCGCCTATGCCTGCGCCTGTGTGTGCATGTGCCTGTGTGTGCTTGTGTGCCTGTGTGTGCCTGTGCCTTTGCCTGTGTGTGTGTGTGCATGTTTGTGTGTGCCTGTGTGCCTGCCTGTGTGCCCGTGTGTGTGTGTGCATGTGTGTGTGCGCCTGTGTGTGCGTGTGTGTGCGCCTGTGTGTGCGTGTGTGTGTGCATGTGTGTGCGTGTGCGCGCGCCTGTGTGCATGTGTGTGTGTGCCTGTGTGTGTGCATGTGTGTGTGTGCATGTGTGTGTGTGTGTGCCTATGTTTGTGTGTGCGCGCCTGTGGGTGCGCATGTGCCTGTGTGCATGTGTGTCTGTGTGCCTGTGTGTGCATGTGCCTGTGTGCGCCTGTGTGTCTGTGTGCCTGTGTGTGTGCCTGTGTGTGAGAGAGAAACATTATTCCAATCAATGATGATTTGGGTGTGCATGTGCATGTGTGTCTGTGTGTCTGTGTGCCTGTGTGTGCATGTGTGTCTGTGTGCGCCTGTGTGTCTGTGTGCGCCTGTGTGTCTGTATGCCTGTGTGAGAGAGAGACATATTACTCCACTCAATGATGATTTGAGTTCACAAAAAGCACTACCAATAATAATTGTTCTAAATGCATAATAAGAACGTCTTCATCGACACAGCCATGTTCTGATAAGTTAGATTCAAAAGACAAGAAGAAGCCTCCACATAACTATTTGTCAACATAATATAATTTTCCTGAATGATTTGAATAATATTTAAGGAATAATTACCAAAATTTTCCTTAGAAATCAGCACAATAACAGGTTGCACCTCTCTTACTCTTGAAATCACTTTCACATTTTATAACAGTCATGCACAAAAATATCCTCTTGGAGTAAATTATTAAGATGGGACTTTTTGTGCATGAATGTAATGAAATGTACTCTCACATGTGAGATTTTTGTAATTTCAAAAGCAAATGCCCCTAATATTTAATTATAACTACTCAAGCACAACTCCAAGTTCTAATATATTTATATAAAGAAACCTCTTCGCCTGCCGTAGAATCTTGAATCGCCTTTCCGTTCATTCTGAATTGATACTGGACCCAAGAACTTAATAGTCCGTTTCGGGAATTAGAATCCGAGGTTCATTTTGAATTTCAAAGCTCCAATTCTATCCAACCGAACAAACTCTTCAAAAAATGAACGGCGCCGTTTCTTCATCTGATTTCAAGCAGAGCACAACTTAGAACATTAGTTTGACTTTGAAGAAATTGAACAGAAGGGAATAAAATTCAGATGAATTGTAGCTCTCTTATTTTTGAGGAATCAAACAATTTAATCATTGGGATAAATTTCAATAATAAAAAAATTCTAGTTCAAAGTTTCTTCCATGCATTTAGACAACTTCACCTGGGCAAAAGGAGATAGAACAGGTTTACCTCCATGGAAGATTAATGATTCTCAAATATTTACAAATAAAACTGCTTTCTTAGCTTACCATTCAGAGATAAAATTATCAAGTGTAATCAAATCTGTTTAGACTGCTCGCGAATATGAGTTATTTTGGGACTACACGAATGATCAAACTCGTGTAAATATCCGCCATCTCAATGGTGAGCATAACATCTCTATTTCATTTAAATTAGATTCATTAAACTCTCCGGTAGTCGCATAATAATGTGCGTGATATATGCGTCTAAAAAGTAACATAGATAATAGTATATTCCAAAACCTTAAATTAGCGTGCATAATCCTCTGATGCATCGACCCTTAACAGCAGGGCCGGAATTATCAACATGAGGTAGATCAGCGTGCATGTTCAAAATTTTGCAGGTACGCCACCTTTGGCGAATATTTTTGCTCCGATGAGTTTGGGCAAAAACACCATCATCATAAAAATGTGTTTGACGTGACAACGGTTATGACTGCCGCCAAGAAAAAAAACTAATTTTGAACATAAAAGTGTAGGTGAGGTCGGGCGTTCATGAACGACGATTCATAACCACCGTGTTCATGACCGCCGCCGCTGTGCCAAACGGACCCTTAGGCTCTCACGTTTTGACCACAAGTTCGCAATTGTCTAACCTTTCTTGGGGACATTGAGATGAAGGAAAGACTAAAAAGCCATCCTTCATCTTAAAAACAATTTTACACCACAACCCCTCTGCCTACTTAAAACTAAATATTGAATTAATAATAAATTGCTAATTAAAAACTCAATTAACTTTCATCCCTCACAATATCCCAAGGGCCAGACCTAGGCTCCGTTTGGCACAACGGTGGCGGTCGTGAACGCGATGGGTGGTTATGAACCGTCGTTTGTGAACGCCCGACCTCTCCTAAGGAACTTCATCCATTTTAATGTTCAATACTAGCTTTCTTTTCTTGGTAGCGGCCATAACCGTTGTCATGCCAAACATACATTCTATGACGGTAGTGTTTCATCCAAACTCCCCGGAGCAAAAACACCGCGCCAAACGGAGCCCTAGTTCACCATTTATAATTAGAATTGGTTTGTCCCACCTATCGTTCTTCGATCATTCGCGTAGATCCAAAATAACACATTTTGGGGGAAGACTAAATAAACTCAAATTGACATGAATGTTCGATTAAGTCAAACCAATTGATGTTGTCCATAGTAATGCGAAATTAATCAACCAAAAATATACAACATTTTAAGAGGATTGTAGTCTAGCTCTCTTCTCTTTCTCTTGTATTAATAAATATATATGCTAGTACTACACTACTACAGTATTATTGTATATACTCCTCTATTATATATAGAGTGCCCACATTTTATCATAATAATAATCTTTACTGCATTAACCTTGTATCAGAGCTGTAAGGCCTTCCGCTCGATCATTCTCGCCCGATTGACAAAGATCATCTTGTTACGAGACTACAATCCAAGGCCTACAGACAAAGATCATCTTGTTTGCGACCACTGTGGTAAATCTCGACATACCCAGAACACCTACTTTAAGCTCCATGGTTTCCCCCCTTCTCGAGGAGGACCTAACCTACGTGGAGGTCGTGGTCGTGGGAGATTCCAGGAGAGGGGGTCTTCTCCCCCACCGTGCTGCTATCTGACCGAGAGTGTTATGCTCACAAATTAGCTAGACCGGTCAAATGTTACTCTTGCACATCGAACCAATTAATACCAACTCCGTAGAAAAATCCGGCGAAGGGAGGGAGGGCGGTGGTGATGGAGAAAGGAGGAAGAAAAGAGAGGAGACTTAGGGAGCAACCCTAATTTCTTCATACATCCAAGATAAAACAATCACTCCTACCCCTCTCCTTTATATAGATGAGGGGCACACTTAATAAGACATTACATTTAATATTAATATAATCTAATTAATATTAATTAAATACCATTTAATTAATATTAATCAATTAATACAACTTAATCACGACGGCTTCCAGAAATGCGCTTTGATGGTTCCGACGAAGGTTGACCGCTTTAGCGAATATACAAGCGTAACAGTTGACCGGTCTAGCGAATTTGTGAGTGTAACAGAGAGCTTTGAAGACCAAAATGTGGGAAGTTCTAGTTCTGATCCCTCTCAGTACTCAGCTCTTTCTTTGCCGAGGAAATACAAGCTTTCCGCAGGATGATGCAAGGCCTCTCTACTGAGCTTTCTTTTGAACCATCATCCTCCTTTGCCCACACAAGTATTCTGAGTGCCCACTCCGCTACTGTCCATTCACCTTCTCACTGGATTATTGATTCTGGTGCTACCGATCACATGACTGGCTCCTCATCGGGTTTTGTTTCTTACTTCCCACTATCTGGCAGAGAAAAAATACGCATTGCGAAGGATCTCTTTCCTCCATTACAGGGAAAGGATCCATTCCCTGCTCTTCTCTTACTTTAACCGTTGTCCAGAATTTGTTGTTTGTTAGCCACTTGACTAACTTCATGCAATGCTCAATTACATCTTCCCCCCTCTTATTGTGTCTTCCAAGACCAGCAGACGAAGAAGGCGATTGACTCTGATAGGATGCAAGATAATCTCTATGTGTTCGATCCTTCAACTTCAGCCCAATCTCTGCATGTCTCTCAGAATCCATCATTGAGTTGTTTGCATCGTTGTTTGGGCCATCCATCCTCTGCCTCTATGAGAACTTTGCTTCCTAGTTTTTCTTTTCATGTCTTACAGAACGTTCAATTGTATGTGAATTGGCTAAACATAAGTGTCGCTTTTATGCATTCTTCATTGCTTTCTACAATTCAATTTGTTGTAATTCACTCTGATGTGTGGGGGTCTTGCCCGGTTGCTTCTATTTGTTGTTATAAATGATTTGTTACCTTCATTGATTGTTTTTCACAGACTACTTGGGCTTATTTGATGCACCATAAAAATGAGGTTTTTCCTCTGTTCAAAAATTCCATACCATGACTTCCACCTAGATTGGCGCTAAGGTTAAAATTCTTCGGAGAGATAATGGTCGTGGATACATTGATGCCTCCTTTGAAACATATTTGACTACTCTGGGGATAGTGCATCAAACTACCTGTGTTCATTTTCCTGTTCAAAATGGGGTCGTTGAGCGGAAGAATCGTCATCTTCTTGTGGTTGCTCATTGCCTCCTCTTTACCATACATCTGCCTCGATATTATTAGGGAGATGTTGTTCTTACTGCTGCCTACCTTATCAATCGCCTACCTACTTGTGTCTTAGGAAATAAGACTCCACTTCATACATTGAGTGTATCTCCTACTCCCTTTACTCCAAAAATCTTTGGGTGTCTGTACTCCGTCCATATCCATAATGTTGCATGCTCCAAACTTGACCCTCATGCCCTCTGGTGTGTTTTCATTGGATAATCTTCTACTCAAAAGGACTATAGATGATACCATCCTCCAACCAAGAGAACACTTGTCTCTGTGGATGTCACCTTTTGGGAAAATGAGCCTTATTATGAGGCCTCTCTTCAGGGGGAGTCCTCACTTGCATTGGAAGTGAGTTTTCCTACTCTCCCATTATTGATTCCTCCCAACGCATGTCATGCCATCCCACAATACCCGTAGTCAGGGGGAGACTATACCTCCTCCACCGAATATCATGTCATCCCACAGTACACCTAGCCAGAGGGAGATATACCTCCTCCACTAAAGACAAAACCTCTGCAGGTTTATACTAGGAGAAGCAAGGACTCGACGACTCATCCTTCCATACCAGAACCAATCACGGCTTCGTCTTCAGCTCTTAGAAAGCTCCCTGTCGACCGATGTGAAGGTAAAAGTATCAAACACCCATTGTATAAATATGTCTCTTATGCCTCTTTAACCCCATCACATCAAGCATTTGTTTCCTCTTTATCCTCTATCGCAGTTCCTACTTCGTGGCATGAGGCATTTCAACACACTATGTGGAAGAATACTATGATAGAGGAAATGTAGGCTCTAGAAAAACAGTACATGGGAACTAGAGGATCTTCAAAATGGAAAAAAAGTGGAGTGCAAATGGGTAATTGCGGTAAAACAAAATGCTGAGGGGATAGTGGTACGCTATAAAACACGATTGGTGGCAAAATGATATGCCTGAGCTTATGATATTGATTATCAAGAGACATTTACCTCTGTGGCTAAGAAGAACTCAGTGTGGGTTCTGTTATCATGTGTTGCATGTAAATGGTGGAACCTCCAATAGTTGGATGTAAAAAATACATTCCTCTATGGTGAACTGGAAGAGGAGGATTATATGTTTATACCTATTGGATTTGTACCAAGTGATTTTGAAGGAAAAGTATGCAAACTAAACAAGAGTCTATATGGATTAAAGCAATCCCCGAGAGAATAGTTTAGGAGATTTCACAAGGTGATGATCTCCTTTGGGTATACTCAGAGTAATTCCTATCACACTCTATTTATCAGACGAAGGCAAGGAAAGTTGAAAACTCTTATCATAAATGTGGATATTGTACTAACTGGGTGTGATATTAAAGAGACTACTATCCTCAAAAGGAAGCTGGCAAAAGAGTTTGATGTAAAAGATCTAAGAAAACTAAAATATTTCCTGGGCATTGAGATTGCAAGGTCAATGCATGACATTTATTTTGCAGAGGAAGTATGTATTAGATCAATTAGAACAGGCAGACATGACTGGATGCAAACCCGCCACTACGCTGATTAATGCCAATCACGGACTTGGAAAGGATGATGGAGAGCTTATAGAAGATGTAGCTACTTGTTGGACGGTTGATCTATCTATCCCATACTCGTCCATATGTGGCATATTTCGTAGGAGTGGTCAATAAGTATATGCACTCACCGAGAATTAAACACTTGGATGTTGTATATAGTCCTGCACTATCCCAAAATGTCGCTCTAGGAAATGGTATATTATTCACTCATAATGACAAGCTGAAGATTGAGGTCTATACCGATGCTGACTGGGATGGATCAGTTGATGATAAACGATCAATGTCAGAATACTGCCCATTTGTTGGGGAAAAACTTGTTACGTGGAGAAGCAAGAAGCAATCTGTGGTGGCTCGATCCAACGCAGAGGCTGAGTTCAGAGCTATGGCTCATGAAATATGTGAAGGAATGTGGCTTCGCACATTACTGTTAGAGATCGGAGTTCTTGGAAACAATCCGATAAACTTATATTCTGACAACAAGATAGCTATCAATATCGCTCACAATCTTGTCCAGCACAACCGCACAAAGCATGTCGAAGTGGACAAATACTTTATCAAAGAGAATATTGTGAAGAGGCTCATCAGCATTTTGGTCGTTCCAACAGGACAGCTTGTCGATATTTTTACCAAACGCTTAAGTGAAAATAGTTTTTTAGCTTAATTAGCAAGTTGGATATGAATTGTATAACATGCCCAACTTGAGAGGAAATGTTAGTATTATTGCATACACTTCTCTATTATATATAGAGGAGTGCCCATCTTTTATCATAATAATAATTTTTACGGCCCTAACAATATATACACATACATAAATTTATAACTCCATAGCTCATGTGTGGTATATTTATATACACATGTGTATAATACATGTATTGCATTTCATTATATATATAAAATCTTGATTAGAAATTAAATAAATATTTCATGAAATCAATATAGTTGAACAAAACCTGCTCAAAACTCAGCTAAATATATCACTTTCGAGTCATGCAAACTTGATTGAAGTCGCAATCAGAATCTCAGATTTCAGGTAGAAGACGGATTTTGCTCGAATTCACTGACCCAATATCACCCCTAACTAAAGTCTAGGGTTAGTAATTCCCAGTGCAATGAAAGATGAAACTCACCCTTCAACATGTGCTCCTTGCATCTCATTTAATGTTCTCTTTGATTTGTGCTTTGATTTCTTTTCCCGCTTTTTACTTCTGCAGATTTTAAGATGAGAAAAGTAAACTACATAAAGCAAAGATTAATAAAAAAATATAAAAAAGTTCCATTTTTTGTAGTAAAGACGTAATAATACTCGTCTTGTGAGCTTGGATCCAAGCAACATCGTAATTTTCTATCTATATGTCTCATATCCTTCGCCGATGGAATTGCAAGTTTGCCAACCTTCAATAACAAATAAAAAGTAAATAAAAAAACAATCACCAATGGCTCAAGAGAAACTCAGAAAGAAAATGGAAAACCGGGCAGAAATGCTCATAAAGTACCAAAAAATCAATGTTATTCAAAGATTCAATGAGCTGAGCCTGCGAGGTGCTGTGAACATGGCGTTGCCGAGAAAGTGCCCTTTCCAGATATCTGTCAGGGAAATAAGAACCATTCGTTAAAAATACTTCCAAAATGAAATGGAGAATACCCTAATAATCTATAAAGGAAAAACCATTCAGGAACTAAAAAAATACTTTCACATTGGTAAGTACAGTATAGTGGAATGTTTCACAGGAAAATTCCTGTAGAAAGCTATAAATTTCCCCTTTGCCCTTGCATGCATGAGTTTAGATTTCTAAAGGAAGAAGTGCAAGGCTCGAATGGAAATTTCAAAGTTCTCGCAATGAATTTCGATGTGATTTTATTATAATATTTCTCCTAAGGTTGACAACCGTTAATTATAAATTTAATTGACTGGATACTTGGTTCATAGCATAAGTTATAAGCTCATTATGTGATCATAATTATTAAGGGCACATGACCTCAGTTTGGGTCAAGCGATTCACAGCCAGTGTAAGACTGAACCCCTCATAACACATGTTTAACGGATCTCTCAATCTATAAATGCAAAGGCTAGGTTCCCTCTTACGCTACTGTTTGTTTTGCTCACATTTTCTTAAGAGGCTGCATATTACATAATGGAAAGGAGATGAATTTTCCTCCCAATTAATGTGGCATGGATCATTCAGGTATATCGGAACATTTGAAGACTTTTACAAACGTTATCAGGTGTTGTATTCGTCATGTATTTTCTCGTCTTTTGATTCTTATCAGTTTTCCTCAAATGTAGCACATGGAAGCTCAATAAATACTTTGAAGGAAAAATATCTTAAGTCTCAGAAGAAGTTCAAAAACCTTTCAAAATCAATAACATTGAGAACCTCATTTGACCTGCGCAGGGCTGACAACGCTAACTGCACAAATTGCAAACAATAAAAAGTTATATTTTAAGTAGGATTTAGGTTTAACCACCTATATAGGTAAGCCAGAAGGAAGAGCACATCACTTTGAAACAATAAGCTGAAACGCTCTAGTAAAATCATATAATGCTTATATTCTCAGAATAAATGAGAATCTCAAAAGAAGATCACATGTCAATCTGATGCAATCATACCAGAGTTAATTACCGAGGCACCAATCATCAATAAAGCCGACCACAAAAGGATGAGGATGACTGGGATCAATATAACACATTTCTAAGTAAATATGACGGGGATCGTCATCAAACTACGGGTCGCCAGTCGGCGAGGCCCACTTTTGTATATTCGCGCAGGAGGCGAAGATTGGATCGACGATCCGAGACCGCGAGCGTGTTCGGCTCGTCGCGCTATTATTTTTATGTATTTTATTTTATTTTATTGGATTTGTTTTTGGTGCTTTAGGGCCTCGGCGTAACGGTCAATCATAGTCGTACACGTCCGGTGCCCAACCGCCCCTTCTTGTTATAAATAGGAGCGGGTGCTGCAGTTTAGAGGGATGGTGTATTTTGTGAGTGATTCCAGAATTCACGGTCATTCGTGGTGCGACGCCGCGAGCCCCGGGTGCGACGCCCGGGTTATTTCAGTTATCTTTTATTTTTCCTTTTAATTCACTGTTCCCCTACTCTAAGCCTACGTGAATCCACTGTTAACTTCCTCTTACCCATGATTTCTGCATCCCGGAAGGAGAAAACCGCCACTCCAACACTGTTCCCCCCTCTCCTCCGACGGAAACGACAGAACCTTGCTCGATTCCTGTTCCCCTCTTCGTATGCCCCTACAGCCAAGCCGCAAGCCGCCATTTCCCTGCAAGTGCCTTCGATTTCGACGGAACCATGATACCTTGTTTAACCACTACTATTCAACGTCCCTCCCCAGCGTCTGCTAATGTTGACTCGCACCTCCCTCGCCAGAAAACCGCAAGCAGCGCCCCGTTCTCCTGTCGTGAATCCTCCAGCAAACGTCACGATGTTTTCCCCCATTCCGGTCGAGCACCTTTCTACAGCAAACCAACTTCCCCACTCCCGTCGACCACCTCTTTACAGCAAACTGTTTCCACCGCCAACAAGAAGTCCCCGTCCCGTGCATCTACTGTTCTACTTCCTCGACGGGTCGGCACATCCCAGCCGCTCCTTACGTCGTGAACCCCATTTCTGTCGTGGAACCACCAGAAAAGCTTTTGTCAGTTCTACACCCCCTGCTCCCTCTTCGCCATTTCTCCTGTACAATCATCCCTCTCGCCATTTTCCACACAATAATACTCACGTAATTTAGTCAAGCAAAGCTGCATTTTATTTAGATACATCCATTACACTTCTAACATATTAGTTTTAGCCTACTACACTTAATTATTTTACATTTTATAGCCTTTCTAATTTAATTTCATCCCACACAACAGTAGTGCCGTCACTGTTTTACATAGTGTATTTTACATTTCAAGTTGTTTATTCTTTTATCCTCAAGTCATTATAGCCCTAAGTGGATATTAGGACAAGATGAGTTAATGGGGACAATATGTTTTATCTGTGGTAAACAATGGTTAGTGTTATATTTATGGGAAAAGTTTGATGTCCTATATGTCATCTGCTACGCACATGCGGCGGCAGCAACGACGACATAGAGTATTTAGTTTGAAGAGGGAACTAAAGAGTAAGCGAGTCAATCTCCCTATATAAGGAGGGGAACTCAAGAATCTTAGGAATCATTTTGATCATTAGGGTTCAGGAGTTCTCATTTGAGAGGGGACTTCAAGGAGGAGCAAACCTCCTAGAGTAAAACATGAGTATCCCTTGTGATTTGCATACGTTTATTTTTATTTCTGTACAAAAGCGCAGATATTGGGAGAAATAAAAATATTAATTTTATTAAATCCTCATCATCTTGAATACACAAGTTGTTTGTACATTTATAGGAAGAGAGAGGGGAGAGGAAAACCTATTCTAAGATGTGAGACTAAACAAATATAAAAAAACCGGGATCAAATCTATATTACACTTATCAAAAGGGATATAAATACACAAGGAATGTGTATTACATGCACAAGGAATGGGGTGAGCGCACATTTATAACTAACGAAGGGATATTGATAAGTGGAAGAGGAACAAAATCCCAGGTACGAGTATGCTCAAGCGCCTCCAGCTCAGCAGACATAACAGCCTGCCACTCAGGTATCTGGGCAGCCTCACGAAAGGAAGTCGGCTCTGGAGTACCACATGCAGTAGCAGGAAGGGCAGGCAGATCAAAAAAATTTTGCGGTCAGAATACACATTGTCCTTGATAGGAAAACACCAAATCTATATTACACTTATCAAAAGGGATATAAATACACAAGGAATGGGGTGATCCTAGCACCCATAATGACTATAAGCTAATCATAACCACTACTATATACAATATATCTAACAGTTTGTACATTTATAGGAAGAGAGAGGGGAGAGAAAAACCTATTCTAAGATGCGAGACTAAACAAATATAAAGAAAGCGGGATCAAACTGGGCCTTCATTAATGGACTTTTTTACATTATTTTTCCAACACTCCCCCGCAAGTTGGAGCATACAAATCGTAGACACCACGCTTGGATAAGAACTGAGAATATAGCGGTCGAGGTAATGCCTTTGTGAGAATATCATCAACTTGCCCAGCAGCAGGAACATGTTTCAATTCTAGCTTCTTCAGTTGAACCTTCTCCCGAATGAAGTGACGGTCAACTTCAATGTGTTTGGTACGTTCATGAAAAACAAGATTCTTGGCAATATGTATAGCAGGTTGACTGTCATAATAGAGAGTCTCCGGTGAGGAAAGTCTAACACAAAGGTCACTTAGAAGACTCTCCAACCAGGTAAGCTCAGACACAACAGCGGCCATTGACCGATACTCAGCTTCGGCTGATGAGCGAGCAACACTGACTGCTTCTTGCCGCGCTAAGTGATAAGGTTTCCACCAAAGTATGTACAGTTTCCACTTGTGGAACGACGATCATCCAGTGAACTAGCATAATCAGTGTCAGAATATGCAATGAGTGATATGGGAGAAAAAGAGGGCTTGTATACAAGTCCTTTTCCAGGAGCAGTCTTCAAGTATCGAAGGATACACTCAACTACCTGGAGATGAGATATCTGTGGTTCATGCATGAATCCACTAACAACTTCAACAACAAAAGATATATCAGATCTTATAACAGTGAGATATATTAGCTTGCCCACAAAACGACGATAATACTCTGGGTTTAGAAGAAGCATATCGGAATCTGAGGCATGAGCGCATAGCTTGTGATTGATATCCATAGGAGTGTCAACAGGCTTGCATCCAGAGTAGCCAGCATCACGAAGCAAGTCAAGACAGTACTTTCGTTGAGATAGAACAAGTCCATCAGGACGCCGAGCCACCTCGAGACCAAGGAAATACTGAAGGTTTCCCAGATCCTTAGTTTGAAAAACAGAAGCCAGATGTTGTTTGATCATGTGTATTCCTTTGAGATCATCTCCCATGATCAAAATATCATCGACATACACCAAGAGAATCATTGTGCCTATTGGACGATGACGAGTGAATAGAGAAAAGTCGGCAGAACTTCGAGTGAACTCAACAACACGAACAACCTGACTAAACTTGTCAAACCATGCTCGAGGAGACTGTTTGAGACCATACAGAGATTTCTCCAAACAACATACAAGGGATTCCCCCGTGATCTCAAACCCGGGAGGTTGTTGCATATAGACAGTCTCCTGCAAATCGTCATTGAGAAAGACATTTTTTACATCCGATTGATGCAACTGCCAGTATCGATGAACATCGAGGGAGATCAAAACAAGAACAGTATTCAGTTTGGCGACCGGAGAGAAGGTCTCATCATAATCCAGACCTTGTTGTTGAGTAAAGCCACGAGCCACAAGGCGAGCTTTCAGACGTTGAACTGTCCCATCAGGACCATGTTTGATGGCAAATACCCACTTACATCCCACACAGGTCTGGCCGGGAGGAAGAGGGACAAGATCCCAAGTTTGGTTCGCCCAAAGAGCCGACATTTCCTCATCCATGGCCGCCCGCCGCCCCGGATGTTGAAGAGCCTCCTACACAGAGTTAGGGGTGGAAATAGAAGATAAAGAAGTTGCAAATTGTCGGAGGGTCGGAGAGAGGCGGTGTAAGGAGACATAATTCTCCATCGGGTGAGCAATAGAAACGGTTGTCGGATCTGCAAGCCGCAAAATATCATTAGTAGAGGGCACCTCTCGTAGAGCAGCAGACGGAGGAGAACGACGAGTATACACACGAAGCAGAGGTGGTTTTGGTTGAACGGTTGGGATTGGCGTGGGTAGTAGAGGTGGTAGGTGGGACGTAACAGGAACAGTAGGTCGCGGGAGAAGAGGAGGTAGTGGAGGGTCACTGGGTAGGGAATGATATGGTTGGTCTTCGAGAAAGGTTAGATCAGCTGATGTAGCAACCTTTCGTTCACTGGGAGAGTAGCAAACATAGCCTTTCTGAGTGCGCGGGTACCCAACGAACATACACTTTGTGGCACGTGGAGAAAGCTTGTCAGTTGATGGGCCAAAATTATGAACATAGCAAACGCAACCGAAGACACGAGGTGTGACTGGGAAGGGGGTTGTGGAAGGGAAGAGAAGTTTAAAGGGTGCCTCAAAGTTGAGAATGGAGGAGGGCATGCGGTTAATAAGATAGCAAACTATAGAAACCGTGAGATTCCAATAAAGTTTGGGAACGTTCATTTGAAACATAAGAGAGCGTGCGACCTCAAGATGGTGACGATTCATTCGTTCTGCAACTCCATTTTGTTGGGGTTAGACACACGGGAGGTTTGATGGATGATCCCAAACTCAACACATAAGTCTGTAAACGCATGTCTTGTGTATTCACGGGCATTGTCGGTTCAGAGCGTCTTAATGGTTGTAGAAAACTGGTTGTGAATCTCAATAATAAAAGCATGAAACACACGAGTGAGTTCAGAGCGATCATGAAGTAAATATAGGGTCTGTTTGGGAGAGCTCCGGCGGATGGAAAAGCTCTATTCCATCCGCCGAAGCTATTTTTAACCTGTTTGTATGCGCAGCTCCCTGAAAATCACGTTTCCAAAACCTGCGTTTTAGGGTTACTTCGGAAAGCTAGCGAGGGATCGCGATTGCGCTCTGCGAATCTATTTTCTGAAACCCGCGGCTCTCTTCCCCGATTGCGATTCCTTCGGCTCGCTCTCTCCCGTCGAAAAGTCCCTGCTCCAGGCGTCTTCCACTCGACGGATCAACATTTCTACTCCATTTCTGCTCGCCGTCAGCTACAGATTGCCGTCAGCTACAGATCGCTGCCTTCCCTGCTCCATTTCTGCTCGCCGTCAGCTACAGATCGCGGCCTTCCCTGCTCCATTTCTGCTCGCCGTCAGCTACAGATCGTTGGTGTTCTTGCAGTGCTTCTTCTTCCATTTCGCGGCATCTTCCATTTGCTTGCAGTGCTTCTTCCATTTCTCGGCCTTCTGCTACAGATCAGAGGTATGCTTCTTCTTCCATTTCTACTCGTCTTGCTCCACTTCATTAATTTAGGGTATGGATCTTTACTAGATCTGGTTTTAATTGATGAAAAACTGCACTGTTTTCAAAGTTCCTGGAAGGATTCTGCTGTCAAGAATGGTTTCCTTTTAGGATTTTTCCTTTTAGGATTTTTCCTTTTAATAATAGAGTGTTGTAGTTGAAGTCCAGGGAAGGGTAGTTTCAGGTATTGTGTTAGAAAAAAAAAAAGACAAATTCTGGGCAATGAGTATATGAGAAAGTGGCCAAAATAGTTACAAATGAGTGATCCCTCACAATACTACTTTTCTCACTACAAACTGCTAAATGATGCAGAAAGATTGCCGGCAGATCATATTCAGTTAAACTTTTCACAATTTTGACCTTAAGCACTTATGCTTGTGTGTATGATGGGTGTGTGTGTGTATGTGTGTGTGTGTGTGCATGTATGTTATTTAATTATTATGTTTGGGTTTATAGTACAATGGGGAAACCAAATGTTTTGTAATATTTTATTTTATTTATATTTCAGTATTTTTATTTAGAAAAAAACAGCTCTCAAAAAGTTGTTCTACCAAACAGTCTTATTTGAAAAAGCTCTGTTTAATCAGCGCTTATACACAGACCATTCAAACAGCCTGCAACTTTTCAAAACAGCTCCTCAAAGAGCTCTGTCTAAAGAGATTTGTTCAATCAGCAGCTTTTCAATCCGCAGCAGCTCTCCCAAACAGACTCATAATCATGTCATACGAGAGTAATCATCAATAAATGTAATGAAGTAACGATAGCCAGAAACACTCATTATTTTAGAGGGTCCCCAAATATCGGAATGAATTAAAACAAAGGGAGCATCGCTACAAGTACAATGAGATGAAAAAGTAGAACGATGTTGTTTGTCGTAGATACAAGACTCGCAGGTGAAGTCGTAGAGGGGCAAATCTGGGTTCTGGAGGATTCGGAGAGGAGCTTGCCCAAGACGCCGATGCCATTCGACAGAGCTATCAGAAGAGAGAATCGTGACCGGGAGATCCAGGATGTAGAGCTCATTCTATAGTTGCTCTTTATCAATTATATTATGCGTCTTTCGATCCTGCACAACAAAAGAGGTAGAAGAAAAAGTTACATAGCAATCAAGGTCTTGAGTGAGACGACCAATAGAGAGGAGATTGAAAGGGGAGCCCGGAACATGAAGAACCGAGCGAAGAGCGATGGAAGGAGTAAGGGTGATGTCGGTTGATCCAGACACAGGGGTGGTGTCCCCATTGGCAACAATGATGAACTTGGGATATTCAGAATCCAAGTATGGAGAAGGTTTCTTCGGGGTAATATGGTGTGTTGCTCCGGAGTCCATTATCTAGGATGAACTATGGGTGAGACAGGAGATACCTTCATCTGAGATAGACGCAACAGAGTCGGAGGAACGATCGATCATCCCTTGAAGCTGCTGGAGTTGGTTGTGCAGGGCATGAATGTCAGTTTGAGTGTTGGTTTGAGCATTGACCACAATGGAGGCATGCGGAGCGGGTGGCATACCGTGCTTACGGTAACAAGTAGCTTTGAGATGACCATCCCTGCCACTGTAGGTACACTTAAGAGGAGAGCGATTGTGTCGACCCCTACCCCGAGATGAGGTGAGACCTCCACGTGAGGGTGGAGAAGTAAAATGGGATGAAGGTGACCGTTGGAGAAGGGCCGGGGGAGAAACTCCCAGGAGCATCTGTCGGGGGTGTGACCTTTAACAACATGGAACACACATCCGAAAGAGAAGGAATGGTTGAGGAGGATAGGATCTGAGCCCGGATGATGGGGAGGTGGGGCGGGACACGGATCATCATCATGGCAATACCAACTGCTTCTTTCTGAGCACGTTGGGCAGCGAGATCTGTAGTTAGGGATTGATGCTGAATCCAGGCCTCAACTAGAGGTTTGGAGCGCGCAACAAAGGAAGTTAAGTAGTCAATCACCCCGGGTCAAGAGATTGAAGGTCCGAGATGATATGAAAAAGGTGTTAGAAGTTGTCCTTGCCAGAATAAATGGAGTGAAGTTCCTCCCACATGGTTTTGGCCGTCTCATGATACATGGTCATACGATAAGGTTCATTGTCGATTGAGTTGAGAATCCAAGATTGAACACGACCGTCATCACGAAGCCATTCATCGGAGGGCGCAGATGGAGTAGCCTTGGATAGATGATGGAGTAGCCTTGGATAGATGATGGAGAAGGCCTTTTGTCTGAAGGACACGGTGAACTGAGTGCATCCATTCAACAAAATTCTTTTACCCACTAAGAGAAATAGTGGTGATCCGTAGTTCATCACGAACTTCAGGAAGAGGAGCCGCAGCACGGGCCGGAAGAGAGTAGACATCATGATGCAGGAGGTCGGGGCCCCGCCGCACCCCGTGGCATCACACCAGCTAGCGGACCACGGCCAAGCACGCCTGCCAAAAGGACTGCAGTCCAGGCACCCCAACCCGTCTTCGCGTCTGTTCTCAGCGCGACGGGTTGTTGAGGTTGGGGCTCGATCCCCAGACCTCCTTGATCAGCCTCAACAACCCGCCGCGCTGAGAACAGGCGCGGAGACGGGTTGGGGTGCCTGGACTGCAGTCCTTCTGGCAGGCGTGCTTGGTCGTGGTCCGCTAGCTGGTGTGATGTCACGGGGTGTGGCGGGGCCCCGGCGTCTTGCATCACATCATCTTCGACCATTGGAGAAAGCGACTGGAGGAGTAACAGAGCGGCCTCAGGGAAGATCAAAGCAACAACCTGTGTAGACAAGAGGTCGTGGCAAGAGGTCGCAACAACGGTCGAGCAAAGGAGCAGCTCACAGGAGGAGAAAAAAACAATCAAGAGCTGGCTTGCGGTCACTTGCGGTCAGGAGAAGTCGCTGCGAGCAGGAGCTGGTGGTCACTTGCGGGTAATAGCAGTCAACAACTTCCGGTCACTTGGAAAAAGAGAGTCCGGCAAGAAGAGAGACTGCCAAGTCGAATCCGGCAAGAAGAGATCGCAGGAGGGAGGAGAAACCGCGGCGAGCACTTGCGTGAGCTCGGCAAGTGAGATACCAGTCGCAGGAAATGGTGATTGCTAGTGTGAGCTCGGTAAATGAGGACAAGGCCAAGAGAGAGCACATTGGCGCGGTTTGAGATCGTCGAGGAGCTCACATGCGAGCACTGAACAGAGATTAGAAGCAGTCGGGGTTGCGGGGCCCACAGGGAGCAGGCACCAGGAAAGTTATAAGAGCACCAAAGGGGGACGAGAGGAAATGAGAAAGGAAAATGCAGAGGAGCGGTCTGCCAAGAGGAGTTCGCCAGGCCACAGGCGGGCAGGTAGGAACGGACAGAGTCCGGCCGGGAGCAAGGGCTTCAACCGAAAATAAGAAGGGGATCGAATGGCTTTGATACCATGTAGAAAAGCACAGATATTGGGAGAAATAAAATATTAATTTTATTAAATCCTCACCATCTTGAATACACAAGTTGTTTGTACATTTATAGGAAGAGAGAGGGGAGAGGAAAACCTATTCTAAGATGTGAGACTAAACAAATATAAAGAAAGCAGGCTCAAACTGGGCCATCATTATTGGGCTTTTTTACATTGTTTTTCCAACAATTTCGAATACAACTTTTTTCTTGTTCATGACATTGGTCCGACCTGCAATGGCACCCTCCACTGTAATCGGTCGTTGGCTAAACCCTAGTTCCGTGCAGTTCTCAGTTCACAGTATTGTTTTTTGCATGTGCTCACTACTTGATCCAGTCATCTTCAGCCTTCACGCTTCCGTCCAAACCCACATTAAATTGAACGACCTTCGATTATGCTCCCCCCTCTCCCGTTTGATCAAACTCCAGCACTGATACCAACCCCACCGCCAGCACCATACTGCATCCTCCTAATCAATTCGACCGTCCACCGGGAACAAACGTCATTTCCTTATGTGTTGTCCTCTCTGACAATTTGGCATCCGCCGCGCACAAGCGCCTTTTCCCCATCCTTCAACCACCACAGCATGTGTGAGCGCACCTGACCCCTTCCCCAACCGACGTTGCAGGACTCGAATTCAGACAGCTCACACGCTCTTCCGATATGTCGCCTTCATGCTCCTGATCAGTGCAATTCCAGCTACTTGGCGTAGGTTTATCTTCCAATCCAACAAAGCCCCTGCAGGTGTCTCTTCTACCCAAGCCTCCTCAATCTCCGGTTACCGTACTAGCTGCCCTACCCTCTGGCGGTGATTCTCCAGCAAATGTCTGCTCAACATTGAAGTTATTTCCACCTCTCGACCACCCCTTAGCCACGGACATGCATTTCCCAACGTCTCTGACTTCCATACGACCATCGACATCGACTACTTATGCCCAAGACATGCTAATTGATGGAAAACAACATGGACCCTAGAGCACATCCTCACCACCATCAACAATTGCCTCAACGCCCAAGACGAGCAGTTCACGGCGATTTTGGCGTTGCTTCGCACCATGCAACCCGGACAACCATTGGTGGCCAACGCCGCCTCCGCTCTGAGATTCCCAAGTGAATCATTCACTAGGGAGCCCATATCCACGAGACAGCCTCCTTCGATCCACCGCCGCATCGACATTCCAACAATGACACTAACCCACTAGGCTTGATTACATGTGCGGAGCAATACTTTGGCATTCACAATATTGTCAATACTGCATATATATTGTTGGAGTTTATGAGTTTATTATTATATTAATATTTGTGTGTGAGTGAGTATTAGTCCCATAGTATTTGTTCAGTCTTAAGTGTCAATGTATTTCCTATACAAAGCCTATATGGATGAATAATAGGTATCAAGTATTATCTAATCCTCTCTTTTAACATGGTATCAGAGCAGAATCGATTCTGGGAATTATTTTTGTCGCTCTAATTTCTTGGTGACCTAAAAGTTCTCGGCGCTCTCTGATTTCCACTCGTTTTTCCGCCTCTCATTTCGATCACTGGCCGACTGTGCTGCTAGGAATTCTGTCGGGTAGCCCTGCTCCCGTCGACGGAATCGACGCTTAATTCCAACGACGAGAACGGGCCTTTCTCCCCTCCTCTGCGCCGACGATCGATTCTTCATCAAGCTCGGCTTCTTCTAAACCAGTCGGCGCGTCTGCTTTCTCGTCTCGACGATCCCGTCGCCGCTTGCGTCGATTGGACCCGACGAGCATCTCGTCATCATCGACTGGTCCAGTCGAGCCCCTCTTCTTCGTTCCCGACAACGATCCCGTGGGGCTGCGATCCTGTCGACATCAACGATTACGTCGCCTCGGCTTCTGTTTCCGCTGGATCTTCTCCCGTCGAGCTCTAATCCAGACTCCGCTGCTTCTTCTGTCGTTGTTTCCATCCAACCTAGTTGCCACCCTTATCGACGATGCCTCTCCAGTCGACAGACCCCCGTCGTTGCTTCGGCCCTTCTTCCGCTCGTCTTGTCGCGCCCGGTTGTTGCCCTTTCTTCATCGATCCCCCACTGCTGTTGATCCAGAGCTTCCGTGCCTCCTTTTTTGGCGATTCCTATTGTTGTCCTCTCTCGAAATTGTTGGAGATTATGTTTTTTCTTCTTTTTCCTTTTTTTAGTAGAATTGTGCAAGACCAATGCTCTGGATGCTGAATGAAGGAAGCATGGTTATGTGCACATAAATCAAAATGGATTCTTGAGTCTGCCCTCTCTGATGTCTTTGGCTTTGATTTGAGGGCATGATTCCGCAGCAAACGTGACGGTATAGGGGCCCACTATTTCAGTGGTAATCTGTGAGCAGCCACTTTGTGCATCTATTGTCAAAGGTTAGGTCTTTCTCCTCTGAGAGAAGCCACTTTGGGCATAGGGCCAAAGGTTAGGTCTGTTTCCAATCTTCCCCCGCCCATACCCCCAATGATTGGGGACTATATGGGTTCTGTTGTTGTTGTTGTTCCTTTTTTTAGTAGCTTATGTTGTGTGTCCTACTGTTTGTTTACGTATTACTTTGCCTTTATTCACATGTTTCACGTGAGGGGGGAGTGATTGGGACGAAGGCGACTCGGATGATCTTTCCCGACCTTTCGCCTTCGTTCCACACGGCCTCCATGCTTATGTCATATGCGTCTCCCCATGTTTTCTTTCGATTGGTCGTGTATTGGGGACACTGCTGATGTTGGTGTTCTAATCTCAGCGGGTTGTGTCGCGTGGGACCGTGTCGTGCGGGATTGTGTCGTGTAGGACCGCCCTTTGTGCGGATTATCCCCGACAGATTATCCCCGACGGATTATCCCCGATCACCCGTTTGATGATTTGCTCCACATCGTTAGTTCCCTTCTGCATGTTGTGTGTAGGTGATGTTGGTTGACCGGTTTCCAGTGAGTCCACGTCGTGTGTGGGTCTGCATCGTGTGTGGCTATGTCCCCGGGGTTTGATTCCCCGGTTTGGTTCTTTTCTCGGTGGCTCGTCTGATGTTTTGTCCCACATCGCCTACCTCCTTTGCCGTTATTTGATGTTCCAAGATGGAGGTTTCCTCTCCAGCTTGAGGGGGAGTGTTAGAGTTTATAAGTTTATTATTATATTAATATGTGTGTGTGTGAGTGAGTATTAGTCTCACATTGTCTCTTTAGTCTTAAGTGCCCATGTATTTCCTATATAAAGTCCTATATAGATGAATAATAGGTATCAAGTATAATTTATTCCTCTCTTTTAACATATATCCCATATTTAATCTCTAGGCTTGCTTTCTTAAGCAATTTATATCTTCAGATACTGATACTATATAGCGAATAAAAATCATAAAATAAATATGATGAGGTCAGTTTGGTTAAAAATGGGAAACATGGTAGGAGTGCTAGTTCCTATCGGGTTGAATTATGAGTAGACATGACATGATTGGTA
Organism: Dactylorhiza incarnata; assembly: GCA_033032865.1. NCBI lineage: Eukaryota > Viridiplantae > Streptophyta > Magnoliopsida > Asparagales > Orchidaceae > Dactylorhiza > Dactylorhiza incarnata. Next base: position 2,398,455 of record JAWHQI010000281.1, read on the forward strand.
TGCCATGGCATGGATGGGTATAGTGTGAAATGATGAAAATAAAGAAATGTGAATTAGCATAAATATTTGAGAAGATTAAATGTAATAATTGTGTGAGGATGTGAGGTAATGCGATATATGTGAGGTTAGCCTATAGCTTTAGTTGGAAAGGAAGTATACATCATAGCAGAGTTCTGGTTTAAGGAGGTAGAAAAGTATTCCCTTAGATGGTCCCCAAGTGGATAGGTGCTTAAGTTGTGCCCCTATTTCATATATGCAATCTCAAAGGGTTTGGACAGTGTGTCTGTTAACAAGCCGAACATTCTCATTGTTTGGGTGCAGGTTGTCAGACCACACTAATTTATCTTATGAGTGGGATACTGATCAATCAACAGTCCTAGAGTGGTCGTTTATGTAAGATAGGTACCATTTTGCGGCATGAGAGGTACCTTCGGCAGGATACTGTGAATGACACTTTCATATGGCAAAGTTACCGAGCTAATTAGTATGACCAATCGGCGTATTGTAAGTTCTGAGAAGATGAGGACATAAAATAAGAACTAAGGAGAAAGGTTGACATTTGCATATTGAACATCTACTTTGTTTTATGATTAAATTGATCATATGATGTTAAAGATCAATTTGGTAGAAAATGGTGAGCATGATTGGAATGTTAGCTCCCATGGGGTTGAATAATGAGTTGACATGATTGAATAAAGAAAGAAATTGTGCAAATAAAGAAATGTGGATAAGCACAAAAGATTGGAGAAAGATGAATGATATGATTGTGTGATGTAATGTGATATATGTTATGGCCAGCCTAATATTAGTTATAGCTTCTTCAGTTGGAAAGGAAGTATACACCTGAGTAGAGTTCCATGGCCTAGGGGAGTGATCCCTTAGATAGTCCCCTAGTTGATAGGTGCTTGAGTTGTGGCCCCGGTTTCATAAAAACAAGCACAATGGTTCAGGCAGTGCAATCGTTAGTACCCCAAACATCACGTCTTGTAGTTTGTGTGCGGGATGATGGATAGCACTAATTTATCTCATCGGATGTTAAACGACCAGTTGTTCAAAAGTGGTCAGTTCATAAGAATGAAATACCATTTTCAGGAATTAGAGGTACCGCTTCAACATGGTATTATAAATATGTTACGGGTTAACCCGTATGACGTTGTAGAGTCATCAGAGGAGCGGCCGGAGGCTGGGATGTCGGAGGAAGAGGATACTACGGAGCCGAATGGACTCTCTCTCTCTCTCTCTCTAGAGAGAGATCTAGAGAGAGAGAGATCTAGAGAGAGGGAGAGATCAATCTTATACAAGAAAACGAAGAATGGAGTAATTTATTGGATACCATTGCGCAAGCCCTAAGACAATTTAAATAGGATTACATGACTTCACGATCATAATGATTCCCACCATTCAACTACCTCCTAATAAAGGATTAAAAGATAGAGACAATATTAAAAGATAAAGACAATTAATAAAAACTACTTGATAACCAGCCTGATGGTCATAACATTTGTGGGCCCATAACATCACACCCGTCCTTCAAATCGAGGTTGACCTCAAGCTCGAACAAAGCTTCGTCGATTTGGGCATCTGACTCTTTAATTTTCTGCCAAAACAGTTCCTTGTAGCACGTCATTGAAGCGGACGCTACAGAGAGCAACAAGATCTTTAAATGATTGACGTAGTGGAAGGATCCCGCGTACGAGGTTGGTTGAGATGGTTCGTTGTAGGGTCGGTTAGAAGATGCAATCGACTGCCCGAAGGAAATATCTGGATTCAGAGCAAGAGTACCTGGTGGTAGTAGGTGGTCGAGGGTGATGGAAGAGCCTGCAGAATGGGAACCTCTGTGGTCAGGAGTGGTGGTTTTGGCTGGTGAACAAGCGCCAAACATAATGGCTCGGGATTGGAGACTCGGTGCGGAATTAGTGTCGTAACAGTGAGAGAGACAATGGGGACCGCACGAGTTGCTGAGTTGGAGAGGGCGGCAAGGAAACTTGGTGTCGGGCTTGAGCTTATTGGTGTTGGACTTCAGCGGCGGCATGGGTCATCAAAAAAATGTGCATTTGATCCCTAAGCTTACTTAGTTTGTCCGAGAAATCGCCCATGTTGTTAATTACTGAATTAATTTGAAATAATCAAATTAATCCAATGATAAGCTGCCCTTGCATTAGCAATTAATTAATTGAGTAATAAATTAATTTATGGGTAGGCGCTAGTATGAGCTGCGTAGGGCCAAAACTAATGGCATTGGGCAAGAAGGAAAAGGTGCATGGCTCGAAAGAGAAGGCCTATCTGCTAGCTCAGGCACTGGGATCTTGCCAAAACATTGAGAACGACTACCGTGCCAGGCTCCACAAAAGCACGGGGCTCGATGTTGTCGGTAGGCGCATCGAGGGATCGTGGGGCTTGATGCAGGTCGACGACGCATCCCAGGGTGGTCGATGCAGAGGAATGATCGACTGCGTGCGTTCAGGCGTTGATCAAGCGTTGATCAGCGAGGACTGCTGCAGCGAGAACGACAAGTCTGGTGGAAAACATCGTGTGAAGTTGCTGCAATGCTTGTTTGAGCCGTAATATCCTGTTGGGAGGCTCGTAACAGTCGGCTGACTTGAGTGGGACTGAAGTTGGATGAGAGGTCGATGCTCTTGGAGAAGATGACTAGGATTGTCTCTAAGCGACGAAGTGCATACTAGTTAGCCTTCAGCCGTAACAGATACCGGCTGGACTAACCAACGCAGAATAATTGACGATTTTGAAGTAGGATGCCGATTCTTTTGAAATCAGAAGGAGGATTGAGGGTTGCACGACTTTGGTGGAGCTTCAGGGAGTAATCGGCGAAGAAAGAGGTAGCGTCGGTGAAAGCGGTGGATGTAGGAACGTGAAGCCCTGATACTAAGTTGTTACGGGCTACCCCATAGGACATTGGAGAATCGTCAGAGGAGAGTCCGAATGCGGGGATGAAGGAGGAGGATACTACGGAGCCGAAACCGTGGTTGCCTAGGCGGGGTGTGCTAGGGAGAGAGAGTTACCACAATCTCATACAAGGACAAGAGGAATGGACTAATTTCTTGGATAACATTTCACAAGCCCTAAGGCCCCTTTAAATAGGATTACATGACTCCATGCTCTTAATGATGTCACTATTCAACTACCTCCTAATAAAGGACAATGAAAAGATAGAGACAATATGAAAAGATAAAGACACTTAATAAAAACTACTTGATAACCAACGTGAGGGCCATAACATCTGTGGGCACATAATGGCCGAGTTACGGAGCTAACCGATGTGTCCAATCAACTTATTGTGAGTGCTGAGAAGATATGGACATCAAACAAGAACATAAGGAGAAGTTTTGACATCTACATATGTTGAGATAACATTGCCATATTAGAAAATAGAATAGAATATCGACTTTACTTTATGATTAAATTGCTAATATGATGTTGAATAAATGCTAATGTGTGATGATCTGCTAGCTTTTAATTTTTAGGTACAAGTGCGTTGCTACCACAAGCTTAAGAATGTAAAGACCGTATCTTTTTTCTAGGATATTTTTCACTTTTTATGTGTATATTTTCCTTCTAATATATTTTAACCCTAGTGCTTGGTACCAGTTACACTTGATGTATCAAAATAAGAACTCTAATGAGTGGTTAATGACATTGAATAATATGATAAAGAAATATTTGAAATTAGTATTAGTTATTTATACATAGAAAAATAGTAGTAAAAAATGAGTAATAATGGCCTTCAATCATGCTTACCGCTCCCGCCTCATCAATTACAAGATCCTGACTGCATCATGACAATGTTACATTCATGGCTCAAGCATTAAACATAAATCATAAACGTCTGCCTTAGAATGCATCCATAAATTGACACATGTGTGCCTACGGCCTAGCTCTAAAGTCCTTCAGGTTAATGCAATAGTTAGCACAATTTGTTAATGGGACAACCTATAATCAATTCAAATCACCTTAGTGTAAGCTAGCAGTTGCACCACTTGATTTCTAAGGCTCTGCTTGATTTGAAGAAATTGAAGTAGAAGCAATGAAGGAAATGGTAGTGAAATTCAAGTGAAATTAGTTTTCACCAACTTGTTTTGTTGAGAAAATTTTGAATGTGAAGATAAATTTTCTTTCTTCTTTAGTTGATGGTGATTTTTTTATGATTCGTAAGGGCAGGGGGCGCAAGTTAAAATGACCAAATAAGTCGTCCTTAGGTTTCACTAGAATTGAGTAGGGAATTATTTATTAATAATGCATTATTTACATTTCTTACGTAAATTTTATTATCTAATAAATTACATTGGAACCCAACACCAACGCTGATTTGGCAATTAAGGCTCTGTTTGGCACGGCGTTTTTGCTCCAGTGAGTTTGGAGAAAAATGCCAGCGTCATAGAATGCATGTATGGCATGACAACGGTCGTGACCGCCGCCAAGAAAAAAAGCTAGTTTTGAACATAAAAGTGAATGAAGTTCATTAGGTGAGGTCGGGCGTTCACGAACGACGGTTCATAATCATCGTGTTCACGACTACTACCGCCGTGCCAAACGGAGCCTAAATTGCAATTCATCCCCTGCAATTCCTTCACACCAGCAGAGCCTTACAGTTCACTATTGCGTGCCTATGACACCATGTATGCATGAGGCATATTTTTCATGACGCCACCAACACCATATGGATATCATGGACTCCATATATTTTGTAGTGCTATTACATTTGTATATATCCCTACTCAGTAGAAATCTTCATAGAACCAAAATTAATGAAACTAAGCAATTTGCTTGACAAGCATGTATCAGAATAGATACTTTAGCACAAGTATTAAGAAAGGAAAACGTTTACAGAGGAAAAATAACCTGCCCAGGGGAAAAGAGTAGAGGTGCATCTGTCAACATAGCCTTATCCACCTCGAAACTAGCAGCTTCTCGTAGTTCCTATTTCGAAAAGAGAATCAATCACATTGAAGAAGAAAAATATTATTAAAACTTAGCTTCTTAATTTTCAGTTTCAAAGAAGAGGTAAGACTATTCAATTCAAGAAGTGCATACAAACTGAGTTTTAGTTTCAATTACATTAACTTAACCTGCAGAAGCAATTGACTACTGATATAGAAAATAAAAAGGTGTAGATGAAAGTTGGGTTAAAAATATTGTAAAATCCATTAAAAGTTTTTTTTAAAAAATTTAGGAATTTAATATTTTAAGCCTTTAATGTGTGTTGACCACATTGGAGAAGTTCACACTGTCCTTGACCAACTGAACCTAGTCAACCCTCTTTAATAGGTTTGTTGAAGCCAGGAAAATCCTAGGCTCCAAAATTCGGATTAATGCAGCCGGAGGCTACTTGCCCAGCAGTCCAACGAGATGACTTGGCTGGCAACGACGAAGAAGCTAGAAGAGCAACAAACAGGACCTCAGGCGCTGCGGTAGGGAGGTCCCACCACGTACCCGGAAGCTCAGAAGAGACCTCCCCTCCACAACCAAAAAATGACCGAGCAGGGTACGAGGAAGACACCGACTTGGCTAGTACCGGGAGTAGCGGCCAAGGATGACGGGTTCGCGAATTCGAGAGCTGGGTTCCAAAAGCTCAAGTTCAGGTGCCAATCCAAGTACCCTTGGGGTCCTATTTATAGGAAAACCAAGGGGTAGGGGGTTTTTATAGCCCAGCCCCTTCCTAGCGACTAGCGACATTGAGGCGATCTTCCCCACAAAAGGGGCGAGCATCACCTATGGTCGCCCACCTTTTGGCGAGTATCTGGGCTACTCGCGCGAGTGCACCCCTACTCGCCTAGGCCTTCTTCTGCTCCTGCTGGCTGAGCTGTCGTGTGTCTTGAACTGTTGACTTCTGTGTTGACCCTTTGACCTTGACTTCTGCCTACGTGGCTTGAATTGGGTCCTACCCTCGGAGAATATGGGTTGTACACAATCCCCGCTTTTTGCGAGTAACGCAGTTGCTCGGAAAGAATCATCCAACCCCTATTCGACGAGCTGCTTTGGGCGAGCATTAGGACATACTCGGCAGTCACGTGGCTGGCTTCTGGACTTTATATATAGAGGGGGAGGGGTCTCTGATGGCACGGCCTTTCTGATCTCGCTCAAGATGTCGTGCACTCATGCTGAGGAAGCTGTTGCTGATATGGCCGAGCTTGTAGGTCTGATGCCACCCCTTCGGGCTCCTGTTCGCGTGGATGCCGAGCTTGAAGACTTCCTCGCCTCCAAGAAGAGGAAGCGACTTGACAAGAAGAAGAGGAAGAAAGAGAAAAAGAAGGACGCCGACACCCCGGAGAAAGTCGCCGATTCTCTAGTCGGCGGTACCCAGCAAATGCTTGACGACTTGGGTCTCGGCCATTTGGACTGTTCCTGGCCTTCCTGCGTCGAATGTCGCCCAGGAAGTGAGTACAACGGGGGCCTCGACTCAGGTTCAACCCGAAGTCCCACCTGCAAAAAGTGAGAGCCACCTATTCGCCACTTTCGGGTTGGTTTGTCAATTTGTTGGCGAGTTTCTGATGCTAGATTATACTATCTCGCAGATCCACCGTCTACTGCTGCTCAGGAGGAGCCTTTAGACGCAATTCCTTTGCGATCATCGCCGATGATCTCGCCCAGGACCGGGGGAGGATCTCACCGAGGTGGATCAGTGCGGATCCGTCACAGCTCTTTGGTGGAGACGAGGCCGATGAGCGAGCAGAGGGCTCCTCTGGCGAGTAACGCTCCTCGAGTTGCGCGCAGCTACCCGCGGATGAACTTCCTCCACCTCCTCCTTTTCCGCCTCCTGCCGACATGCTAGATGATCATTGCTTTTATCCTCTTCGGCTTCCCACCATCCATCTGGCTGAGTCCTCGCGCCGAGGCGGGATGGCGGAGTCTTCTGGCTTCTTCGCCCCGAGAGGGGGAGGGTGACCAACGGATGGTCGCGGTCGGGGGGATGTGCATCCCAGCAGGGAGCACACCGGCGGGTCGCACTCTAGTCGGCGAGATGTCGGCCATCGTAGCCCATCCCCGCATCGAGGAAGGAGCTCTCCTCGTTGACAATCTCGAAGCACTCGTCGCGACTCACGGAATGAGGCTCATCGGTCTGGTAAAGAAGTCGTCACGTTGTCGAGCTTTCTGATTTGGACTTTTCGCTACTCGCCACTAAGATTTTTGCTTCCTTGTCTTCTTCTGCAGCTCGCGCTCATACTCCTATAGGAGCTCTGATTGATGGGGTTGGGCTTCCCTCCCGTGAGTACCAGGAGAGGGCTACTCGCGCCATCTTGGACCTGGAAGCGAAGTTGGAGCGCCTGGCGATCAGCGAGCTTCATCGCCGCTTGACTGCTGTGGAGGCGCGAGTTGAGCGCTTGGCGGCCACTGATTCTCAGCGTCGTTTGACCAAGCTGGAAGTGCGAGTATCACGGCTGGAATAGTTCGATACTCGGCTGGCGGCTGTGGAGTCTCGCCTTCAATCTGTCAGCGACCTGGAGCGCGGGTGGGCAGGATGGAGCATCGCCAACAATTGCATCACGACGAGCTGGTGGGAATGCGTGCGAGCATGGGCTCGGCTGGCCGGCTAGCGAGGATGGAAGATCAGCTACGCCAAGGCGAGGATGCGATGCCTCTGGCGATGGAGCATTTCAAGCGCGCGCGCAGTATGGGATGGACTGGGCGACAACCTCAGTCGGCGGACCCCAATGTTGGACTCCCTGGATAGTCGCTAGATCCTCTTTACGTAGTTGCTAGTCGCTAATTGCTTAAGCCGAGCTCCTTTGTTCGAGTTTTTGTAAAGAACATTTTTGTAATTTGTAATATTATTTGGCGAGTATTATAATCTCACCTCTTCTTTTTTGTCTGTTTGCTGTGATGTCTGGATTTGTCTTTCTTCTTTGTTCATTTCTTGCGAGTAGTTTTTGAATGTCGCGCCTATTTGGCGAGTTTCCTTGTGCTTCTGATGTAGGTACTCGCGCATTTGAAGTCGGCAGTCTGGTTCGCGCCGAGATTTGGCGACTTCTTTTTATACTCGCCCTGCTGTCCGCACTCTCGGTGGCGTACGCGACAAGCCAAATCTTCTCGACTTCTATAAATAGGGGGGTGGGTACGTATTAATTACGCTTTTGGCGATTTCCTTCTCTTTTAGCGAGTATATTTCTCGTGATCTTCTTCTCGCCCTCCGATACTCGCTCTCTTGCTTCCTTTGCTTCTGCGATGGCTGAAGAGGCGGCTGTTCGGCGTGCCAATCATGCTAAGAATTTTGCGGCGACCTCTTTCAAGAAGCCGACTACTCGGCAGAAAGATTTGGACGATTTTTCGGACAAGTACTTGCCGCCAGGGTATGTCGCCAGACTTCCGCATGATACTGAGCGACTAAACACCTTCTCATCCACCGGGATGGTGTTCCCTATCCGCCATTTCGAAGTCGGTCTGCGACTACCGTTATGGTCGGAGTTCTGCCAGATACTCCGCTACTACGGGATAGTCCCGGCCCACATCAACCCAAATGGAGTGGCTATGATCGTGGGCTTTCTTTACTTCTTGCGAAAAGAGAAGATCGTCTTTGATCTCGCCGTCTTCAGGCGGGTATTCCACTTTGGCGCTACTGGCGAAGGCGTCGTCTTCCTATGCAGCCATGTCTGCACACTCATCGGCACGGCGAACAAAAATCATCGTTGGGGCGAGCGACTAGTCGTCATCAGTGGCGACTTTGTGGCCATCCCAAGCTCGTCCTCCTAGCCATCGGAAAGTGCATTCGCCACCCCTTATTTAGAGGAGAGCAGGGAGAAGCTACTCGACTGCTTCCGGAATCGTCGCCTAGACGTCGTCTTCTGGAGGAGGAGAGTAGATGTACTCGCTGGGGTCTTCCCGGGCGAAGGTATTGCTTATACTCGCCTAGATCTTCGTTATTGGGGCGAGCATCGATCATACTCGCCTTTTTCTTCACTTAGCGGCTAAACTCATTCGGCGGTTGATTGCTGCAGCTACTCGCTCTTTGCCGAGCGAGCCTCTTCCGGCGGCGAAGGCGGCGGCTTCTTCTCAGGGGGGCGCGGGGACTTCAGCGCGCGAGAGCAGGGGCTCATCTCCCATCGATTTGTCGCCGAACGACAATGAGCCGATGGCCGCCGCGGATGATGTCGGGCTCGCCAGGAAGCGGAAAGGTAAGGCGAGATCCCGAGAGCCTGCGAGGAAGCGGAAAGAGGTTGCCAAGAGGGATCTACACGCGAAGGCGGATCCCTCAGAGGCTGGCGAGCCTCACAGTCACCCTCTCTTTAATGAAGGCACCCGCAGCGAAGATGCCTATGGTCGCCCCTTGGTGACCTGGGCGGAGAGCGCCCACGAGGTGACTTTGAGCTCCAACCTTCCCGCCTGGTCGGAGGATTGGGAGGACAACGACGAGGCGTTTGACGTCATGTTCGCCATGTATGGTCACGCAGATGCCGAGGCCCTGCAAGATGTATCGGCCGAGTATCTGGCGCACCAGTCCTCGCGTTCTTACCTGCGAGCTGCCGAGCTCAGCCATGCGACATCGAGGAGGCTGCTCGAATATGAGCGGGTGATCAAGATGCAGAGCAAGAAGCTCATCTCCATGGGGCTAGAGGCCACCAAGTGGAAGGATTATGAGGTACTCGTCTGGCGTCATTCTGTCTTCGGTGATACTCGCCATTTGTGCTGATCACTGCGCTTACTCGCTTTTCTTTACCTGTGCAGACTGCCGAGGTTGAAATGGCAAAGAAAGTATCACAGCTAGAGAAAGAGCTGGAGGATACTCGGCAATCTTTGGAAGCTGCGCAAATTCGCATCGCCAAGTTGGAGACTCGGCCTGCCGGGCAACAACCTTTGGCGGCGGGCCCCTCCAGGGTAGGCAAGCAGATTCGGATTCACGGCGATGAGATGCCGCATATTCGCCGGGAGATCACGCGAGCAACTGGGAAGGTGGTCTTGAGTAAGTTGAAAGTTGAAGGTCTTCTGAAGCCGGAAGCAATGCACCTGACCGTCCTGGATCTCATCCCGGCGCTACTCGCTGAAGAGTCTACTTCCCCTAGGCGAGTTCTTTCGTCATCCTCTAGCGATGACGAAGACTCAGAGGACGAGGATGGCGAGGATGGAGATGTTAACAAGGATGATGATGAAGGCGATGACGGCGCCTAGTCGCCGGACCCTTTTTTGCAAGCTGTATAGCATTTTTTGTGCATGTATTTATGAAAGAAATGAATACAATTTTTTGCTCGCCTTTTGTAGTCGCTTTTTGCTTGCTTCTTTTGTGGTTATGCCGAGTAGGCTCTTAGGTTCGAGGTAAGGTTGAGTGCTCGCTAGGCGACTAAGCACAGACGAGATAGGATGCTGCGGACGATGATCATATCTTGCTCGCACGCTAGTTGCTCGCTTGCTGGGTGCTCGCCCCTATATACTCGTACATGCATACTCGCATCTGCATACTCGCACTTGCATATGAAGAAGTTTTTAGAGGCGTGTACTCCCAAGACTTCATCTGGTACCCCTATGTTTGATGTTGATGAAGAAGTGGCCGAAAATAGGGAATGACAGTCGGGGAAGTCCAAGGGGACACACCCTCCCGAGGCCTCCATCCTACGGCTATTGTTGGTGTTGTTTTGAAGAGATCGACAAGTAGGGATTGACTGTCAGGGAGGTTCCAAAGGAACACACCATCCCGAGGTCTCCATCCTACTGCTCTTGTTGATGATGTTGAAGAGATCGACAAGTAGGGACTGACTGTCGGGGAGGTTCCAAAGGAACACGCCATCCCGAGGTCTCCATCCTACTGCTCTTGTTGATGCTGTTGAAGAGATCGACAAGTAGGGACTGACTGTCGGGGAGGTTCCAAAGGAACACATCATCCTGAGGTCTCCATCCTACTGCTCTTGTTGATGCTGTTGAAGAGATTTACAAGTAAGGACTGACTGTCGGGGAGGTTCCAAAGGAACACACCATCTCGAGGTCTTCATCCTACTGCTCTTGTTGATGTTGCTGAAGAGATCGACAAGTAGGGATTGACTGTCGGGGAGGTTCCAAAGGAACACACCATCCCGAGGTCTTCATCTTACTGCTCTTGTTGATGTTGTTGAAGAGATCGACACTTTCCTGACATACTCGACAATCAGAGAGGGTTAAGCACACCAACTCAAATGATTGGACGAGGTAATTGGAAGCGAAATACTATGCTGCGAGCTTTCGGCTCTCGAGGGTTTGTGACGCCTTTATTCAAAGGTCCCCTGAGAGGTTAAGTCGACCATCCCTTCGTTGAATTGGGAGGTCGGCGTCCAGACTTCTTCCTGATAATCTTACCAATCGGATGAGAGGTGCGGTCGGAGGGTTCTTGCAGCCAACGTGCAAGGGGGGAGCTGATCTCGACCGTCGGTGCAGAGGCTTGGTCTTAAGAGAACGCACTACCGAGACACCGTCCCATCATCCGTTCTGGGTTTTATGAGAATTAAGTCGGAGGCCAGTTTCTCAACCTAACGTGGAGATCGACTTCACCTGTTTTGAGATAATCTTGCTAGGAGGAAAAAATAAGTTCTTACGGCCCATATTTCAGGGGGCGAGGAATTTTTATTCATCATGGGGGAATACAAAAGAGGGGGAGAATACACCTTCCCTGCTCATGGATAAAACCTTTTCAGGTCGTCGCCGCTCCAGGTATTCCCCAACAGCTCTCCTTCTTGGTTTTGTTGGCGATATCCTTCTGTCATAAGCGCTTCGTGGACGATGAAGGGTCCTTCCCAGTTTGGGTTGAGCTTCCCAACGGCCGCTGATCTTCCTGCCGCGTCCACTTTCTTCATGACTAGATCACCTGCTTGGAAATGTTTAAGACGGATATGTTTGTCGAAGTGTTTGGCCATTCGGCGCTTGATCTCTTCCTGTCGGGCTGATGCCAAGTCTCGAAGTTCTTCGATGTAGTCGAGTGCTAGCCCCTGCGCTTCATTATTTTCTAGCCGTCATTCTTCATCTCCGTCTTGGGCCGCAATCACCCTGGGACTTCTGACTTCGAACTCCACCGGGATGAGAGCCTCGGACCCGTGAGAGAGTTTGAACGGGGTTTCCCCTGTGGCAGAGCTAGGAGTGGTTCTCAAAGCCCACAAAACCGAGGGGAGCTGCTCCGCCCAATTACCTCTTAGGTTCTCGACTTTCTTCTTCAGGAGGTTGATGATCAGCTTATTTGCGGCCTCCACTTGCTCATTGCTTCGGGATGGAGGACAGAGGCGAAACGAAGATCAGTCCCGAGCTGCCTGCAAAAATCTTCCAGCTCCAAGCTGGCGAATTGGGGACCGTTATCGGTGACGATGGCGAGGGGGATTCCGAATCTGCAGACGATCTCTCCCCAGATGAAGTTCTTCACGATTTGAGAGGTGGTCTTGGCCAGAGCTTTGGCTTCGATCCACTTGGAGAAGTAGTCGATCATGACGAGAACGAACTTTCTCTGGCCACTAGCCGAGGGAAAGGGACCTATCAAATCCATCCCCCAGATAGCGAACGGCCACGGGGCGGTGATCGAGCGAAGTTGTTGGGCTGGCTGCAACTGAAGGGGGGCAAACAGCTGACATTTCTGGCACCTCTTCGAGAAGATCTCCGCATCCTTCCGGATAGTGGGCCAGAAGTAGCCATGCCTCAGGATCCTTTGCTCCAAAGTGCGAGTCCCAGAATGGCTTCCGCACTCTCCCGAGTGGATCTCTTCCAGTACTCGAGGTACTTCGTCTTCGGAGACGCATCTTGGCAGGGGGCCCAAGATGGTCTTGCGATACAACTCCCCGTCTTGCAATAAGTAGTACGCCGTCTTGTACCGAAACTTTCTTTGGTCTCCACCCTCAGCAGGAAGCTGCCCGGTATTCAGAAAGGATATGAACGAATCCATCCACGAAGGATGCTGATCGATTTCCATCATCTCCCCTTCTTCGATGGACGGTCGAAATAGCTCTGTGATCGTCCCTCCAGCCCTTGGCCCATACTTGGCCAGACGATCAGCTGCTGAGTTCTTCTCTCTTAGGACATGCTCAATGAAGAAGGATTGAAAACCTCCTATTAATCCCTTCACCTTGACAAGATACTTCTGTAGGACGGTGTCACGAGCTTCGAACTCTCCCCGAATTTGTGACGCGACCACCATTGAATCAGTGAAAGCCCGGATGTCCTGGATCCCCAACTCCCTTGCGAGACGCAAGCCCGCCACTATGGCTTCGTACTCGGCTTGATTGTTCGTGACGGGGAAGAGGATCTCGACTGCTTGCTCGATTCTAGTCCCCTGTGGGCTGACAAGCACGATGCCTACTCCCACAGAGCTTTTGCCCGAAGCTCCGTCCACGAACATCCTCCAAGGAATGGGATTGGAAACTTCCTCTCCTGGTTCCGCTTCTACCGAGAAGTCGGCTAAGAAATCTGCTACCGTCTGCTCCTTGATTGACACCCGGGGCGAGAAGGAAATGTCGAACTCATTGAGTTCTACCGACCATTTCGCCAGCCTTCCAGAATGCTCCACCCTTTCTAGGATGCTTCGGAGGGGATGGTCAGTCACGACCCGGATGGAGTGAGCTTGAAAATAAGGCCGGAGCTTTCGTGCCGACACCACCAAGGCGAAGGCAAGCTTCTCCAAGATGGGATATCTCAACTCTGCCTTTTTTAGCACCTGGCTGACATAGTAGATGGGGAGCTGCTTCCTTCCTTCTTCTCGGACTAGCACCGAACTAACGACTTCCACCCTTACTCCCAGGTAGATGAGTAGGTCTTCGCCTTCCTTCGGGCTCTGAAAGAGAGGTGTCTGGGTCAACTGCCCCTTCAGCCTTTCAAACGCCTTCTCGCACTTCTCAGACCATTCGAAATTCTCACTCTTTCGAAGCGTTTTGAAGAATGGAGAGCACTTCTCTCCTGTCTTTGACAGGAAGCGGCTTAAGACTTGTCAGCCTCCCCGTCAGCCTTTGAATTTCTTTCATCGTCTTCGGCGAAGTCATCTCTAGGATTGCCTTAACCTTGTCATGGTTAGGCTCTACCCCCCCTGGGGTGATGAGATGTCCTAGAAACTTTCCCCTTCCCGCCCCGAACATGCACTTTGTCGGGTTGAGCCTCATTTTGAACTTCCTGAGTGTTTCGAAGGTCTCCACCAGATCAGCCACATGCTCCCGAACGCTCTTGCTCTTAATCAAGAGGTCGTCTACGTACACCTCCAGGTTCCTCCCCTTCTGCTCCTTGAACACGTGGTCCATCATCCGCTGGTAAGTGGCCCCCGCGTTCTTCAAGCCAAACAGCATCATCTTGTAGCTGTAGCAGCCATCACCCGTGATGAAGAACACATCACGGCAATCAGGGGGATGCATCCGGATCTGGTGATATCCTGAAAACGCATCAAGGAAGCTCATTACAGAAAAACCGACGGCTGAATCAACCAGCGCGTCGATTCGAGGCAAGGGATAACAATCCTTCGGACAGCTTTTATTCATTAAAGAGAAATCTACACACATCCTCCAGCTACCCCCAGCTTTCTTGACCATTACAACATTCGAGACCCAGCCTGGGTACTGGATCTCCGACACAAAGCCTGCATCCAGCAGCTTCTTCACGTCTTCACGGATAGGTCCGGCCAACATGATGACACTTGATCTTTTCTTCTGGCGGACGGGCTTGACTGTGGGGTCAAGGTTGAGATGGTGGCAGGCCACCTCAGGATCAATCCCGGGCATCTCGGCAGCATTCCAAGCAAAGATGTCGACGTTCTCTTGCAGGCACGTCGTCATCTCCATCTTCTCGCTGACCTTCAGCGCTCCTCCAATCTTCAGCAACCCAGGTACTCCTACCGCGGAGAGTACCTCGATTTCTTCAATTTCTTCAGACGCTTCCAGTCGGGCCGTGCCTCCTGCCACCCTTTCGAACTCCTCCGCGTCAGCCATCCAGCTGATAGTGCTGACCGAGCTAAGATAGCACTCGCGGGCGGCTCTTGGATCGCTCCTGATCCTCACCTGAACATCCCCCTGGCAGTACTTGAGGCACTGATGGTAAGAGGATGGAACGGCCTTGAAGGTATTGAGAAGCGACCTTCCAAAGATGGCCTTGTAGCAACTCGAGGCATCGACGATGACGAAACGGCACTGGAGAGGGGTGCCACCGAGAGTTACAAGGAGATCTACTCCTCCTTCCACCTCTTTCTTCTCTCCGTAGAAGCCAAAGAGGAGACCATCCGGCGCCCGGACTCTTGCCGCTCCGACGCCCAGCCCGTCGAACGTCTCCTTGAAGACGACGTTCACGGAACTACCGTTATCGATCAGAATCCGATCAACGGTGAAGTCCTCCATTGCAGCCTGGATCACGAGGGCATCATGGAAGGGATTCTCATTTCCTAGCATGTCCTCCTCTGAGAAGGTGATCTCCTTCAACGGGGGCGGTGCCTGCGAAGTCGAAGCGACACTCCTTCGATAAATCTAATGGAGACTCCCCTTGCGGGAAGCTCCCAGCCCTGCTCCCCCGTGGATCACTCCAACTCCTCTGCCTCCCTGGGAGAGGTCTCCTCGACCTCCATGGTAGATGCGGTCTTCACTCCTCCTTCGACCGACGGCCTGAACTGTCGGCGGCTCGACAGGGGCTTCAATCCTTCGCTGCTCCCCTCCTACTTCTCCTGCTGCCAACCTTCTCTTGGCTTCCCAAAAGTCTGGGCAATCCATCGTCCCGTGACCTGCTAGTCTGCTACCTGATGCAGGTCACAAAAGAGGGGGATCTCCTCCGCCTGCTACATCTTCCGCCGATTCTTCTTTCCCTGCCGGTTGCCACGTCGGGCAACCGCCATCGCTTCTTCCCTCCTCCTTTCTTGATGCCTCTCTGGATGATCATAACGCCTTCTCTTCGGGGATCTCCTTCCCCTGTCCTGACGATGAGGTCCCCCTGCCGGCTTTCAAGGCGGTCGCTTAGCGGGGACTTGATAGTGTCTCTCCTCCTCCCGACGCTCCGGGGCCACGATGAGTCTCCTCTCATCGTTTTTTCTCGGCTCCTTCCTGGCCTCCTCCTTCTTCCTTTCCTCCCTTCTCCTCTCCTCTGGCTTTCTCTTCTCCGCCCTCTTGGGCTCTTCCTTCTTCTTCCTTTCGGGGGTCCTCTCCTCTTCTTCCTCGTCTTCCCGGGTCGCCCTGGTAAGCCGAGCTAAGAAGCCTTGGTTGGAGGCCTCCCCCTGGACAAATTGGTTAGCCCTCTCGATGAGGTTGTCGTAGGAATAGGGGGGATCCTACCGAGCTCCAACTTGAAGAGGCCTTCGCGAAGGCCGAAAGTCAGGGCCAGCTGCAAGGTGCGACCATCCACCTCCTGGATCTTCAACACCTCCTCCTGGAAGCGGTCGATATAATCCCCCAACGTCTCCTTGGCCCCTTGCACGAGATAGAAGAGGGTTGTTGCCTCCTTCAACTTCTTGGCCAGGCGAACCGCATCGTTAGCCCCCGGCAAAGGTCTTAAAAGCAGTAGATCGAACCTGCTGGCAACTGGTGAAACCAGTCCCTGGCCTTCCCTAGGAAGGAGATGGCGAAGAGCCTGCACTTGAAGGCATCCGACATGGTTCGGAGGGAAGCTACATCCTCGAACCATTGGATGTGTCGGACAGGGTCGTCTCTTCCAGAATAGAAAGTCATCACGGGGTCTCTGAATCCTTCCGGCACGGGCGCAGCAACGATCTCCTCACAGAAGGGACTCCTTCCTCCCACCGGGCAACGATCATCAGTTGGGCGAGCATCACCCCCATACTCGCTAAAAGGGCGAGTACTATAGTACCTCGCTTGCTCCTCCTCTCCTCGGAAACGGGTTCCGCCAGCCCCTTGTGAGGTCTGCGGGCAGAGTTGCGACCTTCTCGGTCGCTCGAGCTCTTCCTCAGGCTCCTTCCCTGCTCGTCGGGAGGGAGCACCTTCTTCGGCCAGAATCGGGCGATGAGGTGAGGTCGCCGTTCCTTCCGCGCGAGGTTGGAGAGCTGCTCGCATGGACCCCTCTATTCGCCGCGCGAATTCCTCAAAGACTGCTAACGTCACGAACTCGCCACCACCGGCCGAGTTGCCGACAGCCTCCTCATGGTCGCCAAAAACCACCATCTCTCCTTTCCACTAAGCTTTCTTCCTCTGGCTACGATCCACGCTCACCGCACCAAAGTGTTGAAGCTAGGAAAATCCTAGGCTCCAAAATTCGGATTAATGCAGTCGGAGGCTACTTGCCCAGCAGTCCAACGAGATGACTTGGCTGGCAACGACGAAGAAGCTAGAAGAGCAACAAACAGGACCCCGGGCGCTGCGGCAGGGAGGTCCCACAACGTACCCGGAAGCTCAGAAGAGACTTCCCCTCCACAACCATAAAATGACCGAGCAGGGTACGAGGAAGGCACCGACTTGGCTAGTACCGGGAGTAGCGGCCAAGGATGACGGGTTCGCGAATTTGAGAGCTGGGTTCCAAAAGCTCAAGTTCAGGTGCCAATCCAAGTACCCCTGGGGTCCTATTTATAGGAAAACCAAGGGGTAGGGGTTTTTTTATAGCCCAGCCCCTTCCTGACGACTAGCGACATTGAGGCGATCTTCCCCACAAAAGGGGCGAGCATCACCTATGGTCGCCCACCTTTTGGCGAGTATCCGGGCTACTCGCGCGAGTGCACCCCTACTCTCCTAGGCCTTCTTCTGCTCCTGCTGGCTGAGCTGTCTTGTGTCTTGAACTGTTGACTTCTGTGTTGACCCTTTGACCTTGACTTCTGCCTACGTGGCTTGAATTGGGTCCTACCCTCGGAGAATACGGGTTGTACACACCAAAGTGTTGAAGGTTGTGTGTTCGTTTCACGCTCACCGCACCAAAGTGTTGAAGCCAGGAAAATCCTAGGCTCCAAAATTCGGATTAATGCAGCCGGAGGATACTTGCCCAGCAGTCCAACGAGATGACTTGGCTGGCAACAACGAAGAAGCTAGAAGAGCAACAAATAGGACCCCAGGCGCTGCGGCAGGGAGGTCCCACCACGCACCCGGAAGCTCAGAAGAGACTTCTCATCCACAACCAAAAAATGGCCGAGCAGGATACGAGGAAGGCACCGACTTGGCTAGTACCGGGAGTAGCGGCCAAGGATGACGGGTTCGCGAATTCGAGAGCTGGGTTCCAAAAGCTCAAGTTCAGGTGCCAATCCAAGTACCCCTGGGGTCCTATTTATAGGAAAACCAAGGGGTAAGGGTTTTTTTATAGCCCAGCCCCTTCCTGGCGACTAGCGACATTGAGGCGATCTTCCCCACAAAAGGGGCGAGCATCACCTATGGTCGCCCACCTATTGGCGAGTATTTGGGCTACTCGTGCGAGTGCACCCCTACTCGCCTAAGCCTTCTTCTGCTTCTGCTGGCTGAGTTATCTTGTGTCTTGAACTGTTGACTTCTGTGTTGACCCTTTGACCTTGACTTCTGCCTACGTGGTTGAATTGGGTACTACCCTCGGAGAATATGGGTTGTACAAGGTTGATCTGAGGATTCGGTTGTGGGTTGATCATGATTGTAAGTCACTCGTGATCATGTAAGTTGCCAAGGATTGGGATTTCTCAAAATGAAGACCTTTGAGATCAAAGAGTAGACGGTCAAGAATTCAAACATCAAACAACCAAGATGTAGACCAAAGAAGCTGCGATTGCCGAATCCCTTTTCCTATTTCCCTAGGATGGTCGTCCATGTGGATGAAGATGGATAAAATTATTGTGTATTTTTATAATATTTAAACTCTTCTAACTAAATATTTTTTATTTATAGTAACAACATGTAAGTTTATTTAAAGGCCCTGAATCCTAATGAAAAATCATCCCTTAAACTCAGAAACTAAGTCTATTGTTATGGGCCAACATTTGTTATTCCCACAATAGGGCCGCGGTCCGCACACCCCAACCCTTCTCCCCATGCGTGTTCTCAGCGGGGTAGGTTGTTGAGGCTGGGTCTCGAACCCTTTACCTCCTTGATGAGAGGCACTTAATGTCTGCCCTCATCACCAACTGATCCGCGGCTCTGTTGGCGATGTGAGCTGGCGTTGAGAGCTTACATCAAGGAGGTAAAGGGTTCGAGACCCAGCCTCAACATCTCGCAGCGCCGAGAACACGTGCTGAGAAGGGTTGGGGTGTGCGGGCCGCGGCCCTGTTGTGGGAATAACAGATGTTGGCCCACATAAAAGTGCACTTTTATGTTATGGGCCAGCATCTGTTATTCCCACAATAGGGAAGCGGCCCGCACACCCCAACCCTTCTCCTCATGCGTGTTCTCAGCGGGGTAGGTTGTTGAAGCTGGGTCTCGAACCCTTTACCTCCTTTATGAGAGGCACTTAACATCTGCCCTCATCACCAACTGATCCGCGGCTCAGTTGGAGATGAGGACAGGTGTTAAGTGTCTCTCATCAAGGAGGTAAAGGGTTCGAGGCCCAATCTCAACAACCTACCCCGCTGAGAACACGCATGGGGAGAAGGGTTGGGGTGTGTAGGTCGCGGCCCTATTGTAACATTTATAACTTAATGCGACACTGAAATGTAATTTCAGGGCTCGATCGCGATTAACTCTTTTGACCGCGCAGTCATAGAATTGAGGTATGTTTATCTTTCGCAATCTTTGCCTCACTTAAAATCTCGTTATGTATGGCATGAACCTTAGTGTTGGCCAAACAATATTACTACTATTAATTTTAGCAAGAAGCAGCACAAAGATGGAAAAGTGTGTTTTAAGGAGGGGCAATTTTGTAAAATGACTAAATTTCTCCCCACAGTTTAGGCAACCGCTCTGTATTACGCACTATCGCTCACGTCTTACGTTCATAACCCCGCTTGTATGCGCTCGTCTGAGGAAAACCGTCGATCGCCTGTTCGTTCCCGACGATTCGAACGAGAGAAGGATTAGGGTTTTCTCGTTCCCGTTTCTATCAATCGGCGGCATAGAGTGTCCCAGCGGCTAATGCAGGCTCTCTCTCCCTCGTCGGCATCTGCAGGCGTGTCCATCACCCTCAGAAAGCCCAGTTCTCGGGTTTAGGTGTGTGTTTCATCTAAGTCGGCGGTTCCTCCCTGCTCAAGGAGGCTTGTCGGCGCTTCTTCTCTTCGCTGTTAGACCCCGACGACTCCTCTTACAGCCAATTTGATCCTCGACTGACCCTTTCCCCGGACGAAGCAAATTGTGTTTGGTAGCCCAACACGGGTACCGTCGATCCCCTCTCTCAAATGCAAATTTTATTTCACCCTTAAAATATTAGTGTTCAAACTTTCCAGGAACGTAGCCTAATTTGTGATTCTCCTATGCAGTCACAACGAGAGTGACAATTGTTACTTTAGACCAGGCCTTTCCCGTTTCAGATTTTGTAACCCACCTTTGACAGTGAGGTGCGTCTGCAAGGTAAATAAGGGACAGAGAGCTTCGTAGCACATCAGAGGAGATTTCTTAGTGTTCTTCGAAGTAACCTAGACAATCATGCAGCCGCGTCATGTATACGAGCGACGCGACGCAACTGTAAGAAATTCTATTCTTTTTAGCTAGATATATCGCATAGTATTCTGCACAAGTTAAAATGTTAAGAAATAACATTAAACCCGTATGAAATATATGAGTTTGTGTAGTACATTTGACCACGTATTTCTTAGGACATGAATATATTTTAAACTCCAGAAAATGTGTACGGGCCTGTTCTTTAGTGTAAAATACAACCAGCGGCATTCAATTGGATAAATATGAAAACCAACGGTTAATTAAAATAATTAGGAGGCATGATTGAGACTCTCTCCATCGTGAAAGATAGAGGCGCACTATCTTACTCATGGGGCGTAGTAGACCCTATGAGCCTCAAATGCAGGGAGACGTTTTCTCCATTAGAAATTCAGAAGATGCGAGTCTATATCCGTGAGACATTAGAACATTTGCGTTCACTAATTGGGACTCGGATCGTTAGAATGCACATAAACAGTTTCTCAGCATAAGATTTTAAGAAGGATAATCACTAGACAAACATCACTCAGCATACGACAAAAATTAAAAATGATTTTATAGTTTACCTTTCCTTTTGGAGCTTGAATAATTATGCTTAAAGTGTTTAAAAACTAAAACGGACATTTATGTTAAACATTTTATAGAAAAGCATGCATAGTATAGCATTGTATAAATAGTTTACTTTTGTAGAATAACAGTATCGTTTTCAAAAGAGAAAGCAAGAAATCATGTTCTTTATAAATTATTTTTAGTGTCACTAAGAAGAATGGTCTTTCTTACTCTCCAGTTGGGCTGACCCATTTTTTTGGGCTTATCATTACAGGGGCCACAGGTGGGGTGTTGCGCCTAGGATGATTACGCTTGTCGATGTTCCTCTTATAGTTTGTTTCCATCCAGTAGTTTTATTCCCTCAGTACTGTTTTATGATATTCGGCATGTATCTGGATTTTCTAATGTTTCTTTGTATCAGACTATGTATAAAAATTTCAGTGTTTCAAGTATTTTGACTCTTTCAAATTTTAGTGGCTCTGTGAAATCAGATTTTGAGGCACACATTTACCTTTAGTCTCTTTTATTACTTCCGATGTAAGTACTCTTTTAGCACTTTTCATTTATGTTTGCTATGTACCATTTTTATTACCGCTTCTTGGTTTGCTTCGTATCACGGGGCCCGTCCGGACTGCTGATTTGTGGTAAAACTAAGGTGGGGTGTTACACCTATTGTGAGAATAACAGATGCTGGCCCATAACATCTATCTTCTCTTTCTCCATCTCACACTCCAGTTCCCATCAAGGTTTAGGGACCTGTTGAGTTTCTTTCTTCTCGCTTATCTCTCTTATCCATCATCGTCATCGACAACCTCCGACGAACTTCCGACGAGATCAAAAAGTGACTATTTTTAGTTTGGATCAAGCCCTAGAAGAAGTCGGTTGAGTGGAGGGCAAGTAGAAGTCACTGATGACACATCCAACAAGTTCAATAGGCAAAT